>JAJLRJ010000012.1:14578674-15178674 GCA_024195265.1 Dendrophyllia cribrosa | reverse complement strand
TATTATTATTATATATATATATTTTATGTGGTTAATGTCAAATAAAATGAATGAATGAATACAATGTACCATGTACATGTACATGAGGTGGTTCTGTTTGTGTCAGGTTATGCGTGCATTTTCTATCAATTTCTTGAATTATTCTCTTCAGAGTTGTGTTTGCAAGAAAACACTAAACAAGATAAAGTAACGTACCTCCTCAGTTTCCGTTCGTATTTTCTGGAGTCTCTCATACACCTTATAATGATGTTCTATCACGTCTGTTTGTTGAGGTGACACCTGATTCAACTTTGGAAATAAACAAAGAACAATCCCATGAATTCAAGCTTTATTACTGCAGGCTTAATTATCAATGTATCTTTCCTCGCACAGGTCTTTCAAGACAAAATATCTTAATGCAGAAAATCTCAATGCTTCACCACTAATTTTAATAGGTCGGGGGGGGGGGGGGGGGGGGGGGGGGGTACTCTGACTCACAATATCATATGCACGTAAGCTACATGTACATGTATATGAGTACATGTATGTACCGCTGTGAAGAACATGGTTTTCAAACAGGTTAGTCTGGGATAGGGTATAGAAATCAGAGAGTTTTGGTCTAGAATGGGGTAACATTTACTGGAAAACTGATCAATGGTACATGTATGAAGATAGAGTTTTTGGAAAAAAGCAAGTCTGGGATAGGGCTGGCTGTAAAGGTGGCCAGAAATAATGGTTGGGGAGAGATTATTAAAAGCAATAAATAACAACCTACCTCGTCATCAGTGTAAGGTAAATAGGCAAATGTAAATGGCAAGGCAAGTGCTGAATGGTTGTCTTCAAAGAAGTACTGTTTATCCCTGTCTGCCAGCACTAAGAGCTTTCCTTCACGTATGCTGTCAACAGATTGAATGGTCGCACCGGCAAGGTTAGCCTCAGCAGTGATGTACGCTTCTACCCCTCGTTTAAAGGCAGCATGGAAATTGGAGTCAAAACCCTGAAATATAACAAGAAATTGTTTATTTCAACTGTTACACAAGCAAACATGTACATGTAGTCAAACCTACAGTACTTATGTGACCATGTGTCATGTGACCATGTGTCATAAGGAGCCTCCTTTCCCAAGCGAACAAAAGCCATTTTCGCAGTTATAACCTTTGTCATTTGCATCACAATAAGGGCCCTTTTTAGGGGGAGGAGGGGGTAGGGAGGGGGGGTAGGAAGAGTCGAGATTTGGACGTTAGCGCAAGGCATTTGGAACAAGTACGAAATTGTTAGTTTTTAATCCTAGAAGTGCCACAATGAGCCGTGAAAAGGCACAAAGTGGACACAAAGATGTTTTACACATGTAGCAAAACAGGTACAAGGAACTGTCAGTCTTTTTAAATATTCTAAAGCCCATTTACAAATGTTTGTTGTTTCACACATCAGTAGTCTCGCAAACTGTATTCACCCGACTATTAAAAAACGTCGCTCCAGGCGACGTCGGGACGGTGAAAATTCTATGTGGACGTTAAGGAGGAGGGGGTGGGGGGGATCTGACCTTAACGTCCAGTGGACGTTAAGCAAGGAAATTGTGAATATGTCGACGGCCCCTAAAATTCAACATGATTGCGAGGCAATTTTGGGTAGGAACTACAAAATTGCCGGAAATTGCCTCGCAACCACATTGATTTTTATTGTAATGCAAATGAGAAAGGTTAACCGCGAAAAGGGCTATTGAGTTTCCAAATAATGTAAAATGAAAGAATCAAAAGACAATAAACAATACCCACCACAATGCAATATCTAACCAACAATAGTTTCTGTAGCACCAAGATATACCCAAAATAATGATGTGCAAGATAGTCTGGCCTGCCTCTCTTATTATTTACAGTCTTGTATTTGTAAAAAATTCTTGAAAAAACATAATAAAACACACACAAAAAAAGGATAGTCTGGCCTAGTTATACAGTGTACATGTATATTAATTTCTGTTAGTAGCCCAGGTGGAAATCCTATTAAGATCTTGGAAGATCTTACAAGATCTTGTAAGAATCCTATAAGAATCTTATCAAGATAAAGATCTTAATAAGATCTTGTTAAGATTTCAGATCCTAATAAGATCTTATCAACCTTCTTAATAAATTCTTAATAAAATCTTAACATAAAATTTTAAATGTTGAGAATTCAAGATCTTACAAGATCTTAATAAGTTCTTGCAAGATTCTTGATAAGATCTTAATAATAGTCTGTCATAGAGTTTTTTCCCAGTTCTTAACAAGATCTTACCCTTATCTTAACAGTATCTTAATAGTATCTTAATAAGATCTTAATGACAATTCTTATCAAGATTTTAATGAAGTACTTATCAAGATCTTACTTAACATCTTACAAGTATCTTAATAAGATCTTACAGAAAGAACTTACTCAGTTCTTAATAAGATCTTAACAGTATCTTAATGATATCTTAATAAGATCTTTAATGACAATTCTTATCAAGATCTTATTGAAGTACTTATCAAGATCTTACTTAACATCTTTTAAGTATCTTAATAAGATCTTACAGAAAGAACTTATATAATACTCAGTTCTTTATAAGATCTTACCTTTATCTTAACAGTATCTTACTAAGATTGTACAAGAATCTTAATAAGATCTTAATGTAAAATCAAATTAATATATCAAGGATTCTTTAAGTAATCATATTTTAATTAAGGAGGGTCTCAATAAACATTCAGGTATGGAGTTTCAGCTGGGATGCTAAATCTCTGATCCTGTTTGAGACACAATTCTCTATGACACATCTTATTGACATATATACAGTAAAATAAGCAGGTTCTTAAATCTAAATGATATCTTACAATCAGATACTGTATGAAGTAGAATCTATAATGTTAACATCTACATTGTACGTATGATTCCACATCATTTGTAAATCATATTTTATATACAGATTCTTTTTTTAGCAGTTAATTCTTCCAAGTTATTATTCAAGGCATCATCTCTTGAGTAATGACTTCACTAAATAATTTGTAAATTAAGATAGACAGTAAGATCTCAAGATGGTTCCATTTATCCAGTGTGTACCAATTTACTGCCAAATTGTTATTAAACATAAAACTGTATAAATATAGCAAAATCTAGTATATTTAAAACAAAAGATATTTACTTTCACAAATTCACAGTCAACAAGATCTGTTTTCAAGCAAAATGCAAGCCATATGTTTAGTCTTGGGAGGCTATGGATTAATATGCGACCTGTGAAGAGCAACACCAGAAGAGTGGGCATACAAAGGTCCACACATGAGAATCAATAAATGTGTACTGTAAAAACATGGAATTTTCTTAGTCTCTTTGCAAAATTTCATTTTTATGTAAAAATGGTGGTAAAAATGGCAAAACATGCCTATTGGTTTATGTCACAGGTTCCCAAAACATGGTATGTACTGCTTTGAGTGAAATGAGCATAAATTTAAGACATAACATGAATTTATAGGGCAGTGCTCAAAGGATTATTCACTTGACACCATGCATGCAGCTATAGTGCAACCTAGAAATTATTCTACAGCTGAACATAATGCTCAGCTTTCCACTCAGTGCGGGGGTAAGGGGGCACTACCTGAAATTTTTGATGGGGGTGTGCAGCCTGCTTCTTGAAACCCAATACCCTATTTCAGACCAAAATATGTGATTTTCCATACCCTATTTCAGACCTAGCGCAAAAATTGATACCCTGACTTACTCAGACTTATAAAATTAGTGCAGTGTTTAATACATGACTCGATCCTGAGCTTCCAAGGAATGGGTGCAGTTTGCTTAAACGTTTGAGAATGGCTTCCAATTCCCCGATGTTAATGGCAAAAAATATTTTCGTCTAAAAGCCAAATCACTGAAATTCTAGGCCAAAGTGCATTAAACATATGCCATTTCAGAAACAATGGTCAAAATCTATATCCTATTTCAGACCAAATCGGCTCATAAAGCATACCTTTTGGGGCCACACATACCTACATAGCTTGTATATATACAGCTTGTAAGGGAGTATCCCTGCGCACTTAAGGTAGCTCCATATTGTTCAGCCCCCTCGTCTTTTGCATGCCATTACAGCTAGCCCGATGGTGTGGCTAAAAATCTTTTACATGAAACCAATAAATCTTTTATCAGTCAACAAAGTGGTATCCAAACGATGTCATCATTCGTTGACATGGCAACGCGAAAATAGGTCAAAAATATGCTATCTTGGACCATTTGAGGCTAATAACTTATAAACTATGCGGTGAAATTTTTTGTTTTCGATATATTTTTGTTTAATTGGCAAGAAAAACATTTTTACAATTTTTTTTTTAAAATTCTGTACATAGAGTTCAGAGCTACCTTAAATTTATGTAAAAATGACATACCTCTGAATCCTATGTACAGATTTTTTTCAAAATTGGCACAAATGTTTGTTATGTTGATAAGACGAAAATATATAAAAATCAAAAAATTTCACCGAGCAGTTTTGAAGTTATTGGCCTCAAAAGGTTGAAAATGGGGTCTTTTTGGCCTCTTTTTACGTTGCTATGGTAACAAATTTTGATGTCGTAGCCACCTAAATTTGTTCATTGGGTAAGTGTTTACAAACCTGTACTAAACGTTTTCTCTTAACTTTACTGGTGTAGCTGTGATTGAATATCATAGATGTATCATGATAGGAATGTTTAAACTATTAGGAGCCTATTTGGCCACTGTTTACGAGGAATTAAATGGGATTTACTTGATTTTTTTACCAGAAGGGTTTAGGTACAAGCACTCTGGTTAAAATTGAGAGCTAAACAGTGGCCAACTAAGAACAAATTGTAAGTGGAGCAATTTTGTCACAGAAACAGTGTATATTTGGTAATATTGACACTTACAATAAATTAAACTTTGTGTCTATCTAGTCATGTTCATATGTTGTATCCAATGCAGTCACAAAACCCTTTCCATCCTCTGTTGGTGCAAAGAGACATCTGTTCTCTATGAAGGTGCATTTCACCAAGACAGCATTGTCTGTTTCTCTCACCTCAACAAAGTGATTGCCTATCAAGTTCTTATTCACAATTTCTTTCAGAACAGGGTCATGAGGTGCTGGAAGTTGTTGACAGACATTTACACCTGTTGTTTGGTATTGCAGAATTAATGAATATGTCACAGACTCATGCATGATGTAGCAAACTACTTTGCCATAATGCACTCTTCTGTTGATGCAGTACTGAACAATGTACATGTAGCTGCATGAGTTTCCTCTCCTTGGATACATCATACTGTGGTAAACGACATGCTCTCTCTTCATTCTATATGAAATCAAGTACTCAGAATCCACTTCTCCTCCAAACTCTGCAGTGAGGGTGGCAGAATAATGACTTAGTTTCTTAGAAACTATGGGTTCAAACAAGAAGATGTCTTCTTCAGCCTTCCTCTTGTTCTGAGCTTCACCAAGAAGACGCTTTGCCATACTTTCTATTTCTGGATTATCATTGCAGCATTACAAGATCTTACAAGAATCTTGTAAGAATCTTACAAGATCTTACAAGAATCTTACAGGATCTTACAAGATCTTACAAGATTCTTGACCAAGAATCTTACAAGATCTTGCAAGAAATATTTTAAGATCTTGTAAGATTCTTGTTCAAGATTCTTGTAAGATCTTGTAAGATCCTGTAAGATTCTTGTAAGATCTTGTAAGATTCTTACAAGATTCTTGTAAGATCTTGTAAGATTCTTAATTAAGAAAATGAATAAGATCTTGATAAGAAACTTATTAAGAATCTTAACAAGATCTTAATTAAGATTCCCACCTGGGATGTCAAGACTGAAATTCTCAAACTTGTTAATAATTCACGACAAGAAAACAAGGAAATAACAACGGTGAAGAAGGTTTGAATACCCTGTCTTACTTACATTTAGCATAGATTTTGCCAATTTTATTCCTTCGTTTTCTCCACATTTAATGATCAGTTTGAGAAGCTACATGTATATCAAACACTCGAAAAAGAGTTTCATCAGGTATCCAAACACCTTGAAGTGGGTTAAAATATCTTGGCTGCACCTCTTTTTTCAACCCACTTCTCGGTGTGTTTTTGATAGTTCCTGATGAAATACTCTTCCTCGTGTTTGATATATTACTACTTACGTCTACCAAAGTGCCAAGGAACTTGTTGTAATAATTTTCCAAGAAGCGGTTTGTGGACTCCAATGATAAGACATAATCATTCTTTGCTTTTACGCATCTCTTTTTGCAATCTGCAAACTTTTGTTGCTGCTATAAAAATCAATTTGAAAAAGAAAGAAAAGATGATACATTATATAACCCAACACCAGTCAGTGATTTGAAACCTTGAAACAACTTATTTATCCCAGGCAAGGAGGGGTGTGCATGAGGACGGCAGGAGGGGGGAAGGGGAAGGGGGGCAGGAAGGAGGGGTAGCAATAAATTAGATGTACTGATGCAGCATTCACACTAATGCAGGCAGAGGGGGAGGGGAGGGGAGGGGGAGTAGCAATATATTCATTACGTAATGAACCAAGGCAAAAATTAGAAAGGTTTGTATGGAGTCATCAGAGCATAACGGTGCCAATATCTCACCCCCAAATTGCAATAAGATGCTGATTTTTGGCAAGCGGGCATTTTTCGTCATGCCCTTTCCGACTATCTAATCAAATCCCATAATTTCACAAGACAGTGTGACGTCACACTTCGGTACTCTATTGTAAACAATGGCTGGCTTCGTGTGGACGGGAGCGTTTTAGATAAAAAAAAATATGCGTTTACGAATGTAAACGTATACATGTGGATAGGGCCTTAATAAATTATTATGTTTATTCAGAAATTGTTCAAATACATGTACCTTTTCAAATTGCTTGGCCATTTTTTCATTCTTTCGGCGTGATTCTTCTGCCTTTTGCAATTTCTGTTCTGCAGTTTTGCTTTCTATAGCCATTGAGTGATAACGATGGAGTCGCTGTGACATACAAAAACATACAACCACATTATCACTACTTCTGCTTAAAACAGTTCGAGAGTAACACAAGACAACCAGCCAGCCACAAATCATTTTTGGTTAGTGTATATGTAAGTTGTGTACTTTCACTAGCCACTTTTGGTTGGTGAAAATCTTTAAACACAGCCAGGTGAAGGATATAATGTAGAAATCAAACAAGAACATATTAAGAACAATGCAATAACCTTAGTTGACATGAAAATTTTGTTTTATCAACTGAGTCAGACTCCATAAAGAAAATTAGAGGCTGACGTTTTGAGTGCCAGCCCTTGCATGGTCAGGGTGATTGAGTGAATCAAGGGTGATTCATCAGAGTGAATCCCTTGATTACAGTTTTTTAATCTTTTTGCAAACGGTAACTACATGTACACTGTACTGTCAATGCAGCACCACAGTTTCTTCAGAAACTAACCCTGTTATATCCATACCTTGACATAACTGGGTTTAAGAATCTGGGCCAAGTTGTGTGAAGTTTGATTAACACTACATGTTAATCAAAGTTAATTACCATGACAACTTACATGTTACATGTATGTTGACAGTTAACCCAGGATTAGTGCTAATCGGGCTTTGAGCAACTCACTCAGCCCTGGCGTGCATTTCTCAAAACTCCCCAAAACATTTCGGGCCCTAAGAGCTGTGTTATGTGCAGAATGTTTACCAATAAAGATTCAGTTTTTGTTGAGTTTGAGAGCTACTGTGTAAGCAATAAACTCTTACATTTACTACACAAGTTGAGCTGGTTTGCGGGCTAAAAACTTCAACGCCATTTGCTAGAAACTACATTTTAAAAAACAGCTTTCGGGCTCAAAATGTCTTCGGCAGTTTTGAGAAATGCACGCCTGGAGAGGAACTGTTCACTGTAACCAAAGCTTTTATAGATGTATATACAGTGGGGCATATGCATGTATGGATGTTAAACTTGTTGCAAAGGTTCATACATGTACAAGCTGGCTAGTAAAAGCTTTTCACTAAACTGGTAAAATCAGATGTACATGTACACTGTAACACTACTCAATGAGTGGACAAAGACTTCGATCAAGAGTTGATCTTGAACCTGCCTACAAATGTACACTGTACCTACCCTGTTGAGTTCCTGCACTGACTTTTGCAGCTCATCTTGTAGAGTAGTTGCTGTCTCCCGACACTGCAGAAAGAAAAATATTGAATGCCTGTCAGAAGGCTACAATTTGTTTTTGTTGTGTGCAATTTATGCTCATGCGATTTACCAGATGAGTACAAAGCGTGCCGATGCATCAATGCCATGGCAACAATGCACGATTCTAAAGAATGGCAAATAATATTGTGCAAGAATTGACCTTTATTAACAATATCTCAAGTTTCCTTTCATTTGGTGATTTTTTTAAACTTTGTTATCTTGTGGTAATGGTCAAGACTAACCTTTTAGAAGGAAAAAAATGTGCACAGCTATAAAACTCTAGGAAGCCACCTTAAGGGACCTGAATTACTGTGCCACCTGATGAACCATCAGCTTCCAAAAATTACACAAAATTGCATAAGAAATAATTTCATTCTATTTAAAGTTACCTTTTTGGCTATTCTCTGGCAGTCATCACTAATTATCATAAATCTGTTGACAATATTGTTGGAAACATTCTCACTGAGTCCAATGTGCATTTTAGATTTGTTCTTTGTTTCGATGAGTACTTGCTGCCATAAATCCATTGTTGTTCCTTTCTCTTTTCTAAACAAAAACAAGAATCAAATTTAAAAAAACTAGAAGAAACTGCACATAACATGTACATTGTAGGAGTGTAAAGTCTATACAGCTGTATATCGAACTATCAATGTATTGTGATACAGCACTGTAGTTGCTGCCGCAATTTGATAAAAATCAGGATAGTTTGGCCTGACTATCGAAAGTTTTATTAGTAGGGGGAAAAAACGCATTTTGGCTGCATTATACATGTACTTAGTGTAGTGTAACCTTAATTGAAATATACAATGAATAATTAAGTAAAATAAAATTGTCTGTTTGTGTCACACATTGCTATAAGGAGAGGCAACACAATACACTGTACATCAGCAACTCCATCAGCGCCATTTTCATTTTTACATCATAGAACATAAATTCCCTAGAGGGAGGCTATTCAATGAGATCACATGGCACACCAAACCAATCATGGTGGACGAAAAAGTGAGTCTTTGTTTTTTACTACATGTACCATAATACCCCATTTCACAGATACAGCCTGTATGGCGGCCATGATTTTGCCCCCAGGGCATCCCATAATGAACATTGAAAACAAAGGAATATATTAATTTAAATGGTCATTATGGGATGCCCTGGAGGCAAAATCAATATGGCTGCAGTATCTGCGAAATGGGCTATACTGATCCAACTACTGCCATACAGTGTAATATCACAATAGTGTCCCAACTATCGCAATGCTATTGCAATAATAAAATTTTACTCAATAGTCACCTCTAATAACATGATATGTAAACAGTTAAAATGCAAAATAAATGTACAAAACACAAAAAATCTGGCCAATAAAACATAATAAAATAACACCCAAGGACAAAATGTTTAAAGGAATGCACGCACTATGATTGGTCATTATCTCTACCATTGCAGTACCAGGCACACCTGGTGATTTTCTCTGATCACCGCAATCGGGGTATAAAATTGCCTACAGTGTAGTGTGTTGCTGGCTTTATTAACAACCCTACATTTTCACGTACCTTTGAGTTTTATGCCTATGAAGTTTGTCCAAATACATCTTTGAAAGTCGTTCAAGGTTTCTAGAGTATTCCAGCTCAATTTCTGATAGCCTTCTAAAAAACTCCTGTAAATCTGCCAGGAACAGAACTTTGCCTTCTGTTTTGCTGTCAAAGCATTTAAGCTGCTCAATAACAATTTGCCGCACCTCTGAAAGATATTACATGTATATCAGAAATAGGTAAATGTTATAAACAAAATACATGTACATAATATTATGTGTCATGAGAGAATGTGTACACTGTATATGAAATAAATTCAATCCATATGAATTAGTCTGTTTTGGGAGTAATAGGACTTATGGCTGTATTGGCAATATCCCAGGGCAAAGCAAAGGCTTAGATGTAAAAATGTTTTATAATTCTTTATCTCTCAAAATCAAGATTCAAGAAAAATCACAAATTTTATTTCGTAAAATATCGAAAAACAAATGTGGTACCATGGAAAAGTATACACATATTGTACTGCCGAGGAGGTTTCATTTGAATGGTGGCGAACACCATAGGATTTTATCAACAGACTCAAAAGTTACATCTAACTACTGCAGTAGACAACATGTCTCCAGAATAATTATGGACTCTAGGAGAGGAAGGGTTAAGGAAGTGAGATACAGTTTTCTATAGTTTTAATCTGCAGATGCCTATTGTCTCATATAGACGGAGGGAGGACTATAAACGTTGCCTACTAACTGTTCCTACATGTATAAGTACATGTATAATATTACACAAGGTCATACAATGACAATGAATGGTGGTTATTTGCAGGCAGACTATGTGTACAATTGTATGTACAAGTTACAAGTTACTTGATTCAAAAGCATTAAAAAAATTCACAACATTACTCTTGAAAATTTTTATCCAACAAAAAGAATAACAATTATTGAACACATGCAGGAATGTTAATACCACAACAGGAAATGGATCACTATTATTAGGAAGAAATAAAAACAAATAACTGCTGTTAAAAAGTGTCCACCATGCATAAAACTACTTGCTTACTGGATAATAAAATGTGTTTTTAGATCTTGTTCCATAGAATTTTAATCATACTGAAGTTAGAAGTAACAACTAATCTCTGAAGATACAGATTTGATACCACCATACAAAATTTATGACCATATCTTTTAAAGCAATACAAACATATAATTGTTTTGTGTGTAAAACAAAATCAAGTTTCAATATAAAATTTTAAAATAATGCTTGTATTGAAGGCTACATGTATGTATTCGATTCAGCATTTGAACTTTTACAGTAGGATTTAATTCTTTAGCCAGGTCATCAAATGTCATATTGAGTTGAAACTAAATATATATCGCTACTTGAAATGTATTGTTTTACAGAATTACAAAAATAATATTCCCTGTTATTCTTTTGCAAGATAGGTTGAATAAAGAAACTTTGCGTATGAAAATTTTATTACAAAAAGCTGTGATTTCTTTGTACGAATGTTTGTACATGTATGTAACTGTATGCACAATGTATGGTGGGGATTTAAAGTCGATCGTGTGAAAAGATTTCGTGACCTTCGACGGAATCCCTTCGACACAAGAAACTTTATATGGTAAGATAGAAGTTAGTAAGTTATGTACAAAGTTCATACACGCTACTCATCTGCTAAATAATTTCTTCCAATAATGTTTTAATAATTTTTACATACAACTGAGCATTTGTGGTCGATTTTACCATAGAGTTGAAAACTACAATCTGTAAATTTCATGCAATTATTAAACACTATAATTACAACTCAATAAAATTGTATAAAAATAAAAAAAACACGGCCAAACCATGAAGCCAATTACATCCCAAAACGGCGAACAATACTGCAAGTAAAAATTCAAAGAAGAGCTTTTATTTATTTTTACGTCCCTCGAATAAATGAATATATAAAAAGTTAATGCGTGAATGCTTGTGGTCAAATGCAACTCTTCACAGACCAAACTTAGCGGAACATTGAAACACAGCTATCGTAGAATTCAAGATAACGTTTCGTTTTAAAGTGGTTAAAATATTAATGGTCTAAACACGTTTAGATTGATAAATTTCAGGCAAGACACTCTAAGATTGCAACATGCGGAAAAACGGAGTTTTATTTGCATGAAGCAGAAAAACTGCATCGGTGCTACATGTATAACTTCAGTTTGCGAGTTAAAACTAACCTACACATGGTAATTCAACATGACATCGTAAAAGCTGGCAAAGCCACAATCAAATGGCAAGTTGTCAAAGAGATAATTTTAAAATGAAAGTGTTTTTCTCATGCCAAACACGGGCGTTTGATTATGCTTAAAACTTGAACAAGTTTGCTTATTTGATACAATCACTGTCGAAAAGCCAGTCTCGGTCGAGAGTCTTTCGCTATTTTGTTAATTTAAACTTCTTTATAATTAGTATCGTCACAGCATTACTAAAATTAAAGGAAAGCTACCATTTCAATTTCCTACGTTTACATTTTGCGCTAGGCAAAGGAAGGCGGCTTGCTCGCTCCATTTAACCTGATAAACCGAACCAAACCGACCCAATATTTACCCACGGTCTCGCACGCACTCGACGTGCCTTTTCAAAATGTTGGCGAAAGCGTGAAAAGCACTGCCCCCTGTCCTCGAAGATCGCAGATTTTAATCACCCCGGAAGCCAGCCAGGGCGAATATCTCGCTTACTTCTCGACACAGTTGTTTTTATAACAACAAGTCATTTATTCGCCGCCTGTGGCAGTGCCGTTTCATCATTGGACATGTCTATAACTTACCTTTAGTTTGTGTATCAAACTCAAGCACAGCCGTCTTGCCCTTCTTACCACTACTCGTCATTTTAGCGTCTATAGTTCGAACCCCACTATGCCATTTTGATATAACGATGATCAGGTTTCGTCAAGGAAGGAATTCACCAGCTTATGGCTGGTTTTTAGACCAAGAGACCTTTGTTTTGAGACCAGAAATCACACATTTACAAGCGCTGACTGGCCGGAAGGAAATATGACTGCTTCGTAAGAGTGTGCTCGTGCCCAGTCTCTACTGATATTGGTATCGAAAGCGAGGCCAGACTGAAGTTTATTGGTAAAACTGTCTGGAACCAAAGAAATCTAATATTTCGTTTGGATATATTCCCACTATTTTTCTTCCGCTTACAACTAAGATTAACTTGCAACTAAAACGGAACAGAACAATGGCAGAGTGACAATAAAAGTCAGAGGTTATACGAGTAGGGAACGCTTGTCGTGGAACAGAGGTGGTATAAATTGTCCGAGGTTTCAAAGGGGTGTTACATTTCTTGAAGGGTACAAATAAATGTTGAGCCACATAGCACTGGTGATACAAACAAGAAATCAGAGAATTAACTCTGTGTGTAAATTATAGTGCTAAAGTCAACTCATATATTCCTCTGTACTGAGCGTTAGCCCTAGTAAGGAAATGAGGGACCACACGAGGGAAAGAAAAAAATCTTTGACCTCGGTGGGATTCGAACCCACGACCTCTGGATTAGATCTTCCGTCGCTCTACCGCTTGAGCCACGAGGCCGTACGGGAGCAGATCGTGGTTTGGTACCACTAAAGGTGTTGAATCGAAAATGACCACTGTCAGAATTATTCTGTCAGAAAAATATGCTGATAGGAACAGAAAGAATTGGCACCCCTTTGGAGAAAATTCAATGTGAACTACAACGGCACAAAACGTGTTTCTGGTACCAGTTTAGGGGTTCCCTTAAAAATTTCCCACGATCATCGCCCGAATTTTATTCGGGGAATTTTTAGAATGAGAGGTCGAATGACGACTGCAATTTATTGAGCCGAATATGGAAAAAGTGTCCTCGAGGAGCCTTCCTTCAATAAATCGCCTCGAATAATCGTTCCCTTTTTAAGAAAACTTCCGCCAATCTGAACAAATTAAAATTTACCTTTTGGAACAATCTCGTTCCTTGAATGTAATAAACGGTCCCGGTTTTCACTCCTTACTCCCCTCCCCGGTTATTTAATTCAAAGAAAACGGGGGGTGACAACTCTAACAAACGCTGTTTGAGCAATACTGTGTGGAACTGAAAGTTGTCCCGAAAATTTGGAATATCTTCCCGATTTTTTCGGAGACATTCTCGCAAAAATTTCAAACTTCCCGAAATTTTAACAACATTATCTCATGTTTCCCCGAAAATTTTTCGAGTCCCCCGATTCCCGGCAAAATCTTCAGATTCCCGGAAGAATTTTTTTTCTCCCGAAACAGGCCTTCTTAGAGTTGTCACCCCCCGTAAAGAAATATGGATGCAAAGTTATATTTGCACGACAAAGGACGATTACACGAAGGCGTGTGCACCGTACCATGCGGCACAGCCAACTCATTCAAATTTCTGCAAATAAGGGATAATCTTATTAATAAAAAAAACAATTGTGAGTGTTTCGGCTTGTCACATGCTCGCTTCTGTCATTTCCGGGAAGAAAATAAGTCATTCGATCATATGAGTTAAAATTTTCAGTACAATGGACGGCGTGTTTTGACTGTTTCTCGACCAGGACTTTTTACAGGAGATAACAGGTAAAATTCATCTAATTTTATTTCTTCATGCGCTGTCTCGTGATTAATATATTATAATGTAGTTGCTGTAACCATTTTATTTTATCGACGTGACCGGTAGTTGTGCTAGGCCGATCATGATATTTTAGCAGTTTTGTCTAGCCATTGTTTACTCCGTATTATAAGATATGTCGCTATATTCGTTTCATTTCTCGTACTGGAATTGGTTTAAGAAGCGTTGAAGCAAAACAAAATAACCTGATTTCAGGTCAGCTTATTCAGCGCTGGCAAGGTAGCCCCTGGTGTAATTTCCTTGTACTCTGGTGCCATGATACCGGCCATTACTAGCTGTATAAGGAAATTGACACAGTTTAAAAATAGAATCACCTCCTCTGACTTACAGTAAAGGGACAAGCGGAGACACGCGGTGCGCGGCTTCAGAGAAGAAACAATAGATATTTCTTAGGCACAGCAGTTTTCACAGCAGTTCAGATTTTTTTTTTTTTTTTTTGCGAGAAGTACACGCAATCCCAAGGTTAACGTAACCATCACGCGCGAAGGAATTGGGGAATGGGGGAGGGGAGGCCCGGAGGGGAGGCGAGGGGAGGTAGCGAAAAAAAGTATAGCGCCTGTCATCGCTTCATCGGCGTTTTCTTGTCCTTCCATCCCCTCCCAGAGGCTAAAAGGGATAGGTGCAAGGTCAAGCATGGGTGACATTACAGAATAAAAATTCGAATTGAATGTCGATTACGTCGCAAATTGTTAGACGCTGGAAAGATCTAACAATACGCGCAAGATTTTATGCGATCCCAGTGCTTTCATCCACCAATCGAAATATAATTCTGAGTAATGAAGGTCGAAATTCCCAACTACAGTGGAACCCCGTTAAAACGACCACCTTCGGGCCATGGAAATTTGATCGTATTAACGGGGTGGTCGTATTAACGGGGTAGGGTCAAATTATGGTGCAACATGCTTTTAAACTACATTCTACTACATATATTCCTTTAATTGGCTATAAATCAACCTTTTTGCAGTTAATTAAAAACCTTACAACCGCAATTCAATGCAACGGAACAATGTAACAGTAAACGAAACCGAATGAGAAAAAACACTGACTTCTTTCAGTTCCTTATGAAGGAAAGGGCTTCTGGTGAAATGTCTCGAAGAGCTGTTTTCTATATTTTAGCTTACAACACTTTCACAATTATTACAATGTTCAAACGGTTTTTAAAAAGTCTGCGAGCTTCGACTGGCTTCGCCTTTGCTTAAGCCAATCACTTTGTGCATTAGCAATAACTTTTGCGAGTTCATTTGCAGTTTTCATATTGCCCTTTGCCTCTAGAAAATGCAAAACATTCCAAAATAACCGATCTGTCATAAAAGAACAGGAAATGGACTTGAAGGCAAAATAACTTTGAGAGCCTCGAAATGCTGCAAAGTGAAGTCTTTCAAATCTTTTGTAGTATTTGTTCATGCATCCTTTTTACTGAACACTGCAATTTACCGGATGTCATATCAATTGAACATGCTAATCACTAACACCTTTGCCTAAAAACATTCAATGAAATATTAATGCGTTATTGTTTGTCAGATTGTGTCTGTTTTCATTCAGCAGCCTCACCAGGCATTTTGACTGGTCGTATTAAGGGGGTAATTTTATAAAGAAAATAACGACTGAGGACTCCAAAAGGTGGTCGTTGGTCGTAATAACGGGGTGGTCGGATTAACGGGGTTTTCAGATAAGAAAATAAGTGGGCTTTTGTTCGGGCCACAAAAAAGTGGTCGTAATAACGGGGTGGTCGTATTAACGGGGTGGTCGTATGGCGAGGTTCCACTGTATGTTCTGAGTAAGGAATACCTTTCAGTGTATACACTACAGTTCTGGCTTCTACTACAATGCAGCGCGCAGTATAAATAAACATAACATGTCAAGTGTGGAGATCGAACCCTTATGTGAAACATCGGTATTTATACTGGACGCTATTTATCGTACCCAAAGAATGAGAAAATGTGGGAATGAGATTGGCGTGTGCTTGAACACATGCGCAAGCTCGCGCATAAGTACAGTCTCGTCCCCAGAGGCCGATGGATGCGTGAGCGTTTCGGTCTCCGCTGACCTGAAAAGTAAGTACTCAAATGCATGCTCGTTCCCAGCGTCTCCCGTTTAAAACGAGTATCGAGAAGTCTGTATTGACTTGACTGGTATCGAGTAGCATATTCATTTTGGAGTACCCAATTCTTGAATCAATGGAAAATCTTGGACTGCTAGGTAGGCTACAATAAGCAATAATTCAACTGAAGGGTTAGAAATTTCGTGAACTCAAAGCGGACTTCTTTAGATCTCTTTAAGACGAAGAGCTGGGACGGCTGAGACGTATTGATCTTAAAATTCATAGAATAATGTTATGAATTAATTATTTGCCGTCATTTACGGTCATTAGGCAGAAGGGTGCCTCTTATCAGATGATTTTTTTTTTAAATGTGCCTGGTACTGTAGCAAAATTTTCCACTATATAAATCCACAATCGAAGAAATAAGCAAAATTGTCTTCAAGAGTAGAAAAGAAAGGAGAAAAATGTGTGAATTTCTCAGTTTAGTATTCATAAAAGTGTCGTTTAAACACATTTTGGTTCAGGCCTGTACGTTAGCGCGTGATATATTTTAAATTGATAATTACAACAGTGGAAAACACAGGAAGTAATAGCGAATCGTTTTGAACAAATGACTCGATATAACCAGTTGGATAAAATCGCTAAATTAAATAATGAATTGATAACTATCCTGCAACAAAGGTAAATGTAACATTAACCTTTTTCTCACCGATAATCCTCCTTTTCATCCCCTCCCCCTTCCCTCTCCGCTTACACAAGCTACGCGGGCTAAGTTTACAATCCTGCAAAAATGGAATATATATATATAGTATTTGATATTTGCTGGACCCTTCAATCATCGTGTATGGTGCGTATATGATCATAAATCACTTGAAGATCGTTGTTATTCTAAATCACAGAGATCGTACTGGAACATTCACACTGGAGTATCTTTAATTTATTCACCTTCGTCTATTTAATTTTTTTTTCACCATTGACTAACCCGTTATTATTCTTTCTTAATTTCGCAACAAAATTACTCGTCCAAGCTACGAAAAAACGGTATATTATGGTAATACCGAGGGTCTTTTTATACGAGGTTTGAATTATTTTAACGTCAAATTATGCTGAGCGAAAAACACTGTTACTAAGCTACGCTCTCTCAAGACAAATATTTTCGCCGCCTTTTATATCTAGCGTTAGAGATTTAGTTGACTGAAAGCGTTAAGCCTTCCATTAATATTAACAAGTGTCTTCCAGAGCTTTTTCTTTTATCTGTAAAAAGAAGATTCCCGGGAAGTTTAATTTTTTTTTAATATAGCTCATGTTGATAATTCCACGTGTTCGCAGTGGGATGTTTAATAAAATTAAAATTTCCAAGTAATTATGACAAACCGCATGTACAGTGTATGAAGGAAATTACCATTTCCCGGCTTACTCTTCGCGCCGAGAGATTGACTCAGCTGGCATTGCAACAAAAGGACCTTTGCAAACTCGTTCTCTGATTGGCTAAAAACACCATAGAACAGGTTATTTTATTCACTTTCGAACCTGTCATCAATATTTCAGGCAAAGCGCGCATTAATTTACACTTTAACCATTGGAATAAGGGAAGATATAACCTTGGAAAGGACATAGAATTATGAAATTGAATTTTGGAGATTTTGACAGTAAGATTTAACTATTTTGTTCGCATGGAATATCCTTCAGGTAAGAAAAAGACTAGATTTGATATATTTGCCCAGGAGATACGGCCAATTATTGCTTAAAATTATCATTTGATACGTATACCGACTTTTATTTTGAGGAAATGCAGTACAACGCGCTATATACCTTTGTACTGAATATATTTTCATAACCAGCGCAAAACAACATTAACATTATAATTTAAGACCGTTATTCTTGAAAATGTAGTTTATGCTTTCAACGAATTCAAGATTTTTACCAGCTGTTATCACTTGTTTAACTATGATTTTTCGCGAAACCCATGGCGGTTCGCTACTGCGTGCAGAGAAGTACGTAAGTGTTTGAATCTTGTTTCGCTTCGGTGAAAAGCACTCGGATGTAGTAACCCACATTATATTCTTTATACGTCAAAGTTTATAACGAAAATTACGTAAATGTTAATTCCGGTTCTGCGTTCTATTTTCTGCTATTTATTATTGCAGTTACTATGTCCGCCTTTATTTTATCGAATTTTAAATTACATCTACACGAGGAATCGCGTTTTTTATCGTAGAAAATTAAAATTTTCACCACAATTGCTACGGAGTTTCTTATCTATATAGGTTTAGGAAAATATTTTATTAGAAATATATCTATCCCGCTAATTTTAGTCATTTAAGTCTCCGTTTGATCAATTCAACGTGTTATCAATCGAAAACAAACTCGTATATGCAAATTTGAATGCCCGGTAACCGGACAGGTTTGTTTTAGAGGTAAGTATGTCTGATAAAAGGCCCCTATACGATCAGTAAAAGCGAGATGTTTCGGAACATAACATCAGTGCTTGTTTTGCACTGAGCAGCTTATAACCCCGCCAGCACGTTAAAGACACTTTGAGATAAAACAATAACAATAAAAATCTATCGCAAGAAAACTCGTGAAAACTGACATTCTTGGATTAAATTACTGCTCAGACAGTAGTAAGTTTCGAGTATTATTCACTTGTTATGGGGACTTTCAAGCCACTATAGAAACGATTGAGCTCGTCCAATTCAAACTGTGCTTGACGAGGTCCGAGTTTTTAAACATTTGTAAACACATCTAGCTTTGCGTTTTTCGTTTTTTTCTGGAAGTCAATGATGTACAAATGTAACAATAAAAGTTTAAGGCCTGGCTGAAATAGGAAACATTGTTGCGAAAACAGTTGCGAAAATATTGTTGCGGACGCAATTGTTTTTCGCGATTTAGCCACAATAAAAGAAACAATGTTTCTTAGTTTAGCCAGGCCCTTAGAAATTAAGGTAGTAAAGCGGTTTAACTTGAAACGATTTGATCTGCTTATTTTGTGAACTTGTCGTTGCATGCAGTAGGCAGCTTAAAGTATTAATTTTTGGACCTGCAAAATTCATTACTTGTATCAGTAAAGCTGGAATCGAACGGAGGATATTACAATATTGCATTAATCTTAACTGAGTCATCAAAACTGATAGCTTTGTCTCACAAAATACATTAAGCAGTCCTACTGCGGACTAACTACGCTAATTTTAATTGTTAATACGTAATACCACGTATTTTCTTATTTTAGACATTAGTCACTGGCGGAAATTATAGTACCATCTGGTAAATCTTAGCCAGTCATATAACAGAACTGAACGGCAGATAAAAATGTCTGTCTAAATTACACCAAATTAGTTTACTGCAAGACAGGTTTCACATAATTGTACTGTACTTCAGATCCTCTCAATTAATATAAATGCCGGTAAATATTCTAATTTTATAATATTCTCTTGTTCTTGTCTCTGGAATAATATGAACTTCCTTTTATCAGAAAGGAATAAATTAAAGTTGAGGTTTCAATATCGATTGAGAAATTCAAAAACGCAATTTGCGTGCTCAAAACTTGTTTTGAGGTGAATAAGGGAACCAATATTACATTAGAGACAGTCTCGTGCTAGGCTTGGCGAGGACGAATCTTTTCCAGCCAAATTAGGATTTAGACGTATTGATTTTGCCGTTTTCCGACTGACATTTTATCATGGGAGACAGTAAAGGTGAGGTATTTAAAATAGTTTGGTATCGAAACTTGGCGATCAACTGTTAAAATGAACAGCGAAGACTGAAGTTGTGGATCGGTGACGGGAACTTTAAGGGCCACAATATAAATACGGTGCATTTTATTTCTCGTAGATTTTTGTAAAGTTAACGATCCTGTAGTCGCTTTTATGGAACGAAAATTGTTTTTTCGGTTTTCAACGTGTCATTAAATGTAAATTCAGGTTTTAGAAAGAAACCTTTGCCAGTTTTACGCAAAACAAGACATTTTTAATCATACGTTTTTCAGTTGTTGACTCTATATCTGTCACTTCGTCCGTCAAGTCACTGAAAACGTAACTGAGTAAATTTGGCTTTCAAACAAAGCTACGAGTTTCGGCTTGTGCTACATCTGTGAACTTTATATTTAAAAAGTCAAGGAAACTGCGACGACTTTCTCCTTTCTTTGATTAATGTATAATATGGCTTCTAAAAATAGGTTTTACACATAACTACATAATGACGCTTTATCGAAACAGTGGAATATGATTCATAGCGAAGCGGTTTTCTGCCTTAAAAAGTCATTAAATTTGCTTCAATGTTTTTGTTAGTCTTGCTGGGCAAAAGAAAGTGCTAGATCTAAACAACACCCACAGCTGAGAGTAAGAAAGAAAGCTATTTTGATATTCTCGGCAACCATCATTTTAATTTGGCGAACAAACACGCGATTGGCCGAGTTAGCGAGCGGAACAATTATCACAGTAAATTCTTCCTTGAGGGCTATGCTTCATTTCGAAAATATTCATGAATTATACGATGCTATCATAAGAGCTTAAGATTATTAACTCTTTGAGCTACGTTGTTTCGAAATCTGAGACTGACGGAATATTCGTCGATCGACTGATCGGCGAAGAGTCTACGAGAATTCGCGAGACATGAGACAAGCCATTACTTGAATATCATCCCGATTCATCACTCCGATTTGCTCTGATTTGAGCAAGTGCACGTTGGTTTTGAAAATCGCATATTTATCGTAAGTATAACAGTCCTATAAACTTTCTAGCAGCTAAATCTTAAACAGGGATGCACGCGGAGCATTTCGCGGCAAGCCGTTTTCGGGAAATTGCGAGACCAATACTGGTTTAAACTCATCCGTTCTAATACATGCTTCGATAATTTCCATCTTTTTTCAATATTGATTTTCCAAAGGAATATTCCAAAGTTTAATTATCTTATAAATCAATTCATGTATAATATAGCAATGGTGGCATTTACTCATGTGTTATTTGCTGTTTATTTGACAGAAGACCGCGAGGCCAAAATGCTTAGCTATAAAAGTGTAGAGCAGCTCGAGGCTTTGAGCCGTAAGTATCTCAAACAAATTTAGAATGTTAATTATGTTTATTAATATAATTCAGTACATGTAGAAGGATGAACGAAAGAAATAGTAAATGAATATTTCGTCGCGAGCAGTTCTAGTTGTTTTCGAAATTCCAAGCTTTATTTTTGGAAGCCATTTCCTTGGGTATTTCCGGAATTTTCTGACGAAGGGTCGTAGTTTCCTTACTGCATAAGCATGGCCCAGTGACCCCATTGTAATGCAAGGAGTGAAAACATGTTTAAAACATTTAACCTGCACTTCTTTCATTCATTCGTTTTAGTAAAAAAAAGCTTATAATATTCAATACAAGTTTCTGAAAGAAAGTAAATCAGAAAAATAAATTGTAACATCCAAAATCTTGCTTGTCCAGTCTTGCGGCTACGCAAGTTGCAATCATCTCTTTGTAAGCGGAGTTAATTGAGCGTAATTTTAATATTGCTTATGGAAAATGTTGTTATGTTCTTTCTTAGCTTCTGCTGGCGGTCACACAATCAAGGACCACGAAACGGTAAATGTTTATAACTGTAAACTTAAATGTTTGCCTAATATTTTGAGAATAAAAATAACTTCACTGGTTGTGCAATTCATAACTGTTTGGCAAAAGTAACGTTGGCTCGTCTTGGTTATAATAATAACTAGTGAATAAAAGAGTAAAAATCCTTTTGTGTTAATAAATTATCAATATAGAATATTGTTTAAATTTCAAAAATAACAAAAGGATGCATTGTAAGTAAACGGTGTTTTCATTTGATATGTTTTGCAACGTTGTCCTTTGCTTTGTAATTACAGGGCGAAGTACTCTACAACATATTTAAGATTCTTTAGATCGTCAACTCAAAACTGAGAGGAATACAATGTCATCACTCATTAATGTGACTTTGTGACTGAGATCAGAGATCCGATACAAGAAATAATTGTTTTTGAATTAGCCGAATTATTCAGCTTTTCAAAATGAATGAAGTTCAGTTGCAAATTCGCATAAACAGCAACTTTCCAAGTTGTTTAATTAACATTATTGTAGAAACTTTCACGTATGCCATAACCCACAAAAAGCGTCTCCAGGCTTTACCAAGATGGTATCTTGATCACCTTATCATTACAGTGTTTTGCATGCAGCGAGCCGGCGACATATTGTATGCACCGCCATTTTAAACAGCAAGAGAGAGCCTTGAAGACAAGGTTGTCAAAGCGCATGCGTGTCACAAGCTTATGCCATTAATAAATGATGGTTACCCAACTAGTTTAGCTTTTTAGTTATTTTGGGGTAATCAGCTACTGTATTTATTTTTAATTTATATATTATGTATACATCTTTGTAATTTTACAGTACGAATAAACGGTGCTGTTCAACGAATGTTAAACATTGTATCATTCACTTTAACCTCATTTTACCGTTGATTTCAATTCCGTAGTCAATATTTGCGATTGATTTATTTGCAGTTAATTCAAGAACTAAAGAAAGAAAACTTCGATTTAAAGCTCAGACTTTATATGGAACAGAAGGAAAGAGAGGTGAGTGCGCAGATGTAGCCGCCATATTGTTCTGAGCCTGCGCTCCCCTTGACCAGTTAACCATTAGGCGAGATTATAAATCCCTCTTGTTAAAAAAGCAAAACGGGGGGGGGGGGGGGGGGGGGGGGGGGGTCTCAGACTTCGAACTCGTTTTGGATATAAGATGCGTGGAAAAATACCCAGATTTTGAGAAATTGGTACGCGACACTCGACACGGCCTTAGTGGGTTTTAGTTTAAAAAGTGCTCAGTGAAGATTAATTATAATGGGCATTTGCAAACCCCAAACAGTTACAATATGTGCGGAATTCGTTGGCGTATGTGTAGAACAGGAAAACTTTTTTCAGAAAGTGTAGAAAGCTGGTACAAAAAATCTATCCAAACAAAAATAGGGATCACCGACCATCCAAACGAGTTACATCTAAACAAAGTTGAAAAAAACGGGTAGTTTCTTAGCGTTGCGGATGGTGTGATCACCAAATAACGTAAAACAAAAGATTCAAAAGACACTGAACAATACCCACACCACAACACAAAAGCTAACCAACAATGGCTTCCGCAACACCAACAAACACCCACAAAACGGCTATCATCAGCCATTCATGTGTTTAGATTTCTTCTTGGCGCGCGTTCTCGTACACTGCGTGCCAAGTAAGGATGCGCATAAACAGTTAGCGCGAACATCCCCAAATCGCACATGTACGTATAATGGACCAATTATTTGCTGCTGTCAGTTTTAACAGTTTTATTCATTTACGTTCCACAGAGAGTTACTGAGGACTTCAAGCAAAAAATTATCATTTTGGAAAGCGATCTGACAGAAGCTCTCGACGAACTCAGTGATGCCTTGGAAAGAGAGAAAGACTTCGAGGCCTGCCTGGAAAGCTCACAGCTCCGAGAAAAAGCATTAATGAGCAAGCAGCGACGGGCAGAGGAGACTTGCCGAGAACAGGAAAATGAAATCAAGTTCCTTACCCTGTCCAGACCAAAAGAGAAGACAAATGAAAAACCGCCAACATCAGACGCGGGAACCATGACAGATTTTCCGTTTTACATGGAAAGGGCTGTGGATGTGCCCGACTATAGCGATAATAGAGCTTTTAGTGATATCGATTTGAAAGAATCCGCCGAAAGTCCATCCGCCATAGAAACAGAAACCAGACCCGAGGGAGTGGATCTGTTGCACAATACAGGTACCCTTCTGAGAAAGAAGAACGAAATTATGAGAGAAGCAAAGCGAAGGCGCACTGCGCGATCTAAAAAGGGACAACGAAGAGATATGAGTCGTCGGTACGAACCCGAGCCAGAGTATCCCGAGAAGACCCGAGCGCGGGCCGAGAAGAAGTCGTTTTTCAATAAACTGTGTTGCTGTGTTAAGCAGCAAGGCGCCGAATACGAAATTGATGCTGAACAAGATAAAACGAGAGTCCGCTATCACAGATAATGATGGAGTGTCTCTTTTGATGGAGTAAATAAATACCGACTTCGTATTAAGGATTCGGCCGAACTTCCCCGAGAATTTCCGAAGAGGAGACGACAGTTACCGAAAAAGGGCAATAAGCTGAGATACCGAGCAATGCAAATCGATCTAAGTAATTCAACGAGACTGATTCAATAGTTACTAAACACTGAGTCTTGTTTGGCACGATTTCATTCTTGACTTTTAAGTGTAAATAACGTGCCTGATTTTAAAGCCATTTATTATTAATGTTAAAAATAGAGCAGTTTTCAATTGAGTGTCGAAAGTAATTACACAATTGCTTTGGTTTTGCATTGCTACGCTTTGTGATTGGCTAAAAAGTTTCGCGCCACTTTCTCGACCAATCAGAAGTAAAACCAAAACCAATCGTGACTTGCTCGCACGCGTTTTCCCGCGCTTGGCGCCGCCGACATGTAATTGCTTCGAGCTTTGATTGGTTCATTGGATTGTTTACGACTGCTGTGATTGGTCAGAGTAATTACTTTGGTTTTGGTTTTACGGCACTCAAATGAAAACTGCTCTATATTGGAAATAATCTGCCATTATATATAACCACGAAGAAGACTCAAGACACGATGTCTTTTAAAAAAGTAAATTTATGATTTTTCTATATATATATATATAAGCATTCCTTGATTTTTTAGATCCATTCACGCTGTTATCGTTATGGTTATCGTTATGTTGTTATCATGTTATCGTTACTGTTATCTATAAAAACCAAGCAGAATTTGGTTATTTCGCGTTTTTGTGAAGCTGCACTCAATTTCAATGTCGTTATCGCAGACCCAGTCTCCAGGCGTTTTCTCTCTCCCGGCCGAGCGCAAACTGCATCGTAAGGTCCTGGAAACGGCTTGTAGATTGCGGTTACTTCATGAATTGGCGCCAAAAAGTGAGGGAGCGGTAAGGGAACGCCTCGCTGAGTACTAGACTGTATTAGCCTTATAAGGAATAGAAATCCATTGCTGTTGAGCCTCTCCTTTAGGACTTGAGGGGTGCTGATCACACACAATCATCCACCAGTAAGTCTTACTCACGATCCCATCCACACAAGAACACTGCTCCCGGCTATAACCTCCATTAACCCTTAACTCCCACGAATGCCAAAAATCAAAATTAAAGAAAGATCCCAAATTTAATTTTGTAAAATATTGAAAAACAAATAGTATCATACAAAAGTACTGCCGAAGAGGTTTCATTTGAATGGTCACACCATAGGATTTCGTCCACAGACTCAAAAGTTAGAAAAAATGGTACCATGCAAAAGTACTGCTGAAGAGGTTTCATTTGAATGGTCACACCATAGGATTTCATCAACAGACTCAAAAGTTAGAACAAATGGTACCATGCAAAAGTACTGCTGAAGAGGTTTCATTTGAATGGTCACACTATAGGATTTCATCCAGACTCAAAAGTTAGAACAAATGGTACCATGCAAAAGTACTGCTGAAGAGGTTTCATTTGAATGGTCACACTATAGGATTTCGTCCACGGACTGAAAAGTTAGGACCACATTACATGTCTTTATAATTGACTCTGGTAGTGAAAGGGTTTAGGAGGAACCGCCCAAAGGGAGGCACGCAGTCAGTCAGTCGCTCAATGCATGGTACCACTCATCAACAGACAGGTAGAGGTAGTCGCCAAATTCATCCCTTTGGGGAGGTTCACAGCATTCTCATTTTAGGGAAGAAAATAAAATAGAGATATTGTACATATTAAACAAAAGAAACAATTAGATTTGTTTTAAGGTATTTTTTATTCACAGCCTTGCTGCGCGCCCTGATTTTTCTCAAGGCCTTTATATTAAATTTTGCTGAATCCGTAATACATATTTAAGAACAAGGCAAGGTTTTTATTCAATAAAAAATGGCTGACTAAGTGGTATTAAGAGTAATTCAGTTAGATTACCACTAAGAAAATTTTCTTTAATTTTGTACATATTATTAGATAATTTAAAATAAATTTATAAAGAAAACTCCAAGCGTTTTCGAGATCCTTTCTCGTCGCGTATACTATTAAATCGTCCATGAACTTCTGCGAAAAGCAAACAGATTTCTTTGCACGTATTGTTTCCACTCACTCATAGTGAGTTAGCTTACAAATGTATCTACAGTGTATGGTTGATTATTCAAATGAGAGCTACTGATCAGTACTTTACTGAGGTACTGTTTGTTATGCTGTACAATGTGGTTCTAACTTTTGAGTCTGTGTATGAATTCCTAAAGTGTGACCATTCAAATGAAAACTAGTGAGCAGTACTTTCATATGGTGTTACTTTTTAAGTCGAATAATGAAGGCGGATGAAGGATGGATTTAACAGCAGGTGTCAGCTGCAAATGTCCGCAACGGGAAAAAGATGGTTGTTCCTCTCTTCGTCTTTTAAGGGTTCGATGGGTCGACGGCAAAGGATATTTTCGCCTTTGTAGTACAACCTGATGAAGAACGAGAAAAGAGAAGTTATTATCAGGCGATTATGCAAACACCTTTGGAATTTTTGTAAAAAGGGTTCTAGAGCTGAACCACCAACTCAAAACATAAAAGTTGGTCGCCTACACTAAAGGCGACTTCACACGATAAACTTATGTTGGGAAACTTTTAAAAGTTGTCAGTCAGGTTAACCTGTGTGAAGGACACATCAACAGTTGGCAAACATGTTGACAAACTGTTGGCGGCAAATAGAACTTTTTTCTATTCTTGCCAACTTGTTTGCCTACTGTTTTAAGTTGGCAAACTCGCATTTGACATGTGAACGTTTGCCGTATTACCTCAGTATGTACAGTCTCGTTTCATAAGGTCTTCGCTCTTTCTCGCTCGAGAAGAAACAACCCTGAGAACGCAATTAAGGTGTGTGTAAGTTTGTCGAGTAAAAACACGAGATTGCCAACGTTTTGGAGTTTTACAACACGAGATTTCCAACTTTGGTTTGTCGTGTTTAAAACTGCTAGTACCTTAAGTTTGATGCAGGGTATTTTTGGAGTAACACGAGAATTTAGTTTTATCGACTGAGTCGATAAGGTAAATTGACCACCGTAAAAAGATTCAAATAGCTGACGTTTCGAGCGCTAGCCCTTCGTCGGAGCGAATCAAGGAATTGTGGGTAGTGTGTGGTTTTATATAGTAAGCGGTGGAGCTACGCTATTGGTGGAAATTTGGTGACGTGAAAAACAAATGTAGATTAGTTGAATGAAAAGCGTTCGTTGATTCCGTGGGGTTTGAGAGTGCCGATTTGAAAGATGATTTTTTGTTCTAGGTTTTTACGGCTTTCTGTGTTACCCTGGTGTAGGGAAAGGCCGCAGATTGTCATGTGTTGTTTAGAATGGTTAGTAAGATTAAAATGGCGCGCGACTGGTTTGGATGCGTCTTTGTCATTTTTTTCAACGTCTCGGAGATGTTCACGAAAACGGTCGCCCAGTCTTCTCCCTGTTTCGCCAATGTATATCTTTTTGCAAAAAGTACATGTTATGCAGTAGATAACATTTACGGAGGTGCATGTAAAACGATCAGTGATTTTAATAGATCGTTTGGGTCCTGTTATTTTGTCCGCGTTGTGAATGAAAGGACAAGTGTTACATCGTGTGCGTGTGCATTTGAAAGTTCCCGGTACATCGTCAGATTTCAGTGCGCTCGTAACTAGAAAGTTGCCAATGTTTTTGTCACGTTTGAATGAAATTAGTGGGGGTTGTGAAAAAATTCTGCCTGTTTCGGGGTCGTTTTGGAGTAATTTGAAATTTTTTAAAATGATGCTTTTGACTGTGTTGTTGTGTGGGTGGAAAGTGAGGGTGAATGGAATTCTCTCGTTCTCTTCCTTCTGTGGCGTTTGTAGTGCTGATTGTCTGTCGATCTGTTGTGCACGTTGTTGGCCCGTATTAACAACAGAGTCAGGGTACCCACGTTTCTTGAAAAACTGGCACATTTCTTCTGATTTGTTGGAAAAATCAGAGTCATCACTACATAGACGTCGAAGTCTGAGAAATTGAGAATACGGAATGGCGTTTTTAACGTGCGATGGATGTGAGGATGAATGTAACAGATAACTGTGGGAATCTGTAGGTTTGTAGTGCACACTTGTGGATAAACTGTTACCGTTGATTGAAATATTAATGTCAAGAAAAGCGACTGAGGTTTCGGAAATTTCCCAGGTATATTTTAGAGCGGGATGAAAAGTATTGACAGAAGTTATGAATTGATTAAGTTCCTCTTTACTGGAAGAGGTAGCGCCAATGCAATCATCGATGTAGCGGCCGTAGAGTTCGGGTTTGGTTCCGTGGTACTGATTAAAAAATTTGTCTTCGATGTGGCCTACAAAAAGGTTAGCGTAGCTTGGTCCCATTTTGGTGCCCATGGCGACTCCATTTACTTGTTTGTAGTAGTTTTGGGAAAATGAAAAACAGTTAAGTGTCAAAACTAATTCGGCTAAGCGGAGCAGTGTTTCTGAGCTTGGGTTTTGAATGGAGCGCTGGTCGAAAAAATATTTTAGTGCTTGAAGTCCTTCGTCATTGGGGATGACGGTATATAAAGAGGTAATGTCCATAGTGAAAATTAATTTGTTTTCGCTGGGAAAACTGAAATCCCGGAAAATTTCGAGTGCGTGATTGGTGTCCTTAATGTACGAGGGTAGTGATTTGACAATGGGGGCCATGATTTTGTCTAAATAGCTAGAAATTAGTTCGGTAGGACAGCTACAAGCGGAAACAATTGGTCGGCCCGGATTGTTTGGTTTATGAATTTTAGGTTTGAAATAAACGCGTGAGGTTCTAGGAGTAGTGATGATGAGATTGTTGGCGGTAACTGGTAATTGTTGTTTAGTAATGAGGTCTTGGATAGTTTCTTTGACAATTTTTTGGTTGGTAGAAGTGAGATCTTTATCAACTTTGGCATAGAAAGCGGTGTCAGAAAGTTGCCGAAAAGCCTCTTGTCGGTAAAGGTCGGTCCGCCAAACAACTACCGCCCCGCCTTTGTCGGCCGCTTTGATAACAATGTCGCGTCGTTTGCCAAGACTTTTGAGCGCTGCCCATTCTCCTGTTGAAAGGTTTGAAATTTTGGTGTGGCGGTTAAATTTAAGTTTTTGGACATCGTGACGACATTTTTTGACGAAAAAATCTAGAGAAGAAAACTGGCCCTCTGGGGGAGTCCATTTTGATTTGCGAACGTTGAGTGTTTCAAAAACATCTTTTTCCGAGGTGTTAGAATTGTCTTCTTTGTCGTGGAAAAAAGCTCTTAATTGCACGCGGCGAAGGAATTTTTCAACATCTTGTTTGACTGAAAATTCGTCGGTTTGTTTCGCTATAGGAACAAAGTTTAAACCTTTACTAAGAACAGACCTCTCTGGGTTAGAAAGCGGCAAATTTTCCGGAATGGTAACGACGCCATTGTGACTATCGAATGAATGGTCGCCGGATAATTGAGGACCTATTAACTGTTCAAGTTTTTGGGTCTTGATTTGGTTAAGGCTGTTGAACAGTTTAGCATTGAGTTCTTGAATTTTAGCGCGAATTGATTTTACTAAGACAGCTGGACAAATTTTGGAAAGTTCGGAACGGTATTGGATAATTTCCTTTTCGAGATTGTTACGTTTAAGGCACATAGAAAAAAAAAAAACCAAACAAACCGACGAATTTTCAGTCAAACAAGATGTTGAAAAATTCCTTCGCCGCGTGCAATTAAGAGCTTTTTTCCACGACAAAGAAGACAATTCTAACACCTCGGAAAAAGATGTTTTTGAAACACTCAACGTTCGCAAATCAAAATGGACTCCCCCAGAGGGCCAGTTTTCTTCTCTAGATTTTTTCGTCAAAAAATGTCGTCACGATGTCCAAAAACTTAAATTTAACCGCCACACCAAAATTTCAAACCTTTCAACAGGAGAATGGGCAGCGCTCAAAAGTCTTGGCAAACGACGCGACATTGTTATCAAAGCGGCCGACAAAGGCGGGGCGGTAGTTGTTTGGCGGACCGACCTTTACCGACAAGAGGCTTTTCGGCAACTTTCTGACACCGCTTTCTATGCCAAAGTTGATAAAGATCTCACTTCTACCAACCAAAAAATTGTCAAAGAAACTATCCAAGACCTCATTACTAAACAACAATTACCAGTTACCGCCAACAATCTCATCATCACTACTCCTAGAACCTCACGCGTTTATTTCAAACCTAAAATTCATAAACCAAACAATCCGGGCCGACCAATTGTTTCCGCTTGTAGCTGTCCTACCGAACTAATTTCTAGCTATTTAGACAAAATCATGGCCCCCATTGTCAAATCACTACCCTCGTACATTAAGGACACCAATCACGCACTCGAAATTTTCCGGGATTTCAGTTTTCCCAGCGAAAACAAATTAATTTTCACTATGGACATTACCTCTTTATATACCGTCATCCCCAATGACGAAGGACTTCAAGCACTAAAATATTTTTTCGACCAGCGCTCCATTCAAAACCCAAGCTCAGAAACACTGCTCCGCTTAGCCGAATTAGTTTTGACACTTAACTGTTTTTCATTTTCCCAAAACTACTACAAACAAGTAAATGGAGTCGCCATGGGCACCAAAATGGGACCAAGCTACGCTAACCTTTTTGTAGGCCACATCGAAGACAAATTTTTTAATCAGTACCACGGAACCAAACCCGAACTCTACGGCCGCTACATCGATGATTGCATTGGCGCTACCTCTTCCAGTAAAGAGGAACTTAATCAATTCATAACTTCTGTCAATACTTTTCATCCCGCTCTAAAATATACCTGGGAAATTTCCGAAACCTCAGTCGCTTTTCTTGACATTAATATTTCAATCAACGGTAACAGTTTATCCACAAGTGTGCACTACAAACCTACAGATTCCCACAGTTATCTGTTACATTCATCCTCACATCCATCGCACGTTAAAAACGCCATTCCGTATTCTCAATTTCTCAGACTTCGACGTCTATGTAGTGATGACTCTGATTTTTCCAACAAATCAGAAGAAATGTGCCAGTTTTTCAAGAAACGTGGGTACCCTGACTCTGTTGTTAATACGGGCCAACAACGTGCACAACAGATCGACAGACAATCAGCACTACAAACGCCACAGAAGGAAGAGAACGAGAGAATTCCATTCACCCTCACTTTCCACCCACACAACAACACAGTCAAAAGCATCATTTTAAAAAATTTCAAATTACTCCAAAACGACCCCGAAACAGGCAGAATTTTTTCACAACCCCCACTAATTTCATTCAAACGTGACAAAAACATTGGCAACTTTCTAGTTACGAGCGCACTGAAATCTGACGATGTACCGGGAACTTTCAAATGCACACGCACACGATGTAACACTTGTCCTTTCATTCACAACGCGGACAAAATAACAGGACCCAAACGATCTATTAAAATCACTGATCGTTTTACATGCACCTCCGTAAATGTTATCTACTGCATAACATGTACTTTTTGCAAAAAGATATACATTGGCGAAACAGGGAGAAGACTGGGCGACCGTTTTCGTGAACATCTCCGAGACGTTGAAAAAAATGACAAAGACGCATCCAAACCAGTCGCGCGCCATTTTAATCTTACTAACCATTCTAAACAACACATGACAATCTGCGGCCTTTCCCTACACCAGGGTAACACAGAAAGCCGTAAAAACCTAGAACAAAAAATCATCTTTCAAATCGGCACTCTCAAACCCCACGGAATCAACGAACGCTTTTCATTCAACTAATCTACATTTGTTTTTCACGTCACCAAATTTCCACCAATAGCGTAGCTCCACCGCTTACTATATAAAACCACACACTACCCACAATTCCTTGATTCGCTCCGACGAAGGGCTAGCGCTCGAAACGTCAGCTATTTGAATCTTTTTACGGTGGTCAATTTACCTTATCGACTCAGTCGATAAAACTAAATTCTCGTGTTTCATCCCCCCACCGACGCAGCACCACAGTTTCTCTAGAAACTAACCCCATTCATATTTTTGGAGTAATTTTCATCCTGCAAGTGAAATGAATTTAGTTTTTACAATTTGACTTTCTTTATACCTCCCGTCGGACTTCACCTTAGTTCTTCCACTCCCTGGGTCCAGTTGTTCGAAAGCCGATTAGCGTTTATCCAGGATTAAAAGGTAACCAAGGATTTGATTTCTCTCGTTTAAAAATGTTTTCAAAAGAAATTTTAAGCTAGAGATAAAGACAAGTTAAGTCTAAACGGAAGACCAAAAAGTCTTACGAAAACTTTTCATTGATTAGTTACTTAATTGGATTCAAAATTTATGCTAATCCTGGATTAGCTTAATCGCGCTTTGAACAACCCGTCTAACTATTTCTAACCAACGTACCTGAAATCCTGGCCCTTGAGGCTCCTAAACTTCTCGTGCTCCTGATCAGCTATAGGCACCTTATTCTTATCCAGCAGCCAGCCCTCCTTTTCAAAAGGTCCCGGATAAAATCCCCAGTTCCCCTCCTCCCCACGATCCCGCGCGATCGGCACTAACTTCCCTGTCTTCCTCGCGGGCGTATCGACATTCGGATTCACAACCACTCCAAGTGGCGGAATGTCTTCCAACGTAAGTCCAGCTCGTGAGAGCGAAAATTTTTTCGGGGGATTCTTAATAAGTCCTTCCAGTTTTGCGAGCTGGTTAGAGGCTTTACGACCTTTGTCCCTGAGTTCAGTTTCTGGTAAACAGCGGTGAGTGCGAAACAAAGTGTCGTCCACAACAATTTTTTTCTGCCATTGACGAGTTGATTCCAATGCTGCATCAAACTCTTCTTGTTCTTTGGTGTCGCCAGCCGCGTGAACAGAAAGGACTGGGTTCTTGTCGAAGAAAGGAGGGGGGACTGAGAGCAAGTTTAAATCGTTGTCGCGGTAATCCCATGGAACGTTTTCCCTGTTTGGAGAAGCAAACAAAGTCAGTGTTTGATTTGACGCAGGTAACAATCCCTCTTAATCTCTATTTCGGAGCCTTGCGATTCAGACGCAAGAGAAGAAGAGAAGAGAAGAGAAGAGAAGAGAAGAGAAGAGAAGAGAAGAGAAGAGAAGAGAAGAGAAGAGAAGAGAAGAGAAGAGAAGAGAAGAGAAGAGAAGAGAAGAGAAGAGAAGAGAAGAGAAGAGAAGAGAAGAGAAGAGAAGAGAAGAGAAGAGAAGAGAAGAGAAGAGAAGAGAAGAGAAGAGAAGAGAAGAGAAGAGAAGAGAAGAGAAGAGAAGAGAAGAGAAGAGAAGAGAAGAGAAGAGAAGAGAAGAGAAGAGAAGAGAAGAGAAGAGAAGAGAAGAGAAGAGAAGAGAAGAGAAGAGAAGAGAAGAGAAGAGAAGAGAAGAGAAGAGAAGAGAAGAGAAGAGAAGAGAAGAGAAGAGAAGAGAAGAGAAGAGAAGAGAAGAGAAGAGAAGAGAAGAGAAGAGAAGAGAAGAGAAGAGAAGAGAAGAGAAGAGAAGAGAAGAGAAGAGAAGAGAAGAGAAGAGAAGAGAAGAGAAGAGAAGAGAAGAGAAGAGAAGAGAAGAGAAGAGAAGAGAAGAGAAGAGAAGAGAAGAGAAGAGAAGAGAAGAGAAGAGAAGAGAAGAGAAGAGAAGAGAAGAGAAGAGAAGAGAAGAGAAGAGACTGTTTTATAATAGGTTTATTCTCAACTATTTACAATATGATATGAATGACATAAGTCAGTCACTGGGCACTTACCGATCCACTGTAGGTTTCAAAATGTTGGCATGCAGAATGTTTTCCTTCCACGGCTGTGAAGAAAGAACAGAAAAATGTTAATCATTAAGACAAAAGGGCGCAGAGATGCGAGTCTTTGTGCCACAAGGCATGGATTACAATTGGTTAGCGATTTTGCCTTTTCACTTGAGCCTGAAATGGCATACGGATTTTAAAGGGGAACACAAGAACGAGTCAATTATATGACTTCTACAATATTTAGGAAAAGTGTTGAAATCTTCAAATTAAGACAAGTAACTCAAAAACAACCGTGGGTTTCCTATTAAAATCACTTTAAATATCTTAAGAAGGTCAGGACTCAAATCTTGACTTGTGGGTTGAAAGATCAGGTGGACTTCCCAGGGCAGTCATTACGTACCCCACCCAAACAGCAAAGAAGCAATCCTCAGGATAATAATGAATAGTCGTACCTTTTGAAGTTCATCCACCCGAGCCGAGTCAGGTTTCTTGGGATGTATATTTGAGACAAGCGAGGTTTTCTTTCCAGGAAATATAAATCCTTTGTCTGTTCTCCACAGTTCTTTGGAATCAGAAAGTTCTTGTTTCTTTCCAGTCTCCGGGTGAATAGGAAGAACTGTGGCCGAGTTGTACAGAGGGCAGTAAGTGAAACGCTGGTCTTCATCCTACGAGAAAAAAATGCGTTAAATAATTTTAACTCTGCTAACTGAACAGTGTCATAATATAACAATCAGAACTCAAAGTAATGACATGGAACCGGTACCAAGCGCGGGAAAACGTGTAACTGGTACAATGCGCGGGAAAAATGCAACTGGTACCAAGCACGGTAAATGGGGATCTGGTACAGTGCGCGGAAAAAAATGCGACTGGTGCCAAGCGCGGCAAATGGGGATCTGGTACAATGCGCGGGAAAACTGCTCGTGTAACTGGTACAATGCGCGGGAAAAATGCAACTGGCACCAAGCGCGGCAAATGGGGATCTGGTACAATGCGCGGGAAAACGTGTAACTGATATAATGCGCGGTAAAACAGTCAACCGGTGCCAAGCGCGGCAAATGGGGAGCTGGTACAATGCGCGGGAAAACGTGTAACTGATATAATGAGCGGTAAAACAGTCAACCGGTGCCGAGCGCAGGAAATGGGGATCTGGTACAATGCGCGGGAAAACGTGTAACTGATAAAATGCGCAGTAAAACAGTCAGCCGGTGCCAAGCGCGGCAAATGCGGAGCTAGTACAATAAACGGGAAAATATTCAACCGGTGCCAGCGCGGAAAACATTAACAGGAGGTTGTTTTTCAGCTGTAACTAACCACGTACCTTTGCCAAAACTTCTCTGAGCTTATTTTTTGCCAGTTCAGTGGAGTTTAGTGTTTGTATGCTGTAGTTATGGGCGGTTTGTTGATGGAGCTCAGTCATATCCACAGCAATGGTGTGTGGTCTTCTCTTTGGTTCTGTTGTTCGAGTCCTCAACTGGAATAAAAGAGATTAGACAAATGATCATGACTATCGGAACAGCAAGCCAAAGGCAATCACATTTGACCAATCACAGCACACGCAAAAACACAATCCACCAATCAGAGCTTAAAGCAAATACGTGCAACCGGTATCCTAGCGCGGGAAAACGCTCAACTGGTGCCAAGCGCGGGAAAACGCGCAACTGCTACCAAGCGCGGGGAAATGTTTAAAGGCGAACCTGCGGTATAAAAGGACAAAGCCCCAAGCCGAATCTAATGCAAATGAGCAAGAACAATAGATTTTGCTCATTTGCATGAGTTGGACAATCCAGCCGCCTTTTATATCGCGGGTTTGGCTTTAACTGGTGCCAAACGCGGGTAACAAGCTTCTACTTCTGAATGGTAAAGACATTCACGTTTTGATTGGCTACAGCGTGCTACAAACTTCACTTACAATGTTCTCCCTGATGAAGTCATGTCCAACCAGTCTTCTTTCTCTTTCTTTGAGAAGCGAAACGTAATCAGTATTGTAAAGGGACAGGGGTGTCCATGACCGAGTTGTCCTGGGTCTAGGCTCCTCCAGCCGTTTACCTGTACCACCCCCTTCCATTTCGGACGCACTGCTGGACTCTAGTTCTGAATGAAACAAACGGAAACAAAAGGAAAAACATTTGTCGGGTAGGAACTACAATAATACAAAATCCCGGTAACTTATAATTGCTCAAAAAGCATCGTCAGTGAAAAGTTACAAATATACTGTGATGGTGATGTTTTCCCTTCTCAAAATATGTAATGTCGCTGTGAAAGTGCTGAACAAATTCTATCCTAATAAAACTAGCAGATGATGCAAGGTGTGAGGGCGACAAAGACAAAGAAACGTAACTTGAAAGAGAGAAGATGGTGACAAATAAAAACGACAACAAAAGTCGCACGAATTAAGCAGTCCATCATAAAGTCACAAATCCTCCAAGCCAGCGTCAAACAGTGAAGTAAAAATGAAAAAAAAAATCAAGCAACGTCAAAAAGAAAAGTTATAGATACACTTCAGACCTTAAAAGCATCAGAATCATTAAGTGTAAGTTGAAAGAAGAAGGAACTTGACGTGACGTGATGGAAGAGCTCCACAAACTCCAAGAAGAAAGTAGAAGCAAAGAAGTAAGAAAAAGGACATCTGGAAAATGAAATGTTTAACAAGAGATCAGTAAGAAGACAAACAATATGAAAAGTAGAGAAAATACAGCAAAGAAGAGTAACAAGAGAGCTGAAGTGGAAAACTGTTGTTAAACAGTTTGCGCTTTGTTTTGAGTTGATACAGTGTCTTAAGGTAAATAGCCACAACTGTTCCCAGTTTACACGTGTGACGCAAATACTTATTTCTCTTAGTTAATGCTTTATCTTTTTTAGTTAAGTAGTTGTATAGTTAATGTGCTCTAGTGTGTATTCAGAACGCTTCTCCTGTTGACTGTTTTAAGTCCTCCCTTATACGTGACCGAGACATTAACGATTTAATCTGTAAAAGCCATTACTATAATTGAATGACCGGTGACCGTTCCCTGTGCACATATATCTCAAGTGGGACCTTTGCGCAGTATTCAAATTAGATTTAGATTTAGTGTAAATTTACACGACTCCTAGGAAGACCATGTAAATATAATACGATGATGATGATGATGATGATGATGATGATGATGATGATGATGATGATGATGATGATGATGATGATGATGATGATGATGATGATGATGATGTATGCACAAACGCAAACGCCATTAACACGTAACGCAAATGCAAATAAGATGTACAGGCGACACGATCTATGCATGCGCAAGTGAAGCACTTTTTCAACGAGTCATGCTTTACTTGCTTAAACCAGGCTAAGCTGAAATTTGTGGCAAGTGTGTAAACAACTTGAAATCTCAGTTGCAATCTACAGGCAATTCGAAATAAATGAACAAAGAACCGTGACTACAGAAAGCAAAACAACATACCTCCAAAATCCTCAGCGGTCAGCGGTACTCCAAACTCACGGCTCATGGAGATGATCATGTCAGCGGACGGAAATAAGTTGTTACGAGTCACTTCACGAAGTTTCGCGAGTTTTAGCAACTACAAGAAATATGCAAGGAGTTAATTGTTAAACAATTGCGTAGAATTTCGAGAGTAACGGGCGGCGGATTTTGAGGGAAGGTAGTTTCTCTTTTTAAAGTTTACCTACAATCAAGGACAAAAGTTCTTGCGCGTACCGTGTTTCTGTCGCGCGCGTAGGGAAACAGCGTAAATGCAAATTCGTCCCAACACTTTTGTCCTTGATTGTAGGATCGGAAAGTTCGTTATTATCGGGTGGTCGTTACTTTCGGGAGGGTCGTTACATTCGGGAATTGTAAGCAAGGACTTACTATTTTAATTGCAAGAAAAGTAACGCTAAAACGTTACTTTTGGGTAGGCGTCACTCTCAGAATTCTACGATACTGTAACAGCGAAAATGCCACAGTCAGAGATCACTTCTGAGGGAAGAAAGACTGACAAAGAAACTTGGGACAAATATTCGATTTCCTTTGACCCTTTTACACTCAGAGTCAACCTTGAGCAGCGTTATGTTACTGGAATTGTCTTGTTCCCAGTCCTTACCTGGTCCAGTTTTGCTAGTGCTTCAAAGCAGGGTCTAGGTACCAGATCCCTCACGTACAGCAGTGGATTCTGGACTATGACCGCCAGTGGTTCATGGAGTCTGACTCGGCACAAGTCCACGTCGAGTGCCGCGTAAAGCCGCTCATTAAACCGCATGTCAGAGTTATAGAGAACATTAAACTTCGTGATATCTAATGAAGAAAAAGTAAATGTCAGTTAATAACAAATCCTTATACACAAAGGAATCTACAGTCCTGTCAAATATTTAACAATTATTCACCGAAGTTGAGGTGAATAGTGGCGAATATTTGCTGAGCAGCAAGGTAAATATCTACCACTGTTCACCGACACTGAGGTGTTCAACATTCGAACGCACTCCTCTAATCACGGATTATTCCTAGTTTTAGTATTATACCAAACCAGTGAATAGCTAGCCAAAAATAGTTACCGGCTTTATTTCTGAGAAATCGAGAAAAAAACTCGCGCGCGAAATCCAGAACAATGCCTGTAGGTAAAAGCTAACATTCCCGAATTAAACACAGATGTACGAATTGCGCACCTATTTTTGATAGTGTATTACAAATCCCCTCTAACTCTATCTATACCTTGTTCTTGTGGTCTGGGGAGGTTTTCCCACAGTCTTTTGATGCCCTGGGTAGCCAGGCCTTCTAAGACAAACACGTGATACTGCCCATCGAGCACTTGGAATCCAGTGATGATGTCCAATGTTTTGTTCTTTCTCTGATCTCTACAGAAAACAAAGTGGCAAGATTGCTTCAGCTTTAACTCTACGATAACCAGTTAAAAATGCCGTAGTTTTCCTTTCCCCCGCCCCCTTACTTCGTCTTTTTGCCTGACTCCCGCCCCGTTGGCCGCATTTTATACTCTCTCCACTCTTCCTCTTATTTCATATTCCAAGAGGATGGCGCCCAAACATTTCGCGAAGACAATATTCAGTACGTGGTCACCACAAAATATGCTTGCACTACAGGCTAGTTTTATGACAATATTGGAAATCCACACAATCTATTTCTTCGCATTTTCTCGATATTTATTAACTTACTTTGACAGTTTGTATGTTGATAAAGCAGCCTCGATTACATGTTGCGGTAGCGTATCTAGTTCCAGGGCCCCAGCATTGACCGCTGTAATCTCAGACTGCAGTTGCCGAAGGAATGGCGCGTTCTTGTATTCAAATACGTAGATTATACGACCGAAGGGACACTGTGGAATCATAAAAAATATTGTCAGATGGAAAGTCAAGATAAAGGTTGTTTATTTCTGGAGGGAAGGATAGGAGCGGTTACATTTAAGGTTTATGAAATGTGACAGCTTGGGGAGGGGCAGCAAATTTTCAAATACCCTGGGGAGAGGATGTCAAAGATTCGGATTGATCGATACATTAAAAATCCACTGATGAAGGGCAACATCTGAACAACGCCTGAACTGAATGGGTTTTTTTTGGCAGCAAATTTCTGGTACTTTTATCATCTTTTACTTTTGTCTACAATAATATGCATCACATTTTATCATTTGTTTGCTTGGTACATCTTTCCGCGGGGTTCTTTACTTTCAGAATTTGGCGATATTTGCGAAAACAGTACATTATATTTTGGGACAATTTATTTCCATCTCTGTTCTCACCTCATCAACTTGCTTGGTTTTTGTGGGAACAGAAATATTTTCGGCATTTAAGGGAAAAGCCAGATCGACTTTCATCTTCAACTCACTGCCACACTCCAAGTAATTAGCGACTGGCATAGGTTTATCCTCTGAAAGGGAAGTACTTTGTGTCAGAGACATTTACACCTTTTACTATAAAAAATACTGTCAAAAATTTCTTACCATAAAGTATTATACTAATGAAGTATATTACCTTAATATGTATATATGTTGTGATGCAATTTTATCCTTGGTGCAAATTTTATTTACCTTTGTTTAAAACTCGTTATCATGCATTACCATACCCCAAAACAAAGGAAAATAAAATTTGTACCAAGGACAAAAATTGCACGACAACATATATATTAAGAACAGACCTATAGACTATCACGTACACTGCAAAACGGTCCATATTTTACATGAGACTGCCGAAAAAAGCGGCGAAAGCTGAGGTGGCCAAAAAAGTGTAAAGCGAGTGTGAATAAGGGGAAAAACCGATTGTAAAATTCGGAGTCTCGCCGATTGGGTCTGCACACAAATACATAACAATATACCCATTTTTCATTTATCTGTGATATTTTCCCTCCGGCGTTTTGACGACTTTCGCTCCGGCGCCTGATCGCAAGTTAATTTTCCCCGGGGGGGTACTCCCTATAATGGGCTATACGGGGATGCTCCGCCGGAAAGGGGTACCTTTTTTAGGCTGGCGGTATATGAAAGGGTAGGGATTTCACGAGTTGAAGTATGTGAAAGGGTAGGGATTTCACGAAGAATAGGAAATGGTAGCGAAAACACGAGTTGAAGCATAAAAAAGGTAGGGAAAACTGCGATTTAAGTATTATAAAAACGACCCTTTAAAATATATCAAACAGACGCACGTTAAGGCTATATGAAAGGGGTACCATTTTCAATAAAAGGTATATGAAAGGGGTACCATTTTCAATGAAACGTATATGAAAGGGGTACCTTTTCTGTCAAAAACGGTATACGAAAGGGTAAGGGTTTGGACCTCGGGGCGGAGCATCCCCGTACAAAACTTTGTTGAGTACCCCCCCCCCCCCCCCCCCCCGGGTAATTTTCAATGCTTTGAGTTTCATGAACCACTCATGAACCGCTCAATAAAAAAGAAAAGCGACTGTTTTGCATTACAGAAACGTACCTGGTCCATCAACATTCCCAGGCTGTCCCACAATAGGTCCGTCCGTCTTCTGAAGTCCTGAATGGGTGTCGGGCAGAGGACAGCAGTGGATAGGTGACCTGAGGTGCAGGTATTTCTGCCCAAGTAACAGTCCTGACAGGTCAAACTTAGCTATGCCATATGGATCCCAAGGCTTGTTACGGCTGTTAAATGGATTGTGAGTAGTGCGACGACCTAACAAAAGAATAAATAAAGGGAATCAAAAAAGAGAAATAGCTACAAGAGTAATGACAATGAGCACTAGTTTTGGGTGGATGGATGACCATGGATTTGGATGAAATAAGAGAAAAATACATGTAGGCTCCCTTTTGTGGATTAGTGTCTGCTGCACGCGACTTAATTTTTTGGATGTAAGTTAACTCAACATTTCGTGTTTTGAAATTTTGGGGTCTACCCGGGTCTACACCTTACGGTTTTATAAGTTGATACCAACTCTTCTAGGTTTCCGACCAATTTTTCGTCAATTTCACGTCTTAAAAGAACAAAATATTTAAAGCTTTAAAGGTTTCAATGTTCGAAGTGTGGAAAGGACTTTACGCGACGAAGGTCTTGTGCCATTGACCTTTACATATGCGACTTTCAAGTTCTCAATTCCCGCATCTTTAAAAAATCAACACAAAATGCGCATTTCCATATCTTACCAGAACACGGCCCCTTTCACTTTTGGAGAATGCCTTTATTTTATTCCAGGAGGGTTGCTACTTACATGCTAGCAAAGGTTGGAAACGTTTGTGAGCAAAGGGTCAAGGCGTCCAGATAATTATTATCTGGACCCCTTGACTCTTAGCTCACAAACGTTTCCAACCTTTGACAGCATAACACTCTCTTACCTGCCACAAGGCTAACGTTATTTATCATTTCATCCTCAGGATTCTCGCCAAATAAGCTGGGTTTGGGTTTCTTCTGTTCTATCTTACGATCCCTGTCATGGACCTCAACCTGGAAATGGGGTCCCTGGAGATACTCTGCTAGACCACCTTTGTCTAATGTGCCTAGAAGGACCACATTTACATCCTCCCAGAACACGTCACTGCCATGCTCTCGTCCAGCACTCTCGTGTAAAGGCTGTTTATAGAACTGATATGAGCAATGCACAGGCTTGCATCTAAGATGAAGAATTAAACAATGAACATGTTAGTTTAGGGACACATGGTATCAAAGACCATCAGATTCTTGCCAGCACACAGACCAAGCCCTTACCCAGCAGGGTGTCTGGGCATCCTGAATGAGGATTGGCCAGATTTTTAAGAAATTCATGGAAAATTCACAAAGGCTTTTAAAATTGTTTCGGGGAACAAGCTTCCAGGATGGCCACTTTGCAATTTCTGGCTAAAAGGTTGGTGCATACGTCTCCTGTTTCTTTTGAGTTTTGACAAGGAAAGGTAGGTAAGGCGTCTGTGTGCAGGCTAACAGATTCGTGATCTTATGGATACCAGTCTTGAATAATGGCTTGTTGAGGATCACAAATCTCTAGGGTCACAGTCTAGATATTCTATTCAGGAAACCTGCAGAAGTTGTGAAAAAAGGATATCATGGCTTCAAGATTTTGAAGGATTCTTGTAAGTTGGAACATTACCCTTCACTTTGTGTGTTTAAGTTCTCATCAAATCTTGGAAAATCGTGAACTGCAAATCTTTGCAAAGATCTTTCATTAAAAATCAAGGATCATCGAAGATGTTTCAAACGTTTAAACTGGAAGTTCCAGTATAAAAGAGGCCTGGTCTAACCATTCTCACCTTCAGTTGCCAATCAACCATTAAAGCATTGACAACCGATAAACAACATGTGTCAATACTAAGGGCCTGGTCGCACTACAGTCAAAAACAAAAATCCGCCTGTGCAAAAATCGAGGAAAACAAAAGAAACCACTCCGGTGGGACACGCTTTTTGTGGAATGTTTTTGTTTTTATGTCATTTTGCACGGGCTAATTTTTGTTTTTGACTGTAGTGCGACCAGGCCCTAAGACCATAAAAAAAAACACTCTAGTCAACCACATTTCACGACTGAAAGATGGCTAAATTTGCATAAAAGAGGTGCCATTTCTTTTATAGTGGTACTCCATGTTAAAGAATCCTTGAAAATCCACTGTGGATTGTACATTTAACCCAAGTAGTTGCCCTGCATGTAGCCCCATAACTAGTACCAACCCCTCAAAATACAATATACAAAATACCCTTACTTTTCTCTCAGTTCCATATATGACAGTGGTTTATTGGGAAGCTCACTTGCTGAAGACACCTTTATAACCATGGGATTCAACTCAAACTTCTGAATCTCAGACATCAGATCGTTATCAATCGACACAGACAGAAACAACTCTTCTATGTTCCCAGCAGGCTTTCCTAATTTTGTTGTGGTCGATTTCACGCCAGAGAAGAATGTGTACATCTTTACACACAGAGTTGCCGTTCCGTGGATCCTGGTGTGGGCTGCTTGTATTGCAAGCTCTTTTTTCGAAATAATATTACCCTTTAAGGACATCTTCTTTCCTGTAAGGAGTTAAGACATTTCAAATGATTGAATAATTATTTTCCAGGCCAAAAACTGAAACTTTAACCCATTGACTCCTAGAGAATTGGCAGAAAACGGCAATTTGAATCCATTAATGCTGTTTTTTGACTGCTGTGGAGCTGGCAAATTGCTAGCAAACTGTCCAAAACATTGTTTGCAACATGAAAAACTAAGCTTCCTTTTCCTTCGGGGTGAAATAAATCGACTTTTGGTTTCGGGTCTGCGCACAAAGCAAAATTTTAGGATAGGTTTTGAACGAGAAAAAAACACCAGATGCTTGACTTTTCTTTTTCTTTGTTCCACTCCGTGTTCTTTTTCATTCTTATTCCGTTTTCTTTTTCCCCTTGTTGTTGGCCTTTCACTAGACTTTATTTATGAAGTAAAAGTTTCCCAGAAAACGCTGAAGAAGATGAATTTTTTTAACTAGAAGTGGCAAGTGGTAGGAAGACCAGAATTTCCTTTGATTTTGCAGCCAGTCAAATCTGATAGGTATTTTGCGTGTAAATCTGGCCCAATTCACGGGAGCTCTCACATTTGGGCACTTTTTGAAAGATTTCTTCCTTCTGCTCGAGTTAGGTACAAAAGACATCTTTTACCATAAAAGGGGATGATGTCACAAATGGTCCCTGGACTGAGAATCTTTGAAGGATCTTTAAGGATCCTTAAAGATCTGCATGAGAATCTGCATGGATCTTACTGAGGATCTTAATAAACATCTTTGAGGATCTTTTTAATTCTTGCAAAGATCCTCAATAATCTTGTGAAGATCTTCAAGGATCCTTTTAAATTATTGGCAAAGATCTTCAAGGATCTTTAAAGATCTTCGAAGATCTTTGGAAGATCTTTGGAAGATCCTTAAAGATCCTTGAAGATCTTTTCCAAGAATTTAAAGGATCTTTGCAGATCTTTGGCAAGATTCTACGATTTTAGATCTTCGAGGATCTTAAAAATTCTTGCCGAGATCTTCAAGGACTAGAAGGACCATGGTTCCGTCACAGATGGTTTCAGGCAGTTGAGGTGTCAGTGGGTTAATACAAGATGTGACAAATATCAAAATTTAAGAAAAATCCCAATTTAATTTTGTTAAATATTGAAAAACAAAATGGGACTGTACATGTGCTAAAATACTGCTGGAGAAATTGAATGTTGACACCACGCATACATGTAGGATTTCATCCATAGACTCAAAAGTCAGATTTACACTAAGGGCGTGTTTGATTGAACATATTCCGGAATAAGAATATGCAGAATTGTCACAAACAAAAAAACGAATTTTTCGGAATTTGCATGGGAGCCACTGGAAAACTTAACGTCTTCTATTGCTGTATTATAAACATGTTTTGACATTATTTATACTGCACGTGTGCCTAAACAAATAATTCTCAGAGACTAATCTGTTTATTCTTTTTACTGGAATATGGTGAATATGTCTCCATAATAGGAATGACCAGGTAAACTTCATTATACAGTAAAAAAGGAACAGTCATTATGCCTCTTACTAGTAAAGGTATTGCCATCCTTTGCTTGTCGCGAATCTCTGCGAGATTGTGTGCGCTGTTGATGTTGTTCTGTGCTCTGTATGTCAGGCTCAGGTATGGATGGAGAGACTCCAGCTAGTGTTGCCAAGTGACTAAACTGGGGAGTGTCCTGATCATCAACTCGCACCTGAACTTTAACCACACTGGCAAACCCAGTGGCAGTTGATTCATCTGTTGTCAAAGACTGCGAACGAAATGTCTGTTGATGAAGAGAAGTTAAGTGTAGTTTAATTTAATTTTCTATTGTTGTTCCCCATTTACCATTTTCTAAGACAAAGGAAAACAAAAACAAGAGACTCCAAGTAGCCTAATACTCATGCGCATGAGTAAGAAAGTTTTATGGCATAATTTAAACAAGATAAGAAGATGTCCAACATGAGAAGAGTTACTCCTTTCATTTAGTCATCGTCCCTGCAAACCACATTGTTACCATTAATGTTTTATAAATGAAGGCTGTACCACAAGGAAGCCAGCAATTCTTTTGTGTGTGATATATACCTAATGTGAACATTAGCAATACAAGGGTTGTAGGAGACAGTGCCGTGACACTTAAGTAACACTGTTTGCTACATAACTGTTTGGAACTGGAAGTGAGAGTAGCTGGAAGTCAAGAAACTGGAAGTGTTTATGGCAAAGCTAATAAACTGGAAGTGCACAATCATGACACAAATAAAAATAAAAACGGAGAGCAAACCTAAAACCTTAACTCATGCCGCTCTGCGCATGAGTAATTAAACTGGTTAAAAATTTTCAAACCATAATGACGAAGAACCACAAAATGTGTTCTATCCACAGGCACAAGTGAAAAGAGTAAACTAAGTGTAATATCAAACTTTGCCAGCTTACCGATGGTGCAGTTATGGCTCTATCATCAGAAACTGCTCTTATGCCAGTCAAGCCAGGTTGAAATGGAATGCCTGCAGTTTGAGAATGCCGCTTGGACTCTAAACAAAAATATTATATTAACAAATTAGTTAATGCCATGCTGTTCCAGACATGTATTGATTGTACCACAACAACAGCTACATTGTACACCCCTACCCTTCCACCCTTAATCACCATTCATCATCAATAGCAACACCCCTACCCTCCCACCCTTAATCGCCATTCATCATCAATAGCAGCACCCCTACTCTTCCACCCTTAATCACCATTCATCATCAATAGCAACACCCCTACCCTCTCACCCTTAATCACCATTCATCGTCAATAGCAACACCCTACCCTTCCACCCTTAATCACCATTCATCATCAATAGCTAAACCCCTACCCTCCAACCCTTAATCGCCATTCATCATCAATAGCAACACCCCTACCCTCCCACCCTTAATCACCATTCATCATCAATAGCAACACCCCTACTCTCCCACCCTTTAATCACCATTCATCATCAATAGCTACACCCCTACCCTCCCACCCTTAGTCACCATTCATCATCAATAGCTACACCCCTACCCTTCCACCCTTAATCACCATTCATCAACAATAGCAACACCCCTACTCTCCCACCCTTTAATCACCATTCATCATCAATAGCTACACCCCTACCCTCCCACCCTTAGTCACCATTCATCATCAATAGCTACACCCCTACCCTCCAACCCTTAATCACCATTCATCATCAATAGCTACACCCCTACCCTCCCACCCTTAGTCACCATTCATCATCAATAGCTACACCCCTACCCTCCCACCCTTAGTCACCATTCATCATCAATAGCTACACCCCTACCCTCCCACCCTTATTCACCATTCATCATCAATAGCTACACCCCTACCCTCCCACCCTTAGTCACCATTCATCATCAATAGCTACACCCCTACCCTCCAACCCTTAATCACCATTCATCAACAATAGCAACACCCCTACTCTCCCACCCTCAATCACCATTTATCATCAATAGCAACACCCCTACCCTCCCACCCTTACTCACCATTCATCATCAATAGCAACACCCCTACTCTCCCACCCTTAATCACCATTCATCATCAATAGCAACACCCCTACCCTCCCACCCTTAATCACCATTCATCATCAATAGAAACACCCCTACCCTCCCACCCTTAATCACCATTCATCATCAATAGCAACACCCCTACCCTCCCACCCTTAATCACCATTCATCATCAATAGCAACACCCCTACCCTCCCACCCTTTAATCACCATTCATCATCAATAGCTACACCCCTACCCTCCCACCCTTAGTCACCATTCATCATCAATAGCAACACCCCTACCCTCCCACCCTTAATCACCATTCATCATCAATAGCTACACCCCTACCCTCCCACCCTTAATCACCATTCATCATCAATACCAACACCCCTACCCTCCCACCCTTAATCACCATTCATCATCAATAGCAACACCCCTACCCTCCCACCCTTAATCACCATTCATCATCAATAGCAACACCCCTACCCTCCCACCCTTAATCACCATTCATCATCACTCAAATTTTCAGTTGAGTTAATAATAATAATAGCTTAACTGTAAATATGATACCTAGTATGAAAAACAACAGCCTAAACAAGCTTTTAGCCAGCAGGGTGTCCAGGTGTCCTGTGGACGCCCACTTTTTGAAGAAATTCATGAAAATTGCACCTTCCTTAAAAATTTATAATGGTCCCCGAAAAAACCTTCAGGATGCCCACTTTTTAATTCCTGGCTACAGTAAAAGCCTAAGCCAAAATATATTTCAGTTTTTACTTGTGAGACCTATGGTGATACCGATTTACAGACACTAATGCTAAATAATAGTTTTGTTTAATTGACCAATAGAGGTTTTGCACGGCAACCATGTTGCATGGCAGGAACAAAAGATGCTTTTCCCTATGGGAAAGAATGTTCTTTCTAATGCAAAACATTTTCATTGTTCCTGCTATGCAACATGGCTGCTGTGCAAAACCTCTATTTCTAGAAAATATCCATACCCAACCACAGACAACTTCCATATTTTAACCCCCCACCCCCTTTCCTTCGGAAATTCGAAAATGCATTACCCCCATTCCCTTGGAATTCCATAATCATTAAAAATATTTTTATGTGAAAGCTAGGTTGTATTTTTCAATGGCGATCTATTATAGGCCCCCTCAGGGGTTAAAATTTGTGGTTTGGTACCACCACTGCATGGTGTTTATATAAATCAAAGGCTCCTAAGAGTCAACCCATCAATAAGAAATGCTAACGCGTAATGCAATAGTTTTGTTCAAACCCATTCGTAACAAGCATTACGTCACTAAGTTTACAGCTGAGTGGTGGAACGAGTGAGCGGTAATGCAATATTCCAGGGTTTTTTTTGGAAATTAAATTTAACGACTTTTGTCGAATGCAAACAAACAAAAAAACCAGTAATTTTCAGTTTGAAAAAACAAAAGAAAAAAGAAAAAATTCTGTCCTGACAAGAATCAAACTCACGTCCTTCGGCTCTATTGTCTGATTGCTTACACACTGCGCCACCTAGGATTTGACTAATTACCAAGGTCAAATTTTGTTATTTCAACGTAGATATGCGGAAAAAGTTTACATCTAAGTGATGGAACGAGCGAGCAAGTGAGTGAATTAGCCGCCGTTACCGATAACCTGTTCATTATGCTTGTGCGTATTCACGGGTTAAAAATGACCACTGTCAGAGATATGCTAGTATCTTTTAAGGTTTAACGCTGACAGGACCAACTTCATACCCAAAGAATACTGAGTTGGTACATGTACATGTACCTCTAAGGGGAAAAAATTAACGACAGCCACACCCACAAACTGATTTCTGGTAAATAAGTAAGTAAGTAAGTAAGTAAGTAACCCTTATTAATGTGGTCTAATTATACACTTACACTGTAGCTCATTACAGTATTGTAAGTATCGCTATTTTCCAGGTAAAATTGCCACAAACAAAAATAAAAGAAAAACGAAAACACTTTATAAAAATTGGAGAATATGTACAGGAGGGGGGCGTTGGGATTTTCAGTTTTTCGGTTTTGGCCATTTTTTAGGACGGTTTTTCGGTTTTTGCACCCATTTCCTTCGGTTTTTCGGTTTTAATGTCTATTCCGGTTTACGGTTTTATACTTTTTTGACATTCGGTTTTCGGTTTTCGGCAGAAATACAAGCGGTTTTTCGGATTTGGTATCCGAGGTGGTTTTCGGTTTTTCCTTTGGTTAACGCTTTCTCTTCGCCAATTTGTGCCTCAACTGCGTACACATGCCTTTGCTACCCAGACGTAATTGAGAGGAATGCGTGACAAAATAACTTCTGTTGGTCCTGTGTGCGCACCTGGTGGTCGCACGTTTGGAAAACGCCTGGGACTTTGACCTTTGCACTGAGAAACTTAGGCTGTGTTTTCACTAGGCCGATTAACTAGCTGAACATTCTTCATAGGTGTTTGTTTACAGACCGACATTAGCTAGTTAAACATGACATCTGTTTTTACTCGGAAATTTTAAGCCACTAACAACTCGGAACATTCAAATTACAAATCCGCGCAACTTTCAAAAATGGCGGGAGAGGAAGCGCTTTAGCGCTTTAAATTGTAAAACGGCGAAAGAATTGGGAAGTGTTTTGCAATTCGTCAGCCATGTTTACAAGAATACAAGGTTTTGTTGCGAAAGAACCACGAGGGGAGCGTCTGGAAAATAATTTTGCCAGATTGTTTGGCAGGCATCTGTCACTACACGCGATGCGATTGGCTGCGGTATTTGTCGGGACAAGTTAAACCATCTTGCGAGGTAGTATAACTCTGCGTGAGTTTCCTGACTCGCAAAGGCGAGAAAACCCGTTGTTTTTCCTTGTGAAAACAGTTGGCATTGTTAACACGCTAAACACTAGACAAAGTGTTTTCACTGTATTTCCAGACTTTTCTGACTTTAACTAGCTAAAAGTGTCCAAGTGAAAACACAGCCTTAGAGTCATTTGAATGGTCAGGTTCAAAGCAGGGTCAGGTTTCTATGTCAGATATGGCTGTCAAAGTGCCTGTGACGGATGAGGTGATTGTGGACTTTGTGTCGCGTTTTTTTTTTATGAAGAGGGGAAAGGCAAAGAGAATTTTAGAAAGAAAAATAAGTTTAGGTGTAAGGTGAAGAGGGAAGAGAAAAGCCTGCTGAAGCTAAAGAACTGTAATTGGTAAGTAAATCGACCATGAAAAATCCTTGTTGATCATTAGTGACCCTATCGTTTAGGACAATAGAGGCATATGGGAAGATGTAATGCACGGAGATTAAATCTAAACGACCTAAACTTAAAACTGGCAATTCAGTCAACGAAAAACACGTGCGGCCTAAGCTATAAGATGCTTTTATTTAACTGTCCAGGATCGCCCATTGATAACCCACTAAAATGACTTTGAATAAGCTTTGAGAGCAACGATAAGCACAAAATGAAAATTTAATTGAGAATTTCTACTCTATAAAACAAGTTTCCTGGCCAAACAAACTTTCCTTTATTGTAATTCAAAACCTTGCCATGACCTTTTGGATCTTTTAACACATTTCGTGCCAGTCACGTTGTGAGGGCTTAGCAAATGCTAACGGACTCATGATCAATCGAATCAAGTTTGTCCTTACCAAAAAAATCTCGTGGTTTTTCCTTTCATAAAATTCCCTTAGTAATGCTACCTATTTCCCTAAAATGTTGAGGGTGTTTGTGTTCTGCTGACGTAGTCAACGAACACTTATGCTATCGAACCACAGGGTCCAGAGGAGCTCTATTGATCGTGCAAGACGCTATTTTCTTCGAATCGTGATCGTGTTACACAAAATATGTACCGCAGGCCAAATAACCAAGGGCGCAATTATAGGCACGAAGTGCCGACAACAAGGCACGAAGTGCCGACAACAAGGCACTTCGCAGCTTCCAAGCCCATAGTAATTTGGCCCGGGGTACATATTTTGTGTAACGCAATCAGTTTAACTTTCAAGACGGCGACGATTCGAAGAAAATAGCGTCTTGTACGATCAAATAGAGCTCCTCTGGACCTAGCCTGCAATGCAGGCGTTTTAACGATGGGGCGAAATTTCGAGGACGCGCGCGCGAGGAGCACACCTGCATTGCAGGCTACTCTGGACCCTGTGATCGAACGAGGTATTTTTTGTCAATGTAAGGAACCATTTCCGGCGTAACAATAGAATTGTCAATCGCAACCAATCAAAGCGAAGAACTGACAAAATCGGAAGCAGTTCTGATAATTCTCTTAGAGTTCTTCATATGCTCAAAACTCGAATAATATTCCATCGATTAACTTGAATTAAAAATTGAATTACCGCTTAAGAGTAAGCGATCAAGATTTTGGAATTTATCTACCACTACAAATTATTTCAGAAGCGAAGCGAAATCGCGCGACGACTCACTGATCATACACTGTATCAGTTCATTTACTTCGTGACTGAGAGTGCAACTGTGAAGGAGAGTGTTAAACGTGCTGCACACTGGGCTGGTACCCAAAGCCCAATACAAGGGTGTGTCTTGAAAATGTGCCCTTGATCACACCTCTACCCGTGGTAAACCTTTCTTCAAATGACTGTGACATCTTACGCAACTGGGCCTCATTATATGGTGCAGCAGAAAAAAGACAAAGAACAGTGCGGCAAGAACAACAATGGCTATAAAGCACGGGACATTGCCAGAATTTCTTTATCAACGCCACCTAGTTGGTGATAAAATGAAGATCGGAACAAGAATGAAGCGTGTGAAGAAGCCAATGACTCAGATGAAAGCCAGAACGAATTCGATGAAAGCAGTGACGAAGATGTTGATATTTCACTCCAAATTCTGGTTATTGTCCGAACACATATAGCAACCAGGAAACAATAACCTTCCCTTTTCTTCACACTATTTTTCAATCTTTTCCAATGTAAAAGCCTTAAAGATATGTCATCTGCAATATTTCCAGTTCATTCTTGCTTTCAGAAGAGCGGTTCTCGACATCCATTTTTTTTTTTGTCCTGCAGCCAAAATATCTTTACAGACATCAATAATCGCGTTAATTTTCTTCATTTTGAAAATCCCCCCCCCCTCTCCCGTTAATTTCCTTTATTCGAAAGAAATTTTCCCTCCAATTCGCGTTACTTTAAGTCGCGTTAATTTCAAAGACCTTAATTTACAGGAGCGTTAATTTCCTATACATTTATCTTAGGTATACATTTATCTTAGGTATACATTTATCTTACCACTACTACTCTGACACATGATAAATTGGTATAACGACTAGAACTGTGCCGTTGTACCATCGTACCATAAGGTCAGGTTCAGACGCCGTACTTCACATTCCAATTTAGACCGACCTGAATTAATTAATCCCGGCTGAATTGATTCAGACGCCGAACTCGATTCGGCTCATGTGAAGTACGGCGTCTGAATCAAAGCCGGTGAACAGCTGTTATTCCCGGCTGAGCCAGGCGGGAAAAATTGCTGAGCCGACCCGAATAAGATCGGCCGTTCTGAATTGATTCAGACGCCGTACTTCACATGAACTTAATTCATTGAATTCGATTCGGCTCATGTGAAGTACGGCGTCTGAACCGGGCCTAAGACAACCTATAACACGAAGAACGAAGACCAATGATTCATTCGACATTTTCATCCTATCTCCAAATTCAGGTCTAAGTTCTCAAAACTGCGATGTGGAATTCTGGATTTTCGATAGAGATTTTCAGTAGTGCTATAGGATACATGTAGCCTGATTTGTGTGGTCGCAAATTTTCCCCCGAAGTCCTATTTTGCGTTTCACTGAAGGATTTTGTGAATTCTCCTAATTTAAACAGAGAGTAGAAGGCATGCAGGTTCACGACTATAGCATCCACAAATACTGTATGCTCCACATGTCACCAATTGGAAATTGGGAGTATGTAAATTTTCGGTTTTGATGGTTTTTGGTTTCGGTTTCGGTTTTGATACAAATTCATAGCGGTTTTTCGGTTTTGGAGGATATTTCGTCCGGTTTTTCGGTTTCTCATAGACCCCAACGCCCCCCTCGTACAGTAATAAAAATAAGATAAAAGTCATAGTTTAAAGCTATGTACAGTTCAATAATATTAAAAAAACTATTACAAATCAATATAACTGTGTGACATCAATTTTTTTCAAGCATCTTTTAATATTTATATTGGATATTGAAGTCTCCCCCCTCCCTGGGGGAATTTAAGACCAGCCCTGCATAGATGATCAATTTGTTTGACAAATACATGTAGTTGGTAACTGGCATGGGTTGCACCAAAATGTTTTTTAGATTAGCTTGTTAGATCACCTTTAAAAATGCAAGACTGTCTAGGCTGATTGTCTTCATATGATTTCTGTTGATTGGTGACAGTCTGCCGAACTCCTCCACCACTTGAATTCTCTGGGTCCTCAGGGCCCCTGAGGTTAGGGAGCCTAAACACCTTGGGACGATCAAAGCGTGCACGTGGAGACACCTTGTCTTTTGTATCCCAGATCTTAAGTTCCATGGAGTGGCTAAACATCTGAAGAAGGAGGTCTTTGGTGACTGTTGCAGTGTGACTGTGTAATAAATAAATAATTTTATTAAACATGTGCGATACTACTGTGTGCTTGCATAAAAAGACATTGAGCACTTACCATAAACTACTGCTTATGAATCCCCCTGCACATACAACTGTGCATGTAATGCACCATGTGTCCCCCCCCCCCCCCCCCCCCAAGGCGTGAATCGAGCGACATAGTCACGAGCATCAAGGGGGGTCCAGAAATTTTTTTGACTTTACCCTCTAAAGCCTGGGGGAGACTCCCATATAAAAATGACGGGGGTGCTCGTCTAACCTTTTAGGGGTTAAAATTTGTAGATTGGTACTGCTTAGGGCACTAAAATCTAAAATGACCACTGTTAGAATTATCACGGTACCTTTTAGGGTATGAGCCGAAAAATATGACAGAATTTGACATGTGCTGTTTTCCCCCCTTAGGGGTAAAAATTTTTTGAGCCACGCCCATCAAACGAGATTCTGGTACCTTTTAGGGTGTTTTTCGAAAATTTCCGACGAGCACCCCCGTCATTTTTATATGGGAGTCCCCCCCCGGGCTCTAAGGTGCCATTTTCTGCATTCCTGAGACCTGAAAAGCATTTGTAAAGTTAAGATATGATGAAAGACCACATTTTTTTGGGATTTTGGGAAAATTTGAGTTAAAATCTTAGCCTATTGTAGAGAAGAGATCCAAAGTCGCTTTTATCCGCGAGATTTAGTGACCCGTACGGGAAACCGGGAGATTCGTTTCGTATCCGGGAGAATCCCGGATAATCTGGGAGAGACACTGCGTTGGCGTAAGTGTAATATAGCTGAACCAACCTGTGTGTCCAAGTCACCCAAGTCTTGTCTCCATCCCTCCAAGTCTTCAACACCTTGGAATCACTTTCGGAGTAGATCTTTGCTGCCACTCCATAAGTAACAACATCTGCTTTGACTGTTTCAGTATCAGTTGGGAACAGCTTGTATTCCAGATGATAATAGTATTGTGGTTTTGGTGCCTCATACAGTTTACGTTTTGCTTTCAAAGGGGTAATGCCTCGCATTAAAGGCTTTGGCAATTCATTGTCATCTGTTTGTAGTAAAAAAAAGTTGACATTTTTAAGCCGGTTATACATGTACAAGAATAATAAAGTAAAGTGTTTTGTTGTTGTTGTTGTTAAACGTAATTTTATTTTGACTGTTAAACATTCATTTTTAGATAATTTTCAGATCGACCATGCAATCTACCAGTCTCTTGCTGGAGATTTACTCAGCGATCATAATATGTAAACATTTTGTTGACTTTAGGAAATAAGATTACGGACAATAACAATTCATTTCTGCAATAAACCCGATGTAATTTGATATCATGAAAGTTAAAAATCTCATTTTAAGTTCCTTTTTTTAAACAGCACATACCTGATGCAAAAGCTAAAGCCACTGTTAATGTGAAAGTAACTTTATGGTCTCCTTTTTCCATGTCCAATTTCTTCTCGCCAACAACCATATTCGTAATAGCAGCTAGACGCGAAATGAAGTTTCTCCGTTAACAGATAAAATGCAGAAGATGCGCCACAAAATGCGAAAGCTCTGAAGTCCAATTGAGCTTTTTGTAGCCAGTGTTTGCTTCAAAACGATCCTTTAACGAAGCCCTTGGATTCTCCAAACATTAAACCACAGCTTTCACAAAGAATTGAACATTAAAAGTTGAGAAGTCAATTTCACAAATTGCTCAGTTCGCAGTTCTGAGAATATCTCGTGTCAAAGCTTTTTCACGCTTCATAAATTCATAAATACATCAGTTGATTTCCCCCATTCCATAACACAAGCTACAGTGAGGCTCTTTCTAGCCCCAAGATACGCCACAATGCGAATTCTAAGGTTTTCAGCTTTCATTCAGTATTCAATCGTTTGTTGCCATGTGGTTGCTAAGGGCGGCTGTAATGAGATGCTTTTATATTTTCTGCATCCGCGCTAGGTCAAGCCAGCAGTTTTACCCATTTACGCGGGAAAACATAGCATTCTCGAGACATCCTTCGATCTGGTCTGATAGAGGAATATTTTGATGGTTTTACACACTTATCTACAAACATGGAAGGTATTCATTGCTTCATTTTAAAAACCAATGCATTAATGTTACGTTTTTATGTGAAAGGAATTATCTGCTGCGACACTGCTCCGGAAATCGATGATCTTCCCCACTATAACTTTCATCTGATTTCGTTGTTCTTTACCCTGAACATGTTTTTGCTTTTTAAATCGAAGATCAAGATGATCTTGACATTCTAGCTAGTCTAGCCGACAGTGATTTCGAGTTGGAAGATGATGACGACTTCGGCGAAGCGACTTCTCCTTCGAATGCTTCTACAAAATCGACATCAACGGCTTCCAGTTCCCAACATCCAATGAAACATCAACAACAACAACATGGTGATCAATCCAACACAACATCAGTTTCAAATGTGGATGAAATGGCAGGTCAGTATTAAAGCGATCCATTCAGATTATATTATATCGCTTTTGATCTTATGAAGTCAATAATAATTGCAACTATAACCTTGGCTTCAAGCCTGCAAATTGATCCAATGATCCCAGATAAATGAAAGAATAAACTCAATAATAGTCTAAGGTGGGGGGACCAAATATGGGATTGGCCCAGTAAATGCCTGGACGCGAGACAGGACCCCGACACCCCCCCCCCCCCCCCCCCCCCCCCCCCCCCCGTAATGCCCCATGATATATGCAAGTGCATAATGATGCTTTAATAAATACATTTATAATAACAATGGCACCTTGTTAATGTGATCACTATTGGTTAATAAGTGGTCGTACTAACAATGTGGTCTTATTAACATGGGGGTCATATGGCAGGGTTCCTCTGTATAATAATGTGATGTTTTTGCATTTTTTTTTGTAGCAAAAATAGCTGCCTTGCAGGAGCAAGTCAAACAACTTGAGGCAGAACGTGCTTGTATCCTTCTAGATGATCTTTACTTGAATATTTAAGTGACAGATTCAAAACACCAATATATGGAAGCTAGATTGATAACTTTAAAATTATGAGACTACAGTCCACTGCAGTTAATAACTATAAGTTCTTGTTTTATGTAAGAACCATTCTAGCATAAAATGCTTTGCCTTACAAGGTGAGCTCCTACTCAGATTTTTGCTTTTGAGCATTCAAGATGTAATGTTTTTTATTTTTTCGGTACTTGTCTACCAATCGTCATTGTAACTTTATTATTTGTTGATTTTTTACATATTTACTGACACCTCCCATTTTAGTGTTTACTACAGGCAATATGACAATTCACTGATATTCTATAAACAGAGATGAAGACTAGTAATGGTTATTATAATACTTGGGATTAATGGATAAAAATGCAAAATAATTGAGTACCTGTATTTTGATCCATTATTGACAATGAATAAATCATTGTGAATACATTAATTTGTATGTCACCTTAACTGCTTTTGTCCAAACAGTAGTACTGCAGCAAACATCAAAAAGTGACAGGAAAGAATCAGAATCCCCTAAAGAGGCTCAACAGTCAAATGATACACAAACTAATAATAACCACAGTTCTGCTTTAAAAAAGGAGACAAGTCCACCAAATTTATTTTCTAAAGATCACAAAAGGATTGCACATACATCTACGCAATCTAGGACTCAGCCAGGTAATCAGAGTTATTTCATGGGAAAATTATTGTCTGATATAAATTATGATTTATGTTAATAGGTCAATAATTATCAGAGAATGATTGATTATTATTAGAAAATACTTTGCCCCCCCCCCCCCCATATATGTACATATATTGGACTGTATGGTGTGTGTGTGTGGGGTGGGGGGGGGGGGGGGGGTGCTCTTTCCAAAATGGGTGCCATTTTCACTCTTGCCATAATTATATAAAGGGTAACAAAATTTAATGTTTTAGCATTTAAAGTGGTCACAAAAATAGACTAGGAACTGAAAGGGAAGCAGTTGATTGGAGAATGCATAAATAAAGATACTACATGTACACTTGTGTTAACAACAAAATAAGGAACATACAAACAAACAAACCACTAACTGGCCAGCATTGATCTACTGTCTGTTTGTCTGTCGGTTTGTCTGTCTGTTGGGATTACATGTATATGAATTTTTATATCTTTCGGACCAAGAGAACTCTCCATAATAAAGAGGTGTTGGTATTATGGAGGTGTCTGTAAGAAGTGGTTCCCTGATTGCACTGTTATTTATTTTGCAGTCTCAACAGAATCTGGCTCCAAATCTCTTAGCTCTACAAAAAGAAAATCTGTAGAGTATCCATCAACAGTGAATAAAAAATCGGCAAAACATTCGGAACCAACAAGCTCAAAAGCAGCTGATCGCCAGGGTGTGCGGGGTAAGAAGCCAGCAGATGGAGGCTTGGTGTCATCAAAGAGTACAGCCACTAGAGAACTGGAAACTAGAACAAGAGAAAGCACTGATGATGATAAATACTTCAGTGACAGGTTCTCTGGTTTGCGGATTATTAACCCACTGATTTCATCAGTAATAATGGAGAAGAGAATGGAAGGGAGAAAGATGGTGAAAATTTCACAGATTCCAACAAAGATCAAAGGGAACAGTGATATTGATGGGGACTGGGTAACAGTTGGTGTCGTAGTTCAGAAACTTCCACCAAAGAAAAGTTCCAATGTAAGAATGATAATATTAAAATTATATCTACAGTGAACTCTGTCAAAGCCAGACACCTTCCGGACCATCTCTGGCTGTCCACCTTAAAGAGGTGTCCACCTTGTATAGAATTAAATTACAACCAAACAAGACGAAACTGGTAGGGGCAGGGTTACCAAGCATTGTTTCTCACTGTTTGGTTTAATACTGTTATTTTGTAAATTAGCTAGTTGTTTTAATTTGTTTTAAACTCTCTCTCTTTCTCACCTGTATTACACACACCATGCGCGGCACAAAAACATTTCACCCATCATTAAAGTAACACATTAAGTTCCATTTGATGCAATTCTTTAATGGTAACTGCTTAAATTAACATAAAAATGCAGTACACTTATTTCTGTCATTAAGCTAAAGGCCCGGACACACTGTGCAACTTTTATTGCAAGTTATGCGCAACTGTTGCAGAAGTAGAATCAAGTTCTACATGTACTTCTGCAACGTTGCGCGCAACAAATTGCATCGTGTGACACCCAAAAAAACTGTGCACTGTGTGTCCTGGCCTAATTAAGAAACAAGTTATTGGTTGATAATTTAACAAAACCTTGCTTAGGACTACTCTGTTGCAACTGCCTGCCAATACCACCACCTTTTTTTTTTTTTTTTCTTTTTTTTTTTTGGGGGGGGGGGGGGGGGGGGGGGGGGGGGGGGGGGGGGGGGGGGGAGGGGAGGGGGCAGTCATTCCCTCCACTTGTGCCTGGATAACCCTATAAATGTTCATATTAAATGGGAGTGGAGAAAACTCATTGAATCGGTGCAGGTGTGCCTGGAGTAGTAGCAGTAGCAGTAGCAGTAGCAGTAGCAGTAGCAGTAGCAGTAGCAGTAGCAGTAGCAGTAGGAGTAGTAGTAGTAGTAGTAGTAGTAGTAGTAGTAGTAGTAGTAGTAGTAGTAGTAGTAGTAGTAGTAGTAGTAGTAGTAGTAGTAGTAGTAGTAAAAGGGGTCCAATGTCGACTGTACCTGACATCATATTGTTAACAGTTGTGTTTGATTAATGTAATTATGAATTATTGTATTGATGAACTATTGCTGAACATTATTAGCAGTAGCAGTAGCAGTAGCAGTAGCAGCGGCAGCAGTAGCACAAGCAGTAGCAGCAGCAGTAGCAGTAGCAGCAGCAGCAGCAGCAGTAGCAGCAGCAGTAGCAGCAGCAGTAGCAGTAGCAGCAGCAGTAGCAGTAGCAGCAGTAGTAGCGGTAGCAGCAGCAGTAGCAGTAGCAGCAGTAGTAGCAGTAGCAGCAGCAGCAGTAGCAGCAGCAGCAGCAGCAGTAGCAGCAGCAGCAGTAGCAGTAGCAGTAGCACAAGCAGTCGCAGCAGCAGCAGCAGCAGTAGCAGTAGCAGCAGCAGCAGCAGTAGCAGTAGCAGTAGCAGTAGCAGTAGCAGTAGCAGTAGCAGTAGCAGTAGCAGTAGCAGTAGCAGTAGCAGTAGCAGTAGCAGTAGCAGTAGTAGTAGTAGTAGTAGTAAAAGGGGTCCAATGTCGATTGTACCTGACATCATATTGTTAACAGTTGTGTTTGATTAATGTAGTTATGAATTATTGTATTGATGAACTATTGCTGAACATTATTATCAGGGTAAGACGTATGGCATTTGGAAACTGTCAGATTTGGGACCTAACAGCACCAATGAATTTGTTGCCTTGTTTCTGTTTGGAGATGTATACAAAGAACATTGGAAGACAACTGAAGGGAGTGTAATTGCTCTTCTGAATGCATCTCTTCTGCCTGCAAAAGAGGTCAGCAAATCACAATACTACCATATTGTTCTCTTATAGATCGTTGGAGTTGCTGGTAGTAAATAGTCCTCCATCATACAACTCCCCCTCCTGGAGACTACATGTACTCATCCCCCCAACCCACACACACTCCTTCCTTGAAGGCCTACCTTATCGTCTGATCGCTTGACTTTTGTTTGTTATCCCTCCCAGCATACAACTGTAGTCCTAACTTGTGGATACTTTCCCATCAAGGTTGCAATTAATTTACATGTACATGTAAATGTAATTAATAACAGATCTGATTTGCAAATTGATCCGTGATTGTTAAGCAACAATAATTTTTACAGGTTCAATGTTACTTTAATTTTTAGTTTTTAACTTGTGAATATGTAAAGTGTGAAGCAAGTTATAGTAGTGGAACCAAATATCACTTGATCACTCCATCAGTTGATTACATTGTAGCTGTTAACATGAAGCCCAACGATATGTAATGATCCACTGCTTTAGCCATGGGGATGGCATTGGAGGGTGGGGAGTTAGATGTAAGGGTCGGGGGGAGTCGGTGGAGCAAAATGCCTAGGAGAGAGAAGGGTCGGTGAACACTGAGCCTGCGATTAGTAATGATTCCCTGCCTTACCCATGGGGACGGCATTGGAGGGAGGGGAGGGTGGGATGTTGGACACAGGGGGTGGGTGTGGTGTGGGGGGGGGGGGGGGGGCGGTTTGATGGAACAAAACGTCTAGGAGAGGGGAAGGTCCCAACTTTTCATATGCACGAGTTGGCTCATACCTGAAACCCATAAGTGGGTTGAAACGTGTAACATGCATTCACAGCTTCCGAATATTCATTTTTTTCTTAGTACCATATTTGGAAACTCCCCGGTCCAGTGTTTACTAAGCAAGTTGTTCTAGCGAATTGATTGGTTAATATTTTTATCTTGATTTCCCGAATATGGCTGTAACAACTTCTTATCAAATTGAATAATCGGAAGCTTGTTTTGAAGCATACGAGAGACAGTTGCACGTTTCAACCCACCTATAGGTTTCTGCTTATACATGTAGGAGCCTTTGAATGTGTTTTCTTTCACATTATGCCTTCCAGAAAAATTCTAAAGATCTGGCGCTTACCTTGGACAATGCTAAAAAGCTAATGCTGATGGGTATATCCAAAGACCTTGGAAAGTGTAAAGATATCAGGAGATCAGATAGTCGCCCTTGTGGGAATTTTGTTAACAGGTACATGGACATGTAGTGTTACTTATACTTGCCGACCTTCTTCCAGTTTCATGCAAATTACGCAATTAGTACTTTTTATTGCTTGTCAGGCAACATGGTGAGTTTTGTGAATATCATATCCAAGCAGCTTACAAGAAGATGAGATCTCAGAGAATGGAATGTCAGGCAGGGTGAGAAATTAGGAAACTAGTCATAACAAGTACACTAACTTGACAAGGCCCCATGGGTGGAGGGGAGGGGGAGTGGGGTGGGGGCTACGCAAGGTACCTGCACCTACATGATGAGCCTTATGGACAAAACATATTAGCCTATAAAGTTTAGATGAGATTTTAATATTCTATGTGCGACTGCATGATCAAAGCTTACATTGTTAGTAAAAAGGAACAGAAAACTTTGAATCTTTTCCTCAGTGTCTACTCCTGATAGAGTGGGGGTTACAGAGCTTTTTCATAATGGCAGCCAATTTATTAAGGCTAATTAATATACATAATAATTATTACTATAAAAGAATAGATAAATCAGTCGCCATTATGAGAAAGTTCTACACCATCTTTTTAGGTTGGAGGGGGGGGGGGGGGGGGGGGAGGTGTATATAAAGAGACCACCAATCAGTGGGTCCTGTCTGATTTTCAGACTTTCAGTCATTGTTGTTACATTATTTATATAATAATTTATAGCATCTTTAATATTATGCGAAACATGACCTTTCTAAATCCCAGGTTATGACACCAGAAAATTTAAAAAAAATTATTAAATGTAAATATGAACTTTAGGTATGCGCCATCAGCTAAAGCTCCACTTATGAAGAAGTTCCAAAAAGACCTGAACAATTCTACCTTCATGTACGGAGGACGCTCAGTATCTGCCTCAACTCATACCACCGATCACAAGAAGAAAAATGTAACACTGAAAAGTCTTGGTATCGGAAACAAGAATGTAGCTGAAGGGGCTGCTAAAGGTGTGTCTTATGGTACAGCTTCCATATATTGTTGCTTACAGCCAAGGAATTTGACTATAGATAAGTAGCTTGACAAAACAAAAAAGGCAACAAACAACATCCTTTTCCACCGCCCCTCCCCACCTAAAGAAGAGACAAAAAGCAAAAAGACGACAAAACAAGATGAACAATTACTAAATACTAATACAGCATGGTAAATAAAGATTGAATGACATGACCATTCAAAGTGTCATTTTTTAGACTGCAAAACAGTCTGTTTTTTGCGCAAGTCCACCAAAAAGATGTTGATAGCTGAAGCCGAGGAAAACGACTGGAGCGAGTGTGAATACAGAGAGTGTGTAAGGCATGTGAGGCTTGCATACAAGGATAGGTGCTTTGCATCCCTTTCTCACAATTGTTGGTGCTTCACGCCTCCCCCTCAAAGAAGAGGGAAAACCCGACTGTTTGTCAGTCTACCTATTTGTAACAACAGTATAGTGCTCTGCTTGTGCAGTCCCCACCCCCCCCCCCCCCCCCCTTCCCCTGGAGAAAATGTTGTATCAGTCTGATTTGCAATCATTAGTCAAACATTATTGCAAGTCATTTATCTGCATCTGATTTTAAATGGTGGAAAATCAGTCATGTTGCTGTCCCAACCACAGAAATGCCCCAGTAAAGTGTTTCATTGCAATCATAAGCGATTCATAACTGTTTGTTGTAACTGTTTTTTTTAAACAGCTGATTCAAGTGATAAACAAGGAAACAAGAACACCACAGAACCCTCTGATCACCTGTAAGTGTTGATTATGTATACTAACATCATGAACATCTTCAGCCTGGCTGTTATAAGAATGATGGGGGACGGAGGAGAGGATGGGGATGGGGGATAGGAGGGCAGGGAGCAATGGGACAGGAACCTTGGACGAAAGAGGGAGAGAACCTACAGGAGGCAGGGTAACAGGAGCAAGGAAGTAAAATTTCCTAAATGGTGGAAAATGAGACAGGGTGGTTAAAGAAAAGGGCGGCAGTGTGAGGGAATGCCATGGAAGGACCTGTTGATTGAATGGGGCGTGGGACTCCAATACAAAAGTGACAGGGATGCTTGTTGCACCTTTTTAAGGGTAAAAAGATGTGGTTTTGGTACTTTTTAGGGTATTTAGTTTCAATAATATGTCCTTAGTAGTGCCTATCAGGGTCCCCCCCCCCCCCCCCCCCCCCCCCCCCCCCCCCCCCCCCCCCCCCCCCAACAAGGAACTATGGATGTGACTGTTGGTATGCCTGTGTTTGTTTGTGTTTGTAAGTTTGCCAGTAGCATGCCTGGAAAACCAGGGAAAACCAAGCTTGCACTTAATAAATTTACAAACATATTGTATGTGTCTTTAAAGAATTGTATGCTTAATTTGTATGCCTTTACAGTGTTTCCTTTTTAAACTGAGTGTTTAACATTGTTTAACATTTGTTTGTTGTCTTTTACCAGAGTTCAACTCCTTGCTTTGCCATCTGTAGGCACTAGAAATCTTGTCAAACATTTAAACCAGGATGAAGAACAAAGTAAGTGTGGTTATTCATTACAGATGAACCTCCGGCCTGTGCAAGACATTTCTTCTAGCCACTGACCATTTGTTCACAACATAACACCAACTTTTTTTGTCGGTCAAATTAGTATACCGTAAAACCCTTTGTTATAAGCCCCCCCCCCATGCAACCCAACCTCTCCAGTGAAATCAGAAATTCCATCTCTCCCTCCCACATCGCTAAAATTTTGCAGTGCATCCTCTCCCCAGCTTCGCGAGGTTCTGCGAGAGGCGTATTTCTAGTAAATAAGAGCTGCATTTTGTTTGTTTCAGAGTTAAAAATTCTGAAGTTTGCAAACTACATGTACTCTTTTTATGGTTTTTCTTATCTTTTATTTTTCAGAGAAACCAGAAGATGAGAGACAGCCGACAAGGTCTGCATCGGATCTCCTAAAAGCGCATGAAAAAGAAATCAAACGTCATAAATTTTTGCAACCCACAAGCACCTCAGTGAGTTCCACCCCAAGTAACAAGCAAGACACCCCTATGCTTGGGCGTGGCCTGGCCCCGGGGTCTGACATTTTCTTCGATGAATTGCCAAATGTCAAGAAACGAAAGACAAGTGACTTAGACAGAGCAAAGGTATGTCTAGTAATCGGAGTGCCGACTTTGCAAATAATGTTTTAGATAGAGAGGTTTCCACTTGAGCCAAAAACCAAAACCAAAACCAAAACCAAAGTAATTACTCTGGCCACACAACAGACTAAGACAATCCAATGAACCAATCAGAACTCAAAGTAAATACATGTACATCCCGCCGGCGCCAAGCGCGGGAAAACGCGTCTGAGCAAGTCACGATTGGTTTCGGTCTCTGATTGGTTGAGAAAGTGGCGCGAGATTTTTTAGCCAATCACAAAGCGTAGCAATGCAAAACCAAAGCAATTGCGAAATTACTTTCGATACTTAATTGAAAATCACGCTAAAAGGTTATCAACTATATAGGTTCTTGTAGTTTGCGACAATCTCTTTCTTTTACTCTTGTCTTTGGCGCCAGAAGTCCGCGAGAAGGACAAACGAATCGAGCAGCGAAGTTTTCACCTGTAGCTTACATAATTATAATCAGGATGGATAATTGGGCTATAAATGAGCTCGCACGCTCTTGGCTGATTTTACATTTGTCAACGGATAACATTCATCGACTCGTTAAGTTGGTAATGGCGTACATTAAACTGAAAAGAAACCGTTTTTGAAGACTATTTTTGACTTAAGGCCAAGTAATACGGGCAACATTTTCGTGTAACTTGTCTCACAGTAATGTTATGTTGCAAGTTGAGATTGTTTCGCGTACTATCACCTACGCGCGCAACAAAGTTTGATGTTGTAGAAAATAGACGTCGCTTCTACTTTTTGCTAGTACGCGCAATATCAGGGCTACGACCTGCAACACAACATTTTTGCGTGACGAGTTGTACGATTTGTTGCCCCTATTACTTCACCTTTATAACATCATTCGTATAAGAAAACTAGCAAATAAAACTATCCTCGAAACATGTGTTTTTGAGAAAGGTACTTTACTTTGTAGGTTTAAAAGGCGATAAACTATTTTGTTTATTTGCATTTTTTTCTTTCCTTTTAGTCTCAAGCTGTATTACTCGTGAAACAGAAGGGGCCGATAGAGAAAGAAGATCCGAATGCTGTTAGAAAAAAATTGTCGCCGAAAGCGCTGGAGCAGATTGAAAAGAAGGCTTCTGATGACAGCGGCAAAGGTAAGTTTTTGGCTGACTTGTTAAGGTCGCGCTGTTTAAACCAAACAAGAACGAGGCTGCCGAGAATAGGTCATTTCTGAGTTGCCTTTAGCCTCTCTATCAAAGCGAGGCTAGGTGCGAAACCTTTCATATGAAAATGAGTTTTCATTCACATGCAAAAAAGTTTTATTTGCATGTGAAAGGTTTCGCACCTAGCCTCGCTTTGATAGAGAGGCTAAAGGCAACTCGGAAATGGCCTATTGGACGGCCATATTGGACTGCTAAAACAATAGGAAATATTTGAATAACAATAGAGCTAGGATTCTTAAGACACCAATAGGCCATTTGCACGATGACGTCATATGACTACAAATACCAGAATCCTTCAGTTTTTTCTTTTGTAGTGCAAATTAGGGCTATTGTTATTTAAACCGCACTGGGATTACAAAATTTAAATAAGAAAGGAAAAACGAAATGAATTGTGGTTGTTGTAGTCAAATGACGCCATCGTGCAAATGGCCTATTTGGCCTCCATTTCATTGTTTTGGGACATCAATATGCCCGCCGTGACGTCACGTGCAAATACTCTTTCCGCAACCCGACCACAAGAGAGCGAAAACGTCAGCTCTCTGCAACTCTTTGCAACTCTCTGCAACTCTTGCTCTCGTTTAACCCCGGCTTTATGAGCTCAGTTTTGCGACAAATGTATAGAAGACTGGGTACTAGAGGCTCTCTCGCGGCACACTTTTGTGAGAAGTCGAAGCCAACCGATGACCGATAATTGGTCGAAGGCCGACAACGAGCGGGAAGCCGCGAGAGAAAATATAAAAGGACAAAATGTAAGAGACATTAGAAGCGTGTAATATGAGAGAGATAAGAGCGAGAGAAAAGCCTCTGGCACCCGGGGGAAGAAGACAGAAAACGGGGAACAAACTAAGACAAATCCTTGCTGTGATGCGTAACAACAACAAACGACAACAACGACAAAAATCTTTATTAGTTAATTATTATACAATTTACAAGACAGGCCCGCAGGTAGCAAAAGCTAATCTTGGCAGGGCAGTCAAATTAATTATGTGGTTTTTATATAGAAATCGCTACACACACTATATTTGTTAAATATATGCGTACGTATAATTATGTAGTCTGAGACTCAATAATTTGCGTTGTATTTTTATTTATTGATTTATTTTTTAGAAAACGATGAAGATAATAGCAATCACAATTCGAAAAAGAAAAGAAGACGGATTTTAGGAGAAGAATTTGGCTCAATAGACCTTGATTCTGAAGAGGGAAAAAAGATACTGGCGGCAAAATCGCTGCATGTTGGGGCTGTATTAGAGGTGAGCCTTTTTATTAGCAGTTCAATTTTTTTTTTTGCGACCACTGTCGGTCTCATCAGCGACCATCCTAATAAAACCCCGCTTAAATTCTCAGACGTTAAAACTTTGTAATTAAAAGCTCCCTCAAGCAACCGCGAAGTTCAAAAGGTGGATAACTCTTTCCTCCGTATAAAACACTATCCAGTGTATAGAGCGGTTATCAATAGGCCATTTCCGAGTTGCCTTTAGCCTCTCTATCAAAGCGAGGCTAGGTGCGAAAATGAGTTTTCATTCACATGCAAATATAACTTATTTGCATGTGAATGAAAACTCATTTTCATATGAAAGGTTTCGCATCTAGCCTCGCTTTGATAGAGAGGCTAAAGGCAACTCGGAAATGGCCTATTGAGGCCCCGTCCACACGTATACGTTTACGTTTGTAAACGCATATTTTTTTTATCTAAAACGCTTCCGTCCACACGAAGCCAGCCATCGTTTACGATTCGTTTTCACCTGTCCACACGTAAACGCTAAAACGATACGTAAACGCTTCAAATCTGCATTGAGCATGCGTCAGACCATCCGCCATATTGGATATCTGCTCTATTTTCTTTATTTGTGGACTGGGTCCGAATCTGTGATCAGCGTTTACGAAAATATCCGTTTACGCTGTCCACACATAAACAGGTAAACAGCGTTTTCGATAATCTCCACTTTGGAGAGCGTTTTCGAAAATATCCGTTGAGGGTGACCGTTTTCATCGTTTACGTGTAAACGGGAGGCCTAAACGCATAAAAAAAATATGTATACGTGTGGACGGGGCCTGAGTGTCGAAAGTAATTTTGCAATTGACTTGGTTTTGCGTTGCTACGCGTTGTGATTGGCTAAAATATCTCGCACCACAATCGTGGCTTGCTTGCACGCGTTTTCCCGCGCTTGGCGTCGGCTACAGGTATTTGCTTTGAGATTTGATTGGTTCGTAGACCGCTGATTAGCATGAATATAAAAGAATAATAAATCCGCCGCCATTTATGAATAAGGTGTATTGGATTGCGTGCGTCTGTCGTGATTGGCCAGGTTTTAGTTACGTAGGTGCCCATTATACTGACGGTTCCCCTCCTTTTTAGGCCGAAAATGAACGAGAGGAAAAATACTTCAACGAATTGGAGAAAAAAGAGCTACTTGAGGACAAAATGAAGGCAATCACAGAAATAAAAGTAAAAGTGGTATGCTGCAAACAGGTGAGAAATAGCCTCTAGATAGAGCCCCACACAGGCAGCCCAAGCTGAAAGTACCAGAGAAAGTCCTGCGGTTGCCATAACCACAAGCTGAAAATATGAACAAACTAGAGTGATTTTTTTTTTCATTTACAAACTTCGCCAAAGAAGGCGGGGATACCTGACAAAGCTAATGCCTCATTAAGATGACCAAAACCAGATGCTAATCTACATACTATTAGATAAATATTCTAGCGTTCTATCACGAATACTTAACCTAAAACAATTAGATTATTCGCTCTTCGCGTGATAGTTGATTCGGGCTTCGCCCTCATCAACTATCACGCGATAGAAATCTCGAGCTCATAATCTAATTGTTAAATATAAAAAGAAAACAACATCATGTGACTTTACCTTTGCTTGACTTTGCAGTGTAACTACGTTGCGGAGAGTGCTTCTCAACTCTGCTACAAGGAGCAACATTCATTAAATTATTCAAAAACGCTGAAGAAGTTCTTTGCTTGTAAAGAATGTAAACAGCGAACGATCGCTTACGGAGCGCCTCTTCCAAAGCACCCTTGCAGGTACGTTGATGCAAACGTTCTCCCACCCCTTGCTGATTATCGTGTGATAAATAAATTGTCTATCCATTCATTGATGGTTTATTCTAACATCGCTGCCAAACCGCCCTTTATAAGAAACAAACCTTGAAGAAATAAGCGTTTTGGTGTTACGTTTTAAAGATTGTTTACAGTTGTTGCTTTAAGTCCGTTCGAAAGAACATTTTTGTCGTAACTTCTAATGCTTGAAGCCATCGAATGCAGTGAAATTTTCTCTAAAACACTGACAATTTCTGGGCGTATTACTTTACTGAAAAGTAAGAAGACCTTTCTGTACTGGTTTCCGGTTTTAAGGTACCTCACACCATAGAAGATATGTAAGCCTGGTTTATAGAGCGGTTTTCAACTGAGTGTCGTAAAACCAAAACCAATGCAATTACTCTGGCTAATCACAACAGACGCAGACAATCCAATGAACCAATCAGAACTCGAAGCAAATACATGTAGCCGGCGCCAAGCGCGGGAAAACGCGTGCGAGCAAGTCACGATTTTGTTTTGGTTTTATTTCTGATTGGTTAAGAAAGTGGCACGAGATATTTTAGCCAATCACAAAGCGTAGCAGTGCAAAACCAAAGCAATCGCGAAATTACTTTCGATACTCAATTGAAAACCGCTCTATATTAAGCGGAATTTTATGGTACATGTATTTCCACAAATTGTCTTTTTTATTTTGCTTTCTATTTCAGGAATTGTGGAGCGTCTAACTACCAGAAAACATCAATGTACAAGGTAACATTTTTCTTGTAAAATATCACATATTTAAGCGATGTATTTGGACTCAAGTCTTCCTAGAAGATTTTGTTTCAATTTCACGAAAAAAAACACCTTGTGATACTGATTTAATATAATGCTATACAAGGTCTTTCTAACTTTTGAGTCCGTGGAGAAAATCCTAAATTTTGACCATTCAAATAAAAGCTATTGAGCAGTACTTTTCTGTGGTACTGTTTATTATGCTGTACAGAGTCGTGCTAACTGCAGTTTGAGTCGTTGGATAAAATCCTAAAGTGTGACCATTCAAATGAAAGCTATCAAACAGTGCGTTATTGTAGACTGCTAGCAGTCCCTCTCTGGATAGTTGAGCGGGAGAGCAAATACGCGATCGGCGATCCGAACGGTGAGTGAGTGAAAGTAATGCGAACCGAGGGTGGTTCTAACTTTTGAATCTGTGGGTGAAATCCAAAAGTGTGACCATTCAAATGAAAGCTACTGAGCAGTACTTTCCTGCGGTACTGTTTATTATGCTGTACAAGGTGGTTCTAACTTTTGAGTCTGTGGATGAAATCCTAAACTGAAAGCTACTGAACATGAAAATGAAAGCTACTGAACAGTACTTTATTGTGGTGTTGGTTATTATGTTCTACAAGAGGCGGCTGTATTCGTAGGCTCCGCCAAAACCGGGGATAAAATCAGTGGCCGATAGGCTTCTTCTAATCTTGTCTTGTTGTTTTGTAGGACAAAGAAGGGCCGAAAATCGCTGGAGAAACCCTGCTCGTCAGAGGAGAAGAACATCCAAAATTTCTAAACAGTTTACAGTGATAATTGATAAAGAAATTCCAAAGCGAGAGTTATATGAAACTTTGTCAAATATTTGAGAATTTTTTAATCTATTTAACTATTACCATCGTTTTTTTGTTATTTAATTGTTGAAGTCAGCTTTTAAGGCTGGTTCTCATATAATCGTCCCGGTCGTCCGAGTCGTTTCAAAAGTTTTTTGCAAACGACTCAGACGATCGGGACGACTCAAGCGATTTGTGTTCTCATATGATCGTCCCGGTCGTCTCGAACGTCAATAGCGCAGTCGTAAACTGTGTCCGACAACATGTTTTGGGCAATAATACTGCATTCTGGGGAAGATTTGGGTCGCTTCGATCGCCTCAGTCGTCCCGGTCGCCTGAGAGTAGTTCTCATATGATCGTCCCCGATTATTCACGATCGTCCCAGTCGTCCGGATAGAACACAGTTCTATCCAAGCGACCGCGATCGTCCCAGTCGTCCGGGTCGTTTGCGATCGTCCCAGGTCGTCTCAGAGTTTTCATATAATCGTCCCGGTCGTCCGTGCACTTTTTGAAACGACTCGGATGACCGGGACGACTGGGACGATTATATGAGAACCAGCCTTTAGAGCGGTTTTCATATTATCATTAATTTTAATAACACACGAAGGCATTTGAATGGACCTCCTGTTAAGTGTGACCTGAAGAACATGAAAAGTGTATGTTCTTTGGAGAAACTGCTCGATTAGATGTAACTGAGAAGGTAATACATGTGTGCTTAGAGATATGAAATTTCTCTTCTCGCTCGTTGAAAGCGAGTTGAACACGAGAAGAGAAATTTAATATCATCAAACAGCCATGTATTAGTAAATAGACGACACTAATTACTTCACTGATTACGATTACTTTCGAAAATACCCCGAACACTGTTCGAAGCTTGTTCGAACGTTTTCGATCATTTTCCGAAATTTTCGAAGATTACAGAAAATGTCCGACGATTTCCGAGGAAGATCCGAAGATGTTTCGATTGTGGACCAACACCTTTTAGCTCTTTTGAGTCGCTCTTTTGAAAAGATATTGATATTTTCACTCTTCACAGTGATGAAAATAATAAGTGATGAAAAGGAATTAGGATTCCAATTAGAGCCGTTTTCATTTGAGTGTCGAATAGAATTTCACAATAGGCCATTTCCGAGTTACGTTATGCCTCGTTGTCAAAGCGAGGCTAGGTACACAACCTTTCATATAAAAATGCTTTTTTTATTCAAATGCAAATAAAACTCATCTTCATATGAAAGGTTGTGCACCTAGCCTCGCTTTGACAACGAGGCATAACGTAACTCGGAAATGGCCTATTGCTTTGGTTTTGCATTGTTGCGCTTCGTGATTGGCTAAAAAATCTCGCGCCACTTTCTCAACCAATCAGGACCCGGTTCAACCAGGATTAAAACTTAACTGATAATTCAATAGGCCATTTCCGAGTTGTCTTTAGCCTCTCTATCAAAGCGAGGCTCAAACTCATTTTCATATGAAAGGTTTCGCACCTAGCCTCGCTTTGATAGAGAGGCTTAAGACAACTCGGAAATGGCCTATTGCTTTTGTTTAAAAACTTTTCAAAAGCTAATTTTAAGCTGCATATAAAGCAAATCAAAACCGAAGCTAAAGGACAAAAATACTGTAGAAAAACCTCTATTGATTAATTATTTAATTAACTGTAATTAAAATTGACCCTAACTCTGCGTTAGTTTAATCGCATTTTGAACAACCCGGCCCAGAAGTAAAACCAAAACCAATCATGACTTGCTCGCACGCGTTTTCCCGCGTGTATTTGCTTCGAGTTCTGATTGGTTCATTGGATTGTCTGCGTCTGTTGTGATTGGTCAGAGTAATTACTTTGGTTTTGGTTTCACGTCACTCCATATGAAAACTTCTCTAATAGCCCGGTACCGAGCAAATAAATCCGGTAGCCGGTCGACGGACCCTGCTATAAAAGTACTACTTATTAGAAATATTGAATGAGAGGGGGGAAAGTTTGAATTATTTAAATATTTAATTCGATAGTCGTTTTATTTTTTTAAGAACTGAAAATGGAATATTAATAAAATGTCTTAAGCTTTAAGTCACTCCTCTTCATTAAAATACATTTTAACACTTTTTTTTTTACACATTATTGATTAAAAACCTTTTGCATACAATTTCTTTAAAGTGTATATGACAGATATTTTTTTATTTGCTTGATGGAATCTACATGGCGTTCTGATAAGAAAGTCGAAAAAAGCTTTTCGATATCGATTTTTCTTGTCCGTGGTTTAGCCGTCTAAAAACGTGAAATTTCACTTCCGGTGGGTTACAAAACCGCGCAAGAAGAAAGACTGGAAATAGTCCGCTGTGACGTCAATACAAGAATGCCCGTGTCGCGGTTTCTCGCATTTTATGGTGCACCCTGAGGAAGAAACATGGTTCCATTGAGGTGTGTTGTCTATGGTTGTAACAACACGCACCAAAAAACGCGACACTGGCATTCTTGTATTGACGTCACAGCGGACTATTTCCAGTCTTTCTTCTTGCGCGGTTTTGTAACCCACCGGAAGTGAAATTTCACGTTTTTAGACGGCTAAAACACGGAAAAGAAAACCGATATCGAAAAAAACTATTTTCGATTTTCTTATCAGAACGCCATGTAGATTCCATCAAGCAAATAAAAAAAATATCTGTCATATACACTACACGCTGGATTCAACAAGTCGCTGGAAATCCTTTCCCGAGAAGATTAACCACCGAAACTCCGCTGGAGCGAGAACGGCGACTTGAAATTCAGCGCGATCGAGTAACGAATAAACAACGACAGCATCGATTACAAAGACTTCGAACAGCCTAGGCACACCGTTTGAGTTGGTTCAAACCCTTGACCAAATGCCTCCATTAGAATTCTGAACGAAACCGATCAGAAGAGGCGACACCAACTGGAAGTGTTGGACAAAATGATTCTGCAACTAGAGGCGGCAAGAATTACACGATCAGCTAAATACTCGTGACGAATATCTTTTATACGGTAGGGTAAAGCAAACACTGATTACAGGAAAGGCTCAAAGAAGGAGAACGATTAAGAAATCTAGCTCAAATCACCGCACTTTAATCCGCTATTTAATGCTCTTCAATTGAAACAACCTACATTTAAAGGCAAGTATGCTTAAGCTTATATACAACCCTCCATATTATTCTTTAATCTACCTTTTGCAAAAAAGATTTTAAGTAGCTAAACAACTGACAGGCAGATCATAAGAGGATATTTTTTCAATATAAAAAATTAGTACTCAAACACCGGAAACTATTGTCTTAGTACATGCTGTAAATTGATGATTATTGATATTCTCGCAAAGGTCACTAAGGAACTTTGATATAAGATTAAATGACATGGAACATCAACATTACTGCTTCACATTTATTATTGGAATGGTGATCAGTATCTCAAATCTCCTCACAATATCAGTGTACGAACAAGTACATAGATTATGCAAATTGAGAACCTGATCACCTTTAACATGAGTTGTCTGTGGAAATTGAATACAAATTCACTGTAGTTATATGACGATGTGAACTGTATTGACACCAGTAAGGAGAATGTACATCTACAAATTAAATTTGATTTTGAGATTTTTAAAAGGGTTAACTTGTCATGAAGGCCTAAGTCCTAGTCTTAACCTACGAATTCTCCATCCTGGTCTCTATACATTGCTTATGATATTTGCAGAGAATCTGTTGCTTCATCTTGAATATTCATGTTTAACTTTTGTAATCAATTTCGTAATTCTCATGACCTGGGGTCAATTTAATAAAACTTTTACAAGTGTAATTTACAAGCGTAGCCATTGTTTCAGAGGTTGAAAACAATAGCTACACTTGTAAATTTCAAGTGTAAAAGTTTTATTAAATTGACCCCTGTATCGAAAAGATAGTTTTAACTCCTGCAATCTCAACCATTCAAACGAATAGTGAATTGGATTAGCAATTATTTGATACACAGTATATACAACAAAGGGCCCTAGGATCTTTTGATACCCAGTCCCATAGCAGTTACAGTGACCCACAGCTCAAAAACCAAAACTGACCAGTACCAGTTCCCATTTATTATAATTTAGGAAGACAGGTCACTAACTACAAGTTAAATGGAACCGACTGGGAAATTTCGGGGCCATTGCCGGCATACAACCCAACCTCTCCTGTCAAATCAGAAATTCCATCTCTCCCACATCGCTAAAATTTTGCAGTGCACCCTCTCTCGAGCTTCGCGAGGTTCTGCGAGACACGTATTTCTAGTATACACTTTAATTTTAAACAAAAACACTTGGTGTTTTCTTCTTTATGCAGTTTATGCTACGGCTTTTGAAACATGTTTACGGTTATTTGTGGATCCGGCAGTTTAAACCTTCTTTTCTTGGCGTCAAACTTTAAGCCATAAGACATAAGCAACTTGGTTGTTGTTAAAGCACGATGTCGAACTCTCAATGCATATATGAGCTATATAGATATGTGCCGCTGTGAAGGATATGGTTTTCAGGCAGTTTAGTCTGGGAGTAGGGTATAGTAATCAGAGAATTTTGGTCTAGAATAGGGTATCATTTTCCGCGAAACTGATTAGTTGCGTGATGAAATTAGTCTAAACAAGGTTTACTGGCAAATGGCATTTAAAAAGCGGTACGGCGGGCAAAAATTTGGTCTAGGATAGGGTAGGGTTTTTTGGTGTTTAGTCTAGAATAGGGTTGCAAAATGCATCTAAAATGGTCCAGTATAGTTTTAGGGTCTCGGAGTCCCAGCGGCACACCCCCGCCCAAAAATTTGCTGAGTACCCCACCCCCCCCCCCCCCCCCCCCCCCCCCCTCGGGGGAGGATTAAAGAAATACATTTCGATTTCTAGTAGTTCGATTAAAAATCTCAATTAAACATTCTCCTAGCGTTCCGTGTCTCGCGAGAGTATCAGCTAAAGGCGCGCACAAAGTTTCCTTCGCTGGCCAGGGTTCGAACCCTGTCTTCTGTACAACTTGTATCCCTGCTTGTGCTGCAAGCATGCCTACGTACGCATCATCGATTTTAAATATTGGGAAAAAGTCGAATAGCTCCACAAACAGAGCTATTACATCGTAAGAGAGAATAAACGCAAACCCAGAGCAATAATCAGGGTAATATTTCTCGGCATACTCCGCGTTAGATACGTACCATTTACCTATGTCTCTGGAAGCCTCGACTTTGCGCATCACGTGGCCTGTATAGAATTCTCGACGTGGTGTTACAGGCTCGCTCAAGAACGATATCACTCTTACAGTGTCGACAAAAACGTCATCGTCTGCTTTTAATAGAAATGAGAATTCGCAATATTTAACTGCCCACTCAAATCCCATTTGTATTTTGTATGTCTGATTCCAGTAATGTTCAACATAGTTCCCTCGTACAAGATCCCCGAAGGCTTCATCTTCTTTTAACAGTAAATGCGACACGTTTTGAAGTCGCGTTTGACCTAAAAGAAAAAATGTCTTCCATCGCGGCCATTTCAGCTCATTATCACGAGCCCACGTTTTACGAATATCATTTCTCCTTTTAAAATTACCTGGCGCCGACGAAACAAGAATGATAAGATAATAGTATTGCGAACAAGTCCAGTTTGTGAGTAGAGTCGTTTTGTGTAGGTATAATTCTCGCTCCAGTGATGTATTAAAAAATCGCTGAACTCTTGTCCACTCTTGTTGGTTTTCTAACTCAAATGAAAATATATTTGATCCTGTTGACGGCTGGTTCCAATGAACATAACACGAGAATCCCACAATTGCACAGACAAGGATTAATAATCTGAGAATCGTTCTTAACTGCCTTCTCGTTTGAATTTTAAGGTTCGTTGAAACAGACCGAGATAAAGTATACATTTGGAAGTCGCAGCAGCTGCTAAATAATATATACAGGTTTTAACGCTCGATGATATAATGCATGCACAATTCTAAACATTGACCAAATAAAGTCATGGCCGTACTTTGCCTGCCGAGCGCCGTTCAAGATTTCTTGTTTCTCTCTCTTTTTGAAAAATTATCAAAATTAACTGCATTGCATGATCATTTTCTCATCTTGCCTCCTTCGATCTTGTTTCTCGTATCTGGAGTTTTCGAGTTTTTCTTCAGCTCGCTGTAATCTCGTGAAGCCGTTTATGCTATATATAGACCACTTTCATAATGGCGGCCGATTTATTTATTCTTTTATATGTATGTTAATTAGCCTCACTGGCCTCGGTAACATGTGCAAAATTCAAAAGAATTTTTACTCTAAAATGAGACCAGTGAGGCTAATTAACATACATATAAAAGAATAAATAAATCGGCCGCCATTATGAAAGTGGTCTATACACTACACTGAATTATTTTTGTATATACATAAAAACAATATAATTACTGGGCACTGCAATATATTTTTGACTCAGAAGGCTGAGTTTCTAAGGGTTTTTTATCGTTTTATTTCAATGTTGATTAGAATTATTGCAGCCCAGCTTAACAGCCAAAACAGAATATTTTAAAACAACCCTATTGAATAGCTGCCGCTGTTCTTTTTGTAGGTCCGCTGAGTGAAACGCGATCGAGTGGAAATAAAATCATTATATATCAGCTGGTGGTTGTAGCCAATATAACACGTAGGCCTTGGCGGATTGTGCTCTTAAAAGTGGCATATTATGCTATGTGGCAGTGCTCGAAATTTTGCCAAATTATGCCAACATTATGCCAGAATTCCCAAATTATGCTCCTAATTTCCGAAATTATGCTCACAAAATGACGTAGATTCTGTACATATAGGCGCGCAATAACGACACCAAATTATGATATTTTTCAAATAAACTGTTGTTGTAAATTTATCTGTGTTTTATGGCAGTTTGTCTCGGCCCTCAGCTGTCCAAATTAGTTGCTCGCATCTCTGAACCGTTTGTAAAATGCTTTCAACGACTTAACGATCACACTTGTATATACTGGCTGAACCAAAATAATATAGTACTCTCTTGATTCTTTAAACTAATTCAAAACTACTACCTAAATTTAATTTATTTCTGTAGAAAATACACCATATTTACTAAATTTTATGAATTTATGCTCCAAAAAGGCAAAAAGTGCTAAAATTTGCTAATTTTGCCGTGGCAGTGCTCGTTTAAAAAATAATGCTTTTTTGCTCCAATAGACCAATATCACGCTATTATACACGCTATGGCATGTCACAAAAAATACATTTAGTTTATTGGGGAAAAGAGCCCAGCATCAAATTCAGCATATCGATATTAGTAAAACTACAAAGTTTTGTAAAGATTGCTAGAAAACTGACGAAGATGTGAAATTTTGAAACTGAGCATTTTTACAAAGAAATGTATGGTGGACGGGCATAGATTGCCCGTCCAGCCTCGTTTTCGTGTTTTTCCCACACATTTCTTTGTAAAAATTAGGCCAGAGTACTAAGTTTCAAAAGTTCATATCTCCGTCAGTGTACGAGCAATCTTTACGAAACTTTACAGTTTTACTAATATTGATGTGCTGAAATTGATACTGGACTCTTTTCACCATTAAATTAAATATATTTTTATGTCATGCTAGCGTGATGTTAGTGTATTATGCCAAAAATTATGCTAGCACAATCCGCCAAGGCCTAATAACACCTGCTCCGATTGGTTCTCGAAGAAAACAACGACAAATACATCTTCTTATTTTAGAGCGGTTTTCAACTGAATGTCGTAAAACCAAAATAAAAGTAATTACACTGACCAATCACAGAACTCGCAGACTATCTGTTAAACCAAACAGAACTCGAAGCAACTACATGTAACCGGCGCCAAGCGCGGGAAAACGCGTGCGAGCGCGGGAAAACGCGTGCGAGCGCGAGCAAGTCATGATTGGTTTGGTTTTACTTCTGATTCGTTAACTGAAGTGGCGCGAGATTTTTTAGCCAATCACAAAGCGTAGCAATGCAAAACCAAAGCAATTGCGAAATTCTATTCGACACTCAATTGAAAACCGTTCTAATAGGAATCCTAATTCCTATTTCATTGAAATGAACGGGTTTTTTTTTCATTACTTATATTCGGTCATTTTCTGTAATCTGTAAATTTTCGGAAAATGATCGATCTTCGAACCGTGTTCGGGCATTTTGGAAAGTCTTCGGAAATTGCTTGAAACTTCGCAATTAGTGTCGTAAACAAAATAATACATGACTGCTTGGGGATATGAAATTTCTCTTCTCGTATTCAATTCAATATACTCAACTCCAGCCTCACTTTCACGCAAAGGCCAGGGTACTGAGCACACAACTGTAAAATGGTCTATATAATATCCCTCACTCGTGAGATTTCGAGTTGCACGAGAAGAGAAATTTCATATCTTCAAGCAGCCTATTATCGTCTTCTTCATAGCATGACATAACTATAACATAACATAATATTTTATTCAAGATGATGCGGCCAAAGTAAAATCACAAAAACATCTTGAAGAATAAAACCAGGAGGTTGACCCTTTTACGTTTCCTAAAAAAAATATAAAACAGTCATAAGCTATGTACAATATAAAATTATAAAAATAAAACATTTTAAAATCTATGTAGAAAGTATACAATACCATAAAGTATTAGCCATGCAAGGTGTGATGCCGAAGCCGAGAACCCAAACCAGCCCAATCTCGACGCCCAACGCCCCGCCAACAATTCATTTAATCATGCAGGCAGTTCCTCCGAAGAACATAAATGCTTCATGTTGAAACGTCAACCTTAACAGGAGGTCCATTCAAATTCATTCATGTGTTATTGAAATTTATGTTAATATAAATTTGTTATATGAATAAATCTTTAGTTCTTGAAGAACTTAAACAACGGTACTTGGTTGATACGATTCATTAGTCGAATTGATGCGGTTCTCCCACGCCAGTGCATTCTTTGCCAAATTTATGCTAAAACATATTAGATCTTTCCTATACGACTCAACCTAGCTTTTTTAGTCTTCTTTCTGTGTTTTTTTTTTTTTTGTCAGGGACAAAACTAACAGCATTCTTCATAAGAGAAATGAATTACAAAGAGTTGTCGTGGATTTTATTGTTTTTTCCCATCTTTGTAACAATATGTCACTCTGCTTTCAACGACGAATGTTTGCGTATCGGACAATTTGAGAATGTTGGAAAAGGTGAGATAAATCACATTTTATAGCTTTTTTTTACTTTTAGTTTACTTTTATTATAAAGAATGCTTTGACTTCGTATTTTCTTCGTCTTAATTTGTTACTCAGTTCCAATTTGAAATAACAATCACGATTCTGGAATTTTCTAGAAAACACATCACACTTTACGAAACTGTCGAGTATCTCAGTTTCAGTACTGATTGAACAAAATGCAGTTGTGAATTCCTCGAATGATATTTTTATAAGCTTGCTTTTAATTTGGAAATGAAGTTAACTTTTGTTAAACATTTCAATCACAGTTCACGTATACAAGTATATTCAGGCACAAATGGATCTCAGTTACAGCAACACATAACTTAGCTACTTTTCTAAACTTTCTTTGCAAATGCGTTCTTCTTAATTCATGTTTGATTTTAACCTCATTCAGTACATATATTGTATGCCGGCAATTCCCTTTGATCAGCTTGTTCCGTTTTCACGATAAATGTGATCGGTTCAAGTTCTTTCAAGTTTTAGAATTAACTGGACTTTCTTTAGCTCTTTAGCATGCTTATTTCACTTAATATATTATTTATATCAAGCCGTTTGCAGGGATATCCGTGAATAATGCAATAACATGCTTTATTTGAAATCATGATCAATAAAGAAATAGGGTGAATTGAAATGAGAAAGAGGTAAATGTTTATCGTGTCCAGAGCGTGCGACATCGAACCTTCCGACCGGCGTGCGGAAGGTCTTAAATTAGCGTACATACTTTACGCAAATTGGCTATCGTAAAGAGATAAAAAAAATTATCAGAGCGAATCCAATTTATTATTGTTTTGGTAACCATCTACGTAAATCGTTTTTCTGCATGTTAATCTATTGTTTTACGCAGCCAGACAGACGCAGCAAAACACCACTAGCTTTAACAAGATTTGTAATTTGTTATAATCTTGATAAGCATTTGCCGGCACTGTACAAAAGATAGCACCACAACATAGGTAGGGGGTACATAGTCCCCATTCTTTCTCAATCTATAGCTGTTTTTTTTGTTTTTTTTTTTTTGGGGGGGGGGGGGGGGGGGGGGGTCTATGTAACCGGCTCTGGTGCGTTTAGATTTATTATAATATCGTAGTGCTTTCTCAATCAATAAAACGTATCGTGGGTCTGGCTGACCAACGCCCCATTCCTCCAAGCCTTGTCTGTTTATTCGGCTGTGTAGTGGAGGCAAAATAAATGTTTTACTGCTGCAGATAAAATGGTTTACAAGCCATTTCACCCCCAAGGAGCAGCCAAATGAAAATACGAAGAAATTACTTAATTTCATTTTGCAAATTGAAATTCACGACCCACTCCAGAAACTATGGGGGCCTGGGCACGAACAAGGAATTGTGGGATCTTTTGGGGGCGAGCGGGAATTTTATAAATGGCGGCAGATGAAATAAATGTTTGTTTTAACCAAAGAAGATATGCTAGACTATTACAAGGTAATGCCAAAGGATACACTGTACTTCAGCTAAGAGGTTACTGGTTTTGCTTAATATGATGATAGTGGAATTTACTTCCGGCAGGGTTCGCGTTGACTAACCACATCATCTCCTCGCTCCATGTCCCCGATCTTTTCGACTGCTCGTTCGCCTGTCTTCAGGAATACGGCTGTTTATCTTACAACTTCCAGGAGGCTCGAAACCCACTCCACCTTTGCCAGTTGAGCTCTGAGAGAAGAGATACGAAACCTGGAGACTACCAATTACAAGCTGATATGACTTATTATGACGCAAACAAGGTATGCAGAGTATTATCTATTAAAAACGCCGCCCCCGAAATAAGCGCACATGTAACAACAAAGCGCCTCTTGTTCAAAGCACTTGAATTCAAAAGCAATGGTTATTCGAAGGGTGTAAAATAATGTATTTTGCTTCAAACCAACTGAGTCCCCTTTTTAAAACGTGAGTTCGATGCGTAGTTCGCCAAAAAAAAAACATGCGATGCATATCTACAGTGAAAGCTAAAATGAAATGAGTTTGAAAGCTTCCTGTATGTTTGATCTTTTTGTACAAAATTCATGACTTTAATCATTTCGGCGAACAAATGTAACAAAACGTATGGTGCAAGGGCAGAAATGTAGTTTTGATAATAAACTTTTAAACGCACGTGCAAAATTGTTGTTTTGCTAATTGGACTTTTAAACGCAGGGGAAAATTGCTGTTTTGCTAATTAAACGCACGTGCAAAAAAGGTTTTGCTTATTTTGCCAAAAAAAAAAACGTTAACGTTGTCGCTACCTTTCTTTTCCTTTTTGTTTTGAGTTCAGAGATAACGAAGAGATTTAAAATACAATTGCGCGATTTCACAAAAATAAACATTCAATATCATCGACATGTTATCATGAAGAAAGGATGAAAAGTGAGGTTTGCTTTACTACAGTTACTGACTTTTTTACCTTAAAGCCACAGGATGGTCCCGGATGTGCATCGTCGCCGTGTCGCAATGGCGCGAAATGCATCAGCACGTGTCATCGTATTCCGTTCAGTTTTCGGTGCGCGTGCAACGAGCCTCACTTTGGCGAGTTTTGTCAAAACTGGAAAGGTAAGCATGCATGAAACATTATCACGTTTTAAGACTGTAAGAAAAGGATCGGCTCCATTGCAGCGCATTAAAAAGATGTTTGGAATCCTGTCAACAGTTCATTATCCTTCTTACATACTCATTAGCATCTAGTTACGGGAAAGTCACCCCAGACGAGCAAGCTCGCTGGGGAAACATGAAAGGTGCTAATAGAGTAAGCAGAAGGGGTGGGTGGGTGGGACGATTCCAACCAAAGTTAGGCAAAACTGACAACTATGAATATTTAATACATGCTTATATACTATGCACGAGGACTAATGAATATTAATAAGGTACGAATAGTTCATTATCCTTCTTACATACTCATTAGCATTTAGTTACGGGAAAGTCACCCCAGACTGCGCCCCGCAATCGCCGTGGAGTTCGCTGGCTAATCCAAACAATCATACCAAAGATAAACCCCCCAACCTTACCCATCCTTAACCAAACTAATTTCCCAACCCTCACTAATATTTCAACATGACTGTAATAAATGCTACAAAGAGGACCATGCCAAATTATTGTAAACCTTCATAAATTTTTTCATGATATCCACCCGATGCTCCAACCATTGAAGGACATCCCTTGCGGGTTCGTACCCGTCCAAATTGTTTTCCCAGAGTCCAATGCGGGTGCGAAGTTGACCAGCTGGAAAGGAGTCCGGATCGCGAAAAGACAGATCCCGTAGGTTAGGAGTTCTCCCCACAACAATGCCTTGAACATGTGTTAAGCAAGCCTCTTTTGATGTCATTTTCTCCGAACTCGGTTTACCCTCCAGGGGCACCTATCGTATTCCCCCATGCCTGCTTTTTTCCTCCGCTTCTCCCTTGAGACGTTTGTTTTAGGCTAAAACAAGAACACCAAACGAAAAGGATCAGAATGACGTACCTAAACGGAGGCTGCAAACCCGATTTCGGAGAAAATGACCACCGTAGCCCGAGTAATCGGGCTCAAGGGCATGCCTATGGGCAAAACGCTTGTGGGGTCATTCTCCCAACCTCGAGACCACAGACTCCCAAAAGGAAAAATAAAAAACGACACATATTACAGTGCCTTTACATTTATTATTGTCAATTGCAAATACAAAGACAACCCAGAATCCCATTTCAAAACAAATCACTTTCACTGATGGCACCATCTTTAACCCTTGTCCGGGCAAGAGCGCGAGATGTGTCCCGCTTTTCCACACACCCAGCACTTCCTCTCCAAAGGTGATCTAGGGCTAAGATTGGTGCCACGCCTCTGATATGGAGCCTTACGCGTCCGTCCAGTGAAAGAACCTTGATTTACTGGGACGGGCCGCTTAGTTGCCTTAGCAATAACCTTCGCCCCTCGGCCTCGTCTTTAGACGCCACCAGCTTTATTAACACCTGTTGCAGGCACGGGTTGTTCAACAACGGACGGCACTGCCTTAGCACTATTTCGTAACGCGACGCTCTTTCATCCTTCTTTTCTTTCGTGACGTTGACCACTTCATCTAGAGCGGCGATCGCAGCATATGGATCAAAAAGAGCCGCTGGACGCGCAATCACCATCTGGAGAGTCGACAAAGCAGACTCGATTGCCGATGCATCAATTTTCTTTCCTTCCGCTCATCTAATTCCTTCTTTAGCGCACCGACCGTTGTGGCCGGGACCTACAAGGGAAAGAAACGCCCAAATAACTCCTCAATGTCCTTAACTCCAGTCCTTACTTCACCTCAGAACTGTTTTCCCTAAAACCCAGATCTCATACTCCAAAATATATTACTTCACTCCATGTTGTAGTACCGAGCGACCGAATTCCTTACCTTAGAAGATTTCACGGAATCTTCGCACAAGCTTCCTCGGCACGTTAAACACACAGCCACCGTGTGGCCTAATGCGATTCTTTCCTTTTCACCACGGGATCAACGTATATGGTCAAAGTAAATGGTTCCCTGTCGCTTTCCCTTCTTACGCCACCTCATGGCACAGGGTGAAAAGGAAGACTCGTTGCACAAGCGGTCCTTAACCGATTTTTCCCTTTTCATGCCATCTCGTGGCACCGGGCGAAATTTCACGACACACCGCTTTACCGGTCCTCGACCTATTTTTACTTTTTTTTACGTCGCCCCTTAGCACAGAGCAGAAGTCCACGACACACTGCTCAATCGGTCCTCGACCGAATTTTTTTTTACACCACCCCGTGGCACAGAGCAGAAGTCCTCGACGCACTGCTCAAACGGTCCACGCCACCATGTGGCCAGACAAACAAAACCAAACACCACTGTCAGACTAAAAACGGACCTTGACCTAGACCTCCCGCCCCACGCCCCTCAAGGGACAAGCGAGAAAAGGTGCAAACAGCATAAATAATTTCTTCGGTCCGCAACCCAAAAACAAAACAGCTCCCAAATATATAACAACCCTAATTCATAAGAGCAAACAAAAGAAAAAAGAAAAGAAAACCAACGAGTGCAACAGCAAAACATAATATAAAACAACAGATTATCGCCTAGCATTTGAAAGAACTGTATCGTGGCGACTCAAAGGAATATTTACCGACCATGTGCTCCAAGCGCGAAAGTCAAAACCGGCCCCGAGTAACGGGAAAAACATAAACGAGAAAATGTAACGTTGGGCAACAAAAAATGACCAACAAACCATCGGCTAGAATACAAAACTAAAACGTTGTAGCCGAATACCTCAAGGTTCACTGTCGAGTTGTTCGACACACTCGACCCATTGGCGTTTTCTTGAGAAGAACTTTGGGACGCATTATCACTGCTCGCAGTTGTTCCCGAAGTTGCCCCAGACCGTGATGAGGACGTGGTTGGCGGGGCAGCCTGCTCATCAGAGCCTTGAAGGGGCTGTAAAATTTGCCGGACACTTGCAGGGTCGTTCACTGCGGACGAACGGTCGGCCATATTTCAAACGATTCCAACCAAAGTTGGGCAAAACTGACAACTATGAATAATTAATGCATGCTTATATACTATGCACGAGGACTAATGAATATTAATAAGATATGAATAGGAAAGAAGATGTCCATCACTGCCTGTGGAAGATTGAATGTGAACGAAGCGATAGCTTGTGCCGTGTTTACACCATTTTAACTCGACCTGAGTAAAATAAAACCTGAGTAAACGCTCAAGTGTAAACCCCATAACTAAATAATCAGTCCCCAGGGCCTTGTCCACTTTCAAGATAGAAGCCCCTGGTAAAGGCTGTCAAAATAGGTAGAGTCTAAATGCTACAGCTCAGAAGGAGGTCGGACACCTTAATGAGAGTAAATAACGGAGTAACTGGTTAGCAGTTTATATAGTTACATTTAAGCCTAAACAACCCGAGAAGCTGGGTGGTACCCTGGTATGGTAGGATATTTAGCCTGAGCCTAGCTGGGGTCACAGGTTCAATCCTGAGCGGGATTTTAGATTTTCTTTTTTACACTTAAAACTTTATTGAAAATAAAATTCGACATTACGTTATATATTCTCCTTGAGGTGTCCGACCTCCTTTTGAGCTATAGCAGGTAGACTCGACCGTCAAAATGCTCCAAGGTCATCCAATAATCGTGGAGTATTTTGTCACGATGAAATGACGTATTCAGAGGTTATTTCCAGAGATTGGTAGCCATGTTTGTTTTCTGGCAATCTGAAACCGTCTGTTCAAACGAAACTAAGACATTTCTCATCATCTCAGTTTTACGCGACAGAATGCTGCAGTATTTTTGGAGTGTTTTGGCAGCCTTGTGAAGGGTTTCTACACCTGGACCGCCATTTTTAATTTTGAAAGTGGAGGGGAGCCTGGGGTGGAGGTTGTGTACCAGCGTGGGCAGTCTAATGAAATTGTATTGTATTGTGTTCTCAGACAGCTACGACCTGATATTCCCAACAAGTCACGTGTCTAACTATGTAAACAGCAGTACACTGAGTTACAACTTCACAGCGTTCACTTTGTGCATCTGGTTTCAAACCGCACAAGCGGGTGCTTTTGGCCTCGTGACTGGGCTTATAGACATCTTTTGCTATGATTCTGGGAAGTGTACGTTTCAAATTGAAGGGAGCAAAGGGTGAGATTGTTTAACCGAGACTTAATGGGGAAGTATTACGGGGATTTCGTGTCTAATGGTCCAGTGGTCTGATGTGATAAACTACCACCCAACAGTACCACAACTGTCGATGAATGTCGCTAATTACAAACGAACTGGGTCCGAATGAATTACAACTTGAAGAATATTTTTCAAGTTCGCACACATTTTCGTCTCCAGACCATAATATGTGCCTCTTTCAAGAATTGGTCGATTTCTCTCTCTTGGTGTTTAACGTATTATTTTGTAAATAAGGTAAAGGTATTGTAGCATGGCTTTGACCAAAAACAGTTCAAAATTCCCGTGGCACTTCCCCTGTAATCATATACATCGGTGAGAAAAGAAATCCTCGGTTTTTCAAGACCATTAACGATTAGCACATGCCGTTCCCAGTAGCTGTTCATTTATCCTTAAGACACATTTTGGTAAAGTTTGGCGATAACCGGTTGCTATGGTAACGAGATATGACGTCATAAATAACATGTGGTCAAGCCATTTTTGAATAAAAATGGGTGTTTTTCACCTTTTTTCAGTGAAAAAAAAAAATACAAAATGCTACCAAAAGCATCAAAATGTTTAATTGTATGTTATTTTGTTACTCTAGCAAACAATATTTGCAATTTCAACATTTCCCCGATAAATTTGAATTTTTAGTAAAATCCAAGATGCCTGTCTACCTGACTGCCTGTTTACCTGCATACCTGACTGCCTGCCTGCCTGCCTGCCTGACTGACTGACTGACTGACTGACTAACTAACTGACTGCCTTCCTGCCTGCCTAATAGACTGACTGCCTGCCTGACTGACTGACTGCGTACCTGCATATCTGACTACCTGCCTGCCTGCCTGCCTGCCTGCTTGCCTGACTGACTGACTTACTGACTAACTAACTGACTGCCTTCCTGCCTGCCTAATAGACTGACTGCCTGCCTGACTGACTGACTGCATACCTGCATATCTGACTACCTGCCTGCCTGCCTGCCTGCTTGCCTGCCTGCCTAACTACCTGCATACCTTCCTGACTGACTGACTGCTTTCCTGCCTGCCTGATTACTTGCTCGACTTACTACCTGTCCGACTGACTGCCTGCCTGCCTGACTGCCCGCCTGCCTACCTGACTGACTCACTGACTTACTGCCTGACTAACTGACTAACTGCCTGACTGACTGCCTACCTTCCTTCCTGCCTGCCTGCCTGCCTGCCTGCCTACCTTCCTTCCTGCCTGCCTGCCTGCCTGCCTGCCTACCTTCCTGCCTGCCTGCCTGCCTACCTTCCTGCCTGCCTGCCTGCCTACCTTCCTGCCTGCCTGCCTGCCTGCCTGCCTGCCTTCCTTCCTGCCTGCCTGCCTGCCTACCTTCCTTCCTGCCTGCCTGCCTGCCTGCCTGCCTGCCTACCTTCCTTCCTGTCTGCCTGCCTGCCTGCCTGCCTGCCTGCCTGCCTTCCTGCCTGCCTGCCTGCCTGCCTGCCTACCTTCCTTCCTTCCTGCCTGCCTGCCTGCCTGCCTGCCTTCCTGCCTGCCTGCCTGCCTGCCTGCCTGCCTACCTTCCTTCCTGCCTGCCTGCCTGCCTGCCTGCCTGCCTTCCTTCCTTCCTTCCTGCCTGCCTGCCTGCCTGCCTGCCTACCTTCCTTCCTTCCTGCCTGCCTGCCTGCCTGCCTGCCTGCCTACCTTCCTGCCTGCCTGCCTGCCTGCCTACCTTCCTTCCTTCCTGCCTGCCTGCCTGCCTGCCTGCCTTCCTTCCTGCCTGCCTGCCTGCCTGCCTGACTGACTGCCTACCTCCCTTCCTTCCTGCCTGCCTGCCTGCCTGCCTGCCTGACTGACTGCCTACCTTCCTTCCTGCCTGCCTGCCTGCCTTCCTTCCTTCCTTCCTTCCTTCCTTCCTTCCTTCCTTCCTTCCTGCCTACCTGCCTGCCTGCCTGCCTGCCTGCCTACCTTCCTTCCTTCCTTCCTTCCTTCCTTCCTTCCTTCCTTCCTTCCTTCCTGCCTACCTTCCTGCCTGCCTGCCTGCCTGCCTACCTTCCTTCCTTCCTTCCTTCCTTCCTTCCTTCCTTCCTTCCTTCCTGCCTTCCTTCCTGCCTGCCTGCCTGCCTGCCTGCCTGCCTGCTGATTGACTGACTGCCTGACTTCCTGTTTGAAAACATTCAAATTTTCGACACTTTTCTATATCAACATTTTCCATTATTTATTGTGTCACAAGTGCCACGCAGTTTTTTGAACTTTTTTGTTCAACTTCTGCTTGCCTGATTACTTGCCTGACTGACAATCTGCCCGACTGACTGCATGCCTGACAGACTAAATCCCTGCCTACCTGACTGACTGACCGGCTGACTGCCTACCTGACTGACTCACTGCCTGACTGACGGACTGCCAGCCTGCCAACCTGACTGACTGACTGACTGACTGACTGCCTACCTGACTGACTTACTTCCTGACTGACTGACGGACTGACTGACTGACGACTGACTGACTGACTGACTGCCTGCCTGCCTGCCTGACTAACTGCCTGCCTGCCTGACTGACTGACTGCCTGTTCGCCTGTCTGCCTGCCTGTCTGACTGACTGCCTGACTGCATGTTTGCCTGACTGCCTGCCCGCCTGACTGACTGCCCGCCTGGCTGTCTGCCTGCCTGCCTGCCTGATTGACTGGATGACTGACTGACTGCCTGACAGTCCGTCTGCCCGCCTGACTGCATGCCTGCCTGCCGGCCCACCTTACTGCCTGCCTTCCTGCCTGACTACTTGCCTGACTGACTGAATGACTGACTTAATAGCTCATATCCATTTACGGAATAATTTCTGACCCACTGGCTGACTGACGGAATGACTGACTTAATAGCTCATATCAATTTACGGAATAATTCCTGACCCACTGGCTGGCTGACTGAATACAAGATAGCGATTGACTGACCAACCTCGTCCCCAGGGCCTTCTCCGCGTTCAAAATGGCAGGAGGAGAAACCCTGGGCAAGACTGTTCGTTTCAATTGAACAGCGGTTACAGATGGAAGCCTTCTGCCAAACAATCACTGAGAATAACGTCCGATAACGTCATTTCACCTTGTCACGTGACAACATACCCCACGATTCTTGAAGTATTTTGGAAGCCTTGCCCAGGGGTTTCTTCGTCCGCCCCGCCAATTTGAAAGAGGAGAAGGCACTGGGGACGATGTTGCTGACTGACAAGATGAATAAATGATGGGTGACAGCTGATTGACTGATCGACTGATTGATTGATTGATTAATTGATTGATCGAATGTCATATTTGTTTTCTAATGTCGCAAAAGCAATATTATTACTCCTTAATCAATCATTACTTCACAAAATGTAATATTTTCTTGTTGCAGATTGTTCTACGGGGCCCCGCTGAATGATGAAATGTGGCATAGCCTGTGCATCACGTGGAAGAGCGCCGACGGTATGTGGTCAGCTTACGTTGATGGAAAAACCAATCCCAGACGTTCCGGCAGTAAATTGAAGAATAATCGCGTTATTCAGTTTCGTGGCGAACAACTGGTACTTGGTCAGCAAGTTCAAGATGGTGCATTCAAAGAAGGCCGTGCTTTCACTGGAAACATAAGCCGCGTTAACATGTGGAATTATTCCATGACCGAGGAAGAAGTGCAATCCATAGCGACAAACTGCTCCAGCCCTGTAGGGAACGTTCTTAAGTGGCGGGATTTTTGGAAGGGTTTGCGAGGAGGCGTTGAATTGCCAGAAGAATCGCAATGCATTGGAGCAGGTGAGCTAATAATACCACTATTAATAAAACATTAATGATGATGAAGATGATGATAATGATGATGGTGGTGGTGGTGGCGATGATGGTGATAATGTTGATGGTGATGGTGATGGTGATGATGATAATCACGGTGATGATGATGATGATAGTGATAGTGATGACGATGATGATGATGTCTGGTCTAGAGACCATTACGTCACCTACAAATAACTGCCGACGAATAATAGCCTACACGTGCACAAAACGGTGCATGGTCGTTTTACTGTGAATAATGTTGTATTCATGCGCAGTTTTGTCCCCCCACTGTCCTCTTCGATGGCAGCTTGATTTCCAGAACTATCTAACAAAACAACAAGATAACACCAATAAATGAATACATCATTTAAAATCAACAAGCTTACTGCTTGAATGATGAAACAATTATTGAACTAGATTTTCGCAAAATAACGTGATCGATGGTGATGATCAACCTCGTCCAATGTTGTTGTCGTTTATCCGCTTTAATTCTCTCTCCTTCTTTTTTGTTTTAGATAACTCATCTACGGTCTCGCTGAATTTTATCGGCCTAACAAACGTGAATTACGTTAAATACTCTACGCCGCTACCCTCTATCCAGCATTTCACGCTGTGTCATTGGACGAAACTATCGCAAATGGGAGGTGATTTTGCAACTGTGCTCAGCTATGCTAATAGTGATACTACAAATGCCATACTGATTACCTTGAGGAAAGATGTAGGCGTAATAATTCACTTAAATAATGGATATCTGTAAGTGATATATTAAAAATACACATACAGTACTCACGAGCTTTGAAAATGATATTACCCGCACTTAAGCACCCCCCACCCTCCCTCCATTAAGCCCCCAAGTCCCTCAAAACGCGCTCGAAAGATAAAAGCCAACGGGGGGGGGGGGGGGGGGGGGGGGGGGGGGGGGGGCTTACTAGAGGATTTTGTGGCCCTCCCTCAGCTAAGATCTTGCAAATATTATTATTGCTAACTAACCTCTCCAATAAAGTATATATTTTCTGAATGGTTTGAACCCAGGAGTATTAGTGGTCTGTCGAGTGTCCGGTTAAGTGTAGTTCTGAAAAGAAATGTTGTTGTTGACAATGACTGACGTTTCGACAACCCGAGCGGAAGTCATCTTGAGAGTCATATCAATTGTGAATCGTCTGTCGTCTCGTTATTGCTGTAATTGGTCAGTTTAGCCATGATGCTATTGACTGTAGAGGCTCAAGTCAGTAATTGGTGCGTTTCAATCCGTGTATTGTTAGTGTAATAACTAAGGTCCCGTCCACACATATCCGGATATTTTTGAATCCGTAACTTTTTTGTTGTGGATTGGCCTACCGTCCAAACGTATCCGGCGTGCTCGGCTTACGAATCCGCAACTGTTTGAATCCGCTCTCCAGAGCACAGGTAGCCCAAGCTATATGTGTCACAGAAACCGTTACGAGCGAAATTATAAGGATTTGTATGAGAAAAAACGGTCCATTCTAGGAGCTAAAAAACACGAACAAAATTTCAATAAAAATTGCCTACCTTACTTCGCCTGTGTGTTTCCTTGTCTCCTGTGTGGTTTTTGGGGCGATTTAGAGCGTTTCCAGTTAATTTTAGTTCCATTGCTTTCTCTCTAGTCATGTATATATCCTTTCCCAAGGTAGGGCACTTCAACCGAGAGCTAGCGGAGTGGATTCGCTGAAGGAAAACCGCCGTAAATTCGCTCCAAACCCGCCGATCGCTTCGAAATTCCACGTAGACCACGGACGATAATTCTGTTGTCCATTCAACTCTTTATCCGAGACCCGGGTACATGGAAAGAGCATTAATGGTCGCCAATCTCTGCACACCTTTCCGTTAAGCCGGATTGTTCGACAGAGGCTTGATTCAGAATTCTTTTAAAAAATGGCTTAGCGACTCGGCCTTTGGGTCGAATTATGTTACTAAAGACAATCACCCTCGGGCCCTTCCCTGACAAACAAACATTTGTCACCATTGTATTCATTGACCAATCGCAACAAAGGAAAGCGAAGCGTCAACGTGTGCGGAGTGCGAACTTGCGGGAAATAATTTCACGAGCAACGCCAGAGAAATCGCAAGCAAAAGGAGGTTTATTACTGGGCTACCCCCGGCAGGGGGAGACCAGTCTAGGTTTACGTCGAATTTCTCCTGTCTCACAAAATTGCAATTATGACACCCCCCTCTTCATAAAATCACCATTATGATAGGCCCCCCTACCATGTGCTCGGTCTCTCCAAGAAGATGGAACGTTTCTCCTCAGCTCTCGGTATAAAGTTCAATCTCAATCCTTTTTGTAGTTACTGAAATGTTTTTAGAAAGTATTTTGTTGTAATACAACGAACGAAGCCTGATCATTTCGCTCACTCTCGGCACAGCACTTGCCCTTTTGAAGCGGAAACTATAAAATTCAAATACCGTGTTCAAATGAATTTCTCTTCTTTTCTTCTTCTTCGATTGTCATCATGAGTCAGTCATCATGAGTTTCACTTGCGCTGGTGAATGTTTCTCGGGTGAAAATAACCTTAAAGCGATCACTTTTTCATTTAATTTTCTTTTCTATGTTACGGATATAGAGGAATAAAACTTGAATATATTTTCGTTGTGTCTGATTGCGAGATGTTTTATGAAATGGTCACGTTGCGTTACTGAAAGGTTTTATTATGCAAATTGGGAAAATTTTTACCACAACTGAAAAAATATATATTTGATTCAAAGGGCTAAATTTGTTTTTCTCCTTCTGAATTATCAATTCTGTCGTTAACTTTGATTAAATTGATAAGTTTTATTCAATTTTTTTATGATAATGGCGGGAATACATCAAAACTTTTAATTCGAAAAGTTGTTTTGACCCCGGGTCCAGACCAGGCAAAATAAACAAAAGATTCACGGCTTCAAGTGTCGGAAACACAGACCAGTTACAAAGATAAATTTAGCTAAATACAAGATAACTAATAACAACCACCAGGAAATTGAGATGTAGGCCTTTTTTTTTCATCAACAGCGGTAAGTATATTAAACTGAATAAGCTTTGATTTGTATAAATATATAGGTGGTTTTCATGTTACGTCATCGCCGCCATGCTGGTGGACATAAACAATAGTTCTCTCATTAGCTTCTTTTGTTCGTCCACCAGCATTTGTTCGTTTCACTATTGTTATCTATGTCTCTAGAGATTGATTGCAAACCACCTATACGGGTAGCCCAGTTTAAGCTCATAAAGCGTCTAGTTTTCGTTTAAATGAGGCAGTTTTCACTCTGTCATGGACGGTGGTAATAGCAGTTAAGCTTACAGCAATGGATTACAGGTAATCATTTCGCGTATGTTTTATTCTAATAGAGAAAAGCACAGTCGATACATTCTTTGCGTCAATATCAGTCTTGCATGTGTACCCGGCTGTATTTGTGGTCGTAGCTTCTCGATATATCAACAACGAAATACATTCGATTCTGTTCGAGAGTTTTTATAGGTCTCATCGTGATCGCGAATCCTTTAGCATAAATAATTAGGAGGTTATAACCTTTGGTTACTTTAGAAAACTCTGCATGAAAGTCTTATTAGAAACTTCAAAGGATTTAACCGTGCTTAATATAGTCGAGTCGCATAATTTGGTTCCTTCTGCATGTACCGGAGCACATATTACGTAAAACAAAAGGAACAAAGAACGACAATAATACAAATGCAAAACAAGACCAAAAATACAATACCTCACAAACAATAGAAGACAATGAGTGGTTCATGGGTACCGGTACATGCAGAAAGACCCCATAATTTGTGCTCGCCTCAATCAAGTCACACAATCACAATGGACGTATTGTTGCCGGTTCAATAGATAATCGATAAAAAGCACTAGATGGCAAATAAGAAAGAAATCTTCTAGCACTTCCACCCACGACCAGATAAATTATAAACAGCACCTATTCAAAATCTTTAAAATGTTATTTTCACAGATGAGCAAGAGAAGCTGGCCACAATTTGCTTCTTTCTGGTATGGCTGGAACTGGAAAGTCGTATGTTGTTGATGGTCTGGTTGGAAAATCACGAAGTCGTGGACGGAAGTGGCTGTGGTGTGTTCAAGTGGTATTTCTAGCACAGTTTATGGAGGTGGCGTGCAATCCTCCACAGTCCACTCCCATTATGCCCTGCAAACTGCAGATATGCCTGCTGTAATGGTCGTGGCACGGTCTGCATCACTTCCTCACTGTGTGGCAAGGATGAAAGAAGCAGATACAATAATATGGGATGAGGCGGAGATGTCTAGCAAACGGATTTTTGAGTTGGTAAATGCTATCCATCACGAAATTGCCGAAGGGAAAGACAAAGAAAAGCCGTTTGCATCAAAACAAGTTATTTTAGTGGGTGAATTCTTACAACTAAGACCAGTGCCTAGCACTTTTGATGATGGCGAGTTTATGTTCCGGTCACGATTGTTTGGAGTGCCAATTCCGCACCGATTTGAACTCAAACTGCTAATGAGAGAATTTGGCTGACAAAACCTTCATCACAGCACTGAAAGAGCTCAGATTAGGATTCTGTAGTTCTGAGACAGAAGGGTTCTTGAAGTCTCTGGCCAGGCCGTTGGAAGGAGAAGCAGTTGACATTTATTTCACGAAGCTCTCTGTCCAGCTGCAAAATCAAGAAGCACTTTTTAAGTTGCCTGGGGAGCTTCACACCTTTGATTGCGTGGATGAGGGGAATGTAACTGGTATAAACTGCCCTGCAGATGTGAAGCTTCTCCTCAAACTAAATGCCAAAGTCATGATCGTTTGGAACAGACAGACCTGGTAAAAAAGGAACAGATCTGGAAATGTAGTTGGCAGCCGCACCCAGTTTCCAGTGATTCTATTTTATGCTTGCACCTGTCACAAGACACAAGGGCTCACCCTGCCACGTGCTGTGGTGCACTGTTCGAAAGAATTTGTTCCAGGCTTGATTTGTGTAGCAATTTCACGTATACGTCATCCAGATGATATTCAAGTCTGCAAATTCAAGCGTGAACAATTGCTAAAACCTCCAGATGAGGCCCTGGCTGTTTGTGAAAACAGCCGAGAAGAATGTGCTGATTTGACATGTTGTGTCAATCAGGAGTTGAACGCTGATCTGTTTAGGGTCGCTGATTTTGGGGAGGAGTTCGGAGAGGAGGATGGGGATGCTCCTGAGACACTACCAGTGGACACCTATCCTGATGGACTGGTTGCATCATATTTTGAAAAGGAAGATGACAAGGTCTTTATTGATCTAGGTGCTGCTACACTTAGCCTATACTCATGCGCATGAAACTCTAAGACGCGTTGATTGAAGTTACCAAGTTTTCTGTGCTCGCTTTTAATATTTAATTTATTAATTCCCAATCAAATCCACACTCGTCTTTTATTACTTTCCATAATCCACAGAAGTCCAGTCCCGAAGTCCAAATTTTTTTATTAAATCTGATGGGCTGAAGTACGACGCTGTTTTGCCGTGTGTTTCTCTTGTTCTTTCTTGAAAAAAGTCTTGACATTACTCACCACACAGGCAGCGAGGACTCCTCCAATACAGACATTGTAAAGAATCGGCAGTAAAAAAGGGAATAAATTGACAATATGCTTATCAGTGCGAGAGATCGATGTTTGGCATTTTTGCCTCGGAAGAACTCTGATTAAAAATAGCTCTTAGTTTTTTCAGAATCGCGACAAATTCGGCCTCAAGTTGTTTGCTGTGTATAAAAGCAACGTTTACCTCGATGGGAGAAATACAGGACTGACTTATACACCAATAAGACCAAATGACGGAAAATGTTTGTCATGCGCATGCGTATCAAGCATTTGTCTTATATTTCAATGTACCATAAGAAAAGAAGCAATTTATATTTGCGTCGACGAAGGAGACGCTTCCTAATCTTGTCGGCTAGGCGGAACGAATCGAGAAAAGTGTCGGTACCAAATCTGCGCCATCTTGAAACGTCACAATAGTATCCAGCATTCCCAGCGCGTGGAAATCCGGCATCATCCTGGGGAGCTGGGGTTCCGAAATGTCACATGTGAATAATCTATTTGTCTTGATTTAGTTAAGGATATTTTCCCGATTTTGAAATAGTACGGCTCAATATTTCAATGCTTACTAAAAGTATGCAGTGGAAAAATTGGACGAAGGTTCTTCTCCGGACCAAGTAAGTTGTTGGGTCTCTTTGGAATCAAGCAAGAAGTTATCGGATTTTCCTCGCTACCGTTCTAGTATGTTTTGAATGTTCTATCTTGATTTTGCTGTGGTTCTCTGCGTGATTTGGGAAGCTTTCACCAAAATACCGACGTCGTTCTTCGCGATGTTCTACGGTACGGTGCAATTCGTTGTTTGTCTTGTAGCAATAATTCACTGACCGGCCGCGCCAGGCGAACGCAGATTAACTTTACAGTGCTCGAAATTGCGCCTGTGTCGGGCGCATTTGCGACTAAAGATTTCGCGGTTTTGTTACTAAAATTTGTCTAGCTAATAAAGGAATTATATTCAACAGTCTTGTGTCTTACTTGCAACTGGTAGCTGTAATTTTATCCGAAAAATCCTGCGAAATTCACGTTGAATGTTGTGTGACTTAATCGTCGATTTCATGCTCCATTAACGCGGTGTCCAAGAAGTTTATCACGGGAGCACTTTTTCAGGCTTTTCTCAGAAATTTCTCATTTCCGGTCCGGTATTAGTACATGTACTGAGGAGTATGATTTCAGAATTGCAGAAATAACCGAAATGAAATCAAGACAAATATACTATTTATATGTCGTAAAAATTTGAGACCTTTCGGCAGTACAGCACGGCAGGATTTTGCCCGATCCCACGGCGATAGCGTGAATTTGTTTGATGTCGGCCCGACGTTTTTGCCTGCGTGACATATCTCGCGACATAGCCCTTTTAAACAGTGGCCGAATTAATTCATGAAACTGAGGTACTAGGTCAAGACGAGGTGCCACGGGATAAGGAGACGCACTATAATGCACCAGTCAATGTAAACCCCCGCACCCCCCGGGCCGGGACATGGCGGGGCATATGCGGGGAATTTTCCACGATTTGACAGGAGAAAGGGCCGCGGGTATCGGGGGCTTTGACGACTTTTGCATTGGCATCCAAAATCAGCCGGGGCATGGACCGGGGCATTTTCCACCGAGGCGGACTGGGACTAGAATCGTAAATCCAGCAAGATGGCGGCCGTGAATAAGAGTGACATGCGTACGCAACCCCCACGCGCGTGTTTTAGCCTTTAGTTTAAGAAGGTCAGCTCGTACGAGTATATCTTTTAGAGAACGTTCCCTTTTGTATGATATTAGGGGTGGTTCTTCGTATATTTCGTTTAGTAATGGCTGCTGTTTTATCCGGATGCCAGTGTTGGTGTAATAAAGAGTGATAAGCTACGCGACTCCCTCTCGAGTGTTTTAGCCATTTTATAGTTAAGCTCAAAAAATGATGCTTCTTGTATTTGTGGCGGGTATATGGAGATTTTGAGGTGACTGAATTAAAAGCCTTCTAAACGTCGCAAAATGATACAGACTTTAGTCTTGAGGTCATTTGTGTTTTTAAGCTGTCTGCTAGTTTTGACCTCTTCAGAGCTCTCAAGTGTCACGCATTGGGCGTGAGACTCACGCAAACGAATCCAATCTCACGCTCTCACGCTAAAACTTATATTTCTCACGCATTTAAGGTTTCTGATTAAAACAGTTGATTTTGAGGTAGAAAATTGCTAGTTTAAGTAAGTACCTGCGTGAATCAAATATATTTCTTGATATAATTAGTCCCTGTTTCCATTGTACTCGCTTCAAACTTTTTCCAACAATGTAAAATTCATGAAATTGTTATTATTTTACTTCTGGATGCGTCAGAATGTTAGGAAAGAGTTGATATTAGTCTAATTAAAAGAACAATCTGGGATCTAAATAGTCACTTTTAAAGGGTCACATTTCCGCTCAGAATAAAGGAAAACGCGTCTTTGCTACTTAAATTTTTCAACATTTTCTGGGGGGCATGCCCCCAGACCCCCCTAGGGAGGTGACGCCTGCGCCGTCACAATCGACGGCTAATCAACTTGAGAGCTCTGTTCCTTACCCGGGGCGTCAGTGTTTAATAGCGATGGCAGTTTGTGTCGTGTTTTATCTGATGCCATCGTGGCATTCGTTAGAATAGCTCTGCAGTAAAACCTTTTGACACTGCATGTAGGCTTTGAGCAAGCTTTGATTTGGAGGTCGCTTTGACATTATGCTGTATTCTCGGCGGCTTTCTTCAATTCTGGGGCTCTGTTCAATCGGCGACTTTCTTCAGTTTTGTTTGACCTCTTGCTGTGTTCATGTAGCCATTTTCTAGTAGAAGTTTACAAACAATGTAAGGTTCTTCACTCTCTTTGAATCTCTCAGGTAGTCGGATCTTAAGTTCGAAATTATCGACCGTCAATGGTTTCTTGCAACTAGTTTTTTTTCCGGTTGGGCCCAGCAGTGTTTTTATTGCAAGCCTAGGTCGTATTTTCATGGACTGGTGATATGTTGGTCCTAATTTTCAGAGATAATTGCAGCTTTTTACAAAGCTATGTAATGTTTCGCAGAGAGTATAAATCAAGCGCATTTCAGTCACTGCTCCGCTTTGTAGTTGAGAAATGTTTTTTTTTTCGGAGCTCTCTGAATCTGTTTATCTCCATTGTCATTTGTGCAGTGTTCTTTTCACTACGTTGTAATGAGTTTCACAGTCTGGCGACTGTTTTGTTTAGGCCATGATATATATGATTGCATGTGATAATCCACAGTGCCCAGTTGAATGGTTTCACTTTTCTTGCATGGGAATCACAAGAGATCCTACAGAACACTGGTACTGTGATGACTGCCAAGGTTAACCAGGGTAGCTGTTCGGTTACAAGCATGTGGAGTGTCCGATCTTCAAATAATCAACCCATTATATCCAGCATGTTTTTCGTTCAAGTTATATCTAATACAGTTTAAAAACTGTATTTTAATAGTACCGTTTAAGTGAGTTGTTCGCTTGTCTCTATTTGTCCTACAATTTTAAATTGAAAGCAGGTGGAATATTTTCTCCAAATGTGAAATCAGAGACTGTCAAATCAGCCAGTTCCTTGCAACGGTGTGTGATGTTGAAATTTCATGTAAGTTTGAAGCATTTACATTAAGCTGTGTCTTCTACCGCTTTCGCTGTCATTTTTTTTTTTTTTGCATTATAATGCTAATGTCTAAAATTAAATTTGCCCAAAAGGAGCAGGGCATTTGAGCGGGATCATTAACGCCGATTAGAGCCAAAAAATGGCCTCCGGGTGCGGGGCATTTAACAACTTTTGCAGTGAGCGCCGGGCAAATGCCCCGCTATGTCCCGGCCCGGGGGGTGCGGGGGTTTACATTGACTGGTGCATAATCTATGATTACTACTAGTTTAATAATAGTTAAACAAGATAAGAAGACGTCCGACATGGAGAAGAGTTCAGTACTTCTTTCATTCAGTCATCGTACCTGCAAACCACGTTACTATTGAATGTTTTATAAATGAAGGCTGTACCACAATGAAGCCAGTCATTCTTGTGAAAATAATATATACCTGACGTGAACATTACTAATGTGAGTGGGGTTGTAGGAGACGCTGTTGTGACACTTCAGTAACGATGTTTTGCCGGAAGTGAGAGTAGCCGGAAGTCACTGAACAGGAAGTGAAAGCTGTGAACCGGAAATGCACAATTTAAAATATGCGTGAATAAATTTGCATGCAAAATCGTGACACAAAAAGTAAAAATAACAAGAGGCTACACTTAGCCTATACTCATGCGCAAGAGACTCTGAGACGCGCGATTGAAGTTACCAATTTTTCTGTGCTCGCTTTTAATATTTAATTTATTGATTCCGATCAAATCCACACTCGTCTATAACTTTCCAAGCTGTGAATTATTTCTGTTACATTTGAAAAGACTACTTAAAAAAATAGGCAGTAGATGACAGGCTGTAAAAAGAAATTTGATAATCAATATAAAGATTTAGTTTTCCTGTGTTACTTAATCGCATGCAACCAGTGTAAAATGGGTTATTCCAGAAAAAATCCCCCCCCCCCCCGCCGGACGGATGCAATATTTTTTTACCCCTCCCCCGCCCGGATTTCCCGGCCAGGCCGACCAACCCTCGCACCTTGATTTTTAACCCAGATACCCCCTCCTGCCCGGATTGCCATTAACTTTTTGTAGGCCCTAAATAAACAGGAAATCGTATTCAGGAGATCCGGGATTTTTTTAAAGTTTTCAAATCTTTGGTGAGAATTGCTATGAATTGGTCAAACATTTTGTAAATAAACGTTGCGTGACGCATTCACTAAAATCTTTCCGTGATTTTAAGACCAAATCGAAATGAAATGTTTCCATAACTTAAAGCTGCTTCTTTAAAAAATGCTTTGATTTTGCCATCTATAATAAGTTTTTTCCAAGCTTTACAGTTTCTTCAAAGTGTTGTCGCAAATACACAATTTTGCTTTATGCAAATTTTATGTCAAATGTAATTTGATATCAAGGTGTTTTTGTAATCACTGAATCCAAAATATATTTTCTATAAAAGGTCAAAACTTTTGAATGAAACTCATGTTTCCTTGAATGAAAATGTCTTTCGTTTGATTAAAAGAGTCAAACACCTTTCAGAATTCAGTGATTTTCTGCTTCTGGAAGTCTTGGCGATTTATTGTATCCTAATGACTGCGAGGAATCGGCTAGCGTCTGCGAAAATATAATAAACATCACAAAATAATTCAATTCAGCAACCTATTTTTATTATGCTTTCTAAAATCGCCGACTTTTCCTGTGTAATAGAATGCCAATCTTATCCGGGAAAATGATTCGTATAATAATGCTTTCGCTAATAAAAAAAAAAAAACAGTTCTGAATGGTCAAAGGTACAGAAATGAAATGCTGGCGGCGTTTGAATCATGAGTTCGGATAGCTCATGGTCTGCTAACAAACACTTCGATTCACAGCTCGATTTTTCACTAAAACCTTTTTCCAAACCACGAAAACACCTAAAATAATATTTGAAAACAACACTTGGCCACATTTGGTGAAAGCTGTGCTTGGTAAAGCAGTAAAAAGAACGAGAAAGCTCCGTTTACCTTTTCCACGAATCCAAAGCGCGCACGTACAAACAGAACTGCCTTGACAATCGAGTCGTCTATTAATCCAATATCAGAACTGTCTCATCGTACAGCAATCGGGTGAACTTGGCACAACTTCGCGCTTTGGAAAGTCGGACTTACTTACACAGGTGACAACATAGTGTTTACTAGTAACCTAGTAACCACAAAAAGCAATAAAGTCAGTAAAAATCGACATTAATATGACACGCATTCCCTAGTCCATAATCCACAGAAGTCCAGTCCCAAAGTCCGGATGTTTTATTAAATCTGATGGGCTGAAGTAACGACGCTGTTTTGCCGTGTGTTTCTATTGTTCTTTCTTGAAAAAAGTCTTGAAATTACTCACCACAGGCAGCGAGGACTGCTCCGATACAGACATTACAAAGAATCGGCAGTAAAACGGGAAATAAATTGCGAGTGCGAGAGATCGATGTTTGACATTTTTGCCTCGGAAGAACTCTGATTAAAAATAGCTCTTAGTTTTTTCAGAATCGCGACAAATTCGGCTTCAAGTTGTATGCTGTGTATAAAAGCAACGTTCACCTCTGTGGGAGAAATACAGGACTGACTTATACACCAATAAGACCAAATGACGGAAAATGTTTGTCATGCGCATGCGTATCAAACATTTGTTTTATACTTCAATGTACCATAAGAAAAGAAGCAATTTAAATTTTAAAAATTTAAACAAGATAAGAAGACGTCCGACATGGAGAATTCAGTCATCGTACCTGTAAACCACGTTACTATTGAATGTTTTATAAATGAAGGCTGTACCACAATGAAGCCAGTCATTGTTGTGAAGATAATATATACCTGACGTGAACATTACTGATGTGAGTAGGGTTGTAGGAGACGCTGTCGTGACACTTCAGTAACGATGTTTTGCCGGAAGTGAGAGTAGCCGGAAGTCACTAAACCGGAAGTGTAAAAAGCAAAGCTGTGAACCGGAAATACACAATTTAAAATATGCGTGAATAAATTTGCATGCAAAATCGTGACACAAAAAATAAAAATAATAAAAAGAAAAACGAAGCCCATTTTATAACTCATGCCGCTACGCGCATGAGTAATAGCCGCTCAAGCTTACTTTAATTTAATACAAGACGCTGTGGGAGCGTATACTTGGGCGTCGTTGTATTAGGCATATTGGAGAATAATTGTCTTGGGAATCTGCATGCACGTTATAATTTCACGGTTTGATGATTGGGAGTATTCGGATAGTGTGAGTTGTCTAACAAAGAAGCGCGTTAACTGTCTAAAACAAGAAGACACAGTACACTTCGCGTATGAGATCGCACGCAAATTATTAAAGTAGCGTGTCCACTGTGTCAAAAGACGAGTACATACTGAAAAATACAAATCGATGCCTACTTTGTACTTACCGTTGAAAATAAGGCCGTATGTCAGAGTTTCCCGATGGTTGTTATTGGTTTTAGCTAAATCTTGTAACTAGCTGGTCTGTGTTTCCGACACTTTTGAAGTGAATGCAAATGTAGCCGCAAAGTGGCCTTTCGAAGCCATGATGTAATTGCCTGGTCCGGACCCGAGGTCAAAACAACTTTTCCAATTGAAAGTTTTGCTGGAAGTATTCCCGCCGTTATTATAATAAAGTTTGAATGAAACTTATAAATTTAATCAAAGTTAACGACAGAAGTGATAATTTAGGAGGAGAGAAACAAATTTAGCCCTTTGAAATATATTTTTTCAGTTGAGGTAAAAATGTTTCAATTTGCATAATGTGAAAGTATTAAATTTGAAATCTTTCCAGTAACGCATAACGCAGCTGTTTCGTAAAACATCTCGCAATCAGACACACGAAAATATATCCAGTTTTTATTCCTCTGTATCCGAAACACAGAAAAGAAAATTAAATGAAAAAGTGATCGCTTTAAGGTTATTTTCGCCCGAGAAACATTGGCCGTTTTTATGCTAGAGACGTTAATATCGTCTGAGACGTTAAAGTCGTCTCGAGACGACTTTAACGTCTCAGTATAAAAACGGAAAATAAGCCAGACGGATTTAACGTCTGACGACTTTAACGTCTTATTTTAAGTGCGTCGTTCAGACGCACTTAACAGACGACTTTAACGTCTCAGACGTTAAATACGTCCAGTATAAAAACGAGACGGCCTTAACTGGGACGAATTTAGCCCTATTTGTATATTCGTGCTCTTAAAATTTATTTGGCGACGAGTTTTGTCGTGTCCAGTCACTTCCGAGAAAAGTTTTTTAAGAAAATCTTGTGTTTTCTCTGTTTGGCCGTCTACTTTAATGCGTCCCGTTTTTATTTTAGACGCATTTAACGTCTGAGACGTTAAATACGTCTAGACGACTTTAACGTCTCTAGCATAAAAACGGCCATTCACTAGCGGAAGCAAAACTCGCAAGAAACGTCTCGCAAGACACCGCGTGCATTGTTTACATCTTCTCTCGGCGGTGAATTTTTGCACCCAAAGTTTCAGTTGTCTGTTCTATTCTTTCAACTTCACGAAATAAAAATTAATGAAAGGCAAACAACCAAAAGAAGTGAAATTAATTGGGATTCCTACCACGCTTATATTTCTTCCTTCGCTGTCCACTGTTCACTTCTTATTAAATAAGCGCTATGTATGTATTCGTCTAAATTATCTTCTTCATGTTCGTTTTAACATGTTTTAGCGGGTTTCCGTCATGAAGGTATCGTAGAATTAATCGCGAGTGTCAAATACTTCCGCAGTGTCTTCTTGAGTAATTTCCTTACGCATATTGAATATGAAACTGTTAGATGCAACAGAGAAAACACAACTCGCACTTTGTGACGTTCGCCTCGCATCAACAAACAACAGGTGTACTCCACCGCGGTCAAACGAGAGAAATTTGCAAAAGTTAACCAAAGTACTTCAAAGTTAAGGTTGTCATTTTCACTGTTTATTAAAAGTTTCATATATTGACAATACACTGTCAACTCACTAAACGTTTTGAAAGTTTACTAAAAAAAGTTCTAAGCGTTTGAAAACTACGAACCGCAGAACTGTCGGCGCCATTTGCCAACACAATTTTGTTCAGGCACGAAGCGTTTTGATCAGTTTTCAACGATCGAAAAGAAGCTCGTTATTTTGAGCCGGAAAGATGAAAAGATAGTTACATAAACTAATTATTTTATACATCCTTGCCCACGTTTCCACCCATAATTCTAAATGAATCCCACCAAATAAAACGAAAAACGCCTCGGACGTGTGACCGCGGTGAAGGTTTGAATAATCCCGCCAGTCCCCAGAGTTGCGCAATACTGCACATTTGTGGACGACCAAACTGCATTTTAATACTTGGTCGCTACGCCCAAGTAATAAGCTTAAGCTTCTTAGAAAATTTACTCACCACAATTTCCATTCCGTCGTGCAACCAGATATTTTTTATTCCTTTTTTTGCTTCTATATTCTCGCAAAGTGTATTCTTCTCTCGGTGTTTTGAAAGCATTTCTACTTTGTATACCAAGAGAACATCAAAGCTCGATGTTGTCTTGTACTAAACCGTTCGAGCGAACGCGAATTTAAATTGAAGATTTCCTTCGATCGAACGGTTCAGTGATTGGGCAATGAATACAATGGTGACAAATTTTTGTTTGTCAGGGAAGGGCCCGAGGGTGATATTGTCTTTAGTAACATTTTACAGTCGCCCACCGGGTCAGTAAGAAATTCGACCCAAAGGCCGGGTCGCTAAGCCATTTTTCAAACGTTCGGCTTAGAGAATTCTGAATCAAGAGTCTGTCGAACAATCTCTACGGAAAAGTGTGCACAGATTGGCGACCATTAATGCTCTTTCCATGTATCCGGCTCTCGGATAAAGAGTTGGAATGGACAACAGAACTATCGTCCGTGGTCTACGTGGAATTTCGAGGCGACCGGCGGGTTTGGAGCGAATTTACGGCGGTTTTCCTTCAGCGAATCCGCTCGGCCTCTCGGTTGAAGTGCCCTACCTTGGGAAAGGATATATAGAGAGAAAGCAATGGAACTAAAATTAACTGGAAACGCTCTAAGGGGCCGATTACATGGCGAATTTCAGCCCGGGCTGAGATTTCAGCCCGATCAACCGGGCTGAAATTTCGTTGTGATTACATGACAAATTTCAGCCCGGGCTGAGATTTCAGCCCGGGCGCCAAGTTTGAAATTGTGCGGGAACTCGATAACGAGAATCAAAATGGCGTCACTGCGCATGCCGAAATTCACTTTTTAGCCCGGGCTGAAATTCTGATGCGATTACATGGCGAATTTCAGCCCGTTTGGCCGGGCTGAAACTTTGTTCATGTAATCGCTAACTTCATTTTAAGAGGATTTATTTCGGAAGCGGGGCTGAAATCTCAGCCCGGTCAACCGGGCTGAAATCTCAGCCCGGGCTGAAATTCGCCATGTAATCGGCCCCTAAATCGCCCCAAAAACCACACAGGAGACAAGGAAACACACAAGCGAAGTAAAGTAGGCAATTTTTATTGAAATCTTGTTCGTATTTTTTAGCTCCTAGAATGGACCGTTTTTTCTCAAACAAATCCTTATAATTTCGCTCGTAACGGTTACTGTGACACATATAGCTTGGGCTACCTGTGTCCAGAGTGGAAATTTTTTAATACGCTGCGAGTAAGGCATCGTCACAGGGTCCAGAGGAGCTCTATTTGATCGTACTAGACGATATTTTCTTCGAATCGTCGCCGTCTTGAAAGTTTAACTGATTGCGTTACAAAAAATATGTACCGCAGGCCAAATTACTACGGGCGCAAGTATCTTACTGTACGCCGACTTCGCAGCTTCCGAGCCCGTAGTAATTTGGCCTGCGGTACATATTTTTTGTAACGCAATCAGTTAAACTTTCAAGACGGCGACGATTCGAAGAAAATATCGTCTAGTACGATCAAATAGAGCTCCTCTGGACCCTGTGGCATCGTGTGGACTGCGAATCCGGATATTTTTTAATACGCTAACGTAACAGTATCGGATCCAGTCTTTAACCGCGCGAATATTCAACATGGCCGACTGAAATGTTATCGCTTCACCTCTACTTGGACTTATTTCAAGTCTAACAAGACGCTGTGGGAGCGTATACTTGGGCGTCATTGTACGCATTAGGCATATTGGAAAATAAATGTCTTGGGAATCTGCATGCACGTTATTTCACAGTTTGATGATAGGGAGTACAACAACAACAACAACAATTTATTGAGGTATTTCCATATCTATACATGGCATTACCTAAGCTACATATATTAATTCTAATTAAATTTACTTATGAAATAATATTTTGTATCTATAATTCATGATATCGAAAATAAAAGCAGCAACTGATCTACAAATAAAGGGATCAATGCTGTTAAAAAGGAACAAAATTTTTGAGTTGATATCGAAGTCTTTGAAAAAGCTGTATTTTTCAATGACTTCGTCAAAAAATTTTGAGCGAAACTTATTATACAATGCGCAAGAGAATATAACATGAGATTCATTTTCAACTGCATTAGATTGGCACAGAGAACAAATTCTTAAATTTTCGGGAGTTTTGGGAACAGTGTGTCGCCCTGTTTCAATGCGAAGTTGATGATTCCCCAAGCGAAATTTATTAATAGCAGTTCTGTGTAGAGGATTTTTTATAGCATCTAAGGATTCAGCTTTTTTGGTGTCTGTTTTAAAAGCGTTGTAAAAAATAAGTTTTCTGTTAGTGTTTAGAAGTAAGAGTTGGTGATTAATTAGGGCTTTGTGCATATTTTGAACGACATGAGAAATAAACACTTTACTATTGTTTTCATTTAAAATCATGGAACTTGAATTATATTTATTGCATAAAATTTTAATTTTCTGTAATATTCCCGGCTGGTTTTTATCAGCCATATCTTTGGAAATGTGTAAACATTGTTTTGCAATATTATCTGGCAATTTTTGTAAATGGATCCTAAATTTAAAAATAGAAGAGTCTATCATCAATTTCAAAGATAATCTACCTAGTTCATTTCTGGCGGCAACATTTGGACATTGTTTATTTACACCTACACATACATGTAGAGATTGTTTACAAAGGAAAATATGTGTTTTTTCAATTACATCTTTTTCCCAAATGTTAAGATCATCTTTATCGTAAATCCCCCATACCTACGATCCGTAAAGGAGAATGGGTAGAAAAAGTGTATTAAAAAGTTTATTTGTGATATCAAGTGGTACTTTTGAGAAATCTAAATAACGACGGGTAGCAAAGAAGGATCGTCTTACCTTATCTTTCGAATTTAATTTACAGACTTTAAAGTTTCCGTTAGTAGAAAAGTTGATTCCAAGATAAGTGTAATTACTGACAATTTCTATTTTGTGTTTATTAATCTGAAAACAGTGTTTTTCAAGAATTGATTTCCTATATTTCTTCTGAAAGATCATTACTTTTGTTTTCTTTGGATTCACAGATAACAACCAACTATCACAATATTCTGAGAGAATGGAAAGTGCCTTTTCTAGGCCTTTGGCTGAGTGAGAAATCAACACTAAGTCATCCGCATAGAGTAAACAGTTTAGGTGTGATCCGTTTGGTAAAACTATAGGATCTGTGTCTTCTCGGTCAAGTAGAAAAGGAATTTCATTTAGGTATAAATTAAACAGCATGGGAGAGAGGATACAACCTTGCCTAACACCTTTGCAATAATCAAAGAATTCTGTTCTTTGATCAGAAATTTTTATTGAACATTTGGTTTTAGAGTAAAGATTTTTAATTAGGTCATAAAATTTACCCCCAATGTTGTATTGGAGAAGTTTGTAAAGTAGGCCGTTATGCCAAACTGAACCAAATTTTTCTTAAAGTCAATGAAGCAGATGTATAATTTACCTTTTGGGACTTGATTGACGTATTTATCAATCAAAGTTCTTAGAGTGAAGATGTGATCGGATGTGCGATGATTTGGTAAAAATCCAATTTGAGCTTGATGTAAAATGTCTTGATCGAGTACATGATTTTTTAGTCTGGTATTAAGAACCGAGGTGAAAAGTTTTCCTAGGCAACTATTAATGCATATGCCCCTGTAGTTTGCTGGGTCACGTTTGTTACCAGATTTATAAATTGGAGTTATTATTCCCTCGCACCAAGAACTAGGGAAAAAACCACTTTGAAGTATTAGATTAAATAACTTACAAAGGGCAGCGTTCAAAAATTGTATTCCAGTTTTTAACATTTCATTACGGATTTTGTCAGGTCCGGGGGCCTTTTTCGATTTCAGTGATTTAACCATATTTTTTATTTCAGAAAGTAAAATAGGGCTATCTAAAACGTTGTGGATGTCTTTTGTTTGTTCTAAATTAGAAATATCTTCCTTTAATGAGTTTGGACCTGATGGAAGGGAAGAAAGGTCTGGGTGTGAATGTAGTTGTTTAAAATGTTTAAAAAGATTGTCCACTGGGATATCCTGATTATTTGACGGGAGGTTTTGTTCTTCCTTCAGGGATTTGAGATAAGTCCAAAATTGTTGGTTGTCTTTGTTCTGCGTAAGTTCTTCAACTTGAGAGTTGAAGAGTTTCGCTTTTTTATATTTAATCAGTTTCTTAAAGTTTTTACGCGCTGTATGGTAATCTTGCCTAAGGCTTGAATCAAGAGGATTTCTATGTTTTTTGTTAGAAAGTAAACTTAATTGTTTTCTTAAAGAAACACAATCCGTATCAAACCATTTTTTATGTTTCTTTGAATTCCTTTTTGTGTGAGCTAATCTAAGAGAGCGTATACAAACATCATTTATGATATCTGTGAACTGCTCTGTTGCCAAATATTGAAATATTCAAATATTGGAGTATTGGTATAGTGTGAGCAGTCTAACAAAGAAGCGCGTTAACCTTCTAAAACAAGGAGACACAGCACACTTAGCATGCGAGATCGCACGCAAATTATAAAATAGCGTGTCCACTGTGTCAAATGACTAGAGTACCAGAGTACTGAAAAATACAAATCGATGCCTTCTTTGTACTTACCCGGCCGTTGAAAAAAAAGGCCGTATATCAGAGTTTCCCGATGGTTGTATTGGTGTTAGCTAAATCTTGTTACTAGCTGGTCTGTGTTTCCGACACTTTTGAAGTGAATGCAGATGTAGCTACAAAGTTGCCCTTTTGAACCCACGAATCTTTCAGTCTATTTTGCGTGGTCCGGATCCAGGGTCAAAACAACTTTTCGTTTTGCTGGAACTATTCCCGTCATTATCATAATAAATTTTGAATGAAACTTATAAATTTAATCAAAGTTAACGACAGAAGTGATAATTTAGGAGGAGAGAAACAAATTTAGCCCTTTGAAATATATTATTTCAGTTGACGTAAAAATGTTGTAATAGGCCACATCGAAAAATACCATAATACTCTTTAAAGTGCAGGTTTGGGTGGTGCTTGATGTAAGCCTGATTTTTCCAATTTCTTTTGTTTTCAGCACGAACTGCACGTGCTATGCTTAAACGTCTTGGCAATTTGCATACCGTGCACATTTGTATACGAACACACAATGCTACGTCTTAAGGCCCGTTTACACAGGCGATTTTTTGTGCAATTTTTGTCGCATTGGTCGATGCAATTTTTGTTGCGCGCAAGTTGCATCTTCAAATCGCATGTGTAAACGGGCGGCGATTTCAGTGCGATTTGGGCGCGAATAGTCGCGCGATGTCGCAGAGGTTTTGAACATGTTCGAAACCTGATGCAACTTGGCGGCGATGTTTAGGAAATCACAGCAAATCAAAGCAAATGTCGCACCCGAATCGCACAGGAAATCGCCGCTAGTTTACACTGGCGACAAAAGTTGCATTGAAGAGCGCGACAAAAATCGCATCAAAAATCGCATGTGTAAACGGCCTTAAGCCTGGTTTTCACTAGTGACGCAAGCACAAGAGCCCTTATTTCGCCGTGAAAACGAGCTTGACGCAAGCATAAGTACAAGCGCAAGCACAAGCACAAGGATCAAAATATTTTGATCCTTGTGCTTGCGCTTATGCCTGCGTCGCATGTAAAAACGGAACATAACACAAGCACAAGAAAAAAGCAGTGATTCTGATATGATTTTGAAGGGATTTTTTAAACAAAACAAAGGTTAGTTAAGAAAATCATCTTCGAAAATCATTTGTGCGTTATTCACTTATTTTGCTTTCCTTGATTCTACGAGTCTTGCTGGTTACAAATGTCGTTGCCATGAAAATTGTTCGTTTCGTTTTCAAGCGAAAATAACATTACTTGAGCTGTCAGTCAATGAGTAAAACAAACATTTATGTTTTCCGTCAGTCAAATGCACAAAAACCCGCCGATGGTTTTAACAATGATCAAATCTTGCTGGTGAATATTTCGTTCTTAATTGTGCTCGTGCTTGCGTTCGTTTTCACTTGTACAGAATTCTTATGCTTGCGCCTATCCCGGGGGGGGTACTCTACAAATTTTTGGGTGGGGGTGTGCCGCTGGGACTCTGAGACCCTTATTCCTATACTAGACCATTTTAGCTGCATTTTGCAACCCTATTCTAGACTAAACACCGAAAATCCCTACCCTATCCTAGACCTATTCCAGACTCGCTATTTTCCAGAAAGTCGTTCACTATCACAGCTATTAGTTAACAGGGGTCAGCAAAAATGCCGTACTGCCCGCCGTACCGATTTTTAAATGCCATTTGGCAGTAAACCTTGTCTAGACTAAATTCTTCACGCAATTGATCAGTTTAGCGGAAAATGATACCCTATTCTAGACCGAAAATCTCTGATAACTATACCCTATCCTAGACTAAACTGCCTGAAAACCATACCCTTCACAGCGGCACATACCTATATAGCTCATATATGGGAGTACCCCCCCCCCCCCCCCCCCCCCCCCGGGGGCGCCTATGCTTGCGCTTGTGATTGCGTACATGTACTCTGAATTCCATTGTGCCATTCTAACAAAGGAGACTTGAATAATTAAACCCAGGGGAGGTTGAGCCTGCACATAAAAGATTATTATGGTATTTTTCGAAGTGGCCTATTTGCATAATGTCAAAAGTAACTTGAAACCTTTCCAGTAACGCAAAACGCAGAGATTCCATAAAACATCTCGCAATCAGACACACGAAAATATATCTAGTTTTTATTCCTCTGTATCCGAAACACAGAAAAGAAAATTAAATGAAAAAGTGATCCCTTTAAGGTTATTTTGCCCGAGAAACATTCACTTGCGTAAGCGAAACTCGCAATGACGTGCATTGTTTACATCTTCTCTGACGGCGGTGAATTTTTGCACCCGTAGTTTCAGTTGGCTGTTCTGTTCCTTCAACTTCACGAAATAAAAATTCATGAAAGGCAAAAATTCGAAAGAAGTGAAATTAATTGGGATTCCTTCCACGCTTATATTTCTTCCTTCGCTGTCCACTGTTAACTTCTTGTTAAACAAGCGCTATGGCGCAGAGTATTCGTCTCAGTCTTATTCATGCTCGTATAAATGTTTCTGATGTTTTACGTATGTTTTAGCGGGTTTCCGTCCTGAATTCGAAGGTATCGTAGAATTAATGGCGAGAGTGTCAAACACTTTCGCAGTGTCTTCTTGAGTAATTTCCTTACCCATATTAACTATGAAACTGTTAGATGCAACACAAAGAAAACAAATCTCGCACTTTGTCACGTTCGCCTCGCATCGACAAACAACAGGTTTGAACTCCACCGCGGTCAAACGAGAGAAATTTGCAAAAGTTAACCAAAGTCAAAGTTAAGGTTGTCATTTTCATTGTTAAAAGTTTAATAGATTAACAATACACTGTCAATTCACTAATCGGCTTGAAAGTTTACTAAAAAAGTTCGAAGTCAGTGAGTTCAGTCTATTGTTTGTCTGTTCTGTTGACAAGTCGTTTGCAGGCTGTAGGTAGCTGTTGGCATCGGTTTATTGGTGTCTGTTCTAAGTTAGTAAACCAATTTGCTAGAGTGAGTCGTTTGTAGTAGTCAATTCTGTGATACGGGTGTAAATGGTGTGATTGTTGACATTACCATTTTTTGTCGCTCGTTTGTGTTCAGTCAGTCATATGTTCGGATTTCTGCCAGACGTATATACCATCAACTGACGATTTACAATTCACATGACTCTGAAGTCATGTGAATTGTAAGTCATGTTAGATAAATAATTTTTACTTCGATAGTTTGTGCTTGTAAGGTTGTTTTTTTAAACGTTTTATCATTATTGTATGTTAAGTAGTCCACGGCTCACTGGAAGAGCATTTTTTAATGAAAGTGATCCCGTGTTTTTAAATAAAGATGATGATGATGATGATGATGAAGATGAGTTCCGCTCAGGTGGTCGAAACATCAATCAATGTCAACAACAACAGTTCTTTTCAGAACTACACTAACCTGGACGATCACACTCGACAGACTAAAGTTTATATTTTATATAAAATATGAAATGGAAGCTGACCAGTACAACGTTTCTATTTATTAAGTACAAGCTGAAAATAATCTTATCTTTGTCATATGTTACGGTCATCTGTAATTTTACGGTGATCGATCGATCTAAAATCTGAGGCGACGTACGGCGTAAACAAAATTATTTTATGATCGACTTCCTGGAATGTATGGCGTCTTTATATTTCTTCCAGAATAACCTTGATAATGATGATATTGATGATGATGATGATGATGATGATGATGATGATGATGATGACGACGACGATGGTTATGTCTAGTCTGTGTCTGGTCTAGAGCCCATTACGTCACCTACAAATAACTGCTACGAATAATGAACAAATAATGGTCTACTTACGCACACAACACGGTGCAAAGTTGTTTTGATGTGAATATTGTTGTGCCAAGAAATAAATAAATAATTAAAAACCCATCTTACTGCTTAAATAATGAAACGATTATTGAACTCGGTTTTCGCAAAATAACGTAATTTGTCGATGTCTCGTAGCAGATCAGTTATTTGCCTCTGCTTTCGGCATCGGCAAATAATTGATCTGCTCGCCACTAACAAATTACGATATCTTGCTCAACCTCGTCCAATATCCCATCCCGATTTATCTCTATTCGATTCGAAACGGCGTTACCCAGACGTCCTTTCCCGCGTGAAGCAAAGGAATAGGAGATGACTCAGCTAGGCTACTGGCACCCAAAAGGGGGGGAGGGCGAGAGGTGGATTCCCTTTCTCTTGCACAAAGATTCAAACAGTTTATATCAGGCCCTAATTAAAAACATCTTTTATCGTACAATTTAGAAAAATGGTTTCTACTCCGCTGCTTGACTTACAACACTGGCATCACGTGTGTATCACGTGGACAAATATTGGAGGGGTGATCAAAGCTTTTATCGACGGCTTACTAAAAAAAGAATACACTGGCTGGAAAGAAAATGCAAACATTAAAGGTGGAGGGGTGCTCGTATTTGGCCAAGATCAGGATTCAGTTGAAGGGGGATTTCAAACATCACAGTCCTTTGCTGGTCTCATGAGTCACGTTAATATGTGGAATTATGTGCTAAATCCATTTTCCTTGGTTGACATGGCAACGGGATTTGGTAATGAGAAAGGGAACCTGGTGTCCTGGAGTGAGCTCCTTAATAGCCACATGAACGGTGCAGTAAGGACGGTGCCTATCGCGGATGATCCCCCTAAACGTAAGTGATTGACATCTGAATTCTCCCAAGTGAACGAGTGCCCAAATTCCCTTGTTCGTTTTCGTTTGTTGGTGCAGAAATTGTCCATGCAATAAAAATAATAATAATAGTAATATTTTTTAAAAAGAAAATATCTTTATTAAAAATAGCAATAATAATAATTTACAATAAGGGACTGTGCAATAATTACCTGGGGGGGGGGGGGCAGTAAAATGGGTGCAATATGCCCTAAAACTAAGTCATAGCCCCCCCCCCTCTCATTTAGCAAAAATTAATTTCAACCCCCACCCCCCCCCCTCACATAATGACAACATTAAGGATTCCTGCCCCCCCCCCCCCTTAAAAAAAGTCTCCTCCCATTGATCCCTCATACCTAGTTAACTTGTTCGATTTCTTCCTCTAGTACAAACATCACTTCAAATGACTCTTCGATGTATGTTGAAGAGTCGTCTGAAGGGTCATCAGAATCACTGGATTCTGAGCTTGTGTCGTCTTCGCATGAATTGTGAGATTCCTCATCTTCTACAGCATCTCTGGCACTAGATTCCCGCGTGCGTGGGTGAGAACCGCGATGAATCAACTCAGTCGTGCTTCCACTTATCTTGAGACCTTTTTGCTTTAGATACATTTTCAGCTGCTTGTTTGTAAGCGCTTATTACATCTTTTTCAATTGTCCAAGAAATAAGCGGAAGAGTGTTCCTTTCTCTCACTCTTTTTTTGGCTTTTGCATCGAGGAACGCAAGGTGCTGTACATAACTTTTACATGCAGTTTCGTCCACGTTTTACTGGGAACATACCTCTTGCAAAGACCTTTCTTCAGAGGAGGGCAATTTTCCCTCGTTGAACAAGTTCTTTATCTGGACACTTGGGAGAAACTTGTCGATCTGGTCTCCAGTGGACGTTGCCGTAGTGAATGGTAAATACTTTCCAGGCGAAGTAGCATCTAGGGTTGGAACTGGAGAACGTTTGACAGGAACACCTCTTGTCCAACCTTCATTGATGCATCTATCGCACGTTGGAGTGCAGGAAAACTTAAGGTACTCAAGGAAGTACTGCCCCTGACGAAAATGTTCTTTTAATTTCTGAAGCTTTTCAAGCAAAGCATTCCCACACATCGATCTTTTCTGCAAGGAAGATTTGTTCCATTTGATTAGATATTTAGCCAAGAAGAATAAAATCTGCTTCTCTTGAGGTTAGCAGGTAACGGAAACGAGAAAGTCATGCTTCCCGGGGCCGGGTTCGTCGTTGATTCGGGAGGAAATTTCACCAGCCATTGCCCAAGTATTCCGCACCTTCCACTGAACACATATAGGTGAACTGCTTACTGTTAGTTCTGTTTTATTTTTGATGTCATATAAGCCATGTTTTATTTATATTATTTAAAATCAGTCCCAGAAAGTAATGAGTATCATTTTTAGTGATGTAACCAGATTGGTGAACTGCTCATGGCTCTGTTACTAATAACTGTTAGTTCTGTTTTATTTTTGATGTCATATAAGCCATGTTTTATTTATATTATTTAAAATCAGTCCCAGAAAGTAATGAGTATCATTTTTATCTCGTTAATGCGCTTGCGCATAAACGAGATGTACGATTCACAACGAAAAAAAGGGGCAAAAGTTGTTAACAAAGGTTCTTTGTTTAGTTTTGTTAACATTTGTCCGGGGGGGTTACTTATTTCTTTTTTATAGAAGCTATATTAGGGCACCGATGATACGATGGGTTAAACAGGTTAGGATTTCAAGAAGTACCGCCACTAAAATTTTTGAGGGGCACCCCCGGACCTATTGTTAATTTCCCTAGGGTATTGAATTGTCATGAACTTGTTATGTCTTACGTTACGTTACCACAAAGGTATTACAGTTCTTAGAGCTATGACCTCACCACAAGGGTATTACAGTTCTTATTTACAGTGATTTGCATGAGTTGCGCTTTGACATTTTTCGCGTACAGTTCTTATTTACAGTGATTTGGGTTAGTTGCGCTTTGACATTTTCCGCGCTCGACGAAGCTAAGAAATTTCACCCTGTATCTTTGTTTGCTTTTTGAGGTTTATAGCTGACATTTTCCGCGCTCGACGAAGCTAAGAAATTTCACCTTGTATGTTTGTCCGCTTTCTGAGGTTTATACGCGGGTTTATAGCAGAGTTGTTTTACAAATGTTTTAAAGCTATGACCTCATCGCCTGACAGATTGTTTCTTATCTTGGATTTATTGTTTTTGTGGTTTTAGGCACTTAAATAGAAAATTGATGGAAAATTCTAGAAATTGGCAGGAATGTTCTGCGATACCTTGTCTACTCGGGAAGATTAACCGCGAGGAGCGATTTTTGAAGTCGCTTAGCGAGTGACAAGTGGAAATGTCGTGAAAAGAAAAATTGTCAGGGATGTTCTGCGATACGTTGTGTACCCGGGATGACTAACCCTGAAGAGCGATTTTTCAAGTCGCTTAGCGAGTGACAACCGGAAATGTTCGTGAAAAGAAAAATTGTGAGGAATGTTCTGCGATACGTTGATGACTAACCATGAAGAGCAAAAGAGTTGGTTTTCCAATTTGCTTAAAGTTAAGCGAGTCAGCTTAATTGAGTTAAACTCTAGTTAAATTTAAGCCACCAAAGCAGGTAGCTTAAGCGAGTCGGCAATTAATTTTAGACAATAAGAAGCAACTTGTGGTCATTTATCTGACAAGGCTGTCAAATCGGAAATAAAACACGCGTTCTATTTTCATGCGTCGCTCGTGAAGGGGCCTAATTTGATTGTATTATACAATGGATTTGCTTTTCTGCAAAATTAACGTTAATGTCCCTTTTCAGTAGTCATTGGAATACTGAATCATTCCTATTACGGTTTGATTATTAAAGAGAAATTTCAATTTTGAATGGTTATTAAATGTTGAGGTGTCATGATTATGCAATAGTATGCAAGAGAGGTGAGATTTTGCGTATTCAGCTAACTAAAAATGTTCCCGTTTGATTGTGCAAGAGTATGGATTTGGCTTTTGTTCTATTTTGGAACACTGAATCATTGCCATTACGGTTTGATTATGCAATAGTATGCAAAAGACGTAATAATTTTGCTGATTTAGTTAACAAAAGTTTATCAAGCAAGCATTATAAGAGATTTCAGCGTGTTGATTTTTTTTTAAAGGAAAAATATTGGCACTATATGGGAGCTAATTGACAAAACAAACAAAAAGACAATGTATTATTTTAGTGGCAAGCAAGACAGAGAAAACGTTCTCCGCTTATAAAAAGAAGAGGAATATCAATCAGTCGGTGTGTTATTCCCATCACATTCAAATCGTGAAGCGGACAAGACAGATACCTTAGAGTGCTCAACGTAGCTTTATCGCATTGAAATCCTGACGCAAGAGAGTTGCCTTAGAGTGCTCAACGTAGCTCAATTAGCAAAGAATATAGCAGACTTAAAGCAAGAAAATATATATTGAAATCTATTATTTCGTAAAACAAAATTATCAATTGTTTATAATGGTTGCTTTTGATGCTTCAGGCGGCACACACCTACCCTTAATTGTCGGGAGTACTCCCCCCCCCCCCCCCCCCCCCAGAATATGTATCAAGAATTCACTTCCAAAAAACACGCTTTTTCCAATTCTATATTACCTTAGGTTATTGCAAAGTGTAACAATAGAATCCGAGCCCACAACGAACTCTGCCGATTTTGACCCGATATTCCCCGATCTTAACTCCTTTTTTGTTTTGGAACCTCGTCCGTTGTTCAACGTTTGTAGAGGATAGCTTCGCAACCTCGTCGGTTGTTCAACGTTTGTCGAGGATAGCTTCGAATGGCCCGAATCAAATGTTCCCTCAGAAGACTATCAGATTTCTAACAAATATGGCCGGCCGTGAACTCCACGCTTTCATTTTGTAGACGTTCATTTTGCATAACCGGAATGAAAGCACGCCTTCTAAGACTTCGAAATGGAAAGAAAAAGTCCTTTAGAAGATTTTTTGCCTTTGTAGTGGTGGTTTGAGAGCTGAAAGCGATGAAATTTGTCACAAGTGAGGACATGTCTTCTTTCAGAATTTATACTCGAAGCGGCAGACTTTACTAAGAATTTTCAAGCATTCCTGGAAAACTACGGTAAAGAAAGTCACATTTTTTAATGTCCATTTACTTTGTAAGAAACATTTCATAGACTGTTTCTTTGTCTTATTAGTAGCTTTTGACAAATATTTAGAAAACTTGACCACAATCGGTCGAGCAAGAAATTCGCCAGATGCTGAACAAATTTGCGTGGCCGACAGTTTCCTTGATGCGATAATTTGACGCGTTTTCCTCTTAAGACTAAACTAAATTGGATAAGAATTGCATTCTATATACACATGAAAAGTCGGAAATTTTAGAAAACACTAGATATAATAAAGTAGGTTGCTGAATTTAAATATTATTTTGTGATGTTTATAATATAATTCGCAGACGCTAGCGCTGCAATTAGGATAAACAAATCGCTAAGCCTTCCGGAAGCAGAAAATCACTGAATTCTGATAAGCGTTTAACTCTTTTATTCAAGGGAAAGACATTTTCATTCAAGGAAATATTGTGTATTTGCGACAACAAAGCAGTTATTAGGAACTAGAAAAATTTCACTTCGATTTAGTCTTGAAATCACGGGGGGGGTTCATGATGCGTCACGCAATATTTATTTTTAAAATGTTTCACCAATTTATAGCACTCGTCACCACGGTTTTGAAAATTATAAAAACAAAATCTTCTGAATGCGATTACATATATATTTTTTCTCATTACCTGTAAATTTAGGGCTTCCAAAACTTTATTGCAAATCCGGGCAAGAGGGGGGGTCTCTCGGCCCAGGCGCAGTAAGCTACATGCAGTCATAGACTGCCTATTTTTTTATTAACCTCACCTTCTAACGCATTAACGAGATGGCTTGAAGAGCCCTTTGATTAGTGATGTGACCAGATTGGTGAACTGCTCATGGCTCTTTTACTATAATTAAATAACTGTTAGTTCTGTTTTATTTTTGAATGCCATATAAGTATTATATAAATCAGTCCGGAAAGTAATGAGTATAATTTTAAGTGAAATATCTTTGGTATATTTCAGTCTTAAAGTCAATTTTTCAGTTCCCCCCCCCCCCCCCCCCCACTTATCCAGAAATATACATGTATACATGTTACCCCCCTCCCTAAGGCTGTGAGTTTACATTGTGGCCCCCCCCCCCTCTCGTTTTACTGCCCCCCCCCCCCCTTTCCAGGTAATTATTGCACAGTCCCTAACTATAAATTGATACTTTAAAATAATCTACATCGCTAATTGATACAATAAAATAATCTACAGCGCTTTTTCTCGGTGATTCAAAGACGCTAATTACATATACAAAATACACAAAAACTATCATCTAAAATCTACAAAGTTGAGATAAAAAGCTCGCTTAAAGCGAAAAACAATAAATTAATTACAATTAAGATGTTCTAAAAAGTTAAAAACGTTACAAATAGAAATCTACAAAGTTAAGTTTAAAAAGTTCGTTTAAAAAGTAAGGTTTTAAGTTAACGTTTAAAAAATGTCAATCGTTTCCGCATTCTTTATATGTTCAGGTAAGTTGTTTCACATACATGGTGCCGCAAAAGAAAAAACGCGCCGGCCATAGGATTTGAGATTAAAATTTCACGAGTATAAATTTTCTCAATTTGCGTTATTCCAAACGTAGAAATCCATTTTTTTTATTCAAAATAAAGTGCTTTTGTGTCGAAATTTCTCTTCCCGCTTTTGTTTGCTAGCGCTAGGGAGAGCTGTGGAACCGAATTTGATGCGATTGAATTGTCATTATATTTTGCCTTTCCAAGCAGTGGAGACGCGGTGTGCGTTAGTTGGACACCTGGTCTTGGCCGTCGTATTGTTTTCTGAGACCACAACTTAGCTCCACATTGTCTCTCTCCACGTACCCGGGTGTATAAATGGGTACCGGCGACAAAATGCTGGGGATAACCCTTTGATAGACTAGCATCCCATCCAGGAGGAGTAGCAATACTCCTAGTTGCTTCTTGTTCCAGAAACCTAACATCCTAGCATCCCATCCAGGGGGAGTAGCAATTTACTCCTAGTCACTTCATAGTATATAAACCAGGTCACCCTATGATGGACTAGCATCCCATCCAGGGAGGAGTAGCAATACTCCTAGTCACTTCATAGTATATAAAAAGTATATAAACCAGGTCACCCTGTGATAGACTAGCATCCCATCCAGGGGGGAGTAGTAATACTCCTGGTCACTTCATAGTATATAAACCAGGTCATCCTGTGATGGACTAGCATCCCATCCAGAGAAGAGTAGCAATACTCCTAGTCACTTCATAGTATATAAACCAGGTTACCCTGTGATGGACTGGCATCCCATCCAGGGGGGAGTAGCAATACTCCTAGTCACTTCATAGTATATAAACCAGGTCACCCTGTAATGGACTCGCATCCCATCCAGGGCGGAGTAGCAATACTCCTAGTCACTTCATAGTATATAAACCAGGTCACCCTGTGATAGACTGGCATCCCATCCAGGGGGGAGTAGCAATACTCCTAGTCACTTCATAGTATATAAACCAGGTCACCCTGTGATGGACTGGCATCCCATCCAGAGGGGAGTAGCAATACTACTCCTAGTCACTTCATAGTATATAAACCAGGTCACCCTGTGATGGACTAGCATCCTATCCAGGGGGAAGTAGCAATACTACTCCTAGTCACTTCATAGTATATAAACCAGGTCACCCTGTGATGAACTAGCATCTTATCCAGGAAGAGTAGTAATACTCCTAGTCACTTCATAGTATATAAACCAGGTCTCCCTGTGATGGACTAGCATCCCATCCAGGGGGGAGTAGTAATACTCCTGGTCACTTCATAGTATATAAACCAGGTCACCCTGTGATGGACTAGCATCCCATCCAGAGGGGAGTAGTAATACTCCTAGTCATTTCATAGTATATAAACCAGGTCACCCTGTGATAGACTAGCATCCCATCCAGGGTGGAGTAGAGCAATACTCCTAGTCACTTCATAGTATATAAACCAGGTCATCCTGTGATGGACCAGCATCCCATCCAGGGGGGAGTAGTAATACTCCTAGTCACTTCATAGTATATAAACCAGGTCACCCTGTGATAGACTAGCATCCCATCCAGGGTGGAGTAGAGCAATACTCCTAGTCACTTCATAGTATATAAACCAGGTCATCCTGTGATGGACCAGCATCCCATCCAGGAGGAGTAGCAATACTCCTGGTCACTTCATAGTATATAAACCAGGTCACCCTGTGATGGACTAGCATCCCATCCAGGGGGGAATAGTAACACTCCTAGTCACTTCATAGTATATAAACCAGGTCACCCTGTGATGGACTAGCATCCCAAGGAGGAGTAGCAATACTCCTAGTCACTTCATAGTATATAAACCAGGTCACCCTGTGATAGACTAGCATCCCATCCAGGGGGGAATAGTAACACTCCTAGTCACTTCATAGTATATAAACCAGGTCACCCTGTGATGGACTAGCATCCCAAGGAGGAGTAGCAATACTCCTAGTCACTTCATAGTATATAAACCAGGTCACCCTGTGATAGACTAGCATCCCATCCAGGGGGGAGTAGCAATACTCCTGGTCACTTCATAGTATATAAACCAGGTCACCCTGTGATAGACTAGCATCCCATCCAAGGGGGAGTAGTAACACTCCTAGTCAATTCATAGTATATAAACCAGGTCACCCTGTGATGGACTAGCATCCCATCCAGGGGGGAGTAGCAATACTACTCCTAGTCACTTCATAGTATATAAACCAGGTCACCCTGTGATGAACTAGCATCCCATCCAGGGGGGAGTAGCAATACTCCTGGTCACTTCATGGTATATAAACCAGGTCACGCTGTGATGGACTAGCATCTTATCCAGGAGGAGTAGTAATACTCCTAGTCACTTCATAGTATATAAACCAGGTCTCCCTGTGATGGACTAGCATCTTATCCAGGGGGGAGTAGTAATACTCCTGGTCACTTCATAGTATATAAACCAGGTCACCCTGTGATGGACTAGCATCCCATCCAGGGCGGAGTAGCAATACTCCTAGTCACTTCATAGTATATAAACCAGGTCACCCTGTGATAGACTAGCATCCCATCCAGGGGGGAGTAGTAACACTCCTAGTTGCTTCATGCTCCAGAAACCGGGTTACGACTTCGGCCGAGTGGGCTGCCTGTAGCTCGTGTCCTTTTTTACCTTTCCGAAGACGAAAATTGAATTCCTTTACTTTCTTCAAATTATAGCGTTTCTGTCAAAAACAAGTTGATTGAGTGTTTAAAATGACCAAAATGTTCTATGTTCGCTCATTACAGTGTAGAACATATAGAATTTATGGCACCGAAATTCATGAATTGATCCAGTTCTGCTTTTTTTTGCTCGCTCTTTTTTTGGCGAACGCGAAAACCGATTACACTGTTTGTTTGTTTTTCAACACAAAGTCGTTCTGACAGGAAATTTAAACAAAAAGAAATAACTAGAAAAAAATAGCTCAATTTTTTGAAGTTGTATTCCATCATGGTTCCCTCCTGCTCATGCTAAAAATCTAGATAGGGGGTGACTCCATTGTTTCCAATTATTTGTCGCGACCGAATCATCACTACCAGTGTGGCGTCACATAGCAACGAGTCAGGACTTCGCTTGGCTTGCTCAGTTTAGAATGGGGACGCCATTGAAGTGACACAAAGAGAATGATAATACAGGCTATTATTTAGCTCTTATTCACTAATTGATCGTAAGTTTGTAAGCTTTGTTGCACATATTGTCTGTGTGTATGAATCGTTTATTGTTTTGTGGGCGCGTTTGTTTGTAATTCTGTTGAATATAATTCGGGACAAGAAGCGGGACCGCCATCTTGTCTTCGGGCAAGTGTAGTCGATCCAAAACGATCGCCGTTTTCTCTTTAAGTTTTCTACAGATCGACCTCATGAAAGGAGGTTTTATTCTTTGATGATATACGTTTATATCCGTTGTTAGTTTTTGTCAATCAAATCAGCCATTTTGCTCATCAATCCCTTCGAGTGCGAAGGTGTTGTTTTGATTTCATCTGTGTTTCAATTTTGCTGGCTTGTTGAGAGCCCTGAGAGTCTGTGTGTACACTTTGTTGGCTGCCTGTGTCTAGATTTTGTTGGCTTTTTGACTGTCTGTGTTTAAATTTTACTAGCTTTACTAGTTTAACTGCATGTGTTTAAATTTTGTTGTCTTGTTGCTCTGAATTTTGCTGGCGTGACTGCCTCTGTTAAAGTTTTGCTGGCTTTTGACTGCCTGCTGGCTGTTAACCCAGTGCCCGAGTGTGTTAAAATTTGTTGGCTTGTTGACTGACTGTGTTTAAATCTGTTGACTTGTTGACTGACTGAGGGTTTATATTGTATTTTATGGTGTAAAATAATGATGAATAAAAATAATTTGTTGTTGGTAACAGCCTTGTTGCTGTATTACTTGGCTTTTTCATATTCATTACATTGTGCATCTGGTGATGGCTGCCCTGTATGCTCATGTTGTATTAGCAGTCATTTCATTATCTTTCCTACGGCTTTCAAAACTCCAATTTTCTCTTTATTTTCCCTTCAAATCTTTTGAGAAGCAAATGCCTCACCCCTGGGGTATTGCATGACACGTCAAACAATGCAAAATCTGGATGTGCTGAAAATGGTAGTCACTTTTATTGTCCTCTTTTAATACAGTTGAAAGTATGGCTAATTCAAAACATTAACCTGTCAAACCTTGAATGTTTCTATTGTTATTACACTTATTTTTCTGTTTTACTCAAAAGTAATGTAAAGGATTTGTTTACAACAAACATTAAATTGTTTGCTGGAGACACTATTATTTGAGAATATTTTTATCTTTGCTTGATCCAGTTTACAAAATTTTGTTACACTAATAAATATATACAGCCACAATATAAATTTTCACTGGATGGTACATTATTTTTGGAGTATAGCATCAAAGTTTTAAAATTCCTTTCCAGTCTAATGGCAAATACCGGTATGCCTTTTTGTTTCTCATGGCATTTTGTTAATCCTTATTTGGTAATAATTGGTATTGGTATTGGTAATAATTATTTGGTAATAATTTGGTATTGGACAGCGAGCTTCATTCTGCTCCTCTTTACTTGGTAACTGTTGCTGTTGTTTTGACCATATCAGCCCTACTATATCCATTCCTTGTGGGTTCATATGTAATTACTGTAATAATAATTGGGGAAAACTTTGATGCTACATAGCTCAGACATGCTACTGTTTTTTCCTAGTTTTGTATCTTTGCTTTGGTGTATTGTCAGTTAGTTATTCTTGTGCAAAAATGGTTGAATTACACCATCAAGGTTTTTTAATTAGCATGGGGATCAGGTCAACTCATCTTGCTCATCTACATAACAGGCAAATCACATGTACAGTCAAACCCAGCTTTATGGACACCCGCTTTATACCGACATCCCCATAATACGTAGTCCCTTTGGTGTCCGTATTAACTGGGTTTGACTGACCACTATTTACTTTTGAACCATATACCACTATAAGATTTAAGATCTCCAGTAAATACCAAATTCAAAAACAACAGGTGATTTGTTCTGGCTGTCATACTGTGGCAAGCCTTTACATGACAAGGTTTTGTACTTTTGGAGGAAATAACCGGAACAGTTTTCATGTATGGATGGTTGATTGGAGATATACAATGCTGTTTGAAGGGGTGTTAGAATAAGGCCAGATCTTGTAAATTTGATAGCATGATTAGGCAGTATAAAATAAATGTACCCCTCATGTCATAACATCTGATTTTGAATATCTCAAGAACCTTAAAGTATGTGATAAACATCACAGCAGTTTATCTCCCAGAGGGCTCTTCAAGATCACACAGTTATGCCCAGCAAGGTATTCTGAAGACAACACCATCCATTGTAGCATATTTTGTTCACAATGCAACAATAAAGTTTGCCCAACCAGTGATGTTCCCTGCAAGAAACATAATATAACCACTTTTAATAACCTGTTTTCAGTGGCTTGCAACTTTTTAAATGAAACAAATAAATGGTAACAAAACAGATTTACACAATGACCTAGGCTATGTAGTTATGTATGTCATGTCAGCTTTTCTTTTTAAATTCTACAAAAAATCTTGAAACATATGTTTCAAGAAAAACAAAAATGTTCAACTTCCACAACCCAGTTGAATTCAAACAATGCTCAAAAGCAAGATTTATCTGGAAAAGGAGAAACAACACAGATTTGTGGCTAACAAATACACTTGATTTTTTTTAATTATTAAGTTATTTTTAGCTTATTATATTTAGTGACTTGTGAAAACCACCTATGAGTGATGCTGACTTTCTCTATAAAGATAGTTATAATAATGATGATGATGAACCTACAGAAAGTGAAAAATAATCTATACAGACCAAATCTTAAACTGAACATCAGTTTTTTTTTTATAAAGGAGACAGCCATTTAATTAACCAAACTTAACCACATGGACATGATGCATGAGGTACAGTACTGTTGTACACTAAGACCTAGCTGTAGAGAAGATTAAAATTTTCAAAAGTATTGTTGATTTTCGACTCAAGAAGTGTTCACAGATGGTAATTTAGGAACAAAATTCCAACACTTACCGCTAATGACCTCTGGTGCCAACAAGGAGCAGTAATATAAACAAGCTTGTAGAGGTGTCTTCTTCACATACAACTTCATTGACTTTAAAGGGATTGATGAGACGAACCACGAGTACTGAAGGATTGAAACTCGGCACACAGGAAGCTTAATATACCATGTGCCAAACGTCCTATTCTGGGATCAGAATATCTCCGCATCACTGTACAAGCTCCCCGAAAACGTTAACAGGAGAACAAACTCCGCCGACGTATTAGATTCTTGGTAATGAGTTTCCGTTCCAAATATGACGCTTTTGAATACTAGATCGCACCGGAAACTATCGCAAACAAGTCTCGTATATTTTTCGAATCCTGACGATCATCGAATAAAGTAAATGAATCATCCAAACTGTAAGAAATTCCACAATTTTTGGAAGATTTGCCTGCCATTTTGAAAATCACTGATCTATGACGTGACGTCACACTGGCAGTGATGACTCGACCAATGTTTTGCCTTGCCAATGTACTCTTAGTGTAATTTTAAAAGTTTAGTTTTTCATTAATGTAGATATTATTGTCTTTTGACTTTTTAAAAATAGGTGACACCAAACGTGACACAACTACCCTTTATTATTTTTTCTTAATAGAAACCATGGCCGATTTCAAGTTCGTCTTCCCATCGCGAAGTGCTGAAAACTATGTGGAGCTCACAAGTGCTACTTCAGGCCCGAGTCTTCAGAAGGTCACTGCCTGTGTGTGGGTTAAAGTGGCGCAAGCTTCACCCATGGCGCTGTTCAATTATAAAACATCAGAGCAAAACAACGCCTTCACTTTACTTGCTAAAGATACGGAATCATTTACTTTTGTTGTCAGCTCTACATGGAAGTATGTCCTTCGTGAAATACTAAAAAATCTGAGATTTACAATGAAGTAATAGCTTCTTTCTTACATTTTTGCTTCCATTTTTAACTCGTGAATACGTGAAGCGTCAGAGTTGAAGAACCTTCGCGGCATTAACGGGAGTATCTCCCCTCATAACTTCTCTCCCGGGGGTGGGGTTGAAGAACCTTCGCGGCATTAACGGGAGTATCTCCCCTCATAACTCCTCCCCCGGGGGTGGGGTTGAAGAACCTTCGCGGCATTAACGGGAGTATCTCCCCTCATAACTCCTCCCCCGGGGGTGGGGTTGAAGAACCTTCGCGGCATTAACGGGAGTATCTCCCCTCATAACTCCTCCCCCGGGGGTGGGGTTGAAGAACCTTCGCGGCATTAACGGGAGTATCTCCCCTCATAACTCCTCCCCCGGGGATGGGGTTGAAGAACCTTCGCGGCATTAACGGAAGTATCTCCCCTCATAACTCCTCCCCCGGGGTGGGGTTGAAGAACCTTCGCGGCATTAACGGGAGTATCTCCTCTCATAACTCCTCCCCCGGGGGTGGGGTTGAAGAACCTTCGCGGCATTAACGGGAGTTTCTCCCCTCATAACTCCTCCCCCGGGGGTGGGGTTGAAGAACCTTCGCGGCATTAACGGGAGTAACTCCTCTCATAACTCCTCCCCCGGGGGTGGGGTTGAAAAACCTTCACGGCATTAACGGAAGTATCTCCCCTCATAACTTCTCCCCCGGGGGTGGGGTTGAAAAACCTTCGCGGCATTAACGGGAGTATCTCCTCTCATAACTCCTCCCCCGGGGGTGGGGTTGAAAAACCTTCGCGGCATTAACGGGAGTATCTCCCCTCATAACTCCTCCCCCGGGGGTGGGGTTGAAGAACCTTCGCGGCATTAACGGGAGTATCTCCCCTCATAACTTCTCCCCGGGGGTGGGGTTGAAGAACCTTCGCGGCATTAACGGGAGTATCTCCCCTCATAACTCCTCCCTCGGGGTGGGGTTGAAAAACCTTCGCGGCATTAACGGGAGTATCTCCCCTCATAACTCCTCCCCCGGCGGGGGAGGGGGGACAAAAACGAAACAAACTCGCTTTAGACTTGTTCCTCTGCGTCAATTTTCGCCCCTTTTTCGGTGGACAAAACAGTACGCTCTATTTTTAAGTCCAACAAGAAGCTGTACACAGCTTGAACTCGTGGCGCCTTTAACTCATTGCAGCATTGATTCCCGAGTGTTTTGAGTTCTTTTACGGAGAAAGGTTCTCAGATAGTGGGGGCGAGCGAAACATGTCAGAGCGAGCGAAGAAAAAACAAGGGAGGGGGGTGGGGGACGGGGAAACGGGCGGAAGGAGAGCCCGTGAGACTTTCTTTACATCATATACTCGACGGCGGAATTATGATTATCATAAAATATTAAGTGCCATGAATTTATGATTGCCATAATTTTGTGGCACAACAGTAGAAACCGAGAGGATCTGGGGTTAAAGTATTGGAATGCTCGACTAATCCAAGATGGACGACGGTAATTCACGAAAACACTGGAACAACTGTGTGAGCTGTCTCGGGTAAAATAAAAGATGAGAAACATAATTATTCTATTTTACAAAATAATACACTCACCAGCCATGCTTGACCTTTGTTGTCCTTCGCGCGCCGTGATGCGATTTTGCCGAGTATTTTGTATTTTGCCGAGATCGTTGATTAGAACTAAGTCTTTCTTCGGTTTCTACTGTTGTGCCACAAAATTATGGTAATCATAAATTCATGGGCGCTTAATATTTTATGATAATCATAATTTCGGCCTCGAGGATAAGTTGTTCTTTAACGGACCGCTGTAGCTCCTTCCTTCTCCCTCTCCCCAGCCCCCGCCCCTCCAACCCCAGTCCCAACTCGTTTTTTCTTTACTACCAACATTTTTCGCTCGCCCCAACTATCTGAGAGCCTGGAACAGGCTAGAGAAACACAATGTCTAATCAAAGGCTCCTGTGGGCCAACCAGTGAATACGAAATGCTAAAGGTAACGCGATATTTCGGTTTTTGTTTTTTGAAAATTAAATGCAACGACTTTTGACGAACGCAAAAAAAAACGTAATTTTCGGTTCGAAAAGAAAAAAAGAAAAAAATCCATCCTAGGCGAGAACCGAACTCACGTCCTTCGGCTCCCTCCGGCTCTATTGTCCCATCATTTACTTAACGTAGATATGCGGAAAAAGTTTACATCTGAGTGATGGATCGAGCGAGCGAGTGAGTGAATGAATTTCCCGTCGTCTCTGATAACCAGTTAATTACGCTACGCGTATTCACGGGTTAGACTACACTACATTCAGTCAGGGTTCAGTGGCGGACACTTCAAAGTTCGATCGCTAAGCAAATTGCAAGTTATATAAAACACAAAACTTGCTGGAACAAAAATCCCACATGAATAAGCTGCAAACACAATATCAAACGGTCCTATCCATCCATGAACGCCTTGCATTGTCTTGAAAACTTGCAATTGTACGCTGTTGTTCTTTCTGTTGCTTCTCAAGTCAACACACGGAGAGATTTTCCGGTATGTATTTCATGGCTGGAAGCCATATAGTCGTCGACATAAACTATAATATGCATACATAAATTTGCATACGCTAATGAATTTACAACTCGTTGGCTGTGCCACGAGTAATAATCTAATAATATCCCTTATTTCCCTCCCCATTCAAGTGCCTGCCACGCAGGTTACATTACCACAGAGTGAGTTCTCTGATTTCCTATTCAAAAGAAAGCTTAGCTATTTTGCAGTATAAAATTTGGTATTTTCTTCTTGGGCGCTTTGAAAGCGAAAGGACCAATCATAAATTCAGCTAAGAATCAGTTATTTGCATTTTATTCAGGAATGTCAACTATGGCGGTTTTCTATCGCACTCTGGATGGCAGCATGTCTGTTTTTCCTGGGGAGATGGAGGAAGTTGGAACCTATATTTCAATGGAGTGAAAGAGAAATCTGGTCTTCAAAATTTCGCAATTGGCAAGGTACAGTGAACCTAGTTCCCAGGACCTTCTCCTTGTCCAAAATGGCGGGCAAAGGAACCTCGCGATTTTAAAAGCGGAGAAGGCCCTGGGGACAAGGTTGAGGTATTCAAACGAGAGAAATTTGCAAAAGTTAAGCAAAGTACTTAAAAGTTTAGGTTGTCATTGTCACTGTTTCAAGTTTAATATATTGCCAATACACTGTCAATTTACCAAACGTTTTGAAAGTTTACCAAAAAAGTTCTAAGCGTTTCAAAACTATGAACTGCAGAATTGTCGGCGCCATTTGCCAACATAACTTTGATCAGGCGCAAAGAGTTTTGGTCAGTTTTCAACGGAAAAAAGCTCATCATTTTGAGAAAAATTAAAAGATAGTAACGTCAACTATTTTTTTTATACATCCGTGCCCATATTTCTATTTAATATTAAATAAAATCCCAATAAATAAAACGAAAAACACCTCGGACGTTTGACCGCGGTGTATCCCCATATATGGAAAGTGGACGCGGTAGTGCAGTCAGTGGTTCGAGGTCGTCGTGTTGTTTCTTTAGACAAAACTGATTGTAGCTTGTTTTCCCTCGAGAAATCACTTGATATTCTTCTTTCTGTGTTCCTAGGAGCATCTTGATTATCTAGTTGAATGTTAGATACTTTTGTCCATCACCGTGACATTGCCCCTTTAAAAGATGGTGTCCTGGTTGTATCTAGCTCCAACTCTATCAAGAACAGAAACTGAAGAAAGATTCAAACCTCCCTGTTTCATTTTATTACCAATTCAAGCTGTCTCAATCTGAACTAATCATCAGATAGGTGGTACCTTGCTTAGCCCCCGCTCCCCCCCCCCCCCCCCCCCCCCCTCTCCCCGTACCCCTACACGACAAAGGTGGGTCCTCTATGTCTCTATTTCCTCTACTTGTTATGACTACATCCTTTAAAGCTATATCGGAATGTGCTCCTAAAGGAAAAAGATTGCTAACAGTCCTTCTCTAGATTCACGAAGGTCGTGCGAAGGGGAGTCGCAAAACTAGCGACAACTTGCGTTCCGGTTGGCCAGGACTTAAGGAGGCTCGACTCAGATTTTTCGCCGTTGGGTGTATGTTTTGAAATCAAAATTTCGCAGGGAATAAATGCTTTGATTGCTTTCATACTTTACCAAGTTTGTGAAATGTGATCAAAAATTTTGTGCGCCCTAACATATTATTTTAAAACAGCCATCCGTTAAAATAATGATTGTCCTTAACTTTGCAATCATTACTTTAACGGCTGGGGCATTTTGGAAATATTTTGCTTTATGCAAATTATTTGCTTAATTACTGTTTTGCCTAAAAATGATTTTTGATTTACTCGAAAACCGTCTTATAAATTTTCTTGACACCTCGTCTGCAGTTAGTGATACGTGAGTACTGCAAAATTGAAAGTTTTAATTTGAAATTTGAAATGAAATTTGAAATGTCTGACTAGTTTTTGAGAAAAACAGCATTGTTTAAAACAAAGGGCAATAAGCTGGCGTTGCTATAGTAACCGCTGTCGCTTGGAAACTGGTGACGGATCACATTTCATAAACTTGGTGAAGTATGAAAGAAATCGAAGCATCAGTCTTCCCTGCAAAATTTTAATCTCAAAACATTCACCCAACAGCGAAAAAAAACTGAGTCGAGCCTCGTTAAGCGTTTGGCTGACTCCAGTCAGTCTGTAACTTAACTCTCTGTAAGACAGACACTTCCCTGAAGTGGAGAGCTAGAGCTGGTCCTGACTGTGCCTGGCTTACACAGAGTTCTCACTGTAAACAATTTTCTAGACGATTGCGTCAGGAGGCACATTGCTGATTGGAGTGAGGCATGATACTGAACAGGCCTTCAAACCAGAACAGTTTCTCATGGGTGAAATAAGTCATCTGAATATATGGGGCAAGAGACTTGACGAAGATCATCGTGTTATTCCTGCCATGTATCGCGGCTGTGACGAAACTGGCGGGAACTGGATACACTGGGCAGCGCTCTCTCAGGCTACACTGATGGGAAGCGTTACTAAGGCAACGCCGGCAGAGTGTATTTTGCCAGGTCAGTAACTGCTCTTGCGTAATTCGATGATCGCCTTAGGGCAGTGAACTTTAGCCTGATTTTTTTGTCAGTTTTCAGAATGAAAAGTAACTTTTTCTCTTCCCAGCCGTTTGCCACCATTAAAATATGGTACTTGAAAGTTTGATAAAGCATGGACATCAGCCCTAAATCAACATAGAGCAATTTTTCGTGATGTATAGAACGAAGTTAACGAAGAATGTAAAAAGGTATCTTCAGCAATAGGTGCTCTGAAGCGCATTTATAGGCCTTTTGTCTCTCAATCTACTGCAATACAAATTTATAACGCCTTAATCCAGCCCCATCTCGATTACTGTAGCCCCGTCTGGGATGGGTTTAGTAACCAACTGAGCGATAAACTGCAAAAATTACAGAACCGTGCAGCCAGGGTGATTGCGTCCAACTGGGGTGATTGCGTCAGGGTGATCCCATCCCCGTCTGGGATGGGTTTAGTAACCAACTGAGCGATAAACTGGTAGTTTCTTGGTGTTGCGGATAGTGTGATCACCAAATGACGTAACACAAAAGATTCAAAAGACACTGAACAATACCCACACCACAACACAAAAGCTAACCAACAATGGCTTCCGCAACACCAAGAAACACCCGATAAACTGCAAAAATTACAGAACCGTGCAGCCAGGGTGATTGCGAGGGCTAATTACGAGACAAGCTCCAACGTACTCCTGGAAATGCTGAAATGGGATTCACTCTCACTAAGACGAAAAAAGCAAAAGGCAGTTGTGATGTTTAAATCCCTCAACAAATTAGCCCCAGTGTACTTGCAGGACCTATTCAATTCACGAAGCACAAATTACAATTTCGAAATTCGTGCGGTAAACTAACATTGCCCAAGCCTCGCACCAATTATCTAAAGCGTAGCTTTAGCTATAGCGGGGCTCAGTTGTGGAACTCCTTACCACAAGATGTAAGGAATATCAAGTCAATAGGGCAATTTAAAAGGGAAATAAACCGACTATTTCAATCATCGGTTTCCCACTCGGCAACCTTGTAAAACAGTAAGTGAAGTGTATATATATTTTTAATGATATAATTGTCACTTTTTATATACTGAATGATTTTACCGAGTTTAAATAAAGTTATATGTATGTATGTATGTATGTATCATGCAGTATTACATGAAGGGTACGCCTTTTGCGCATGCGGCTTTTACATTTCGCGATACCCGCCTCATGTAAAATGTATTCTTGGGGCACGCATAACGGTATGCGTGTCATATGCACAGGAGTGGTATTTATACCACTCCTTTATTCACATTTGTTATCAGTCCGGGCCATAACCATTTCTGGATACTTGATGACGTCACCAATATGGGTGCCGTAGGTCTCGATTGAGGAATAACGTCTCTTTCGTTGAAGTTTTCAGGTATGTAACATTTTTTTTGATTCCTAAAAAAAATCTTTTCAAAAACTAGAATAAATTTGCTTCCAACTGTCAAAATTCCAGTCGAGTGCACGAGGTTTTTGCTCGAGTGCGCGGAAGTTGAAAGTCTGTTAGTGTGCAAACTACTAGGCCGATTCCCTTTGTTCAGATCTACATGTATCGGAGTGTCGTGTAAACCTTAAATTTTAACCATACGTTGTGGCCGGGCATTTTAAAGTTAAAGTCCAATTATTTATCATCATGTTCATCATGTTGATGTAAATTTCAGATCAACATGCAGGCCAACAGCATGGATGAACACATTCAATATCTCGAGACACCAGTTGTCGTCTTTGTGGCACACATCTGCCGCGGACCACTATTATTTTATGCCAAAACATCTGAATTTAATTCTCTTAATAATTTGTTTATTTTACACTGTATGCTGATCTTGCAACCGCTTTGTTTTTGTTACATCTATCTTAGCATTTTCTGATTATATGCAGTTGATGCTATTAAACTGTATGACAATGATAATAACCCTTATGCATGTTGATGCCAGACTAGTTAATTACACCACCAAGCTTTGCTTGGTAAATTTTATCGAAAACCCGAATCCCGAATGAGCAAAACTGAAAGGAATACCCCTGTGTAAACCGTATGCACGTGCCAGAATTTGAAAATTGTGTAAATGTGAACAAAGCTTGGTGGTGAATTTTGAGCAACTGACATCATCATTTAAATGGCTTAATTATTGCAGGCTTCGTGTGGGCTTGCATGCTGTACTGATTGAATAATTCATGTGCAAACAATGTGAAAAAGGGATCCAGTGAATACATTTTAGATTTTGCATTTCCAAATGTGATGCACATGCTGGAACTCCTTAAGTCCCGAAGGGACAGCGTTAAATTGGAGCATTAAATTCACTTGCATTGCAATTACAGGAAATTTGAGACTTTTCTTTCTTTTCCCCTAAAGGGCATGGTCTAATGGCACTGAAAAGGCAAAAGAAAATCAAGAGGAGAGGGCAAAGCTTATAGAAGAATGCTCAGATTTTTATTTTTTTTGTATTATTCTATACCTTATCCAATTAAAATAAGTAAATGGTGTTGGAGCCCATGGTTTGTCATTGAGAGGATTTTTTTCCTGGGAACTTTGTGTATTATTTTTTATCGAAAATCAAAATACTAATAGTACTCACAGCAATCACATGTAGTGCAAGAACATATTAAAACCAACTGAATAACACACACTCAAAGCAATTTTGTTTACCAGCAGTGAAGTTATAAATCTCCAATGCTGTAATCTCTATGTATAGTTTACAAAAACCATTTCACATATCGGCCACCAAATGAAATAGAGATGAAAAACAAATTCAAAAAAAAAATAATGGCACTGGTATGAAGAAAATTACCCTAATAGTGTTTCTTGCCACTTGTAACTACAGTCAAACCTATATTACATGTAATCGCGGTCTCCCTTAGGAAATTGCCAACAGTTGTAATAGAGGTCAATTTTATAGTAAGTATGGGGGCGATTTATTTTTGGGGATTTGATAAGTGACCGCTTAATAAAAGGTGGCCGCTTAACAGGGGTTTGACTGTACACTACAATATTTTTGAAATCAATACAAATTAAAACTGTAATATCACTTGTTCCAGGTCCTACAATCAGCCAAGAAACTGAGACAGGACAATTAATGTTAAAATTCTTTACAATATTAATGTACTGTCAAGTAGTGTTGAAAATAAATTCAAAAATTTTAATTTTAATCACTCTGCCTTTTGGTTGCTTTTATTTGTGACACCATAATCTATTGGAGTAGCTTGGTATATGGTGGCCAATTAAGTTAATGCTGGCTGACTTAAGCCCCAGCTAAACTATCAATCACTGCTCCTGAAACAAAATGTTGAATGAAAAATGTTCTAACTTGAAAAAACATTTTCACAATATTTTGTGTGTAGAAAACAGTGTTCATTTAATTTAGCTGGTCCATCCAACGGCCCTTGTTGAATATTAGCAAAAAATAGTTTACTGGCCAACACTATAATTTACACAAACTTAGTGTCTTTTCTGATAGCTTTTATATTTTACCTGAAAAAGGATTATCTGCAGAGCATGGAAATTGACCAGACAATAATTTTAATACACAACATGGAGAAATTTTGATTTGCCATAAAAATTTATTACACAGCTAAATTATTACAGATTTGATGATAATGCTTGCATCAGATTGAACAGCTGCCCGGAAAATATATTTTAATGTAATGCATTTGAAGTACCAAAGACATTCAAATTTTGCAGATCTAGAATATTAATTCATAATTATTTGCATCTCATCAAATACATGGCAGTAAATTAACGATGAACAAGATACCCCCAATTCTTAACAGTTCCATAATGTTAAAGAAAGCTAAAGAAGAACCCACTGTACTTTAACTGGAAAGCTCAAGTCAAAACAAAAGTACAGTACGTGACAGCGCGTTCGTTTCACTCAGCGTTTCACTGGCCATGTTAATTCAGAGCACTGAGAGGTTTTGCTTTAAAAAATAAGCGCGACTTAATCCGAGCGCGAAGAAGCTGATTAATGTTCGTTTCAAGCTCTGTGACAACACCAGATGTAAATGGTATCACTCGACCGTCGCATTACAATATGGCGACGTGAAAATATATCCGAGACATTTACTGACGCCCAGTCTCTCGTGGTCAAATTAGCTTTGTTTTGGTTTTTTCTCAAACAATCACATCACGGGAAACTGATATCCAGAAATGGTTATGACCCGGACTGGTTATTGAAGCCTACCAGTATTCTTACGACGAGGTTGTTCCTCGGGGCTACTTTTCATTTCTGCATCTTTTTCTGGCCCAGGTTATTATCATTTTACGTACCAATAATGTACAAATTGTGTTTACGATATACTGCAATCGCAGCATGTATTTCATTTAAGTTAAAATACATCATATTTATATTGTATCTTACACATTCTGTAGCAATAAAGATTACTGGCGGACCCTCCTCCAGCTCGTGTGAGTGTTACATTGGAAATGATTTCTGTGCGGCTACGCGTAGCGCAAGAGAACAGAAATCTTATCAAATAAATCTCTGGTATATTTCCTATTGATCGCAAGCCGTAGTGTACTATTATGATATTGACACTGCTATTAATAATCGCATCACATTAAATTTCTAGTACCTGAATAAAATTTAAGTTTTGTAAGGGAAAACACATTCCTTCCTTACAGCTTATCAGCCACCGGGTCACTGCTATGAAGTTTCGCCTCCACAAGGGGAAAATAGCAAGCATACAGATAGCCAATAAAGACACTGCACACTCTAACAACACAGCAATGCGATTGGCTAGACCGTCTGACATGTTTAACGCACAAAACTAGAAAGCTGTTCCGCCCTTCTTAGGGCTCATCAGTGCGAGACACTTCACGTATCTCATATATGCTGCTATTCGATCTAGCAAAGGGCAGTGAGCAAAGGTCGGTCTCCAGCCGTGTGCAGTACCCTTATTGCTCATCTTTATATTAGGAGTGGTTTTGAGTCCGCCATTATAACGATCGGTCCCTAACTTAGAGTCTGTACATGTGGATAAAATTTCCTATTTTGAATGCATGTGGTGCTGGAAGTTTCTTAACATATGCGATGCAGTATATGCCATGGATTGACAGGGGTTATTTAATCTTCTTTTGTTTACAGATGAAATCGCAGTCGAGGAAAGGAATCAGTTCTGTGAGGCTAAGACGGCGGAAGGTTGTACAGCTCCAGTCTATGCATTGTTTGGTGGCGGTACAAATTCTAAATCTAAGAGATGGAGGTGCTACTTCTCTGAAGCAGTTGTAGTCAACAACTTGGGTCAGCTGGAATACGACCTTGCCAAGAGGTCAAGCTGTTACATAACAGTAAACGAGGCCGAGTTTTTTGACATAATATAAGGTCGCGATTTTCTGGCCTGCTGGCAAGCGCAGTAAGAGGAGGAAGGGGGGGGGGGGGGGGGGGAGGCAATTAAGCGCGAACGCGAGAGGAGACGACCAATCACAATTAAGAACAGCAATAGCAACATCGCAGGCGCTCCTCTCGTTTTCTCGCCCACCTCATTTCCAGGGTATTTCAAAATTGCGATATAAAAAGAATAAAGTCATAAAGTCCTGGGAATGAGGTTGCTCTCCCTCCACTTCCACATGCACAGTGTTCAAACGTGACGCGCGTGTGCAGTTCTCAATAACGTTTTGCAAACAATATACTAGCACCGAGAAATTTTAAATATTTTTACTTTAGAAGCAAAACACAAGGCCAGTTCTGAAAACTTAAGCTTTTAACGTTGAGTACCCGTGCAACAGTTAGTAACTGTCAGCTGCTAGTTTTATCGACATGGAATTCGTTTTTTCACTTCATTTGTTCTAATGTTTTACTCTACTGATCTGCGCCTGCCACGCAAGTCACGTTTACATAAACACACAGTGGAAGTTCTAGTGAATGTATCAATAACCTTCCTGGCATGTGCGGATAGAGAAGCGGAAGAACGATATTGTGTTTCACACTCGCGCGGGAGGACGATTGCGTTTCACACTCTCTTCTCACACGCGAAGCACGCATCATCTTTCTGCACATGCCACGCAGGTTATTATTTTAAACGCTTAAGAGTGGCTTTCCCTAAATACCAACTATAGCCGTGCAAGATAGAAAAATCGAAATCGCCCAAACTTTGCCACAATAAAGACCTTAGAAAACTATTTTAGAAAATATAGGTTTCAGCTGTTTTGGATTTATATATTCCAAGCATGGCAATATTTTAATATTTACCCTTGCCAGGGGCCTCAGACAGGCAAAAAATGCCCTTTTTAGTTGGCCTCGTGTGCAAAATTTAAAACAGGCTGGATCACTATTTCACTACTTTAGAATCCAGCGATCCTTTCTTTACCTTTTTCCGTTATTAGAATGTAATAATATTTCAACTGCAATTTTTGGGAATTTTTTTTAAGTTACCGTTACAAACGGTAACTTAAAAGTGTCAAAATTGGCTAACTTTAGAAACAAAAATCACTACCTGGTACATGGATTTTGAACTCAAGTTAACATTCTAATAAAACAGCAACTCTAGTTCTATTGAAATATGAAATAAAATTTTGGGGCAATTAAAACTGCGAAGTTTGACAGCCGAAAACATTCACGCTACTTGATCGAAATTGGAGAATGTTAACCATCAACAACAGTCGCATCGCCCGCCGATAAAATTGAATTGCCCTGGTGTTTTATTATATTTTCTTCAAGGAGACCTTTCTCGTACCACTTTATGGCCATATTTAGGTTTTGCTGGTAAAATGCATCCTCTGTAGCTTCGAAAAAGTTATATTCCTTTAGTCGTTTCTCAGGCAAATTAAGACAAGTCGCTTTATACTCTGTTTACAACCAAGAATTATCGTCGATAAACCCTTGTGAATCTCTTCATCTTCACTACTTTCTTAGGGCATCTTCTTATATGATAACATAAGACATAAAAATAAAACAAAACGAAAGTAAAGCGGGACTCACCTTTGATTTCTTTGGGTCAAGAACGATGCAAGAACGTCGAGAAAACAAAGTCCGTTCATCGCCGTGCCGAGCGTGACAGCATTGCGAGGCACCGTGACAAGTTTTACTTAGTCCCAGGTCACCAGCTCTGTCACGTCAACAGGCGGAAAACGAGTAGTCTCCTGAGCTACTGTCTAAACATTTATTAGTAAAATTCATGGCAACGTAATTTTGTTTAAAGCTGACGTAACATTGAATTCATTGCAATAACTGTGAGTCATTCTTACAACTGTGAGTTTTGTGGTGCTGCACTTGTCTTACAATTCGTTTCTGGTATTGTACCCCTACAAGTTTAGGAACATCTTTGTTTCGGAATTTCGTCTGCAGCCAGGGTTCTCAATATCAAAAAAAGTTGATGGGGAACCTTTACTCCAGAACAATAAAGCTCCCAACCTTCCAAAATATTGGATTTACCGTCGGGGGGGGGGGGACAATCCAGTTCGGCTTTTACATAAACTTCTTCATCGACCTCTACATTCTTTCTTCCCTTTGAAACTGGCAATGAGATTACACCGAGAAGTCCCCAGAAGAAAACTGGCTCTCTTAACGAGGTGGTTGTGAATAATGTAGAGGTCGACGAAGAAGTTTCTGTAAAAGCCGTAATGGATTCTGTGGTAAATCCACTATTTTCCTGTCCAAAGGATGGTTGCATAAAGGCATACACGCGTCACTCGGCTTTAGAAAATCATTTGTTCTACGAGAAATGTGAGTTGCGCCCTGTTAAAGAGACACTTATGGACAAGGCAAAAGCCATGTACATGTATTACGAAAAGCTGCAAGGTGATGCAAGTGCTCCTCCCCCAACTCTGGAAGGTATGCCGCTTCCAAGTCTAACAACAACAACTGAAGCACTACCGGAAGGATGGGCCCTAAGATCGAGCAAGAAAACCACACGGTTTAGCTAGAAAAAGAAGAGCGTCAAAACAGCGACACATACAACGTGAATCCGACCACGAATAACAGGACGAAGACACAATAGCAGCTGAAGAGGAAGCGGCAAATGAACATGTCCGTTCAACTGTTCTGAAAGAAGTGGCCTTGACGCACCCAATTGTGTATGACATGTTTAACTTATGTGACATGTTCCAGTCACGTAAAATGCAACAACTCAGTTTATTAATGCTTCGCACTGTTTGGACGTTGAAATAGCGCACATCAAAGGGCGAAGGAAAGCACCTTATCTTTCTTTGTTAGAAGACCTTATAAAAGCATGCAACTGTTGTGAGGGGGATCCGGCTTAGGATTTTATTCTTTGGGAACGAAATATTGAAAAGCCATTAAGCCTGCAATTCTTTTTTGTCCCCTTTCAAGAATTGCTCCACTCTCGAAAAAGGAAAAGAACGAAATTTCGCGATTTTAATCTGGCGTGTTTAAGAAACAAAAATTGTTCAATTTATACAGTAAGGTTGGAAGAACATACCAAGCATATTTTGGCTGCGAATTCTTATTCTGATTGCACATTTCCCTCCAAAGTTGATGTTCAACAAAGTAAACCAATACCACTGAAGTATTAGCTAGATTACTGTTCTGGAGTAAAGGTTCCCCATCAACTTTTTTTGATATTGAGAACCCTGGCTGCAGACGAAATTCCGAAACAAAGATGTTCCTAAACTTGTAGGGGTACAATACCAGAAACGAATTGTAAGACAAGTGCAGAAGCACAAACCTCACAGTTGTAAGAATGACTCACAGTTATTGCAATGAATTCAATGTTACGTGCTTTAAACAAAATTACGTTGCCAAGAATTTTACTAATAAATGCTTAGACAGTAGCTCAGAAGACTACTCGTTTTCCACCTTCGATGTACGAAATGTTGACGTGACAGAGCTGGTGATCTGGGACTAAGTAAAACTTGTCACGGTGCCTCGAAAAGCTGTCACGCTCGGCACGGCGATGAACGGACTTTGTTTTCTCGACGTTCTTGTATCGTTCTTGACTCAAAGAAATCAAAGGTAAGTCCCGCTTTACTTTCATTTGTTTTATTTTTATGTCTTATGTTATCATATAAGAAGATGCCCTAAAAAAGCAGTGAAGATGAAGAGATTCACAAGGGTTTATCGGCGATAATTCTTGGTTGTAAACAGAGTATAAAGCGACTTGTCTTAATTTGCCTGAGAAACGACTAAAGGAATATAACTTTTTCGAAGCTACAGAGGATGCATTTTACCAGCAAAACCTAAATATGGCCATAAAGTGGTACGAGAAAGGTCTCCTTGAAGAAAATATAATAAAACACCAGGGCAATTCAATTTTATCGGCGGGCGATGCGACTGTTGTTGATGGTTAACATTCTCCAATTTCGATCAAGTAGCGTGAATGTTTTCGGCTGTCAAACTTCGCAGTTTTAATTGCCCCAAAATTTTATTTCATATTTCAATAGAACTAGAGTTGCTGTTTTATTAGAATGTTAACTTGAGTTCAAAATCCATGTACCAGGTAGTGATTTTTGTTTCTAAAGTTAGCCAATTTTGACACTTTTAAAAACACCGTTTGTAACGGTAACTTAAAAAAATTCCCAAAAATTGCAGTTGAAATATTATTACATTCTAATAACGGCAAAAGGTAAAGAAAGGATCGCTGGATTCTAAAGTAGTGAAATAGTGATCCAGCCTGTTTTAAATTTTGCACACGAGGCCAACTAAAAAGGGCATTTTTTGCCTGTCTGAGGCCCCTGGCAAGGGTAAATATTAAAATATTGTCCTGCTTGGAATATATAAATCCAAAACAGCTGAAACCTATATTTTCTAAAATAGTTTTCTAAGGTCTTTATTGTGGCAAAGTTTGGGCGATTTCGATTTTTCTATCTTGCACGGCTATAGTTGGTATTTAGGGAAAGTCACTCTTAAGTGTGTGTAAATAGTAGCTTCATTTTATCTTTGTCAAGTCAATATTGTTATACGGGGCAAAACGACTTTTAAATAATGGAAAGTCACCTGAACCCCGTTGCTTGTCTATTTGTGTCCTGTGTACCTTTCAGCTCAATTCCAGGCGTATGGAGAGATTGCTACACAACAATTATTGTAACACTTTATAAATAACAAGATTCACGCAATGAGCGCAATGGTGTAACAAAGGTCAGATAGCTGGTAGCCTGTGAACAGGCCCCTTTGAATTCACATGGTATTGGGTTAAAAAAAATTCGGCGACCACGCTCGGTTCGCTGTGCTAGCCCATTTTCTTTCAATGTAATACTACTGCATACAGTGTGTTGCCCAGTTTCCGGCCAGTACCAGTTTCCGGCCAAAAAACAATTACGTCGGTTATGTTCGTCGGAGTTTTAAATTTTCGTCCACCGAAGCGTTCCGAAAGAAAGACGAACATTTCCGCTACACATTGGTGGTTTTGGCGTTCTTTTTGAACAAGGAACGGCTGAGGAAGGAAATGTTTTGTCCAGGTGATTGAACGTTTAGCGATTAATTTTGGCTCGTTTCACTGCACATCAAAACTACCGTAGATAAACAAATAGCTCGTTTCACAGGAAATATCTCAAGGAGCTTCATAATTTTTGGACAAATATTAGATTAAAGATGAAAGTGATTAGGGAATCTATCATCGTCAGCTGGAATAGGGCTGTTCCTGAAATTTTAGCAGTCAACTCTCAGCGAAGATTTCGACCTAGTGTGCCAGTTTCCGGCCACTAAAAGACACATTGCTCAAAACCTATTTCTTATTAAGTGAAAGAACCGAATATTAAAATTTCCTGGTCGAGAAATTAAAGATACATGTGTTAGTGTAACAAAGATTACGAATTAACAACAGCTTATGCATGTATAGCGTGACTAAAAGTACGTAAGTCATGATTTGTTTTTGTAGTAGTCTGTCAACAAACTGCGGAAGACACGCTTCCGGGTCACTAAGGTCATACGTATTTTGAATAGTAAAACAGTAGGCGACAAAGCTTAATATTGAAACTTACCTGATATTTATAACTAGGCGACCACTATTATCAAGGGACTTACAAGTCGGTTTACGTCGAGCGGTTTCAAGGAAAATTTACTTTAAGTCGGTGGCCGGAAACTGGGCTAGCTGGCCGGAAACTGGGCAACTTACTAGTTTTGCGAAAAATGGTATAATTTCTTTAATACTTGGGGAAGGTCGCCAACCATTTAACGTTTTAAAGGTAAGTAAATGAACTGTCTTTGAAAGGAAATTGAGAAATTTTCCGTGCAAAACAAAGGAGTTATAGCGATTACAAACTAAAGTGGCCGGAAACTGGGCAACATACTGTACCACCTAAAAGGAGTCTGTGCACATGCTAATACCCGTTCCCGGACTGATAACACTCACGAGCTTGGGTAACATGTGGCCGGTGATATACTCTTTTTTTTCTTTTTCGCCCATTCAGAAACTCAATAAAATAAGTAAATAACCTTGTTATTATTCGACATGGCATTTTTAAGGTGTAAATACGCAGAAAAATGCGCAGATATAGACTGCACGTGCAAACATTTTTGCAGTCTTCTAAAAAACGTCACGTCAAAAGCCCAGATTTGGGAAAAGATGATTGTTATATAACAAAAAGTTACCATTAATTAATCGAAAAGTTGTTTAACACGTGTAATTATATTTACTTCTCACCTTTTTCACCACTGTTTGCTGGCGATAATCTCTCCCATTGTATTTGCATGTATGTTAACCCTCGGGCTTATACCGCAAACTTATACCCCCACATGTTGTAAACGGGGGGTGGTTGCGACCCCTCCATTGGGTTTTAGCGGTGTTACAATATTTCTGAAATATTTTACATCTAATAGATAGCCTGCGATGTGCTCTACAAGATAAGTTAAATATGATGGGCTATATAAATTCAAATTTATCAAAGAAATGCGAATATGTTTTGTCGGAGTTGCAAAATATGATACAATTAAACACTTTGCTACTTTTGGCAGCATTTTATATGTTTTTTTTTATCGAAAAAAGGTAAAACACGCATTTTTATTAAAAAATGGCTTGACTTCATGCTACTTATGACATCATATCTCGTTACCACAGCAACCAATTGTCGCCAAACGTTACCAAAATGTGTCTCAAGGATAAACAAACAGCTACTTAAACGGCATGTACTAATAATAAATGGGTCTTGCAAAAATCGGAGGTGGTGGCACCACTCCTTCCCCTTTAATTCCGAGGGTTAATTAAAAAATTATAGCAAAATTGGTGTGTTTTGACTAAGATTAAACAAGCAAACAAGTCCGCCATGAGTGAATCACAATTTTCTTTAACAAAAAAGATAACAAAACTCAATTAGAGACCCTCAAATGAACTAATTGAACCTGGGGCCCAGTAAAGTCTCGAGAATTATTCGCGCGGGAAAACTCGTAAAAGCGAACAAACGATCAGGCTTGGTTCTGCTACTGATTGTTGGGGGGGGGGGGGGGGGGGGGAAGGGACACCAATATGAAAATGATGGAAATGATTTACTAGTTAAAAATGCACTCTGGGTTCAGTTTTAAAATGTCGTCAGTTTAATCTATCTATCAGGGTACCTTCTTTGGCCATACCGTGGAGATGTGTCGTGTGACCCATTTCTTTCAGTCATTGTCAGTTGGTTTATTTGTACCGTTTAGAGTTATGGGCTTCTGCGAAAAGATAGAAATTCATGTAATTTCTATCAAAATCTTAAAGTGTAGAAACCGGCTTTGTTGCTGATACAAATTTTGAAAATGCTTCTTAGTATTTTTTTTTTCGTAGTTTTTAGAGTTAAAACCAAATAGAGGAGTCTGGGTACCTTGAACCCAGTTCCTTCTCCGCCTTCTTAATGGCAGGGGAAGAAATACTCCCAAACTCCTGGAGTATTTTGCCGCGTAAGTGGCAAGATGTCTTTGTTTTGTTTTGACAACCATTTCAGGTTGCCAGAAAACAAACAAGGCTGTCAACCACTGGAAATAACCTCCGTAATTGCCATTTCATCTTGTGTCACGTGACCGCCATTTTAAAAGCGGAGAGGTCCCTGGGGACCAGATTGAGATTCTGGTGTATCCCCGTCACTTCTATGTAGGAGTCCTCTCTTGGCGAAGAAAATAATATATATCGACCTGAATAAATAAAAACCCGTGCATAATTATTATTGATCAGTTGCATGGAGAGTGGAAGTATTTAATTGAATCAGAAAATTAGCATAATAGTGCAGATTGTAGTTGGAAGTGCTTGTAATTTTGTCGTCTTCTAATTATGAGTTGCAATAAAACAATTTAATCTTTTGAATACTGACACTTGTTGTCTTCTAAAATATACATATTGCAAGACAAAAATGTGAATTCCAAAAAACATTGGAAAGAAAATGAATTTTTGAACCGGCCAACAGACAGTTGATACCCACACAAGAGGACCCTAGGTTGCTAGTGGACTATTTTGGTGTCCATAGGATAATTATTACCTACAAATTCTTATTTTAAAACTTCAAAAAAATTTAAAATATTTCTTATCTCTCTAAATTTTACAAATCCTGTGAGAAAAACTATCTCCTCCAAAAAAAAAATACCCCCAAATCACCTGAAAATTTACAAAACACCCCATCATATGTATCAAGCAACATGGTGCTAATATTGTGAACCTAGACTGCGTAGCTAAGCATCGCGCGCGCCAACAAAACCGCCAGCTACGCAGGCTATTGTGAACCGTGAATATCAGTCAAACGCTGACGCCGCCTTAATTTGAGCAACGGCTATGGAAAAGAGAAAACAAGGGACAGCAGACTACAATGCCGGCTTAGTCTTTGTTTCCTTATTTCTCACAAAACGTAACGTCAGTAGCGAGAAGCTGATGCTTTATTAATTAGCTGTTTCTTTTTATAGATCAACTGTTAAGTTTTGTACTTAATCTAGGTCCCAGTCTCTTTTCAATACTATATAAGTATAGTTTTTAACACTGTAACGGTCACTTTTGAAAATGTATGTAGTAGCATAGGAAACGTCAAGTTTTATCAAAAATGAATAAGTTCAATATGTTTATCATCGCGGTTTGTGTTCTATTTCTTATCAAACTTTCAACTGGTTCAATTTTGTTTATTTTCACGGCGTATCCGAAATAGCGTGACGAATTGCGAGACACTTTAAAACACTCTATTTTTGGTTTGCACATGACGTCATAAAAATTCAAAAATCTAAAGTATACATCCTACAAAGCTGTTTCCATAGGGCCTGTTTACATGGAGGGAGGGTGACCCGGGTAGCAGGGTCACCCTCCTAGCCGGGCTACCCTAGGAGGGCCAACTTGTTTTATACATTTCTTTACAAAGCACACTGAAGTGTTTACATGATAGACAGGGTCACCCGCCTACCCGGGTAACCCTGTCTGCTTGCCAGGGTCACCCTTGTAGGCGGGCTATCTTTTCTGCATGTAAACGGTCACCCCAGGATCACCCTCCTAGGCGGGCTATCTTTTCTGCATGTAAACGGCCACCCCAGGGTCACCCTCCTAGGCGGGCTATTTCTTTTGACTTGAAATTACCAGCGAAAATTCGCCGCTATAGCCTTTCTTGTTGTTGCCATGTTTGTTAATATGTCGTGCTTAATTAAGTGCGCCGTTGCAACAAAAAAGTCCGCCAAAACATGAGCCCGCCAAAACAATTTAAGAGCCCGCCAAAAAAAGATAGCTCGCCTATATGATAGCCCGCCCTAATAGCCCGCCCATGTAAAGGCGGGCTATGTTTTAGCCCGGCTGGAAGGGTGACCCTGGTACCCGGGTCACCCTCCCTCCATGTAAACGGGCCCTACCAGTGTTACATTCTTTCACAGAAAGTTCCAGGTTTTAACGTTGTTCCCGATTTATCAAGGTTCTAAATCACGCAAGTCGTCAGGCTATTTCAGATAAGCCATGAAAATAAACAAAATTGAACCAGTTGAAAGTTATGTTTGCATTATAGATGCTTATAAGACATTTTTAACTTTTTAGTTATTTCAGGGTGCTGGTACCCTTTAATTATTATGTTTATATTTAATTAATCCTTATAATTTATTTATTTAAACATCTCTGGGTACAATAAAGCTTTGTTGTTGTTGTTGTTGTCTCTACAATTCTATAAACATTTTGGAATCGAAATCTGTTGTTTAATGACGGAAGCGGCTTCTGAATTTTGATATGACGTAAGTGAAAACCAAGAATCGGAGAGCGGGCGCTTTTTTTGGACAAACGAGCGTGAAAAAGCATTTTTTGTACAATTCGCATAGTCAGAACAACGGTAACAACAGTTGAAAACGGTTGGCAAAGTCATAATAACGGTGACAACGGTTCGCATAGTCAGCACACGCTATTATACCTCAATACTTAACTTCAATATCACATTCGTCAAAAACATGACTAAGCGAGGAGGCCAGGAGGAGACGCTTATCAAAAAGGGGGTCCTTATTAACAAAACGACACTCAAGGGGGAGCGCCTGTTAGAAAGGGGGCGCTTATTGGAAGGTAGTTTCCTTTTTAAAAGCACTAAAATGATATGTACAACAATGCAACATCATTCCATACGTTTTCCTAAACATTTTTTGTTGGATGTCCCTGGCAATTAAAATAAAACCTCAGTACTTTTGCATGGTACCACTTGTTCTAACTTTTGAGTCTGTGGATGAAATCCTATGGTGTGAAAATTCAAATGAAACCTCTTCAGCAGTACTTTTGCATGGTACCATTTGTTCTAACTTTTGAGTCTGTGGATGAAATCCTATGGTGTGACCATTCAAATGAAACCTCTTCAGCAGTACTTTTGCATGGTACCATTTGTTCTAACTTTTGAGTCTGTGGATGAAATCCTGTGGTGTGACCATTCAAATGAAACCTCTTCAGCAGTACTTTTGCATGGTACCATTTGTTCTAACTTTTGAGTCTGTGGATGAAATCCTGTGGTGTGACCATTCAAATGAAACCTCTTCAGCAGTACTTTTGCATGGTACCATTTGTTCTAACTTTTGAGTCTGTGGATGAAATCCTGTGGTGTGACCATTCAAATGAAACCTCTTCAGCAGTACTTTTGCATGGTACCATTTGTTCTAACTTTTGAGTCTGTGGATGAAATCCTATGGTGTGACCATTCAAATGAAACCTCTTCAGCAGTACTTTTGCATGGTACCATTTGTTTTTCAATATTTTACAAAATGAAATTTGGGATTTTTCTTGAATTTTGATTTTTGAAACTCTTGGAGTGTAAAGGTTTAATTTTAGTCCAGGTTTGATCTACGCGAACCTTCATAAACATCTCCTTGACTTTTATAGCCCTCCAAAAAGGACTAGTATTTTTACCTCCTCCGCGAAATGTTTCCGCTATGAAATAATTTATCCCCGCCGTTCTTTGACCATCAAACATTTAACTGTACATGTTCTGAATTTTGGCACGTATTATTTTTATTTTTGTTCTAAACGTGATATTTTAATGTTTAGCGTAGGTTTGGTATTTATGATATTAGGGCGCGGATTTCATGGGAAGTAACTCGGGCCAATTCTCAAAGAGCGCGATGCATTTCTGGCATTCCTCACCGGCCTATTTTAAACCTTAAAATTACGTGCCTTTTAGCCATTCTCCTGTACAGCTTATGAATTATCTACGCGCCATCAATACTATATTGAATGGTTTAACTCTTTTCTCTCCCAAAAGTGCCAAACATCCGTCAAAATTCAAGGAAAATCCTAAATTTAATTTTGTAAAATATTGAAAAGAAAATGGTACCATGCAAACGTACTGCAAAAAGAGGTTTCATCTGAAAGATCACACTATAGGATTTCGTCAACAGACTCAAAACTGTCTCCATTATTGACTCAGGGTCTGAAAGGCTAAGCTAAAACCGGTTGAATCGACTTTCGAATTTACAAATACAAGAGCCTACCAACAGGCTGATGACAAATGTAAATAAAGTTGTCGACAGATTGTACAAGAGTGCCCAATGACAAATGCAATGAATCGTTTCGGTAAAAAATATGTTCGGAATGCCTTCAGAAATAGTCATGTTATAAAAATTCGTAATTAATAAGATTTAAAACTAGAGCCGATTTCTTTAGTGAGATGTCGCCTTGAATTCATAACATCGGAAAATTTGACCCTTTTTGTTTTCGGTGGGATAAAAACCCGAGGGGGGGGGGGGGGAGCGGACTCTCATAAGAAAATGACGGGGGTGCTCGTCGTACCTTTTAGGGGTCAAAATTTGTAGATTGGTGTCGCTTAGGGTGCTAACATCTAATATGACCACCGTTGGAATTTTCGTGGTACCTTTTAGGGTATGAGCCGAAAAAATATGACAGAATTTGACATGTCTTGTTTTAGAATTTGTACCTCAAACACACCCACCCGGGGGGGGGGGGGGGGGGGGGGGGGTACTTGACCAATATTTGGGTATAGGGGTGCCGCTGAGGGTCTGAGACGCTGATCCTCAGCACGGCTCGAGCGTGGTTATTGATCTGAGCTTTAAAAAAATGGTAGACTGATCCTTTGTAAAGAAAACGACTTCGTCTTCGCATGAATATACTAACTGACGACAAGGTAAGTCGCCACAAGCGCGAAAGTAACTGGAACTATACCCCGTTTAGGACACTCAGACCCTGTTTAGGACAGATTCACGTTAAATTGTATACAAATAAAAGTAAACTGCAGAAGACCGCAAACGATAATGCTGCTAATGATACGTGGGATCTACGAGAGACCTAACCAGCCAAAAAAATGAATGAACAAAAACAATGAACTGCAAGGCTGATCTGACCACGTAAAAAAGAAAAAAAGTAAAATTTGCGAGACATCATCACGATAGAAACCGATAATTCCACGGTTACGATCCTACTTTATCGGTTTCTATCGTGATGATGTCTCGCAAATTTTACTTTTTTTCTTTTTTACGTGGTCAGATCAGCCTTGCAGTTCATTGTTTTTGTAAATTGTATACCCTGTTCAGGACAAAAATGCCAAAACCCACACCCTGTCCAGCGGCACGTCCCCGTATAGGTCTTATAAGGGAGTACCCCCCCCCCCCCCCCCCGGGCACACCCATCAAACAAGATTCTGGTACCTTTTAGGGTGTTTTTCTAAAATTTCCGACGAGCACCCCCGTCATTTTTATATGGGAGTTTCCCCCCCCCCCGGGGATAAAAACAATGTCGTTTTGGGTAAGAAACGGAAGGTCAGTTACGGTTTTCAAAAAGAGAAAAGCAGCTAGTAAATTCCGGGGATAAGATTCATTTCCCCAAAATTTTCCGGCCGCTAAATATTTTAGCTTCCACGTCTTTCGCATAGTTTCCTTTAAAGGCACTAAAATGACATGGAAAAACGGTTAGCCCTTGTAACTAAGCCAAACAGTACAACAGGAAACACAACAATACAACAGGAAACCCAACAGTACAACAGCAAACCCAACAGTACAATAGGAGACCCAACAATACAACAGGAAACCCAACAGTACAACAAGAAACCCAACAATACAACATGAAACCCAACAGCGACAACAGGAAACCCAACAATACTACAGGAAAGTACTGACTCAATAGCTTTTCACTATCAGTCTTAACACAGACTCAAACGTTACCGACACGTCAATCCGTAAAGATAATTGTTTTGAGGTTTTCTTTACGCGCTGGGAAAAGAAGCCTCGGTATGACAACAAAGACGATCAATTCTCAGCTTAAGTTGTCAGTTAAGTTTCCAGACGTTGTATGGTTGAGTTATATCCGCTTTTTCTTATCCCCCCTTCTTTTCTCTATACTTTTGCGGTAAACTGCAAAACAGTCGGTTTTTATTCCCCTTTAGTCGTGAAAGGGAGGCACTCGCGAGGAGAGACGCGAAGTGCCGATTCACGCGCACGTGCCACATGCGCGGGGAAATCGCTCACAGTCAGTACACAACTACAGAGGCAAGAGTTTTGCTTGTCTATTTATTTTCGTTCGCCGGTTTCCAGTTTACCTCATTTTTACCCTGATAACTTTATATTTCTAAAATAACTGGACACTCCGTTGTTCTTTCGGATAAGCAACCCCCTCCCCTTTATGAGGGGGAAAGCGCTGGGAACAAGGTAATTGTCAGATAAGAAACTGTACCAGTTTGCTTATTTCATGGACAGAGCATATAGTTCTCAGCTAGACTGATAAAACGCAAAGCCTTCTGGCAATTTCATGAATACAAGTAAGAGAAACGCGCCCAAATTAAACAAATTTTTGCTCGAGTGCAGTTATGCCTGTCGTTTTGCGTGGTAGCGTGACTTTTGTCCGTATGTTACAACGGTTTCAAGCCGTTACCGTGGTTTCAAGTCTCCCGTTGAGACGACAAATGCGAATGTTCTAGTGTATCTCTCGACTACAAGAAGTCCCTCATTATTCTCGGGATAAGTCGAGTGGGCGATCGCGAGTACGCGCGAAACTACAAGGATAAACGTTTTAAGGTTTTAGTAGACTATACGAGTAGTCCCTCGTTTCTTTCAGGAATAGATGGCGTGCGCGCGAAAATGGCATGCACGAGAAGACGCAACGCGCTCGGCCGGGTGATTGCCTGCTCGAACGTGACCACGGCAACGGTAATCCACAGCTCTGTATTCTGAAAGTAGTCGTGGAAAACAACTCGATCTGATAGCTTGTTCTGATAAAAGCGTTTGAAAAAGTCAGGCTCCTGGCTCGGGGCAGCGTGTTCTGTACGGAGGACGCTATCTTGTTTTCGCGTCATGTCTGAGAGTCTTCTAATCTGATCATTTCATATCATATTCCGCGTCTTTCGCGTCCCCTCACGCAAGACAGTCGAAAACGTTTCAAGCAAAACGTCACTAACAGCTCTAAGGGACTTTTGCCACTGTCTTGCATGCGGGTACGCGAAAGAGACGTTTTAAGATATGATGTACATGTACTTTTAAACGGCGTGTTAAAAAAAATAGTCGTATATATGGTACGAATTTCGCACTGTATTCCCGGGGGGGGGGGGGGTACTCCCTATAATGCCTTTTTAGGCTGGTGGTATATGAAAGGGTAGGGATTTCACGAGTTGAAGTATATGAAAGGGTAGGGATTTCACGAAGTATAGGAAAGGGTAGGGAAAACTGCCATTTAAGTATTATAAAAAGCGCCTTTCAAAATATATCAAACAGACGCACGTAAAGGCTATATGAAAGGGGTACCATTTTCAATGAAAGGTATATGAAAGGGGTACAATTTTTAATGAAACTTATATGAAAGGGGTACCTTTTCTGTCAAAAACGGTATATGAAAGGGTAAGGGTTTGGACCTTGGGGCGGAGCATCCCCGCACAAAACTTTGTTGGGTACCCCCACCCCCCGGGACTGTATTTTAACAGTTTCTGATTTGTTTTGTCCGTGCAAGATATTATCCGGTATTTAGCGTATTAAATTCAGGTCGGCTGGTGAAACAAGATCTTTAAAGAGCCGAACCGGACGCTAATCAACGCCAGGTCAACCCCAAACCCTTGAAAAATTGCTCATAATACTTGGCAAATGTCAGAGATGTGCTAAGTTATTTTGTAGACAGCAAAGGGCGTTATTTTTGTACTGTTAGTTTGTTCTAAACGAGTGTTAAGTTTTTACATATTTTTTTCTAGTAGATGATTTGTTTCATACGCGTATCTGGCAATTTGCCTCCAGAACGGATGACACTGTACTGAGAAGCTTAGAAAAACACTTTTGTGATAACATTCTCACAGAGGGAACGCCATTGAACAGGGTTTAAAAAATATTCGCGCGTCACACCCAAGAAATCTCCAAAATCTTAATCTTTCTAGAAGATAGACTTGGCTCTAAAGAATGCGTCGTGTGCTGTAAAATCCTAAGAACTAAGTTTTATTAAAGACCCATTTTAACTCCGATCCGACTCTGCGTTAGTTTGTGGACGTGTCTAGATTTTCATGCCTCGCATATCAAAGGTCATATACGGTATTTTGCAAGTTGACATTATGAACGAAAATAATACTTGAAGTTGACAACTAATGAATGTGTGCTAATTAAAAACCAATTTTGAAAACGAAAGAGACAAAAAAAAATTGCGTGCTCTCTTATTTTCACCGAAAACTAATACAAACAATTTTTCCCAGCGCAAATTTCATGTTTTGTTCATAAAACGTCGTTATAAACAATTCAGCCTGTGTGAGAACTTCTGGAGTGTGTTTTTGTCGCCTTCAAGGATGTATCAACATGTTAATAAATAGTTCACCCAGCAGGAGAATTAAAAAACGCCCATAAGAAGCATAACAATAATTTACCTTTGCGTCACACCCACGAAATCGACTTTGGAATGATTAACTCTCGTTGCTCTCAAATGTACTTTTACTTATTTTGTAGTTTTGAAAATAAATAAAACAAATTTATCTGAGACCAACTCATTGATTATGAAAACAAACATTTGGCACCCAGCCACGCGTGGAGCGAGGCGTAGCCGACAAAATGACCGTTACAAACGACCGCGTCCCTGTAGCTGTCAATCAAAACGACAGTCTTATAAATTGGACAGTGTCGCATTGTGTAGGGTCAGTCTTCCATCCACGCCAAGCTCTTCGAAAGTTGAGAATTTTTTTCAAGAGTCTCTGTGAAATCCTTTCTTGTAAGATGGACAGAACAATTTTGTTCGCTTGCCTTGCGCTTTTGATCGTTGTTCAAGTTCAAAGCTACACTTTACAAGATGTGCTCAGAAACAGACTCCGCCAAAGAGGTACGAATATTGTTTTATTATTTTTTTTTAATCTCCTAAATCCTACAGATTCAAACAGTCTGTTGTGTGAACTTTAGAGCTACTCCAGAGCTTGGAAATTTAGCGAGTAAATGAATGGCGGTTTTTTTAATTTTCTCTAAGTAGCATTTGTTATGCAACTACATTGTTAATACCCTAAGTGCAAGAGGTTTTATTTTTTTAGTGAAAACCGTCGTGCCAGCGACTACGAGGGCAACGTGCCGAGAAAAAAACTCGGGAGCTTTTTCTTACCGTTTATTCGGATTATTTCACTTTTGATATTTAGTGACAAATCTCTGGAGTCAGTGTACTCGAAACATTATTCATTAATCTGGAGTTGAATTAAGAAGGTCCCGTTTTAGAATACCCAGTAGATAAATTTTAATATGTGGGCAATGTTTATCGTTGTCCAATTTGTTTTAGCTACGAAATACCCATTGTTCTAAATCGTTCGCGCGGCAAACGGTTCAGAACAAAAGTCGTTATTCTTGGCGCCAAATTATTCTCTGACTAAAAAACTGTAAACAAGATCTTGATCAAAGATCGAAGTCATGCAATATTTATTTTAATTTTCTCTAGTAAGTCGGCGTATGAACACGCGTGGTGTCGAATGGCTTGCCCAGAATATTGCAGTCTATTGTTTCTCGGGAATAAAAAAGACGAAGCCAATAATAAACTATGCTTTCCTTTAAATTTTGCTTTGTTCGCAAAAGAGAAATCGAAAAATATAAAGGGTTCGAGAACGCGAGGACATTCCTTTCGCGAGTTACCATCGCGCGCCCCTCTCGTCATCACGTATACCCTCGCGCGCGCGCGCCTGTCATCACACATGTGATGTGATCACAAATGGCAAATATATTATTTGAATTGCAATTAATGTCAGCGTTTTTGTATTAAGCGGACCCCATATTCAGCGGACACCAGCGCCTGGGTCCCGAAACTTTTTTCCTATATTTACTGCAAATCGAACCTGTATTCAGCGGGCCCAAAATATTAGGCCATTCTGTTTCACGAAACCTGTATTAAGCGGACATTTTCAATGTTTTTAGAATGTATTTTTATTAGATTAAGGGATTATCGTCTACTTCTATTTCTAAAAGCGTGTTTTCCGGTAAAAGGTAATTCAATGGATAAAGACATTTGCGAAAAAGGTTTATGAATTAGAATAAATCAGTGCGTGTGGGTATAATAAACGTGGAGATATAAGAGGGTGAATAATTAACTGTTACTGTGCAATGTATCAGAGCCTGTATCAAGCGGTAACCCTGTATAGGGGGAATCTTTGTTTACCATTTTTGCCTTATTAGCATATGCGCCTCGTTCTCTAACCTACCTACAAAAAAATCAACTCTGAATATTAGGGCATAGCACAATTAGCTTTCTCTGAAAATTTGAGCCCGATATACCAGATCCACTTCATGCAATGCTGTATTAAAACTCGAAATTTTACAAAGAATGTATGGCTCATTAGCACTTTTGCCACCCAACAATTTTGCAGTTTTTACTAGCAGATATTTCCTTAAATATTGCACGACAAAAAGCTGAAAATTGCATAGATTACAAAGGTTAACAAGCTTATTCAACTTTTGAAGTCAATTCGTATTTAGCATGATGCATTCTCTATGCAGATTCGTATGCTAATGAAGCAAAATGTAAACAATGACATCAACAAAGATTCCCCTATTAAGCGGACACTAGCGAGGGTCCCGAGGGTGTACAGGCTTCACTGTACATGTATTTCCATAAGGTGTGCTTTTTTTCTCGCGGTTTTCGTTGAAAATACATCTAACAAACAAATTTTCAATTTTCAGAACTGAGTCGTTTGAGAGAGTATGACATGTACGATGCAAACCCCGTCTATGACGACAGGGAGCAAGGTAAACCCAACTTAACTCCACAAGAGACCCCCCCCCCCCCCCAGAGAAAAAAATTCAAGAAAAATCCCAAATTTTATTTTGTAAAATATTGAAAAACAAATGGTACCATGCAAAATTACTGCCAGAGAGGTTTCATTTGAATGGTCACACCATAGGATTTCATCAACAGACTCAAAAGTTAGAACAAATGGTACCATGCAAAAGTACTGCTGAAGAGGTTTCATTTGAATGGTCACACTTGATAGACTCAAAAGTTAGAACTACACTACGTGTCTCCATCTTAACCTCTCGGTCATGGCTGATATGAGGGCCCCTAGCTTTATATATAATTATGTGTCGTCTGGGGGGAATGTTGGAAATCAGTGTTTTCAATTGAGCAGTGTCCTGTTTGACTGAATCTGTATTTAATATATATTTCTTTTTAATGTCGCCTCTGTTTCATTGACACCATGTACAGACTGTAAACATCTTTAACTCCCAAGTCGAAGAGTGCCCATAATCAAAATAGTACTATTCTATTTATATGTTTTGTGAGTTTTTCAATTCTATCAAGGCTCGCATTGATAGCAGATTCTTTGGCTTCTGCAAAGGTCACCTAATTTATTTAATTTATAAAAGTGTCTATCTTTAAAGAAAACTTGAATGTCATATTTCATTTTGTAAAATAATCAAAAACAAATAGTGCCATGCAAAAGTACTGCTGAAGAAGTTTCATTTGAATGGTCACACCATAGGATTTCATCAACAGACTCAGAAGTTAGAACAAATGGTACCATGTAAAAGTACTGCTGAAGAGGTTTCATTTGAATGGTCACACCATAGGATTTCGTCCACAGACTCAGAAGTTAGAACAAATGGTACCATGTAAAAGTACTGCTGAAGAGGTGTCATATGAATGGTCACACAATAGGATTTCATCAACAGACTCAAAAGTTAAAGCAAATGGTACCATGCAAAAGTACTGCTGACGGGTGCTGAAGAGGTTTCATTTGAATGGTCACACCATAGTCAACAGAGTCAAAATAATAAGAACTACATTAAATGTCTCCATAGTTGACTATGGAAGTGAAAAGGTTAAATTATTCTAAGTTATGCAAAATTTCTTTTCAGCTCTAAACATGTTGAGGCAGTTCCATTTTAAACGAATGTTTGACGATGGAAAAGGAAAACCAGGTGAGTAAAGAGTCGCGAGTCCCCCACACCTCTCCCTCCCCGACTTTGGTTTCGACGGGGAGGTGTGAGGGATATATTTGGAGGGGGAATGGGTTCGGGGTTTCGATTGAAAATGCGCGATTTTGAGTGGAATTTGCACAACACAGGACGCTTAAAATAATTACTTTTCAAATGTTCTTGCTGTAAGATTATCTTTCAAATCAATAGACAGAACATTACCAAGCTTATCAGTACCGTCTTTCCAGAAATGATTCAATTGTGTCGTATCGTTTATAGTTTATACTTTTTATCCGAAAACGTTTCAGTAATTAGGCGTATGAGTGGTTTTCACTTGTCGTACAACAGAAATCAAAGGAATTACTCCGGCCAATCACAGAATCGCAGGCAATCTAATGAACCAATTACAGCTCGTAGCAAATACATGTTCGCCGGTGCCAAGCGCAGGAAGATGCTAGAGATGCCTTTTTTGCATTGATAAGACACGGGGGGTGACAACTCTAAGAAGGCCTGTTTCGGGAGAAAAACAAAATTCTTCCGGGAATCTGAAGATTTTGCCGGGAGTCGGGAGACTCGAAACATTTTCGGGGAAACATGAGATAATGTTGTTAAAATTTCGGGAAGTTTGAAATTTTTGCGAGAATGTCTCCGAAAAAATCGGGAAGATAATTTATTCCAAATTTTCGGGACAACTTTCAGTTCCACACAGTATTACTCAAACAGCGTTTGTTAGAGTTGTCACCCCCCGTGATAAGACCAATACTCCACCTACCTACCCGCCTCTCCTTTAAATTCTCCACTGTTCTGTTACCCCGATGATGCACATAAAACCATGAAAGAGTCTTTTTAACCCCGGGGGAAGGATCCCCGCCCCCCCCCCCCCCCCCCCCCCCCAAAAAAAACCGGGAATTTAACTGATAACTGAGAAACGACGAGATATGTCCAGGAATGCTACAGAGGGGGCCACGCCACTCCATGACCGGTATCATAAAGTGTCCTCACCTATAAAAAAATTCACCAAAAACACATGAAATTCTGTCACATATGCAGAGGTGATATGAAAACGACAAACAACTCTATCAAATATAAAGTACTTGTTAACCCTTTCACTCCCAAGAGTGCCAATCATCAAAATTCAAGAAAAATTCCAAAATTCATTTTGTAAAATATTGAAAAACAAATGGTACCATGCAAAAGTACTGCCAAAGAGGTTTCATTTGAATGGTCACACCATGGGATTTCATCCACAGACTCAAAAGTTAGAACTACACTTCATGTCTCCCGAACTGACTCTGGGAGTAAAAGGGTTAAATGATACTTGCCTGTATTTCTAGACATAAGTGGTCTTTTCTTTCTTCAGATTGCGTTGATAACAGGAACGACTGCCACGGAGCCAAACTAAATGGTCTCTGCGATGAGTTAGACTATCCCCTTGAACACCAAGATAAACACACAGTTGACTTTATCACTATGTGGTGTCGAAAAACCTGCAATGTGAATAACTGTAAGTAAAATAAGCACGCAAATTTGGTTTTATCAAGTAATAAAATTGGCCACCGTAAAATTAAAAGATTAAGAAGACTGACGTTTCGAGCTATTAAGCCCTTCGTCAAAGTGATGAACCTGCCCTGCCAAAGAGCTAACGCTCAGTTTTTTAATCTTTTTTTTTTAGCCCGGCAATTTATCTCGGTTATCGACTCAGTTGTTACAACCATTTATTTTCATGTTACACACTCAGCACCACCGTTACTTTATTCATGAATCTGTTACCTTTGAATGTCTTCAAGTTGGCCAAATTACCTTAAAAGTTAAGAACTCAGATGATAAAACCGAATTTTAATGTTTCATTCCCCCACCGATCACGCTGCTTAACAGTTTTTTTAGAAACTAACCATTTTATTCATTTAGCGAAATTAACAGTCATCTTAAACCTTAAACTCCCCAAGAGTGCCTAACATCAAAATTCAAGAAAAATCACAAATTTCTTTTTTGTAAAATATTAAAAAACAAAAGAACTGCTGATGAGGTTTCATTTGAATGGTCACACCATAGGATTTCGTCAACAGACTCAAAAGTTAGAACAAATGGTACCATGCAAAAGTACTGCTGAAGAGGTTTCATTTGAATGGTCACACGTCGTTATGGGGTTTCGTCTAAAGGCTCAAAGGTTAGAACTACACTACATGCATATGTCTTTATAGCGGAGCTCTGCGAGGAGCCCCATACTCATAGAACCCATGCTCGTCATTTTTCATGGTCATGGCCAGCGGAATGTTTTGCGAGCGGCGTCTTTACATGTGTGTCCGAGCGTTGGGCAGGGCTAATTCGCGGGCGCGTATGACGTTGCAAAACATGCGCGTATGACGCCACACAACATCCGGGATCTTAGCAATTTTGTTTTTCGCGCGGCTATACAGCCGAATGTCACGTCAGCTGTACGCTCAACACTCTCGCCTCAACACTCTTGTTGAGTATTTCAGCCGAGAAAACCATTTGCAAAGTCGTTTTTCCCGGTTTTTATCCGAGGTTTGCTACTTAAGACAGGTTTCACATTTCTAAAACAATGGTCAAGACTGCATTTGAGGCTGCGTAACTCTGCAAGTCAAGCGTTTCTGGAGGAATATAGAGCTAAGTGCTTATTTTTAAACCTAATTTCGTCTTAAATTGAAGCTAGTAGATCGTCGAAGCATTTGTTTACAGCTAAACTCTTTTGAGTTTAATTTTTGTGCTTCCGACCTTTTCACCTTAGTTTAGTTTTAATATCATTTCTTTACTGTTCTTTATTGTACAATTTTGGTTTGCATTTAAAAAGGTTTCAATTTTGAATAATTAGGTTATATAAAACGTGCTTATTCAGTGGTTTCATGATTTCTTTCATCGAAAACAATCAGCTCGGCCTCGATGCGCTATAAATGGTTCGCGGTTTGCGTTTAAACAGAAACTTATGGAGATATATAAAATTTTTCGAAAGAAGATTGTGTTGTCCATTTTTATGTGTTTGTTCATTCATTACATAGGTTAAAAAGCGATTTTATGTAAACAAAACTGTAAACAAGACTTGAATTTTATATAGTTCTAACTTCACTCGTGTGGCCTTATGCAAATATGTTCGGTATTTTTTGCAATTTTGATTTCCAAATCAGTTTCTCGGGCTATTTTTGACAAGCAGCAACTGTATTTTATTTGGAAAGTAGTCGTACTAGTTATTCCAGACGGAGAAAAAGTTGTTTTTGTGAACTTTTGTACGGTCTAAATGTACTGCTGTGCAGACGGTCGCGTAATACTGTATTTGAGAATTGCTAAAATTGAAAAATAGCCTTCGTCAATCTTAATTCTTGTGCTTCCGACCCTGACCCTTAAAAAAATCATTTATTAATAACCTAAGTAAGGCTGCCCTATTTTTTTAGCCCTCAATGGTTATTATGGGCAGCCTTTACTCTCTCTATATTTAACAGTAGTTTTTATATAATGTAAATCAATGTGGAGTACAAATAAAGTTGTTGTTGTTGTTGTTGTAATAGCGACCTTCAGATTGGACTACGAGTACGAGATTGAGTACGAGTACGAGTTTTCAAACCAAATTCGTGTGCCTCATATACTTTATTATCACACCAATCTTATCCCTAACGTTTATTTACGTGTTGGTCAGCAACAGGAAGGAGTTACAGTTCGGTGGATACAATTATCTCGAAATTCCAAAGTCGTACTCGTACTCGATTTCGTACTCGTAGTCAAATCTGAAGGTCGCTAATATCTTATTCTCCGAAAACATGAACCTAAAAGTGGTAAAATTTCTCATTTACGCAGGCAATGGAGGAGCTGGTGAAATCAAACCTACAAAGGCGCCGTTTCCGGGAGAACTAAGTACGTAACACTTCATGCTCTTGGAGTGAGTTAAAATTCTAAAATCTAAACAGCTTATTCTACACGACCGTTCTTTTAGCAGGTTCTTCATATCAGCAATAGTAATCGCCGTGCCAAGTTTTATGTTAATGCATTACATTGCTTTGGAGATACAGCATTTAAAATATATTGGGGGTGCAGTTGAACGTCTCCATGTACGAAACAAAAACAAATATTTTCCACCCAGTTTGTAGACTTTTCTAAAACGAGGATGCAAATCGGAGGTCTTTTGAATCTTTGAACTGAACAAAAGCAATTGTTAAGAAAATTTGGCCGCCATGTTGGTGTACCAAAGTGGTACAACATGGCGGACGCATACAAAGTTCATTAATTTTCGAAATATTCTTTTTCCCATAACTCGGTCATTAAAGATCATGGGGCTTCAAACTTTTGCCAAGCCGTTTCATTGAACATTCTCTGCAACAATTTGATTTTAAAAAAAATCGACAGTTAGATGTTTAGTAGAAATGTTTCACAAATATCGCCCTCACAAAATTACTTGTTGGTTTTTCTTCACATTTAGAGCACTGTGCAGATAACCAAGAACTAGCTTCGTATTGTAAAGGATGGGGCAGAAGTGGATTCTGCAAGCCTGAATATGGAGACTTTCATTATTTGCAAAACTACATGTATGAGCATTGCAGCGCGACTTGTGCCCGTAAGTATGAAAATTTAATAACAATAACAAACTCTCCATTAGACTCCACCTATTGTCTACCTCGACTGTAGGCAGACGTCGAACTTAATTAGTCGGACCAGAAACCCATACGTGGGTTGAAAAGTGCAACTGTCCCTTGCACGCTTCAAAACAAGCTTCCGATTATTCAATTTGCTAGGAAGTTGTTACAGCCATATTTAAAAAATCAAGATAAAAATATTAATCAATCAATTCGCCAGAACAACTTGATTTCAATTTCGAGGGACAGAGGGATTCCCAAATATGGTATTAAACAAAAAACTGAATATTCGGAAGCTGCGAATACGCGTTACACGTTTGGACCCACTTGTGGTCGGACATAATTCTTTATCACCATCCTCAGTAATTTTTAAGTCAAGTCAGCGGTAAAATTCTTAAAAAAAAATTTTACCGCTGACTTGACTTAAAAATGGCGGACGACAGTGCGAGAGTTTTTGGGGAAGAAGAGTTGCGAACAAGAGCCCAAACGAAAGCTTTTCTTCTTCGTGCAATCCTGGAAGGCAAGAAAAGAAGGAAAAGGTTGCAAACTTTCTTACATACTGTTGTTGCAAGAAGGAAATTTCTGCTGAATTTATTGTGTTAGGGACGGACCATTGAATTTTTGTGAGAGGGGGGGGGGGGGGGGGGGGGTTGGGCAATTCCTTCTGAGTATGAATTGTTTTTTCAGCATCACTATTTGCAAGAACTTTTTTTACCAAAATAAGTCTCTTTTTTTCATGTGCTTTCTTGGGCACGATTTTTTTCTCTTGCATTTCTTCTGCAGGAATTTTTTTGGTAATTGCCCAATCCCCCCCCCCCCCCCCCCCAACAAAAATTAAATGGTCCGTCCCTTATTGGTCTACTGTTGAGTCTGTCACGAAACATTGCGTCACTCTACAACTGTTGCTGTAGAAGACTCAGGAGAAATGTTGGATGGTTCGACATGATCTGGACCAAGTATTCCAACAATTTTGTAACGCTAAACTAGTGGGCAGCACTTTTATGAACTTAAAAGTTTGTAAAACTGATTTATTTTCTCCTACGCGTTTCGTCCGACTATCGCGTACTTCATCATTGCATGACAAAACTCCCTGATAAAGTCTGCGATAGTCGGACGAAACGCGTAGGCGAAAATAAATCAGTTTTAAAGTTCTAAACAGATAACCAGGATGGAAATGGATTGCATCTTGAAAAAAAAGGAGCTAATTTTTTCAAGTTTATCGCTTGTGTCTTGGAAAACTTACTAAAACACTGATTATAGTTTATTTTCTCTTCACTTGATATTTATCTCTTAGGGTGCGTTCCTTTGGGATGCTCCGGATCCGGATCACTGATCCAAGATCACTCGGATCATGCTGCATCAAAGGAACCGATGAATCCTTGTCCAGAGTGGATTCATCGATTCCTTTGATGATTCATGATCCGAGTGATCTTGGATCAGTGATCCGGATCCAGATCATCCCAAAGGAACGCACCCTTACTGTTTTATAAGCATTTTATGAACGACAAAGATACTTAGTTTTAATTTGGGACAGCTTGACCCAAAAACCTCAAAATCGTCATGACAGCGCCTTTAACTAAAGATGTCCATTTTTGCTTTTTAGCGATCGTTGGATCGGCCACAGTTGGTTGCAAATTTTGAACTGGACACATCCTTGATGGTAAGTAAGTTTTCTTTGCGTCCAACTGATCATGACTATAAAACAATAACTTTCCCCCCTGGGCAGCACTTATCTATCGATTGATTTTGCCTCCCTACACAGCCGAATAAACACACAAGGCCGAGATCTAGGCATGGGTGTTACGCTGCAAAATATAACTTGACAATCAGCGCAAAATGTAATAAAGTGGTTAACGCAAACTGTAATAACGTTTTTAACGCACTTCAATTACATATTTGATGCTATCAGACGAAGTCAAAGTACAAAAGTGTTTTACTGTGACTGATGCATTCCTGTCTAGCATAGGAGGATAGAAACAGAATGGATTTAAGATATCTTTTTCATCAGTAAATAATAAATCTATGACATAAATGTGAAAGAAAATGATTGAGCTAGAAAACGAGAGTTACATTGTGCTTAAATTAGTTTATCCATCAACGAAAGTTGAACACTTCCACGAAAGGCCGCATATGCTTCCGCTTCGATACTGTGACTCAGCGCAAACATTGTACGTATCTGTGTACGCTGTAATGCCTGTTACGTCGGCGAAACCACCCGACCTTTTTCCATACGCGTACGTGAACACTTAGCCCCTGATATGGCCTTTCACGTATTTAAACAGCTGAGAGATTCTAAACAATTCCATAGTTTATGTTCACCTAATTGTTTTAATATTTTAGATCATGCTTCCACCATATTTCAGCTTAAGATAAAAGAAGCTATTCATATCCAATGGGAATAGCCTTCCTTAAACCAACAGTTGTACCTAACCATGTCAATTTAAACATTCTGTATAGTCACACATTGTTACGTATTTATAAATTATTTTGTTATAGTTTTCTCTCATCAGCATTTCTTTGTACTTATTATGAAATTCAACTTTGTACTTTACGATTTAAAACTGAAGATGGCAGTCGATCTTTCGAAACATGTCTTTAGAAATCAAAACTGTTATCGTTTTTCTTCAACTCAGTATAACTTGCCTGCTGCTATCCAGACCTTTGAGTAATCTCAATAGGGTGGTCAATACTATAACGGTAAACCCTCTAATTTCCAATTAAAATCCCAAATTTCATTTTGTAAAATAATGAAAAACAATTGGTACCATGCAAAAGTACTGCTGAAGAGGTTTCATTTGAATTTTCACACCATAGGATTTCGTCAACAGACTCAAAAGTTAGAACTACACTACATGTCTCCATAATTGACTCTGGGAATGAAAGGGTTCACGGTCGTTCCGGTGGGAAATGAAATAAAATGGTCCCTCCCACTGGAAATTCCCTTATGTAGGACAATTCCATTCGATTTCCCACCGCCGCGGAACGACACATACAAAATTGGAATTTTGAATTCTTTTCATCTAAAAAAACGGATATTACACGGGTAAGAAAACCAATTGCCACATCACATTCTAATGTGTCTTCAAATTATGGTGTAACAAACACACATACGCTTCTCGACTGTTCTCAAACACTGCATATATAACTCAACATTACAATGTACGAGGAGCTTGAACTTCCGACATAATGAGCATGAAGGTGTGTCAGTATGCGAAGTACCTCGGATGACCTTTGCTGATTGCATAAAATTGTTCACGGATATGATTTAGCACTCTATTTTTCATGTCAATAGATATAATTGAAGTGTTATTACATTTTGCGTTGGAAAAGTTTTTACATTTTGTTTAATATGCCATTACATTTTGCGTTAACCACTTTATTACATTCCGCGTCAATTTTATTACATTTTGCTTTAGTAATATATTTTTTGCGGCGTAACGGTGTGTTGGTCAGTCAGTCCTATGGCGGATACATTTTAAGCCAAGTAACTTTGTCATAGAAGAAACGCTTTTAGTAGAAATCTACTAGCGTTCCACCGGCGAATGCTGTTCTGTTATTGGCTACGCTACTCACTATCTATTCTGTTGTAGAAAGTGAGTAGAGTGAGTAGCCTAATGGCGGCCACTTCTTCGCGTTTTCGAAGTGTCTGTGAAGTATTTGTTGTTAAGTTTTGAACGTCTAGTAGATTTAAACTAAAACAATTAGATTATTCGCTCTTGATTTCTATCGCCTGATAGTCGATGAGGGCGAGATAGAAATCTCGAGATCACAATCTAACTGTAAAATAGAACACGAAGACGAAGATGAATAAGTGAAGTTTAGAAGCTAAGATAGAATAAATCATAATCAGAGTTTTATTTTTCCAATACCCAACGGATACCTTTCCGCGCTTCGAATTAGTCCCACACAAATAACGTCTTTATCCAACTAAAGAGAATACCTGGGCTAGCCTGTGTGAACAGGCTTTCTGGTTGGGTATAGGGTGAAGATCAAAAAGGCCAGGAGCAAAACGGGCCGAGGGAAAACTGGGGCCATGAGGAACAGGTCTTCCCTTCCTCTTCCCCCCCCCCCCCCCCCCCCCCCCCCCCCCCCCCCCCCCCCCCCCCCCCCCCAGTTTTCCCTCGGCTTGCCTCGCCTGCGATCCGGCTTTCCTTTCTCAAGTTTTCACGGCCTTTCTTTTCGCCCTATCTCTAACCAGGGGTTCAATTCAATAAAACTTTTGCAAGTGTACTGTACTTTACAAGTGTAGCTATTTTTTTTAACCTCCGAAACAATGGTTACACTTGTAAATTAACCTGCGCTAGTAACATATTACGTTAATTGCATATTTTTGTTCTTGTTTTTCAGATTCCAGCATAAACATCAAACATCTCGAGCCCTTTTTTTTATTTTCTAAAGAAGAGATTAACGTAAAAACAGCTAAAAGTAACTGAGTTTGATTTATAATGAAAGTCAATAACACGAATCCAACCAATGTATTTTACGGTTTTTTATTATTATAAAGACAGAGTGTAGAAACGCAAATTAAATTGTAATCTCGAACGAGGTGCCTCGCACTATAACGGCAAGACAATGGAGCATTTGTAGCAGTGAACGTATAAGCTTGTCTTTATTACCGAAATAAACCTGTTACTTTACTTGTTATTTTTTTCTATTCTGAATTGGTGGGAACTCAAATCCTCCTTCAATATTGCTTGGATAAGCTTTTCATAAGCTGACGTCCGATCTCATTCTCATATGTATATGTCAAGCGCCATGAGACATGTGATATGTGCGCTATATAAGTCTATTCCTTTCGCTCTTCCTTTGATGGTTACGGGGAATAGCCCACTGACCGCTTAATAAATAGGTCAAGTAATTGTTAAGTGACTCCTTAAGGTTACAGTGTACCTTCAGATCGAAAATTAATTGATTTTTTTTTTTTGGCGTCAAAATAAAGTTTACAGAATGAACTTTCATCCAAAAAAAATTATCGAAAAATAGTGAAAATTGACGGCGAAATGACGGTATAACTTTTGTGGGCGGAGTTTGTTTATATAGCGATATGTTTTTCTAAGTGCTGTTTTCTCAAAGTTAATTTTTCGCTTGTAGGGGACATTTAAAGAGCTACAACTCAAAGGGAATTCGTTCGATTTTCCTCAAATTTGGACAGAAGCTAGGCTAACATATAATCAACAAAACTTTGTCGGCGAATTTCTTATTTCCGAAAACGTTTTCGTCGAGAGCCATTTCCGTGCGATCACTCCAATTTTTTTCTCCCTTTTTCGAAAATATTCTGTAACTTTTCACTGCAATTGAATATGGGAAATCGCCGACACGTTTTTTAGCGCTTCGTGTCCGAAAATCCGAGAACAAATCAAATTAGCAAAATACAATAATCGCTTTGAGTTATAGCGTTTTAAAGCTGATTCGGACGTTCGAATTTAGACGTCGTAAAAAATTCGATAATTCATTTTATTACCAAATGGTTTCCATATTTAGATAGCCAGCTCTATAAGCTTTAATTTGATATCTGGGTTTAGGTATATTAAGTGTAATCTTAAGACGCTAGAGCTGTTATACTGGAGACACCCCCGAAGGTACACTGTAACCTTAATAGGGGGTGATCGCTTAAGGTGATTCCCTAGAAAAAAAACGTTGACATAAGCAGGGGGATAAGAATTTTTTTTAAACTTTCCCTGATTGTTTCCCACAATATAGTGATCCGAAATCTGCAATAAAAAATATAAGTCACCAAGTTTGTTTAGGAGATGTAATTGTCTCAAGTTACCCTTTAATTCCTTGCAACTGCACTTATCAAGCGCACGTTCAGATTCCATCAGCTCACACTACGTTTCGCAGGGACAGGAAGCACAGCTTTACAGTAATTCATGAAATAACAAAATAGATGTGATGTATTGACCAAAAGGAACAATTTGATGTTTGTTTTACGGCACAGGCACACGTCCTGAAAAGGTATCAACTAAAAATATTCGTCGGGTGCAAGGCCTTTTCCGATTGCGCTGGTAATATCCTAAAAAAAAAAGTGCTGGCAAAAAGGCTAAAAAATGCTCAAAATCTCACAATAGTGCATAAAAAGTGCTAAAAATTGTGAACAGTTACCTCTAAGCTTTTTTTTACTGAAGTAATTAACATTACAATCTATTTTGCGTAGTGTTATTCGACAGGTTGTTACGAAAGGTTCATAGAATATAGAACAATAATATATTTTTAAGTTACTTTGCATGAAACGACGAACGTAACAATACTTTATCACGTGCATAATAAAATTTGGAGACTCTTACTTCTGTTCTCACGCTCAATAAGGATAAGTCCACGTGCCTTTCCATGACAACAGTCTTGTATTCTTGACAACATTATTAGTTATTCAAATTTATGACCTGGAACACGATTCTTGTTGCGAGCGACACACAGTTTTTGCTTTACTGAAAACGCTTTAGAAGACATATGTTGCTCGAAGTGTACCCTGGGTGCCAGAGGTTTTTATTTTTTTAGTGGAAACGGCGAGTACCGTTTATACGATGATATTCAGAGAACGGACCTCTGGATCCAGGGTGCTCGAAGTGTGAAATATTGCTCAAATGTTGCCCAAAGTGCTCAAGGGTGCTCAAAATGCAAAATAGTGCTCTAAACTCAAAAAAGGTGCTCAGCGCAATCGGGAAAGGCCTATCGGGTGCGTGATCTCGAGGATAAAATTTTGTGTCTACGAGCGATGGCTACGTATGCTTTTTTCGCGATAACTTTTTTTTTCTGACATGATTTTTCACAGCACAAGGAGGAGGACTAAAATAATGAAATTATGCAAAAAAAAGAAGATATGTCACCAAGCTTGTTTAGAAGAAAACAACCGCTTATTTACCAAGAGAACTGAATCATCAAAGGAAAATCTATTGCTTCGGAGTGCGCGCGCACTCGTGCCCGCGCAAATGACGCAAGATATGCGCAGTAGTGATGTACAATGCAAAACTAGGGAATCACATTAATAGAGGTTTGACTGCACTTCTCCGCCCGCCATTTTGAATGCGGGGAAGGCCCTGGGGACGAAGTTAAAACTGTTGTGTTCCCAACCTCGTCCCCAGGCTCTTCTCGATTTTCAGTATGGCGGCGCTCCGGGAGAAGAGGGGTCAAGCCCAAATCATACCGTCCAAAATGACGTCGGACACCTTATTGAGACTTATATAACGGAGTAACTGGTTAGCTTTCAGTTGAGGCTAGGGGTAGCAGTTTATATAGTTAAATTTAGGACTAAGCAACCCGAGAAGCTAGGTGGTACAGTGGTACGGTAGGCCATGTTAACCTAAGCTTATCTGAGGTCACAGGTTCAATCCTGAGTGGGGATTTCAGATTTTCTTTTTTTACACTTAAAAATTTATTGAAAATAAAATTCTAAGTGTCGACATTACGTTATATAAGTCTCAATAAGGTGTCCGACGTCCTTCTGGACGGTATGATTTAGGCACAACCGAGAAGAGGGGTTTCTCCTTTCAAACCGCCATTTTGAAAACCTAGAGGCCCCTAGGAACAAGTTTGGTTGTGTCCCCTCGCAGCAAGTGATTTTCCCACGCGCTTGCGTGTTTCGCCCACTTAAAAATCCCTAAAAATAAAAGAGGTAGAGAAATTTTTCCACGACACTTGGGAGGAACTTGAAAAAATTGGCCTTCAAGTTGCAATCCATTTCTATCATAGCCATCCGCAGCCAAAGATAACTAATACTAGTTTCTGTGCATTGGTAGAGTATTTTTTAACAAAACTGGACCATTATTTGTAGGTTTCCCGTGAAACAAATATGTTTTTTGGCTTTTCAAAGTGATACTAAAAATACAGGGGCACCCAACGACCGTTTTCTGTTAAATATCTGTTCGGAAAGGTATAGGTTCCCTAGAAATTTCGAAACCGCGAAGGATCCTACGAATTTCGAGATGGCAGTTCCATTCATCTGAGATTTTCGTATTTTCTTAATGGCTTCTCGTACTTTTTTTTCGAAAATCACGCTTTTCCTTCGATGTTTTCTAGAATTTTCTGAAAATATTTAAGCCCTTAACATTTTCTATACCGACTTTCGATTTATAGCGAGGGGAGGATGAAGAGAGTTCTCTGTCGCCCTAGAAGATTCGATATCACCGATTTGAAATCCCTAGGGTTTTCGAATAACCTTCTCACATCCTTCATCCTATAAAAAGGTTTCCCTAAAATTTTCGTCTATCAAAAGGCATCATTGGGTGACCTAACCTTTTCGAGAATCTCCAAAAACGACCTGAGGTTTTCGGGAAGTGGGTAAAACATGCCTAATAAATTCGTGAAGACCAAAGATCCCCCAGAACGACCGAACAGATAAATATTTTCTAGGGAAGCTAATAATTCAGTTATATAGCTTTAAAAGGACTTTAAGTATTCCACATAAGAACGATAGCAAACTTCATTGTTCTGCGGCATTAGCTCTTTCCCACATAGAATATCTTTGATTTCAAGAATAGAGGAGGAGCTGATGGTTAATAATTATATTTCATTATAAAAATAAAGAAAATCCATTTGCGTCAAATAAATTTTAGAAAATGTTCGTGCTTAACCAATCAGAATAGCAGAAGACAATAGCTAATAATTTTGCTTCTTTGATGAAGTTCCCCAAATACAATTTATTTTAAAAATTGTATGTTGTGCGATTGGGTCTCAAATTACTTGAAACCTTAAAAAAATTAGACAAAATGCACCTTGAACCTTAACTTTTTAGCGGTTTTTGAGTCTAGGCCAATGAGATCACTAGTTGTAACAATGAAAAATCTTGACATTCCATCGTGTTTGACATTCCATTGCCGTTCAGCGCTATCCTTCTTATGCGGATCATTACTTAAACAGCCCAAAACGGTGTTTTAAGGAACTTGGGAAAACCCGTCGTTGGGTGCCCCTGAAAATAGGTGACATAGCCCTTTTAATTCCATCCAGGTAAAGTAATAATACTCTTAGTTGCAGCTGGCTAACCATTTAACTTCCCCAAGACTGCCAAAATTCAAGAAAAATCCCAAATTTAATTTTATAATATATTGAAAAACAAAGGTACCATGCAAAAGTACTGCTGAAGAGGTTTCATATGAATGTCACACCATAGGATTTTGTCCAGACTCAAAAGTTAGAACTACACTACATGTCTCCATAATTGACTTTGGAAATGAAAGGGTTGACTACCTTAGCGTCCGAGTGCATCATTTTCTGTTTAATTTTGATCATTTGATCAGCATCTAATTTCTTGTTATAATATCAACCCATAATCAAACATAGATGTAATGAGAATCTAAGAATAATAATATAAATAATAATAAAAATGAAATTTATTATAAATATTCATATAATAACAATTACTGAATTTCACTTATATGTTCGCCAATATTTTATGTTATCCTTTGCGTTAAATAACCATGGAGTTAAAACCATAAAATATCTAAACACGTGTTCATCACTACATGGATAAAACTTTCAACGCTTTTTTGAAAGCTTTGATCTCCTGCCTTTGATCAAATTATACGCGGTTTCTGGTGACAAAAGGCTTTCTTCAAACTGTCTCTTTGCCATAGAGATGTGCACTTCGCGGTTGGAATGAATTTCGTGGAAAGAAATTATTTATGCAAATACTCTTGAAGTTTCATAAACATCATTTTACTTTACGGATCAACGCGATCAGAACAACTGCGTCATCTCATCGATTCTCATTCCACTTTTTCTCAAAGGTAAGAAACACCTATATTTTAAGATAATTCGCTGTATAACATTCACATTCTATTCTGTCGAAGAGTGCCAGGACGGAAAGGTGAAAAGCCATCACCACTTTTTTAGAATTACCATTTTGAATTAAAACTGAGCAACACTTCACAGTAAGAACTGTTCGTCATCCGTTTTATTTGAACGGTCACATTTGAGGATTTCATCTACAGACACAAAATTAAAACCACCTTGTACTGCTTGTACAGCGAAACGAACCACAAATAGAAACTAACTCAGTTCCCGATAAGTTTCATGTGATTGATTACAGTTGAAGGTTCCATCCACAGAATCGAAAGTTATAACAGACTTGTTAAGCGCTATAAACAGCACCACAGGAAAGTACGTACTGCTTCGTGGCTTTTACCTTCATTTTAATGTTCAATGCACTTCAGAAATTTATCCACGGCAGAACCACATTACAAGAGCCGAGATTTGGCGATACTGAGGAAATAGGTTAGTCGAATTTATCCCCAATTTAATGTACGCCCTACTCCGGCAAATGAGTGAAACGGACCTCGTAATCTTGTTCTTGAACGCCCTTTTTATTTGCTTTCTTCAGGGTGAAAAAATTATTTTCTCGATGCTTCTCGATTAAACAGATCGCTTTAGTGATACGAGAATACCGATATAATTACTTAACACGCTCACGTTTTTCCCAGGAACGACCAAAATCTATATTCACGAAATTGAATCCTCGATTTCATTTTATAAATCGCTAGAAACGAAAACTACCGCAGGAAAGTACTGCTAAATAGCCTTCGTTAGTGCTAATGAATGGTCACGCTCATCATTTCATCCTCAGACTGTAAAGTAAGACTGACGTTAAAGGTCTCACACGCACACACGATCAAATTTAAGTCATTGCCAAAACCGATTTACCGTGAAACGTTCATGTAAAAGCCAAACCGATAGAAATTCAGTGAGCTTTGTCTAAAAAGGACAAGCTTTAGCTGTCCTTTTTAGAGAGGTGTTCGCCTTATAAAGAGTTTAGTTACTGACGAACACTGAAGTGAAATTCGGCCAGAACCGGCAGCCAATAATTGATCTCAGAGTGGTGTCCGCCTTACAGGGGTGTCCATCTCACGAGAGTTTACTGTAAACCGCGCCCCAGCTTTGCGCTTGCTTCTTCTAATCAGTAAAAGAGGCAATGAATTTTTTCTGCTTTGTACTTCTTGTTTAGCTTATAAATAAAATAGATTAAGTTAAGCGAATGCTGTATTTGGTGCTAGTTTTATTAAACAGATGCGAAAATCAACTCTTATTTGTACATCGAGTTGGTTATGGTATGTTCTTGATCAGTGTCTTTTTCTACTCCATGTAAGCAATTCTCGCCAGCAATTCTAAATTGAATCATTTAGGCAAACGTTTTCAATCTTTTCAGTCAAAGAACTTTTAAAACGAGATATACTGACAGAATATATTATACTCTTTATGATCAGGTTGTAATTTCTCAACTAGAATGTCAATTCTAGTCACTGATGTAGCTTATGAGAATACACAACTAGATCATCTGAGGGAAGTTTGCTTGATTTCTAATATATTTTTCTCGACTTGTAGCAGTTGCTGTGATATATATGATACCATGTATGAAGTTAACTAGTGTCTCCTTTTCACATTACTGTTCTTTTCTAAGTTTTGTTCTAAATTTTAAACGCAAATTTCCCTAATTTGATCTTCAATAAATAATTCGTTGACATTTTCATTCGCGGACTGGTAATACTATTTCTGGATGTGATCAATGAATGTGCAGTCGATACCTTCGTTAATTCTACATTCCCAGCGAAGAACGGCGTTACCACAGTAACTCACTGTGAACGAAAACTAACAAGACAACACAAGATGAGAAAAAAGTTTGCTTCAATAGAGATGATAAATTGTGGGCTCAACCCATAACAAAATCGTAGTTTTAAAGCGTGGCGTACACGGTTGGTTGTTTTCTTTAAATTTTAGTTTTTTCGCTTGAAAATTTTGAATGCCTTTTTTGGTTAAAAATGTCCAGGGTACTAAAAGAAGGTGAGATGACACAATATTCACAATAACAATTGTAGCAGGTTTTCTGATCACGTTGAAGAAGAGATCCAAAGATTTTTCTTGGTGAATGTTCATCTCTGTTGTTGTGACGTGAAAAATGTTCGTCCGCGGCAGTGCAAGCTATAGTTAGTCAGGGTGTACTCATCAGCACTTTTAAAATATTAAAATATTAATAGAATTCACTGATGTAAAATGCGGTTATTGGTGTGATTTCATTATCTGATCTGACCGATTTCGTTATGTTCGTTTATGACATCGAGAGAAACGTTCAACTGAACGTTATACGAAATAGTTATAATTGAAAAATAATATTAGTGATTATCGTGTAATGATGAATTATCGAGTTTCATTGTTAATTTTATTGGTTGACCATAAAATAAAGTAAATGGTTTCATTTCGTTTAAACTAACTAATAGGCTATAAATGGCTGATTGCAAAGGGATTGTTTTGCAATCTAAATATCAGTGTTCGTCAGGGTAATTTAGAATTACCGGGGTTTAATGATGTATTCCATGTTTTTTAACAAGTAATGATGCTTTTTTTTTTTTATTCTTTAAAAAATAGAAATTCTAAGGTGAAGCGACTCTGGTATGGCAAATTCCAAGTTACTGCTGCTGGTTCTGTTGGCAGTCATTGCTGTATCTCTTGTAAGAAGCAGAAGCTTGTTCAAACGAACTGGGGTAAGGAATGAGAAATCAACTGTAACTTCAGTTTATCCATTTATTGAAACATTCTCATCCACACACTCAAATGTTAAAACCACCTTGTACAACAAATAGTACCACAGGAATATATTACTCAATTAAATGGCCAAGGATTTCATCCACAGATTCAAAAGGTAGCACTACCCCGTACAGCATAATAAACAGCACCACAGGAAAGTACTGCTAAATAGCTTTCACATGATTTGAATGGTCACACTGTAAGATTTCATCCACAGACTCAAATGTTAGAGCCACCTTGTACAACATAGTACACAGTACCACAGGAAAGTACTGTTCAGTAGCATTCATTTGAATGGTCACACTTTAAGATTTCATCCACAGACTCAAAAGTTAGGACCACCTTGTACAGCATAATAAACAGTACCACAGGAAAGTACTGCTCAATAGCTTTCATTTGAATGGACACACTTTAGGATTTCATCCACAGACTCAAAAGTTAGAACCACCTTGTACAGCATAATAAACAGTACCACAGGAAAGTACTGCTCAATAGCTTTCATTTGAATGGACACACTTTAGGATTTCATCCACAGACTCAAATGTTAGAACCACCTTTTACAGCATAATAAACAGTACCACAGGAAAGTACTGTTCAATAGCTTTCATTTGAATGGTCACACTTTAGGATTTCATCCACAGACTCAAATGTTAGAGCCACCTTTTACAGCATACTAACCAGCGCCACAGGACAGTATTGCTCAATAGCTTTCATTTGAATCGTTTGTTCTATTAACTATGTTTGAATGGTCACACTTTAGGATTTCATCTACAGACTCAAAAGTTAGAACCACCTTGTACAGCATAATAACAGTACCACAGGATTTCAAGTACTGCTCAGTAGCTTTCATTTGAATGGTCAGACGGCTTTAGGATTTCATCCACAGACTCAAAAGTTAAAACCACCTTGAACAGCATACTTACCAGCACCACAGGATTTCAAATACTGCTCAGTAGCTTTTATTTGAATGGTCACACTTTAGGATTTCGTCCACAGACTCAAAGGTTAGGACCACCGTACCTTGTGCAGCATATATAGCACACAGTGTCACAGGAAAGTGGTCAAATTGTCGAATGGTCGTGGCCTTCTCCTTCTTTTTGTTGATTGTTATACAGAAATTTGTTTCCCGATCCCTGTCATAAAAAAACGACCTCCGCATAAACACGAATTCCTATGTCCACCAGGCATAACGGGCAGTAAGTAAATACTGAATAAACACGAACACATCAAATTCGTATGGCCGTAGCTGGTTGTAATATAAACGCGGTTTTCTACTCTGTTCTCACGAAATTAACTGCCTGTTCACAGCACGAGTTTGTGCAGTTAGACACGAATATGGACGGTTCTGTCGACAGAGCGGAGCTGACGGCTTTGATTGGGAATTCGCATCTTGCTAAAATCCACATGGGAAATTTTGACTCGGATAGAGATGGGCTATTAAGCGAGGATGGTAAGTATTGAATAAATAATAATAATAATAATAATAATACGTTCTTAAAAACGCATTAAAAAAGAGTCGCTATGCTTTTTTACAATATAGATAGCTAATGCGTGAAAAATGGTTTCTTTGTTCTTTGTGCTTTGAGAACCAATTATGTGGGCACGTAAGGTGAGAAGAGATTTGAGATTCATCACACCCGGTGAGCCTGCATCACTCCCAGAGTCAATAATGAAGACATGTAGTGTAGTTCTAACTTTTGAGTCTGTGGACGAAATCCTATGGTGTGACCATTCAAACGAAACCTCTTCAGCAGTACTTTTGCATGGTACCATTTGTTTTTCAATATTTTACAAAATGAAATTTGGGATTTTTCTGAAGTTTGTTTTTAGCATTCTTGAGAAGTAGTAGTAGTAGTAGTAGTAGTAGTAGTAGTAGTAGTAGTAGTAGTAGTAGTAGTAGTAGTAAAACTTTTAGTCAGGGTGGCCCTTTCAGCTCAAGGCTGGTATCCATAGGGGCCCTGCATGTAATAAAAAATACATTACATTAAAAATTTAAATTACAGTGAAAAATTTAAGTAATAACAAACTACATATTAAGAAACCTAAATTTACAATATAAAACATTACAAGTGATAAATCGGGAAACTGCTAATAATAATAACACTGCGAATATAGACCCTTTTAATAATTACCACGATGCATCATTTTCCGCTAATGACGTCAAACATATTCTTTTGAATTGCAAGAGAATTCAAAAGAATATGTTTGACGTCATTAGCGGAAAATGATGCATCGTGGTATTTATTAAAAGTGTCTATAGCGGCCTCTCGCGTGAATGCCCCTTGTGGACGGGGCGGCGATGAGAGGCGGCTGTATTTGCAAGCTCCCCTATTTCGAGTGAGGTACGGGATTGCGGAAAATTGGTTCTATTCTTTTCAATTCCTTTTAGAACGAGGCATTGAGATAATGAGCTCTATTCTTTTTCAATGAGATGCAAATTAGTATCTTCCAATTTTCTGCAATACCGCACCTTGGAGCCTATTTCGCAATTGATATGGATTTGTGGCAACTTTTGAAAACACCGTGTTAAAACTTAAAATATTCCCGGCCTTCTCCTTGTAGTATCAATGCATTATCGAGCAGAGAGGTGATAAGAATTAAACAGTGATCTCCCAAGATGAATCTCTTGATTCTTTTATGTTATAAGAAATGTATGGGAAGCAGTAAAGAGAATTTGTGTTTTGACTTTAGGGCTCACAGGGTTAAGTGCCCAAATCACCTTTCTTCATGGTAATTTAATTGTAGTTCCTTCTTTTTGATTGGCTAGTTTTATTTCCCAGTTTAATTCGAAATTCAAGTCTGTTCTCAATAAACGAATACGTCGTTATTTATATTTGCAGAATTCAACCAGTCACCATTTGCTTAGTTCCTGAAAGCCACTTGGAGATTGGAACGGAGGTCAAAGAATTGTAGCACAAGCGACCAACTCTTCTATGGAACTTATCTTTTTTTAGTTCTAATCCTACACTGTACGCCACTGGGTCTTAATTTATGTCAATAAAACAAAGGAAATTTGGGATTAAAACGTTTTGTATCTCAAATATGCCTAACCTCAGAAAGAAAGCGTGGCTTAGAACCCACGTCTACTTCTATCAATCCCAGAGTTTATATACAGCCCTTTCCTTCATTGACCCCAGCCTAGTACCCAGTCTAATTTTTATCTACCCGGCCTAGTACCCATTCCTACTCTACAATCAGCTTAACCTCCCTTCTCACTTCATCACAATTGCCTGATTTCGTGTCTACCTTTACAAACTGATAATCGAAGTAGGGAATGCAAGAGCCAAGTTTTTAACAAAGTTGTATAATTTGCCGGATCTTATATTTCTACGTAAGGAAGTAGTCAACGGCATGTCAGTTTTATTAATGCCTCGTGTGGACCCCACCCCCTCCCACCCCGGGGCGTGTGGACTTAGTGCTCATTTTCGGTCTGGTAGCCATTTCCGGTCTAGTAGTCCCGCAGCGAAGTTTCTCTCCCTTTTCCGTGCGATATGCTGCCGGGACATAATTTCCCCAAAATTGGTGTTGCACAATTATGATAGTATCGTGTCGCTGCAACATGTCCCTGAGACAATATCTCCGCAGCATTTTCATGTGTATGCAAACGCCTGATTTTGTCCCGGGATTTTGTCCCTGCTACATATCCCGCTACACGTCCCTAATACATGTCCCTCCGTGTGTACTACACAAATTTTTGTCGCTGCTACATGTCGCTGCGACACAATCCCTGCTACATGACCCCTCGTGTCTGCCCACCTGAAGTGACACGGAATGTTACTCTCCGAAAAATTTAATTTAATAATTTCTTTGTTTTAGAAAACCTCACAAGTTTACGCCCTCGGGGAATACAGTTATTTCAATTAACGTTGTCGGATGAAAAAGGCGAAAAGCCAAGACCGCAAGGTAGTATGGGATTTTCATGCGATGGCTATTAACCCTAACCCATACTACCTTGCGGTCTTGGCTTTAAGCTTTCATCCGACAACGTTAATTGAAATAGCTGTATATCACACATCACCGAGGGACAGGTCAATAACCCTTACATATATTATCGCAGACGGGCGACGGTCGCTCAGGGAAATTTAACTTTTCTTGTAAAATCGTCGCTGATTTGAATTACAATGCAGTCATGCGGTGAACCATATCAACATGTCTTATTAAAATTTGAAACATGTATCCATTCATATGCTGCTTATAAAATTATAGAAGTTTAGTAAATTTAATTGGACTGAGTGGAGTACAATTCATCGGGCGAGTAATTTGATTTCAAATCGCGCGAGGTCGATTTGAAATTGATAGAGGGTCCCCCCCTCGGCTATGCTCTCTCTGTTCTCATTACACGAAGTTTAATTACTAAATAATCAAACCAATGACGAAATTAAAAATTAAAAATTATACGTGGGCAGTTTGCGTAGACTCTTATGTACTCAAAACATCAAGAATTCCGCGCCAATCAAGTAAGAAATAGACGCACGGATGACCAATCACAATCGAGAATTTTGTCATTGATCATGATACAGAAGTATATGGTAAATAAGACCGTATAATTTTAATAATATCAGTATCTTATTGATCAAGAACACGAGTTCAGTTTGATATCACGATCATTGATCAGTCTCACTAATTTCACGTTTTCAAAAAAGGTAAGCCTAGAACCTAAATTATAGTGCTATTTACCTTTTTCCCAAAGTTTTTTGTTGCAGCTGAGGGCAATGTTAAAAAATGTTATCTATGGTTTAAGAAAATGAAACATTCATTTGAAGTACGAAGATCAAAGAATCGAGCTGTTCAACAGGTTTAATTTGAAGGAAAACACTTCAATGTTTTATCTACATTTTAAACATATGTTTGATTAATCTGTGTCTGACTTCTGGGAAGAAAATGAGTAACCGTGAAACTTGCCCATGGATCAGCACAGCATGCTATTTTGAAACATTATTCAGATCATTGAGCATACCGTCTCGGTAATATCGCGCGAGTGACTGTTCTGAGAAAGCTCTATTATCGATTAACATTCGAGTTATCCTTGTAGCACTATATGAAAGTACTGCTTATTGGCGTTCATTTTTGAACGGTCACACTTGAGGAAATTTTAATATTCACACACCTCTGTACTGAGTACAATTAACAGTACCGCAGGAAAGCACTGCTCAATAGCTTTCATTTGAATGGTCACACTTCAGGCTTCAGTCCAGCGACTCAAAAATTAGAACCACTTTGCACAGCACAATAAACAGTTCCACAAAAAAAGAAATGCTCAATAGCTTTCATTTGAATGGTCACACTTTAGGATTTCATCCACAGACTCAAAAGTTAGAACCACCTTGTACAGCATAATGAACAGTAGTCTGTCGTTTGTGATCGTCCGGGTTAGTGTAGTTTTGAAAAGACTGTTGTTAACATTGACTGACGTTTCGACAACCTGAGCGGAAGTCATCTTCAGAGACATGTGAACTGTGAATAGTCAATGATGTTATATACGTCTGGTTATAGCTGTCATTGGTCAGTTTAGCCATACAGAAAAAAACTCAATATAGCTTTCATTTGAATTCACCCTTATCACTGTTTTTCAATTAGTAGTCATTTTCTTGGCTCTCTACCAAAGCTGCTTATACCATTGTTAGAACACCTTAAAACTAATCTACTGCCCAAATTCGAGGATTATGCGATGTTTGCGAGCAACAGTTAGAAGTCGCGAAATTCGGGAATTTTGCGAGTTTTTGACAAACATTGTTTTGTATGGAAGACGGGCAAAGCTGCGCGTTAGTCTTCTCGATCTTGTATCTTCGCTCCTATACATCACATGAGCCTTAAATTTGAGAATTTGTATAGGTTTGAGGTGTTCTTTAAAAGCAACTTAGCGTAGAGACATAGAGGCAAGGGATAACCCTAGGCTGAATGGGCCCCACACTTGGGGGTTTCATTCACAGACTTAAAAGTGGGAACGACCTGGAAAGCATAATAAACAACACCACAGAAAGTACTGCTCAATAGCTTTCATTTGAATGGTCACACTTTAGGATTTCATCCACAGACTCAAAAGTTAGAACCACTTTGTACCACATAATAAACAGTACCACAGGAAAGTACGGTTCAGTAGCTTTCATTTGAATGGCCACACTTTAGGAAGTTCATCCACAGACTCAAAAGTTAGAACCACCTTGTACAGCGTAATAAACAACACCACAGGGAAGTACTGCTTAATATTTTTCATTTGAATGGTCACACCATAGGATTTTATCCACAGACTCAACAGTTAAAACTACCTTGTACAACGTAATAAACAGCACCACAGGGAAGTACTGCTTAATATTTTTCATTTGAATGGTCACACCATCAGAGAATTTTATCCACAGACTCAAAAGTTAGAACTACCTTGCACAACGTAATAAACAGCACCACAGGAAATTAATGTTCAATGGCTTTTATTTGAATGATCGCACTTTTCCTGTGGTGCTGTTTAATTTATTACGCTGTTCAAGGTGGTTCTAACTGTTGAGTCTGTGGACAAAATCTTAAAGTGTAACCATTCCAACTCTGAGCAGAATTTTCCTGTGGAACTTATTGTTTTGTCTTCTTGGTTTGGTTATCAAATAATTCGGAGCTTTTTTAAAATTTATGCTGGACACTCATGAAGGTTAAGTTCATCGAGTTCCAAGCAAAGATCAGAATTGCCATGGTAACTCGATTTGAAAGAGACCTGCAAAACCTAGAAATGAAAGCGGGGAGAGCGACAACTGGGTTTTTGTACTTTATCCTTGATATTTAGTGCAAAATTATCCCCCTCCCCTATGCATTTCATTTTCAATTTTAAATCAATTTCAGTGAACGCAAGGAGTATCCTCATGGCAAATTCCAAGCTGTCGTTAGTTTTGTGGATGGCTGTGGCTGTTTCGCTTGTGACAAGCAAGAGCTTGTGGACAAGAAGTGATGTGAGTCTAAAACCTTCCTTCTGCATTTTATTTATCTTCATTTACGTTTATTCCACCCGGTGTTTTATTGACTGATTTAAGGTCGCGGAAGATACCTGCCATGAATAAATTCATAAGGCAAAATTTTGGCAGGGGTGTCACTTTTAAGTAATGATCCACAACTTTAATTAAAGGAAACCACCATTGTCAGAACAAATTGGCGTTAAATTGTTGGAAATAAAGTCGAAATTTATAATTTTTAAAACAACAGGTGCAAATATAATTTTGGTGTACAAAAAAATGGATACGAATATCGCCTGTTTTCGCTTTCAAATTTCCCGCGCGCCGCCATTTTGAATATTTATGACGTGTTACGGTTGCCGCTATTGTTAAAGGCCCAGTATCACCCATTCGGCTTTTCGGTCATTTGTTTTTGTTTTCAAATGATGAGCTCGCTCGCGATTGGCTCTTTCGGGAATTTTCGACCGCGTTAAATTCAATTGTCGAGGCATTGGGCGCGTAATGCATTTTGGGTGATACTGGTCCTTTAAGAATCGAAGTTCTTTTGTATGCAACAATTAGACAACCGTAACACGTCATAAATATTCAAAATGGCAGCGGGCGGAAAATTTAAAAGCGAAAACAGGCGATATTCGTATCCATTTTTTTACACTAAAATTATATTTGAACCTGTTTTTTTTTTTAATAATTTAGACTTTATTTCCAACAATTTAACATCAATTCGTTATAACAATGGAGGTTCCCTTTAAAATTTATTAGCTTTAAAGGAGTAAAATTGTCCATGTTAGAATTTGAAGCCTCGTGTCTTCCCTTTGAAAGCCTATTTAAACATTTTGCGTCAGATATCACAATCTACAATACACCGAGTTTACCTCCCTGCCGTGTCATCTCATAAAATTCTGTATCCGCGCTGAATTCTTGGACACGAAGGCTTCCCGAGCAAACAAGAATACAAAACTATATTTATGGTAATTTTGCTAATTTCAATCCACTGGCTATTGTCAACACTTCATGCAGAAAGAACAATGCGTTGCAAAATAGTGTATTTTACCAGACAGCGCTTTGCACGTACAATTATTGATGCAGAAACATTACGGAGCCTGTTCGTCAATATTTCGCGCATTTTTGGTATCAGCCGGGTCGCACTCCTTGCATATTCTTTTCATAAATGCATACTGATGAGCGGAACCTGTCCCTCGCAACCTTGCTATAATAAACTTTATTAACGTGTCATTGATACCTAGTTTACATAAACTATAATAACGGCAAAAACCACAGCGACAAACCAATGAAGAGTGCCGGATCTATCGTAGACCTGGATCAGTAAAAATCTTGAAATAGTAAAGGTAAAAACGGCAAACTGATCCTTACGGCAAGAAGAAGAGATATTGCCGTAAGGATCAGTTTGCCGTTTTTACCTTTACTAATTTACATTTATGGCAAACTAATTGAGGTCACCTACCTATCACTCAACCAGTTCCCAGTTGCTTACGCTCGCGCTTGACCGCGGGAAGACGAGAAACTAGGAACTAGGCTAATGAATATTCGGTTATTCGCAGGCTTTGTTTGAAGAAGTAGATACCAATGAGGATGGTGAAGTCGACACAGGCGAGCTGGCGACATATTTAGAATCTACGACCTCTGAAGAGGAAGGGAGGAACTTTCTTACTATTGCTGCTGGTTATGTGGACGGTGTCGATCAAAATGAAAATGGGGTACTGGAACCCGAGGGTACGAATTTGCATAATTTGCATTGTCTTTGGTATAGAGCGTTTTCACTCACGTGACCAGCGGCCATATTGGTTTAATGAAACAAAAGAAAATGTTTGCATAAAAATAGAGTTCAATTCCCGGAGGATTGGTTTGGTACACCAATATGGCCGCCGTGACGTCATATGAAAACGCTCTATACAGTAGACAATATTCGTATTCCTGGTATTGAACTGGCACTACCTTGCAATGGAGGCTCATGCGGGGGAATATAGGTAGAGTCTAGATTCCATAGCTCAGAAGGAGGTCGGACACCTTATTGAGAGTTATATAACGGAGTAACTGGTTAGCTTTCATTTGAGGTCAGGGTTAGCAGTTTATATAGTTAAATTTAGGCCTAAATAACCCGAGTAGCTAGGTGGTACAGTGGTACGGTAGGCTATGTAAGTCTAAGCCTAGCTGAGGTCACAGGTTCAATCCTCAGTGGGGATTTTAGATATTCTTTTTTAATACTTAAAAATTTATTGATAATAAAATTCTAAGTGTCGACATTACGTTATATAATTCTCAATAAGCTGTCCAACCTCCATCTGAGCTATAAAAGGTAGACTTTACCGGGAATATAAGAGGCGGCATATACGTCTGGAAACGCCACACAGGATTGGCTGAGAAAACAATAGAACAAACAACAAAACAATAGAGTACCGAAGTGATGACGTCACAAAAACTAAATTTGTGAAATTATGGGATTTGATTAGATATTCATTACGTAATGAACCAAGGCAAAAAATTAGAAAGGTTTGTATGCAGTCATCAGAGCATAACGGTGCCAATATCTCACCCCCAAATGGCAATAAGATGCTGATTTTTGGCAAGCGGGCATTTTTTGTCGTGCCCTTTCCGACTGATCTAATCAAATCCCATAATTTTACAAGTGTGACGTCACACTTCGGTACTCTATGGACTCTAGCCCTAAAACAATACATCTACGTGATACCCAGGTAACAATGAAATTAGAGGTTCTGAAAAGGTGCATGGTATCCGGAATATAATTAAAGATATTGCATATGAAAAGATTGTCCCGCACGAGCCTCGACTGCAAGCGTTCAATACCGAAAATGCGAATATTGTCCGTTCATGATTAATTTGTACAAGTGATATTTTGTAAGTTCTTGAAATTGAATGAGCCTGAAGTCTAGGAGGAGTTCATCCGGTTCGTACTATCGAACTCTGTCGTGTTGTCAAATGTCCATAACATTTAACAACAATTTAAACCTAATAATAAACAAGATTTGGTTCAAGAAAAAATTGAGTTTGTCGAATCCTGAAAAACATGCAATAAAAAACGAAAAGCACTGCCAGGAAGCTTTCAGTTTGAATTTTTCTTCTTTAGGACTTCATCCACTGACTCAAAAGTTAGAACCACCATGTACAACTGACAATAAAAGTTAGAATCACCTTGTACAACAAAATAAACATTACTTAAAGAGTAGATGTTGTTTTTATGTCCCGTGTTTGTTCACTCCAGTTAGCAAGAGACTCTTTGATAATCTAGGGGTTCTTTATTTTTATTTACAGAATTTGACAACTTGCGATTCGATAACGTCAAGCGATAGCACCGAACAATCTAAGGCCTCTGAAGGTTAAAAGCCAGTTGAAGCTGAAGAAGAAGTAGCCAATTGTTTATGCGACCTTTTCAGTTTGGATAAATTGTAGCTTAGCTAGATTGATTCAAATAAACGACAAAATATTTGGGGCTTAACTGTTGGCATCTTTAATGACCGTCTGCTTGGATGCACTTTATGGAAGCGGTCATTTTAAAATGAAATTAAAAAAGTGTTAAATTTGACGCTGTTTATAGAATAATCTTAAGTTTCGGCAATGCTGCCTTCTTCAGGGTACAAAACTATTCAATTGGTTTTGTACCCTGAAGAAGGCAGCATTGCCGAGACGAAAATTGCATCATCGAAACGTCGGTAAAGAAAGATGATTCTACAAACAGCGTCAAATTTAACACTTTTTTCATTTCATCGTTCAGTATAACGCTGCGCAGGTAATTTAAATATTTCTCACTCTCGGTCATTTTAAAACCCTTTCATTCCGGAACAGACTCGTACCCAGTCGCTTTTTATTTGATTTTGGAGCGTGAGGAGATTGGATACAAGTAAAATGAGACGCGTGGGATGTTATGGGCAGCGAAAAAGGGAATTACAGCGACAAGCTGCCCATTCAGGGGGGGGCAGAACACTCATCGATTTTTCGTATAGGATTCCTCCAACAAAATATTACGTCACATCCGGTTACAAAATGCCGCTCCATCCCGCTCGGCTCGTCTCCGAGAGGTTCAAAGAGAACGTTTGGGATAGGCACGACTTTTCTTTTTTTTTAACCGACAGTGGCATTGAATTTCATACCATGGGTAGACAAAGTTGCAGACATACTGCTTCGTCCCATTCAGCAAAGATTTTGGCAAAATAGGAATGTTTAGTTCGGTTTTCACAGTAAATTACAACAAGCGAAGTGGCATGTAATGGCGAACACTCCACACTTCCAAGACATGTGGCGCTCGGACTTTTGGCTCTTGTCGTTTCTGATCGAGTGAAATCATCGAAAACTATAGCCCACGGTCTCAATAACATCAAGAAGGAACCATTGGAGGTCATAGTTTTCATCGTTCTGTGCGGGAACATTATTACCACTCGACCTGAAGCTGTCAGTGTATCTTAAACTGCTGTCTTATCATGGCGAACACATCTACACTTCCAAGACATGTGGCGCTCGGACTTTTGGCTGTTGTCGTTTCTGATCGAGTGAAATCATCGAAAACTATAGCCCACGGTCTCAATAACATCAAGAAGGAACCATTGGAGGTCATAGTTTTTATCGTGCTGTGCGGGAACATTATTACCACTCGACCTGAAGCTGTCAGTGTATCTTAAACTGCTGTCTTATCATGGCGAACACTCTACACTTCCAAGACATGTGGCGCTCGTACTTTTGGCTCCTGTCGTTTCTGATCGAGAGAAATCATCGAAAACTATAGAATTTAGTTTTATCGACTGAGTCGATAAGGTAAATTGACCACCGTAAAAAGATTCAAACAGCTGACGTTTCGAGCGCTAGCCCTTCGTCGGAGCGAATTAAGGAATTGTGGGTAGTGTGTGGTTTTATATAGTAAGCGGTGGAGCTACGCTATTGGTGGAAATTTGGTGACGTGAAAAACAAATGTAGATTAGTTGAATGAAAAGCGTTCGTTGATTCCGTGGGGTTTGAGAGTGCCGATTTGAAAGATGATTTTTTGTTCTAGGTTTTTACGGCTTTCTGTGTTACCCTGGTGTAGGGAAAGGCCGCAGATTGTCATGTGTTGTTTAGAATGGTTAGTAAGATTAAAATGGCGCGCGACTGGTTTGGATGCGTCTTTGTCATTTTTTTCAACGTCTCGGAGATGTTCACGAAAATGGTCGCCCAGTCTTCTCCCTGTTTCGCCGTAAAAACCTAGAACAAAAAATCACCTTTCAAATCGGCACTCTCAAACCCCACGGAATCAACGAACGCTTTTCATTCAACTAATCTACATTTGTTTTTCACGTCACCAAATTTCCACCAATAGCGTAGCTCCACCGCTTACTATATAAAACCACACACTACCCACAATTCCTTGATTCGCTCCGACGAAGGGCTAGCGCTCGAAACGTCAGCTATTTGAATCTTTTTACGGTGGTCAATTTACCTTATCGACTCAGTCGATAAAACTAAATTCTCGTGTTTCATCCCCCCACCGACGCAGCACCATAGTTTCTCTAGAAACTAACCCCATTCATCGAAAACTATAGCCCACGGTCTCAATAACATCAAGAAGGAACCATTGGAGGTCATAGTTTTCATCGTGCTGTGCGGGAACATTATTACCACTCGACCTGAAGCTGTCAGTGTGTCTTAAGGACGTTCGCGCTAATTGTTTATGCGCATCCTTACTGCGCACGCAATTCATGTCGCAACGCCATGCTTCGTCATGCACGAGCGCGCGCGCAAGAGAAGAAAATCAAGGACATAAAAGGGCTGATAGCGGTTGCGTTAACTTTGCTTAGATTTAACTCGCTTGGATGGTCGGTGACCCCCAATTTTTTTTTTCATAGATAATTTTCTATGCCAATTCTCGACAGATTGTGAGAAAATGAACAAAAAATCAATGTAGGAAGTTTAAATTTTTTCTATTTTTCTACCCGCGCGCCATCGAATCCTGCCAACTTGTGGCTGTCAGAGTTTGCAAATGCTGTCGTTTAAAGATGAAATTTACTTAAAGAAACGTCACCAGTTGAATAAATTAGCTAAACAGACCTACTAGCATAAAATTTGGGAAAGAAAGTTGCATTTAGAGATTCATTTGCAATATTTTTAGACTAATCGGACATTCGGATCACATCCCGTAAGGAAGACAAATTTTTCAAAATTAGGGTCGCCTTTCAGATAGCTTATCTCAGAAACGAAGTCGGTGACCCCTTCATTTTTTTGCATTTCTGACACGAGTAACTCATAACCTAGCTGTAGCAAAAGTTTTATAAAAAAATCAATGTTAGAAGATTTTCACGCGAACGTCTTTAAACTGCTGTCTTATCACGGCGAACACTCTACACTTCCAAGACATGTGGCGCTCGGACTTTTGGCTCTTGTCGTTTCTGATCGAGTGAAATCATCGAAAACTATAGCCCACGGTCTCAATAACATCAAGAAGGAACCATTGGAGGTCATAGTTTTCATCGTGCTGTGCGGGAACATTATTACCACTCGACCTGAAGCTGTCAGTGTGTCTTAAACTACTGTCTTATCATGGCGAACACTCTACACTTCCAAGACATGTGGCGCTCGTACTTTTGACTCTTGTCGTTTCTGATGGAGTGAAATCATCGAAAACTATAGCCCACGGTCTCAATAACATCAAGAAGGAACCATTGGAGGTCATAGTTTTTATCGTGTTGTACGGGAACATAATTACCACTCGACCTGAACTCCTGAATGTGGCTGTACTTGTATGTCATGTATGTAAATTAAAGGTTGTTGTTCTCTGTTTCATATTTTATACCCTTCTCATCGAAGACTGCTGTTTTCAGCCTGATAACAAGATATTTACTCAGTTGTGTTCTAGGAACTTATTATAATAGATTTTTCAAACATAAGGGAAGTGGTCATAACAAGTATACTCGACGAGGACCCACCTTGTGTATCTCATGAGTGTAATAGACTAAATTTTTTGGCTTGAAAATTGGAGATGAGACTTAAATATTCTGTGTGCATGAAGCTTGCATTGCTAGTAAAACGGCACAGGAAGATTTAAATCTTTCTGTCAGTTTCTACTCCTGATAGAATGGGGGCCATGCCAACAAGACACCATCTTTTTAGGTGGGGGAGAGGGGGGTACATAAAGAGACCGCCGGTCTTTTTATAAAATGGTGGGTCCTGTCCGAGTACAATAGTTTTGACCATTTCCCTAACAAACATTGTTTAGCCTGAATGTTTTATCTAATACATGTATATAGTTACCAGGGGAGGATCCAGGAAATGTATAAAGAGGGGGCTGGAGCAATTTTGATAGTGACAATATGGGCGTGTAAGCGACCATCAGGATCTAGGGGGATTCGGGGGCATACATGTAATAATCCCAGGTAAAAGGGGGACGCGGCCCCCTAAATCTGCCCCTGGTTACCATCTATATAATTAAGCTAAGTTTATTTGGATAGAATATCATATAGTCTTAGAACATGGGAATCAACTTCATATTAGTTTGGTTTGAATTTTTGAAAGCCATCTAAGAAATTTCATATTTATGTATCAAATTATCCATTCCAGCAGTGGTCCCCTGGGCACAAGTTGGGCATTTCATGATGTTGAAGTTGTGGAGGTTGGACATACATTGTATACTTAAATCTCTCAGTTAGATAACCTAAGCATTTGGGCCAAAACTTTGTGTTTGGGACCCCAAGACTATAGCCCCTGTCATACCAAGAGTATGTGAGAAACACAAAACCAAAGCCCAGTGGACTGCACACTGTGAGGAAACTGAACCACAGTACCAGTGAACGAAAGAGATGAGCTCAGACAGACAATAAGACCAAGGAAATGGAGAGAGATATAATACAGGGAAGTAAAAAAGGGGAAAGAATGGGAAGATAGCATAAATACATGATCTCACGGCCACAAAGAGAACCCAGTGAATTCCAAGTTCCACAAAAGCGCAGCCAAACCCAGACATGCGCAAATGCAAATCCCAGAAACAAAGAACTCATAAACCACAGCCAAGGAGACATGTACGTAAAAATGAAAGGAGTTGAATTGAAAAAGGGAAAAAAATATTAATAAATTGAAATAAAATAGGATAAAGTAAATATCACTTGATATTTATGCTTTGTAAAAAAAAAAATTCTCTTGAAGTTAATGTGCAGAGTGCATGTATTATACCAGCACAGGGCGAAGGGCCCCCTGGTACACAAAATACCAAAGCCCAGGGTAATGATAACTATTTCTCTGGGAGGCTCAGAAAGAATAACAAAGACATTGGGGGCACATTTGTGAATTCCAACCTTGCTGTAACCGTGATACGTATTAATTGATTGCATGTAAGAAAGGGATACATGTTTACTATAGTAGTTTGGGAGCTCTTCTATTGATTAGATAAATTTCTTTAGAAAACTGATTTTTGTCTCACTGTTAACTCAGTAGAAATTTAATTAGTCAGAATGTATAAAAAGGGGTGGAGGGGGAGTAAGTAATGTCATTTTTTTATCTTTACATTAGGTTACATTATAGGAAAAGATCAAAGGAGAGGTTGGCAGAAGAAGCAAGAGGGCCCCAAGGAAAAATTGAATAAAAACATAAGTTAATTTGATATTCATACATGTTGCATAAATACCACCACAACCTTGTCTGTAATAAAAATCCAAGGGCCCATAAAAATATGGGCCAAACATCGTACATTCCGCCGGTAGCAATCAAATTAGAATAAAACTCTTTTTAGTTATAAAGTGCTTAATAAATGTTTTTTAGAAAATGCTTGATTTTATGCTCAGACATTTTTTCAAAATTAATTTTGGATGACAGGCTGGAGGGGGCAGGAAAGGAAGGTTGCGTTAGAGGGGGCGGGGAGGGGGGGAGGGGGGGGAGGGGGGGGTGGGGAACCAACAAGAACCAGGGCACACAAGACATGTTCAATATTTGTCTTAAATCTAGTTTTATTCTTTTTAACTCTTTTCAATATTATTTATTATTTGGATAAGTCTTCTTGAGCAGCAGGTTAGCTGTGCAGCTAGCTGTTTTGCCTTTCTATTCTGTCACTGACACACCTTGACAATGTTTCTATCTACCTGCAATGAAAGCAATTGAAGAAAGTCAATATTTTCTATTTCCCAACCCTCTGCTTAGTCTAAACTATTGCATTATGCAGTATACACCTCAAGGCCATTAGACCACTTGTCTAAGAATGTTTATACTCAGTGATGTGGCAGTGGATTTGTATATGTAATCGCATGTTCGATAAATTAGGCTATCTTCTCTAGGTGTACTTACATGTAACAGCCAAATGTCCTTTGACAAAATTTAAAAATTTATTTAACAACAGTGAGTTGAAAACCTTTTTTTGTCACTTTGTGAGAGTATTTTCACTTCGGGTAGTTTCAAGTCTGACGTGACTCTTGAAAAGTCTGCAGGTTTCCCTATAATTTTACCCTCTACATTATAAACAAGTAATCACATGTTCCCTTGTAAAATTATGGATTAATATCTCGCATGTTTTCAGAAGCTGTAGAAATTACTCTTGTTGTGAAGCGACTAGGGCAATTTCTATAGATTCTGAAAACACAAGTGATATTAATCCATAATTTTACAAGGGAACATGCAATTACTAGTTAATAATGTAGAGGGCAAAATTATAGGGAAACCTTTCAGACTTTTTAAGAGTCATGTCAGACTTGACACTACCCGGAGTGAAAATACTCTCGCAAACTGACAAAAAAACTTTTCAACTCACTGTTATTAAATAAATTTTGTCAAAGTACATTTGGCTGTTATGTACACCTAGAGAACATAGCCTAATTTATCGATAAAAGGTACTTTATGACAAAAACAAAGCAAATTTTATTTAAATGTACCAGTATTCATCTAATCTAAACAAGATTCCTTTTATGAGGTGTTCTGATTCATAGAGAATAATAATTATTTTTTAAATATACAAGACTGCTTATCTAAATATAAAAAAAAATAAATCTGAGGACATGTCTAAAAAATAATTGCCTAAATAATCAAGATTAGTAAAAAAGACAAAAAACGATGTTATCAGGTTTTTCCAAGGTTAAATAAAAGGAATGTAGGGCTTCTTGGCAAGCTTTTATATGTGCCATCTTCACATTACTTGATTTCTCTCCTCCTCAGTGGCCTTTGACTTTGACCTAAATTTCAGAAGTCCTTACCTTTGTGAAACCCACTTTCGTCAACAAGGATTGGTTTTAAATTACCAAAAATATCTTCTGACTACAATGAAAAGAATTCCTTTGATCTAGAGGTTGGGATCAGTTTGTTAAGGAGGTGGATATGAGTTGGATTTTCTGTTCCAAAAAAAAAATATGACTTAGGGGGCTTTGATTCGAAAGGTGCCCCACCATAGGGAAAAATTTACAACTTTGCAATAGTCATTTCACAATCCCCTTAGTTGTCCTGGAAACCAATGATATGACTGTGCATAACTATTAAAACATTAATGTCTCTTTATGTTTGAAAAAATGGATTAATAATGATTATTTTCCAAACCACAAATGCTTGAATATTTTGTTTCCAGGCTGAAAACAACCTATTAGAAAAGTATGAAATAAGTTTCAACTGAAACTCATAAGTGGTTTGAAACGTGCAACTGTCTCTTGTACGCTTCTAAACAAGCTACATGTACCGATTATTCAATTTGCTAAGAAGATGTTACAAGCTATATTTGGAAAATCAAGATAAAAATATTAACCAATCAATTCTCTAGAACAACTTGCTTCCAATCTCGAGGGACCGAGGGGTTTCCAAATATGGTATTAAGCAGAAAATGAATATTCGGAAGCTGTGAATGCGCGTTACACGTTTCAACCCACTTATGGGTTTCTGGTTTTAAGTATACACATAAAGTAGGTCTTCAATTTTTAGAGGCCCTATATTGTTTGGAATAGCCTCAAAAACAAACTTAGAAAACTTGATAATATAAATCAGCCCTAAAGAGATTATTATTTCTATGAAAGGAACATGTGTCAATTACAACAACTTATACGATTCTGAATACTATAAAAAATGAAAATTGATTATTTATTGGATTTTACTTTATTTTCTTTAAAATATATTAATGTTGATGAAAGTAAGTTTTTACTTTAGTAATTACTTTGTACTTTAATAAACGGTCCACATCAGCATTGCATTGTGCTGCCATTCATTTGGCCTTTTGAAACAAAAAATGTATATAATATGTATATTTGTAAAATTCATTAATAATTCATAAGGGTACTAACAAATAGAAATGAGCCATTCCAATCACATGGTTAACCTTGTAAATCAGATACAACTCACTAGTGGTTGTATCTAATTTACAATCCAGATACAACCACTAGTGGGTTGTATCTGGAATGTGAATTTCACAAGTTGTTTACAACTTTCGCGTCTGTGTTGTATCAGCACCATACATTCACTCGGCTGCACCTCCTGATTGTGTAGGCCGATACAGCACTCCCGCTCATGTACATGTAGTAAACATTACATAGAACACCAACCTTTAATCTGTAAAGGATTCAGCCTCTAGATCAGATTCAGTTCCAATCCATCAGTGACAGACACACTGACAGCTTCAGGTCGAGTGGTAATAATGTTCCCGTACAACACAATAAAAACTATGACCTCCAATGGTTCCTTCTTGATGTTATTGAGACCGTGGGCTATAGTTTTCGATGATTTCTCTCGATCAGAAACGACAGGAGCCAAAAGTATGAGCGCCACATGTCTTGGAAGTGTAGAGTGTTTTCGCCATGATAAGACAGTTGTTCAAGATACACTGATAGCTTCAGGTCGAGTGGTAATTATGTTCCCGTACAACACAATAAAAACTATGACCTCCAATGGTTCCTTCTTGATGTTATTAGGACCGTGGGCTATAGTTTTCGATGATTTCTCTCGATCAGAAACGACAAGAGTCAAAAGTACGAGCGCCACATGTCTTGGAAGTGTAGAGTGTTCGCCATGATAAGACAGCAGTTTAAGATATGTTGTAGTTCAATTTTACTCGTGGTAATAATGTTCCCGTACAACACGATAAAAACTATGACCTCCAATGGTTCCTTCTTGCAGTTATTGAGACCGTGGGCTATAGTTTTCGATGATTTCACTCGATCAGAAACGACAGGAGCCAAAAGTACGAGCGCCACATGTCTTGGAAGTGTAGAGTGTTCGCCATGACAAGACAGCAGTTTAAGATACACTGACAGCTTCAGGTCGAGTGGTAATAATGTTCCCGCACAGCACGATAAAAACTATTACCTCCAATGGTTCCTTCTTGCTGTTATTGAGACCGTGGGCTATAGTTTTCGATGATATCACTCGATCAGAAACGACAAGAGCCAAAAGTCCGAGCGCCACATGTCTTGGAGGTGTGGAGTGTTCGCCATTACACGCCACTTTGCTTGCTGTTATTTACCGTCAAAACAATACTAAACAATTCTCTTTTACCGAAATATTTGCTTAAAAATACGATGCAACATTTCTGCAACTACCTTTTGCCCATAGTATGAAATGCCATGACACTGTAGGTTCATAAATACGCAGAAAGAAAACAGCCTGACTTGCAATTCGCCGACAATCACCGAGGCGGCGAGTCTGGCTTTCTTGAAATTTTCTAACCGGATGTGACGTAATATTTTGTTGGAGGATTCAAACACGAAAAAAGTGTCTGGCCCTGTGGAGTGTTCTGCCCCTCGGTGGGGAGGGAATAAGGTGGGGCGGAATAAGGTGGGGGAATAAGATGGGGGGAATAAGGTGGGGGGGGAATAAGGTGGCGGGAATACGGTGGGGTGAAAAGGTGGGGGAATAAGGTGGAGGGAATAAGGTGGGGCGAATAAGGTGGGGGGAATAAGGTGGGGGGGGGAATAACGTGGGGCGGAATAAAGTGGGGTGTGTGAAAATGTTAGAGACTGAAGACAATATTCGGCTCTTCAGCCGACCTTTCTTTTTTGGTGAGATAAGCGGGGGCTCCTATCCATCCCGCGTACTGTCACTCAATGGAACAATAGTCATCCTCGCTTCCCTTTTAGATAACTATTCCTTGGAAACCTTTGATAATTTTAAAGTTCATTTCTTTTTTTCAATACTTTAACACCAGCTGATCCCTAAATCCTTAATGAGGGATAGGTTGTAAATAAATTAATAAATTAATAACTCAATTTAGAAAGGACCGTTAAGTCATGAGAACGAGTGTGTTAGTTTTTCTTTTGTTTTCCCCTATGCTTACGCTTGTGTCAATGCTGTGCAAACCAATTCTCTAAAACAATTAAAAGTGTTGATATCGCCAGAAATAAGGCCTTGATTGAAAACAAATTGTGAGACCGTTAAAAAAATGAAAAAATTTGCATGTTTTCGAATATGAAAGACGATCGATCGCCAGGGAGATTTGACTTTTCTTGAAAAAAATCGTTAATTTGAATCACAATGCGATCATTGCGTAAACCGTGTCAACTTTGACGATACTGCACACGTCGATACGTAAAATAAGACTGCAGGAAGTTTGTTGTCATGAAATTGTATCTTACTGATCAGTTTCAGTTTGACCGCGGGTAGGATCATCGATTTACATTTCGCGTTTCTACAAGAGGGTAAGCTAAATGTCTACAGTTCAAAAGTACTGAAATGTAATGGCGATAAACATTTTTGCAACAGCAGCATGCTTAAAAAAATACTGGTTCAAAGCTTTCACGAGAATGATCACACCTTCATAAGTATCCAGCATGAATTTAGGAGAAGCTCCGAATTTCACACTGTGAATTATTTGAAACCAAATAATCAGTTCCAGAGGAAAATTTTGCTCAGAATTGCAATGGTTTACTTTAGGAATTCATCCACAGACTCAACAAATAACAACCTTGTACAGCTAATAAACAGTACCACAGGAAAGTCATTTGAGTGGTGACACTTTAGAATTTTATGCACAGACTCAAAAGTTACAACCGCCTTGCGTAGCATAATAAACAGTAGCACAGCATGCAGGAATGTACTGTTCAATAGCTTTCATTTGAATCGACTCACAGTTTACGATTTCATCCACAGACTCTAAAGTTATAACTGGCCGCACCTTGTACAGCACAATAAACAGCACCACTGAAATATTCAGCTACGAGAACCGAAATTAGCGTTCACATAGTTTCCTTTAAAGGCACCGTAAATTAAAATGATATATAAAAGAACAGTACAACGCTATTTCAAGCGTTTTTCTAAACGTTCTTCATTGGGTATTGCAGCATAATAAACGGTACCACATGAAACTACTACTCAATTTAATCTTTCAGTTCCAATTTTCACACTCTAAAATTTCAATTTATTCACATAATAACAGACACTCTATTTAACAAAACTAAACAAAATCAGTCAAACAAAACAAACGAAGGTTAACTTTGCTGTCATTTTCAGAGATTTTCTCAGCTTCATATCTCAAGAATATTTAAACGTTTCTTAAACAAAACTCTTTCAGTGTAATTTTCTCGACACTTAGTAACGACTAGATGCTATATAAAATAACGGGGACTGTTAAATAAAAGAAATACTAACATAATTTTTGGTCCTTCAAATGAAGAATGAAATAGTTAGCCGCACATTTCCTGTAGTATTCAAAAGGTTTACAACACCGCAAAATAACTCCAGCTTTTGATGCTGTGGATAAAATTCCAAATCGCGAAAGCTATTGAGTAGTACTTTCCTGTAGTGCTGTTTGTTATGCTGTACAAGGTGGTTCTAACTTTTGAGTCTGTGGATGAATTCCTAAAGTGTGACCATTCAAATGAAAGCTATTGAGCAGTACTTTCCTGTGGTGTTTGTTATGCTGTACAAGGTGGTTCTAACTTTTGAGTCTGTGGATGAAATCCTGGAGTGTGACCACTCAATTGAAAGCTATTGAGCACTACTTTCTTGTAGTGCTGTTTATTCATGTCCCTGCCAGGGGCAAAAATGAGGATCATAGGTGATTGTTTGATTTGTTTATTTCGTTGTTCAATGTGATCTTAACTCTTAAAAGTCTAAAGATGCAATGTGTGAACCATTCAACTGGAAATATATTGAGAAAACCGTTTCTACAGTGATGTTTGGCGTTTTTATTTTTTCATTTAATTCACACTGTCAAATTTTCAAAATATAGAATTGGATATTCAGAGACTGAGTTCCAGGCAAAGACCAGAATTACCATGGTAGTTCAATTTTAGAACCGCAATTAAAAAAACTAAAAAAGGAAAGCTTTCCCGCCTGAAATCATCACTGGACGGTGTAAGTTCACGTCTTCATCCAAATGGAGGTTTCGATGTGTTGTACATCATTGAAACAAGCAAAATTAAAAACAAGGTTAATTGAAATTAACATGCGAATTACAAGATACACTGCTTAAACACGAAGTTTCGGTATAAAAGGAGCCTGGCCTGGCCATTCTCACCTCCAGTCGTCAATCAATCACTGAAACATTAACAACCGGCAAGCAACATGCGCCATTACTAACACAATTTGGAAAACCTTTATGAAAGTGATATCAGAAGTCTTTATGAACTTCTATTTCATTTTTTGCCTAGGTAAAATCTTGGTTTAGTAGATTTTTGAAGCAAATTATATTTAAAGGACGCGCAAGTTAACCACGTTTTGTGACTGAAAGACGCCGTAATTTGCATTTCACACCCGAAAGGTGTGAAATGGGGGAGGAGCTAAGCCTTTTATACCGGAACTTCGTGTTTAAGTCAGTCTCTGACAAAAGGCAAAGGTCTTTTGACACTTAAATAAAGTTTCTATCTATCTATCTATCTAAAGGCAAGCGCTCGAAACGTCAGCTTTTGAATCTTTCTACGTTGGTCAATTAACTTATCAACTCAATTCATAAAACCAAATGTTTGTGTTTAACTCCCCGACACAGCACCACACACAGCACTAGCACCTTTCTTCAAGCATAAGAATAACTATGAATCAACAGATTTGTTGAGACTGTACCTCAAGAGTCCGATAAGTACGAAAGAGGAAAGAGGATACGAGGACCTTGCTTTCTTTGGAGGGCGGGGTTACCGAGACGCTTGTAAGGCGGATGGGCGGCATATCTTGTTTTTCATTAGAAATGAAAGGAACCAATTATGTGACGAATTTCAGCCCGGGAAAAAATTCAGCCCGGGACTAATAAACGTCAGCCCGATTTGGCGGGGGATTGGGGGAGGATTGTGATTTCATTGCGATTGCATGATGAATTTCAGCCTGGAAGCAACACTTCGAAACTCGACGGGGAAATTGACAGGAAAACACGCTTAAATCAAAATGGCTCTAACTTGGGCGCTTTACTTTTCCCGCAAGTTAGGTTTCTCTCAGCTCTCAACTTTCAACTTTTCTTGAAAACCTTTACTGAACATAATAGCCTGAGAAAACAGACGTCATTTCGCGGCGCCACCACTGGACTTTCGCAGGGGCCCTAGTGGTGGCGCCGCGAAACGACGTCTGTTTTCTCAGGCTACTGAACATTATAGACCCGTAAAAGAAACCCTGCCTTCATAGTGCTGCTTCATTCCTAATTTCAGATTTTTACTTGAATAAAGAACTTTATTTAAGTGTCAAAGATATCTATCTTTGGTAAAACTAATTAAGGACACTGAAATAGAAAGTATACTAAGTTAAAACTACTATCTTTCAAATATTGAAACTCGATAAAATTTACGAGTTGAACTAAGTTGAAGCTGTGCTATACAAATATTAAAACTGACTAAAATTTACAATTATTACAGTACAATTACAGTTCTACAGTTCGTGACTCTCTTAGTTAAAAAGGATATAAAATACAATTCTGACAGTCTGATGTATTTTTAAGTTGTGAGAAATTTCTGCCTTATGCCCTGTCCTTAAAGGGGCTATGTCGCGAGGGTGGCGGGTGAGTACTGGGTACTAACAACTTGAAAAACGTCCGGTGGCCGAGTTTTATCAAGTTGGCGGCCATTACTGTCGAATTCGCTGCAATCCGTTCCATCCCGTCGTATTGCGTGGAAAGATAGATCTCAAGTTTACAAATTAGTTAGAGTATTTACTTGGCTACATTTTTGGTAAATTATTTCTGCGATTTGTTAGTCGTACCTTCGAAAAATTCGTTGTCTTCCAGTAGTGGTGGAAGTTTAGGAGGAATTTAAAAGCGAAATCGATCGTGTGTTTGTTTACCTCGCGTGGTTCGACACGAGTGCAAGCGCGATAAAACTTGCCGCGATCCGGGAGGGTACAATAGAAATTTGACATGTGTGACGTCAGGTGACGTCACATGACAGGAACTTATTGCGCAGACTCCCCTTGCGACATAGCCCCTTTAAAGGCGAAAAACTAATGTCTTTTCTCTTAACAATTGAAATTGTTTGTCATTCACCGCAGCCATCTTGTTTCACGATCACTTCCAATTTCAGCTCGGGATGAAACTTTCCTCCAACCCCTCCCCTTGTAGTTCGGCCGCCAAAACCCACCCTCCATTTTTGTAATCACTCTTACATTCACTCGCAGAAAAAACTTCAACATGGCAAATTCCAAACTGATGTTTACTCTATTGATGGCTGTGGCTGTTTCGCTTGTGACAAGCAAGAGCTTGCGGAAAAGAAGTGATGATGTGAGTATCAATCTTTGTCATGCATCTTTCTGTATTTTTTTTTTTTGTTTCCTATATTTCTTAGCTTTATAACTCAGTTCAGTACTTGATAGACTGCTGGATAGTCAATAAAAGAAGGAACAACCTTCAATGACCTATTCAATGGCCTACTAAATGATCTACAAAGATCATTAATGACCTATAAAGAGTTACAGTGACCTACAATGATCTACAACTGACCAACAATGACCTAAAATGATCGACAGTAAACTGACCACAATAACCCACAATGACCTACAGTAATAGTCCGTTCCCAGGCGTACTTCGCGCTCAACCTTGAGAGGAAGAGAAAGACTAAGGACTGGGCTAACGAATATTCCGTTATTCACAGCAGTTGTTTAATCAAATTGACACTGATGGGGACGGCTTTGTTACTTCAGAAGAGCTATCGGTATATTTGAAACAAACGAGCCCAGAAAAGGGAAAGGATTTCCTCGTTATTGCCCATCAGTACGTGGCGGGTCTGGATACTGGCGAGCTTGATGGAAAACTGGATCGCAGTGGTACGAATTAATTATTTATTTATTTCAGTAAAAGACAACGTAACTAAAGGAAAAAGGTGAATATAAATTTGTGAAAACAGTTATTTTTTTAAGTTCTAAGTTATATTAATAACTTAGCGCGGATAGAGGCTGATTGCACGTTCAAAGTTGGTTTGAGTTCTTTGATTAGAAGGATTTCGTGTATGAGGCAATAAAAAATATTTAATTACCTGTTTTCACTAGTTTATATTAACCTTTTTCCTAAGGCTTAATAACGAAGTAAGATACATCGAATCGTCGTATCGCCATAAGTTTTGTATTTTTACTTAGGTTTTTCAACAAACCTTTTGTTAATTAATAAATTGTACTTTATGTTGTTGTTTCATTTGTATAAAAAAGGGAGAAAAACGCTGGAAACGAGGTTGTGATTGCATATATGCACAACTCGACAAAATCAGATAATTTAGGTCCTTGGAAGGAAATAGCAAATTGTTGCGTTTGACGATAGGAGAACGCTTCCCTATCTCGTGAAGCTAAGGCACGCAGTCTTTTTTGAGATTTTTTGGGTCAACAACCAATTAAGCCACCGCGCATATTTTCCCGGGGCACCTCTCGGCTAGGAACTGGTAACCACTCCTGGCCAAACGCACCCTTTTAATCTGTGATTGCTACTAGTTTTATGTTTGTTCGGCAGTGAGTCAAAAATATAAATAAAAATGAGATTGGTAAGAACAATATCGGTATCAAGTCCGGGGGGTGGGGGGTGTATTCAACAAACTTTTGTATGGGGATGCGTCGCCCCGAGGTCCAAACCCTTACCGCTTTTCGGCAGAAAAGATATCCCTTTCATATGGGTGGTTTTCACGTTACGTCACGGCGGCCATGTTGGTGCACACCAACAGAAGAATTTTAGTGAACTTCTTTTGTTATGTGCACCAACATGGCCGCCATGGCCTTTGTCGTTTGAGTCTCACAGGACTGAAGGTCACGTGAGTGAAAACCATCTATACCTAGATGACTTACCGATCCCTGAAATGACAAATGAAAAACAAAAGAAGCGTTTTTGGCTAACATTTGAGCAACGTTTACTCACTTTTCACTTCAGTAAAAACATTAAAATACTTTAATAGACGAATTGGCCGTTATGTGCGACCTAAATAGCAGTTTTTCCTACCCTTTTCTATTCTTGAACTCGTGAAATCCCTGCCGTTTTATATACCTCCAGCCTCCCGGGGGGATCAAGTCAAGATTACGCACTTCATTTAATCACAGAACCTAAATAATTTGGCTTGTATTTTTATTTACAGAATTTCCAAATTTGCCATTCGTCAACATTCCTCATCATCAGTGATTCCTCACTCAGCCAGTGGGAGATATATTGAGAGCGGTCTGAGAAGAACAAAAACTGTTTTTTTTTTGTAACTTTTGCAGTTCAGATGACTTCTATTTTACTGAGTTGATATTAATTAATTGATAAAAATAAACAATGGAATATTTGGGACTTAATTGTTGTCGTTATTAACGACCGGTCTCTTCGACCAGAACTCCAGGGTTGGCTAAAAATGGCGCGCATGGTTCTAACTTTTGGCACTCATGAAGTGAATTCTTATTCAGTTCAGCGCGCACGAGAACATGATAGGAAATGTAATTTCTGACATCTGAGTGACGTAGGAACGAACTAGTCAGAAATTATTATTCTGACGGCACGATATAGAGAGGTTTGCGTGTCGTCATGGGACATCTCGGGACTATTTAAGAGTTTGGCGGGAGATATTTATCATTCTACGTCGGTCAGTCTTCTCGAACGTTGCCTTTTTTCGTTCAAGTTTTTTATTTTTGTTACGTTGGGAAATGAAATGTTATACAAGTATCAAGTAATGTTATCAGTTTTAGTACCTTTGCCCCCGAGGTCCAATGCTACTGCATCGTTATAGGGAGGTATACATTCCACCTTTTTGGGATTTGTTTTTTTGGCCACATCTAAACAGTGGTTTTTTAGTGGTTTTTCGTAGCTGGCATGGCACAATTTTCTCAACTTTTGAAATATAATGTAAGTGAAATGTAATTTAAAAGGGTCAGGAGAATAGACATACGTTATTAGGATACATTTATCAGATGACTGACTTTTCCTCTTGTTCAATTTTGTATATTGTATAATGTTTAGGCTTATTTAGTTGTACCCTTTCCTCGGGGACATGTGCTGCTGCATTAGATGAGGAATACGTTTCCACATATTTTTTGGCCACTTCTAAAGGGTGGTTTTTTAGTGGTTTTTCGTATCTGGCGTAGCACAATTTCTCATTTTTAGAAACATTGTTATTCGTAAGGCTGTATTCTGTTATTGTAATTTGCATCAGATGACGGATCGATCCATTTTGTATCAGATGACTTACTGACTCATCCTTAATAAACTATTTCCCATTGAATGTCTCGTGTTAGTGGAGTCAGAATAGCAAACCTTCGCAAAGACAAATCATGTTTAAAAATAACCAACAATGTTTCCTAGCTCAGTTAGGCCTTTAAGGTTTGGATCGACTCTAATTTTTTAACATAATCAATTCCAAACTATGGTTCGTGTTTGATCGCAAACCGGGCTCGTGCGCTCACGTTAGCTCTTAGAATCAATTCAAACTTTAGTAAACTCTATTTTATCGCGCTTGGTATGACATCACCGACTTTCGTGCACGAGTTTAATAAAAAATCGTCAACTTTTCTCGAATCTCTTTCTCGTTTACCTTGCGCATATTAGAAAACTACTGAAAAAAACTGCGAATACATGGTTTTCATTCTGTCAATAAGAGGCATATAATTATCTGCAATTATATATAGCGACGGCGCTGTACCTGCATTGCTTATTATAAAACAAACAGTGAAACCTCCCCTCAAAAGCTGATTAATAATTCATGAGCCCCAGATCCAATTAAATTAATGATAATACATCACGTGTGTACTCTTTATATTGATAAAACACCCCTTATTTTCCCCTTATTAGTCTTCTTTATATAAAGAATACTAATAATAGGTTTCCTTTACTGATTAGTATTCATTATAAAGAGAATACTTAACTGATGTGGGTAGTACTAATTCAAGATTCTTGGTACAACAAATGGTGACTTCAATATTTTTGTTCAGTACTGTTTTACGATATCTAGCCTTTTGCATTCTATTTGGAAACTTCTCCAACAAATTAAGCAACCAACAGTTCAGCAAGTAAGCCGTTATTTGAATGAAACCAGCGCCCGAGTGTAAATATGGTAGGTACGCGAGTCTTCAAAAGATGCAAACTGCTTATTTCTACTCATTCTCTACTACTGGAAAAAAATTGTCCACCGTACCTGTCAACTTTCATTAGATTATTTTTACCGCAGAACTTTAAAATCCCAAAACTTTCGGCAGGAGTCGGGAAGCCATGCTCACTTCGTCGAGGCCAGTCGGTATATTATGTGGCACGTGTGTTGTATGCTAATCAATCTACTTGTTTTTCTCGTATGCTAATTTCCTCTTTAAACAAAAGTGCAATTGTTGGTGCTCGTTAGGGACACGCTTTTGGAGGAATGTATTTGAAGTCGTTCAAAATACTCACAGCACGTGTTTTGTCAAGTCTAAAAATTCTCGGCTACGCCTCGAATTTTTAACCTAACTTTGATAAAACACTGCTGTTCGTGTTTTAAACATTACGTAAACGACCACCCAATATGCAAAGCCAATGTGGTCGCTTACGGGGGTCGGACCACAGGGTTGTGCCTAAATCATACCGTCCAGAAGGACATCGGACACCTTATTGAGACTTATATAACGGGGTAACTGGTTAGCGTTATATAAGTCTCAATAAGGTGTCCGACGTCCTTCTCGACGGTATGATTTAGGCACAACCGGACCACAGGGAGTCTTTACTTTGAATGATATGAACCTGTCTCTGAATCATATGAACCTATAGTAAATTCAATGTACAAAGTACCTTTCAGAGCAAAATATTATTTCATATTTAAGAAATGGTTAAAGGGGCATTGTCACGCAGATTCTTCTATGTACGTTTTGGTCAAAATACACCAAATAGTCGACAAGTACCTTTGCTCAAACATAAAATTGGTCTTAGAACACCAAGAAGAAAATATCAAATGATTTATTCAAGGAAGAACAAACCATAATATTTCTTTGCGATTTTTTCCTTGACACTTGGGAGGAACTTGAAAACATTGGCCATTCTGTTCTCTTGCGCTACGCTTAGCCGCACAGAAATCATTTCCAATGTAACACTCACACGAGTTGGAGGAGGGCCCGCCAGTAACCTTTATTGCTACAGAATGTGTACATGTACCAAAGATACAGTATAAATATGATGTATTCTAACTAAGATGAAATACATGCTGCGATTGCAGTATATCGTAAACACAAATTGTACATAACTGGTGCGTATAATGATAATAACCTGGGTCAGAAAAATATGCAGATATGAAAAGTAGCCTCGAGGAACAACCTCGTCGTAAGAATACTGGTAGGCTTCAATAACGAATGTGAATCAAGGAGTGGTATAAATACCACTCCTGTGCATATGACACGCATACAGTTATGCGTGCCCCAAGGGAAATACATTTCTGTTCTCTTGCGCTACGCTTAGCCGCACAGAAATCATTTCCAATGTAACACTCACACGAGTTGGAGGAGGGCCCGCCAGTAATCTCAAACCCAAAGAACCAGGTGTCGGAAGTGCCGGATCAATAATGCCGATTGCTGACCACTATCATGACTATATGTCCAATTGAGACTGACCAACAATTGGTGTTTAATGTCCTCACGACAGTAAAGATCTTTTGATCTCTCGCTTTTCCATCTACCGTGTTTCTTAACGACTCTGTCAGGTATATCATTGTTGGCAGCGGCAGTAGCCCCCCCAACCTGAGTGAATTTAAACCAAAATAGGAGGTATCCAAACCAATGGCTCTAAGCTTGCCTAATATAACCTCTCTAGCCCTAGAGTAAGAAAATTTGGTTCCAGGTCTGAGGAAATATCCTCTCGCCTTGCTGCCACCCAGAGAACGAAATACATATTCGTCGGACTGAACATTATCTTGAGCCAAATTAGCATATCTGTTGAGCATAGCATATGGGCACGTAGATCTGCCTGTTTTGGCGACTAGTCTGGTGCAACCTTCCCGATATTGGTCGGCCTTACTCTTGGAAATAAAGATGGAAAAATAAGTGGTCTCAAAATGAACGTCGGACCACTTTAAATTAGATACGTCGTCATAGCGTAAAAACGCTGCAAAAGCAATTAAGCAAAAACAAACATCTCTAATGTCCGAAACGGTGGCATTGGCTGTAGCAAATTTGTCTACAAGCTGATGTAAATGAATGGGAATAATAGGCGATCTTTTGTTGTGTGAAACCGACGATGCGAGTCTTCTTTTGCAGCCTTCTAAAATGAGCTTAGTAAAAGCAGAATCGCATGGATTCAAAACGGCGCATGACTTAATATGAAAAAAGCTTATAGCATAAAACGCGGAGGATAAATACAAAAATGAATAACCCGACTGGGCGATATTAATTAAATAAAGCGCCAAAAAGGTATCGTTGGCGAGAAAATACTGACATTCGGGAAACATCAAGGTCCAGGCCTTCCACTTTTGAAAATGCTTTAGGTATCCTTTGAGCGTGGATGGAGCTCTACTTTTGGCAAGTGCGGTAGATGCTTCGCTGCGAGACTTCTCAACGTAGGGTTCGAAATAAATCTGAAGCGATTTGTAAAAAAGAGAAAAAACTGTATGTTAATAAGCGCAGAAGCAAACCGAATCAATGATGACCCTCAACAAAGCGTGAAAACCAACATAACATGTACTAAGATTAAGGCATACTGACAAGGCCCGTGGCCTTTCATGCTTTCACCCGTGGAGGCAAAAGTAATACATATACGCGGCCCATGGCCGTTCGAACTTACGCCCGTGGCGACAAAATATAAGAAAAATGCGCAGCCCGTGGCCTTCATGCTTTCACCCGTGGGGGCAAATATAACACATACGCATGGCCCATGGCCTGCCTAGTTTACCCGTGGCGACGAATATAACAAGTATGCACAACCCATAGGCTTTGGTGCAGCCGCCCGTGGCGGCAAAAATATAATACGTATACCAACCCATGTCCTTACGAACGTTCGCCCGTGGCGACAAATGTAATAAAATAGACGCATCCGATTAAATAACCCTTGTCGTTCAATCTCGATTCTGCCACCCATGGCAGTGTATTACTAATGCAGCATCAATCGAACCAAATAAGCCCCTTTTCGTCCTATGATAAAAAATGAACTAAGTGGCATCAAGAAGAATGACAAGAACCGAGGATTTGAACCGAGTGGGCGAAAAGACTGTATTAGGGATAGGCTGATAGTGAGAAAAAATCCATGAAGGATCCGCGAACTCGAGAACTTGACTGATTGATGGCGATAATGGTGTCTGGGGAACAGAACGGGCCAAGAAACCGCTGATGGCCAATTCGGGACCACTAAGGCACCGCGAGCTCTAGTAGCCTCTAAGTGAAAAATAGCACGCGAGATGAGGTAAATAGGTGTAACATTGTTGCACAACATTTGTTGGTTCAACAATGTTACAACGTTTAGCACCTCATATTGGATGAATGTTTTGTTTTCCATCAAACATTTTGCCTAACATTTCGTTGGCGTAACAATGTTTGAACATTTAGCCGGCTTTCCAACACAACAATGCTATAGCAGAGGCCAATCATGTTTCCGCCACGCTTCAAACAAACGTTGGACAAAAATGTTGGGAAGTTAGGCAGGGGCTTCAAATCTTTTTATTAAAATAAAATTAATACTTCGATTACATTCTTCAATAGACTGCGCGCATTTCTTATTTTTCTTTTAGTCTGTCGAGCGAGCGCGCGGTCTACGAGCAGCGAAGCCGAGAGACACGCGCAAGTAAAACGTTTTTCTCGGGATTGCCATCTCGTTACTCGCGGGACGCGGCTTGGCACTCGCCGCTCGTAGATCCCGCGCGCGCTACACTAACTAAAAGAAAAATAGGAGACTGCTCGCAGTCTATTCTTTCAATAAAACTCCATTGTCTATCCATTTTTGAAAAAAAGTGAAGTGAAGATACAGAATGACACTCAGTGAATAAAAAATTCAGAAAAAATTTCCTTGCAAAAGAAAACGAACTTTTGAAACAGCTTTATGAGAGTGAGGGTACACGGATACCAAAAGATACAAAGATCTATTTTCAGAGAGCTTAAAATAGGTGATTTTTGGTGTTTTAGGAATCAGAAATTCTCCTTTCTATTACTACTCTCCTGGATGTAATGCCAGTCCACCCAACCCGTCCTCCTCTCTGAAATTAACGATTATCGTTAATTCTCAAATTACTCTGAATTTACGATTATAGTTAAGTAATGATCCGCATAAGAAGGATAGCGCCAACGGCAATGGAATGTCAAACACGATGGAATGTCAAGATTTTTCATTGTTACAACTAGTGATCTCATTGGCCTAGACTCAAAAACCGCTAAAAAGTTAAGGTTCAAGGTGCATTTTGTCTAATTTTTTTTAAGGTTTCAAGTAATTTGAGACCCAATCGCACAACATACAATTTTTAAAAGAAATTGTATTTGGGGAACTTCACCAAAGAAGCAAAATTATTAGCTATTGTCTTCTGCTATTCTGTTTGGTTAAGCACGAACATTTCCTAAAATTTATTTGACGCAAATGGATTTTCTTTATTTTTATAATGAAATATAATTATTAACCATCAGCTCCTCCTCTATTCTTGAAATCAAAGATATTCTATGTGGGAAAGAGCTAATGCCGCAGAACAATGAAGTTTGCTATCGTTCTTATGTGGAACAATACTTAAAGAGAAAAAACACGACATTCACCTGGACCTGAGCTCGAATTAATTACCTTCAGGTTGAAAAGTGCGGGATTACACATTAGATATATAATTATGCTCTGGATACGAAGAGGTCCTGGAATTTGTTATTGTGGTTATTGTTGTTGGAGGGGAGGAGTTCTGATCCGATAATATTACCAATGAGTTCATCTTTATGTTATTTTTCCGTTGGTATTTGTTCGTGAAAGGATGAGAGAAAAATTCGGGCTCTAACTTGACTTGCTAGAGTGAAGAAGAGTACATGAACTCTAGGATTGGAAATAGAAGACAAATATTCCAAGAAATCACACCGGATGCTGTACTTTTGACAGTGGTCTTTTTCTCTACTGGCGGAGGGGCAGTCACCAAGCTTTGAGGAAACTCACTAGAGCGCTGATTACACCACGTATCTACATCTGCAAAAATAAACAAAAAAATTGTTAAGCAAAAGTAAGAACTTTATTTATCTTGTAATGCATAATAAACAGTACCACAGGATTTTAAGCACTGCTCAAAAGCTTTCATTTGAATGGTCACACTTTAGGATTTCATCCACAGACTCACAAGTTAGAACCACCTTTTTCAGCATAATAAACAGCACCACAGGAAAGTACTGTTCAATAGCTTTCATTTGAATGGTCACACTTTAAGATTTCATCCACAGACTCACAAGTTAGAACCACCTTGTACAGCATAATAAACAGCACCACAGGAAAGTACTGCTCAGTAGCTTTCATTTGAATGGTCACACTTAAAGATTTCATCCACAGACTCAAAAGTTAGGACCACCTCGTACAGCATAATAAACAGCACCACAGGAAAGTACTGCTCAGTAGCTTTCATTTGAATGGTCACACTTTAAGATTTCATCCACAGACTCAAAAGTTAGGGCCACCTTGTGCAGCATAATAAACAGCACCACAGGAAAGTATTGCTCAGTAGCTTTTATTTGAATGGACACACTTTAGGATTTCATCCACAGACTCAAATGTTAGAACCACCTTTTACAGCATAATAAACAGTACCACAGGAAAGTACTGTTCAATAGCTTTCATTTGAATGGTCACACTTTAGGATTTCATCTACAGACTCAAAAGTTAGAACCACCTTGTACAGCATAATAAACAGTACCACAGGATTTCAAGTACTGCTCAGTAGCTTTCATTTGAATGGTTACACTTTAGGATTTCATCTACAGACTCAAAAGTTAGAACCACCTTGTACAGCATAATAAACAGTACCACAGGATTTCAAGTACTGCTCAGTAGCTTTCATTTGAATGGTCACACTGTAGGATTTCATCCACAGACTCAAAAGTTAGAACCACCTTGTACAGCATAATAAACAGTACCACAGGAAAGTACTGCTCAGTAGCTTTCAATTGAAAGGTCACACTTTAGGATTTCATCCACACACTCAAACGTTAGAGCCACCAGCTTCTACAGCATAATAAACAGTACCACAGTAAAGTACTGTTCAATAGCTTTTATTTTATGGTCACACTTTAGGTGTACGGCCATACCATTTTTCTTGGTGGGACGGTGCACTGCATACAGGCTAAAGTTGTTGTTTCCTTTCCAAAATCATATCTAGCCTAACACCAATCATAACAACATTTCTTATTTTAAGTAGCATTTAAATTTTTTCAATTAATGATTTTTTAGCCAACATTCACTTAACATGATGTGTCTGTTTAGGTTGGGTCCCTTTATTTAATTGAGTGATAATTAAAAGTAGCATTCTCACCAGTTTCTCCATAAGGGCTTGGGGTCAGTCTGTACCAGAATTGCACATCGGTATCGCACCCTTTTCCAGGATCACAATAGAACTCGTAAATCATTGTCTCTTGAGATGGAGTCCAACAATTAGTATCGAGTGCACCCTACAAATGAGAAAAAAATACAAATTGGTAAGCTAATGTCATCAGAACTTGTCATTAACCTTTGCAAGGCAAACTACAGTCCCATCAATCAGTCGATCAGACATAAACTTAACCAGGTTACACATTTGGGGTCTCAGGCACAAGCAGCAAAGCCATGAAAATGAGTTGGCAAGCGATGTCAGCCACAGAGGAGGCTTCTGCTCCAGCCTCATAGCCAACTAGCTTTCCTCGTCTGCTCTTTTTTACATGTATGACTTTTCTGATTGTGTCTCAAGGCATTATAAGGTGAATGAATATGGTATACTTAGTTGCCAGTGTTTCAGATGGATGTTATTTTGACAGATGGGAAATGCATATTCAAAAAATGGCAAAAAGCGAGTCATAATGATGTCATCACTCAAAAGGGTCAGGGATGAGGAAGAAGGGAATCCTGAAAAAGGAATGAAGGTAATGAAGGGAGAGGTGGACAGCGGTACAAGGAGGAGATGATAGGGTGAAGGGAAGGAGATGAGAGGGTGTAGGAAGGGAGAAGGGGAAAAGGTAAGGAGAACAAAGAAAGACATGGACAGAGGGACAAGGGAAGGAGATGAGAGGGTGTAGGGAGGGAGATGGGAGGGTGTAGGAAGGGAGAAGGGAAAGAGGTAAGGAGAACAAAGAAAGAGATGGACAGAGGGACAAGGGAAGGAGATGAGAGGGTGAAGGAAGGGAGAAGGAAAAGAGGTAAGGAGAACAAAGAAAGAGATGGACAGAGGGACAAGGGAGGGAGATGAGAGGGTGAAGGGAGGGAGAAGGGAAAAAGGTAAGGAGAACAAAGAAAGAGATGGACAGAGGGACAAGGGAGGGAGATGAGAGGGTGAAGGGAGGGAGAAGGGAAAAAGGTAAGGAGAACAAAGAAAGAGATGGACAGAGGGACAAGGGAAGGAGATGAGAGGGTGAAGGGAGGGAGAAGGGAAAGAGGTAAGGAGAACGACGAAAGAGATGGACAGAGGGACAAGGGAAGGAGATGAGAGGGTGAAGGGAGGGAGAAGGGAAAGAGGTAAGGAGAACAAAGAAAGAAATGGACAGAGGGACAAGGGAAGGAGATGAGAGAGTGAAGGGAGGGAGAAGGGAAAGAGGTAAGGAGAACACAGAAAGAGATGGACAGAGGGACAAGGGAAGGAGATGAGAGGGTGAAGGGAGGGAGAAGGGAAAGAGGTAAGGAGAACAAAGAAAGAGATGGACAGAGGGACAAGGGAAGGAGATGAGAGGGTGAAGGGAGGGAGAAGGGAAAGAGGTAAGGAGAACAAAGAAAGAGATGGACAGAGGGACAAGGGAAGGAGATGAGAGGGTGAACGGAGGGAGAAGGGAAAGAGGTAAGGAGAACAAAGAAAGAGATGGACAGAGGGACAAGGGAAGGAGATGAGAGGGTGAAGGGAGGGAGAAGGGAAAGAGGTAAGGAGAACAAAGAAAGAGATGGACAGAGGGACAAGGGAAGGAGATGAGAGGGTGAAGGGAGGGAGAAGGGAAAGAGGTAAGGAGAACAAAGAAAGAGATGGACAGAGGGACAAGGGAAGGAGATGAGAGGGTGAAGGGAGGGAGAAGGGAAAGAGGTAAGGAGAACAAAGAAAGAGATGGACAGAGGGACAAGTGAAGGAGACGAGAAGGTGAAGGGAGGGAGAAGGGAAAGAGGTAAGGAGAACAAAGAAAGAGATGGACTGAGGGACAAGGGAGGGAGATGAGGAAGGAAGGGAGAAGGGAAAGAGGTAAAGAGAACGACGAAAGAGATGGACAGAGGGACAAGGGAAGGAGATGAGAGGGTGAAGGAAGGAAGAAGGGAAAGAGGTAAGGAGAACAAAGAAAGAGATGGACAGATGGACAAGGGAAGGAGATGAGAGGGTGAAGGAAGGGAGAAGGGAAAGAGGTAAGGAGAACAAAGAAAGAGATGGACAGAGGGACAAGTGAAGGAGATGAGAGGGTGTAGGAAGGGAGAAGGGAAAGAGGTAAGGAGAACAAAGAAAGAGATGGACAGAGGGACAAGTGAAAGAGATGAGAGGGTGAAGGGAGGGAGAAGGGAAAGAGGTAAGGAGAATGACGAAAGAGATGGACAGAGGGACAAGGGAGGGAGATGATAGGGTGAAGGAAGGGAGAAGGGAAAGAGGTAAAGAGAACAAAGAAAGAGATGGACAGAGGGACAAGGGAAGGAGATGAGAGGGTGAAGGAAGGGAGAAGGGAAAGAGGTAAAGAGAACGACGAAAGAGATGGACAGAGTGACATGGGAAGGAGATGAGAGGGCGAAGGAAGGAAGATGAGAGGGTGAAGGGGAGAAGGAAAAGAGGGAAGGAGAATGAAGGGAGAGATGGGCAGGGGGACAAGTTAGGGAATTAGTGTTTAAAGACAGAGTAAGTGGTGGTTGGGTAGGACAACTCATAAAAGAGAAGTTCTGTTGCCAATTCTAAACAATTAACTTTACATTATCAAAGGCTTGAAAAAAAAGAACAGTCTTTAGCTTGAACTTAAAACTGTTAACTGTAGTATGGTTCTTAACATCATCTACAAGCAATGAGTCCCAAAAATATTAATAGTACCAGAGCATTCTGTAAAGTCAGGTTCCAACAGTCTGAAAAACACCAGTCTTATAAAGCCCCATCTACATGAGCAATTTTTATGTGGCAATTTTTATTTGCCCATGTAGATGATGAAAAATGACCAATTTTTATGTGACAACTGTATTTGCTGAAAAGCTGGCATGTTTTTATGTGGCAAATAAAAATTGCCACATACCGAATAATTGTCTGTGTGGACGAGACACCACATAAAATGTGACAATTATATAGACGTCATCTGTAGAACCCAGTCCCTCCACTGTGCAAAAATATTACTGACGCAAATTAACAACAAATATTTGTCGATTATCTGCACGGGCAAATAAAAATTGCCACATACAGTTGCCACATTTAAAATTGCTCGTGTAGACAGGGCTTAACTTAATTCTGCATTATCCTTTATAATTGTTTAAATGACATTGGATTTGTTCAGTATACACTCACCTCACCACAAACTATTTTAGGTTTGGGGGCATTATCTTTCACACTAGAGGCAAAATATTCAATCAGTTAAAACATTTTAAAAACAAAAATAGGAAATTACTGCTTACTAGATTCCAATTCATTGACTTAAATATTAATTGATTCTTAAAGTGCAACTAACCCCCAATAATGTTTTTCGCCAGACGAAATCTCCTAATTGTCCTGATTACCTGTGCGAAATTTTTTTTACCGTAGCATTTTTCCTTGATTTTTTATAATTTTTTAAAGTTTCAAATTTTGGCGGTTCTTTCGGCCACTACCGAGCAATGTGAAGAATGGGTCCGAGTTTTGTTTGGGCGTCTTGTGACGTCATCGAAGGAGATTGATTTTCATGATGCGAAGAGCAAAGGAACTGTGGGCAAACACAAAAAAGGCATCGGACTTCACAAAATCCCTATTTTGGCTTTTGGGTACCATTTGCGTTAAAATGCCTTCACCTTTGTCGCTTCGCGGTGATATGCTTATGAGAACACGGCAAATGGTCTCCTTCGATGACGTCACAGCAAAGTTCGTACCCAGCTCCCACAAACGCTCGGTAATGGGGCAGAAGCACCCAACTTCAAACAGCTGTAGAAATGCTGGGATTTTATCAATTACAATAATTTTTTCGCGCAACTAATCAGGACAAACAGGAGATTTTATTTAGCGAAAGAAAAAAATTGGGGTTAGTTGCACTTTAAAGCAGTTTTCAATTGAATGTCAAAATTAATTTCGTAATTGCTTTGGTTTTGCGTTGCTACACTTTGTTTTTGGCTAAAAAATCTCGCATCACTTTGTCAACCAATCAGAAGTAAAACCAAAACAATCATGACTTGCTCGCATGCCTTTTCCCACGCTTGGCGCCAGCTACGTGTATTTGCTTCGAGCTCTGATTGGTTCATTGGATTGTCTAGGTCTGTTGTGATTGGCCAGAGTGATTACTTTGCTTACTTTTGGTTTTACGACACTCAATTGAAAACTGCTCTAAGTTGGAATAACCAATTACTGTGAGTGGTTACAGTTTAATAGGAGGCTACAATGTCCTACAAAATACCGGTAATATATTTTTTTATGTCAAGAAATGCTATTAATACTAAGAACACCAGAAGGGAGATATCAAGAAAATAAAATTCTCAAATGGAACAAAACAAACCAAAATCAATTAATGATTTTTTTTTAATTTTAATGTTTTTTCCAAGACACATTTAAAACCTTGGACAAACTTGAAATATTGATGCATTATTAATTATTTTGAATGCAAGCACTTTTTTTTACATGTACTTAATTATTAAGCATGAAACAGTTCTTAAACATATGTAGTACCAAACTGAAGTCACCTATCAGGGAACCTCTTACTGGGACACTTATAGGGAATGTTAAGGGAACATTATAGAAATGCCAATGGAATGCCAAGGTAACGCATTCTACTTTGCATTCTCTGTTAGGTAAATACTAATCTGTCCGGTACGTGTAGTTACATAGAATATGTGTTTTGTATAGTACATCACACATACCAGATTGATGTTCCAGAGATAAGGGTTTGAATCTGTGAAAGAGATGAATATAATATATATAACACGTAGATATTAGTTAGTGAACTGACCAAGACAACAAGAACATCAAATTAATATAAGAGATTGATTGATGTAGACAGTTTAGAGCAGCTTTCAGTTGAGTGTCAAAGGTTATTTTGTGATTGTTTTGGTTTTGCCTTGCTACGCTTTGCGATTGTATGCACCTGCCAAGTCTAGCGTGCGAGCCCAAATACCGATCTCAAAAAATTGCCAACTCGCGCCTATGGAGCAATTTCTCATGCCTGACTTACAGATTTGAGTTATCAGCCTTAACTGATCGCATGATCCAATTAAAAATAGTTACGTTCATGAAAATTTGGCACTTTTTTGTAAGTTTTTATCATTCTGAACATTACAATTACAGCTGGATGTTATTAAACAGACGATGTCCATGGAAACTTTCGAATTCAGAACATCTTCAGACAACTTCGGACAACTTCGAAATAAATTGGGTTGTCTTCGGATTTGGTCGGGTCACCTTCGGAAATCCTGGCACTCCCACAATGAAAATTATCATGCCTATCACTCGGAAAAAGTTGGCAGGTATACGATTGGGTTAAAAATCTCACACTACTTTATCAACCAATCAAAACTTAGCAGGAGTAAAACCAAAACCAATCATGACTTGCTCCTATGCATTTAACGTACTTATAGCACTGGCGACATGTATTTTCTTAGAGCTCTGATTGGTTTGTTGGATTGTCTGCCTCTGTTGTGATTGGACAGAGTAATTATTACATGTACTTTGGTTTTGTTTTATAAAATTGGATACAAGAGGGTAAGCTACACATGTAAGGGGTAGGGGGTTGGAAATGAAGCAATGGGAAGCCAGTTGAGAAGGGGATAGGAAGTCCACAGAAGGTTAGAAACTACGGGGGGTGACAACTCTAACAAACGCTGTTTGAGCAATACTGTGTGGAAATTTTAACAACATTATCTCATGTTTTCCCGAAAATTTTTTTGAGTCTCCTGATTCCCGCAAAATCTTCTGATTCCCAGAAGAATTTTGTTTTTCTCCCGAAACAGGCCTTCTTAGAGTTGTCACCCCCCGTGAAACTGACAGAGATAGTGGGAAACTGGATTTTTGAGTGGAGGGAATTGGTACAGCTGTACGTAGATATAGAAGAAAATTTTGTAATTACTTACCATAATCTCCACATTTCTTGACGTCAAATTTTTCATATATGTGCAAGGGTTCTTTAAGTTTATTGACTGCACCCCAGGGTATTTTGCCATGGCATACATGTACCCCAGTGGTCGCTTGGTTATATCATTTTTTGAGCTGGTTTGTCTATCATAATCCTCTGGCTGAATTACCTTAAACTCATCACAGTCACTGAGTTGCAAAGCAAAGGACACTGCAAATTTAAATAGATTTTATCTTTTTTTTAAAAAAATAACAAATTATAAAGTTTGTAGATTGTTCAGAGAACCCTATTTTCTTGGTTTTCGATGAAATTGATATTTTGATTACAAACATCTGTAATTGGTTTATTGAGCCATAAGCTGACATGAAATCTGGGGAACGTACAAAACTGCTGACTGAGGCGGCAGAAAGGATAAGTAGAGTGCAAAGAGAAGGGAAAGGTACATCACCACTCCCTTTGCACTGACTGCACCCTTTCCATACAGGTACCTGAATACCCATTTCCCCTACTCTTATTATATAATACTCGGATTACTCTGCTTTCATGAAAATCCCCCCTCCAACCGCCCATCCCAAACCCTTCAAAGTTGGCTGCATACGGCCATTATGCAAAACGGCGGGTCCATAGACCACCCCTGCTGACCTGGTCCATGGACCACCTCGTGGACCCGGTCCATGGACCACCTCGTGGACCCGGTCCGTGGACCACCTCGTGGACCTGGTCCATGGACCATCTGATGGACCACCTTTAATTTTCATAAATTTTAATATTTTTTTCTGATTTTTTTGTCAGTATAAAGGATGGACTGCAGACTGGGGACAGGGCATAAAACACAGTCTTCAGTTTAACTAAATATGGCATTCAACATCAAGACGCAAGTAGAAAAAGAAGGACTGGATGCAAGGGGTGACCCGAAAAAACTGACCCCTGGTCCGTGGACCCCCTGTACGGACCAGGTCCACGGACTGCTTACGGACCGGTCCACGGACCACCCCTACGGACCCCCTCTACGGACCACCCCCCAAAGAGACATAACAATTATAAATAAGCTGAAAGTGTTGACTTACCGGTTGTTAGGATAGTTCACTCGTGTCGGCGACCGTTATGCTTCGTAGATTTAACTAGATTTAACAGACTATTCAAGGTCAAACTTGGGCACAAATTCATTACACATTGCCATTTCCTTCGCCGTGGCAATGTATGGAGGAAGACCGGAGTGCCTTGAAAATGACCGATAACTATTTTCTATTTGTGATTTCTTTCCCTCCGCCATTTTTTTCGGCCCAATCTCTCACGGGTTTATGAACTCGTCCCAGGCTTCACAAATTAGAGTACCGAATTGGTCAGCGGAATTACAAATAACACTTTAGGTAATCACCTCCCTTTGCGTGGACAGCGTCCACAGGCTTCACAACACCTCGCTCTCTAACTTTTATTCTTTTGTTGTTTGGGCCATCTGCATTTGTTGCCACTTTAAACAGATTGCAAATTGAAATTCAGGTCAACCTAATTTTTTTTTCAAAGCTAACAAAAATATCATTGTCACAAAAATATCATTGAAAAGAATGACTGCTTTATATCAGTTAGAAGTTGTGTTTTACATGCAGTTTATATTTTCTGCTTTATCCTGTATGCGAAGTGAAGTACCTTTGTTAGAGGAGAGGGAAGATGGTGCATGTCTGTTCTTCTCAAATAGTAGTGCAAGATATTTTGAAAGTGCCTCCCCCACCGCACCCGCGAGAGATTGGGCCGAAAAAAATGGCGGAGGGAAAGAAATCACAAATAGAAAATAGTTATCGGTTATTTTCAAGGCACTTCGGTCTTCATCCATACAGTGCCACGGTGAAGGAAATGGCAATGTGTAATGAATTTGTGCCCAAGTTTGACCTTGAATAGTCTGTTAAATCTAGTTAAATCTACGAAGGATAACGGTCGCCGACACGAGTGAACTATCCTAACAAGCGGTAAGTCAACACTTTCAGCTTATTTATGATTGTTATGTCTCTTTGGGGGGTGGTCCGTAGAGGGGGTCCGTAGGGGTGGTCCGTGGACCAGTCCGTAAGCAGTCCGTGGACCCGGTCCGTACAGGGGGTCCACGGACCGGGGGTCAGTTTTTTCGGGTCACCCGGATGAAAGTCCCAAGCTATACAATATAATTATGGGATGCAGACAATCCCATGTGCTTTTCTTTTGGATTCGCTGTTTATGTGTAGTCAAGAAATACTGATAAAACTAAGCCTGGTGGAGTATACACAAACACATGCGCAATACACCATGCTGATGAATAGTGTCGGAACGAGATAAAATTGGTTTTGTTTGTTGTTTCTGGATGCTTTGTATATATACATGCGAAGAGCAGTGTTTTCGGTTCGAGCATGGCCTCCCCAGTTCCCCATTCCCTCCCCCTTCCCTCACCAAGAACTCAAAATGAAAACACTGCTCTTTGCGAGTATCCACGAAGCACCTAGAAACAAAACAAACATCAGTACGGTAAAAATGTTATCATATTAAAAACAATCAGTACGGTGGCTTGCGCATGTGTTTGTTTTATATACTCCACTAGTAGGCTTTTGTTTTATCTGAATCCAAAAGAAAAGCACATGGGATTGTCTGCATCCCATAAAAAGAGTACCTTTAGACTTGGCCCAGTCCTTCTTGTTCTACTTACGTCGAACGAAATCTGTGGGGAGAGCACTAAAACTTCACATGCTCCTGCCCCAACAGTACCAGCCAAGAATTGAACTGCATATAAAATGAAATGTCAACAAAAGAGTAAAATTACAATTACATTGATCGTAGGAAGATAAATAATGATGTTGAATGCCATATATATATATATATATATTTAAACTTAAGACTGTGTTTTATACCTTAATACTGACAGAAAAATTTGGGAAAAAAATTAAAATTGACGAAAATTAGGGGTGGTCCATCCGGTGGTCCATGGATCAGGTCCACGAGGTGGTCCATGGACCCGGAACCATGCTTTGTATATGTCCGCTGCATACAGCCATATGTACCGGAATGTTGAATAGAAGAAAAATACCATTATTTATAGCCCCGATATGCATGTTTAAGGCCCCATTTACATGGAAGGAGGATGATCCTAGTGCTAGGATGATCCTAGAAGGTTCGTTTGGTTTACATGCTTCCAGGATCAACTTTTCTTTTGGTTTACATGAAAATTTGGCAGGATGGCCCCAGTACCTTTGAGTTTGGCACGGTTGCAAAGCAAGACGGCTGGCGACAATAACAAAAGTGAAGATAACCCTGGGGCTTCCGAGGCTGCTTACATGGAGCTAGGATGATCCTAGCACTAGGATCATCCTAGCATTAGGGCCAAATTAAAATGCAACCATTCACATGTAAACTGAAAGCAGAAAACATGTCACGCTCAGATGATCCAGCTAAATAGCACTAGGATCATCCCCTTTCCATGTAAATAGGGCCTAACTAATCAGGTCAAAATAGCTAATTTCACCACCCAAGCCTGGTCACTTTCGAAATATAAACCTGTGACAATCTCATCTAGAATGTATTCTCAAAGGAGCAAAGCTGAAAATAGGGAACTTAAGCAACGACGATGGCAATGCCAAGGAAAACGTCACTTGAAAAAAGGATTCACGCTATTTTAAACTACTTTGCAGTTGTTCCAATTTGTTCAGTTTGTCTAATGTGACTGGATTGTCCAGGAGCTGAATTTGAAGGGATGGCTTTCCCGTTCAAACGGAGAAAGGAAAATTAACCGTCGTCGGTTCACGTTCTCCACAAAACCTATAATTTGATCATTTGACGTTGTTGTTTTGCAGGGAACGGGAAAGAAATGTACCAAAATGTAAAACGCATGTGCAGAGGCATTGTTTTCGCTCATTAAACCTACATGTATTGTTTTGTGCCGTTCTCGCTGCCGTCACCGTCGTGGTTGCTTAAGCTCCCTAATACCCACTCAAAAACAACGTGAAGGAATTTCGTACAAACGAGGCTTTATAATCTTGGTGGTGAATTTTGAGCTGGTGATGTAATATGTATAAGGCCTAATTATTACTTCCTAACCTAAATTATAGCATGCAAAATGTATTGATCCAAGCACTTTTGTGGTGAATACTGTAGCTCCCACATGTATACAAGATTTATAACTGACTAAAGACCTCAGAAACTCTTCGGTCCACCTCAATGAATGCGATCATAAGCTTACTTCCCGGTCATACTTGTTCTAACTTAGAACCTTTATAATGAAAACCTAAAACAACACTAAGTCAGTACTCGTTTGATCTTTCATTCTTACATGTAGTTTTGTACAGATTCGTATATTCTTTTACAGAAAAACGCCTTAAATTTACCGCCTCATCTCACAATAGTTTAAGTTCACTTTAACACGGTGCAGAGCTGGCATCGGGAAAAGTTTCAAAACAGATCACACGGTCAACAACAATTCCGTACCAAGTACGATCGGGATTTGTAAACAAACTTTAAATTCACAACTAAACTTTCACAGGGAAATGATCTGTACAGTAAAACGTAATGTGAAGGCTTTCTCTTCAAGTAAGACAGCTAACAGTTATAGAAAGACTTGTAAACTAACGTCAGCTTAAAAGGTAACTTATGCTTTGTGAGTTTTTAAAAGGTGTTTTCTGATGAGCTCTCGTTGCAACTAAGAAGAACACCGAAATAGGGTATGAAAAGTGAAATATTTGCTCTCACCTGATCTAACAACTGTACTGCAGATAACAAATATCAAGAAACAAAGCTTCCCGTACGAAAATTCCATTCTTCTTACATGCAGCTGAAAGGCCGGTAGCTTTCGGAATGCAATATAAATCTCAGTTTGGGCCCAGTTTTATTGCGCTGCCATCGGATGTTTATAATATAAGCGGGGTAGAGTCAGTAGGGACTAAAACGTGTCTTCATGGGGAGATAGGACTTTTTTAAAAAAGTAAATGGACTTTCCCCTCCCTCGTGAGTGGTATATGTTGGGAAAACTCTGCTAGGGTGGGTCAACGCTTCCTTTTCACCATGGATATCAAATCCTTATACACTGTCATACCGAATTTACTTCCACGACGAGCGTCCTGTCCTCGACACTAACACGCTTTGCTGAACTTGTGCTAACCTTGAAAGCCTTCACTTTTAATGGCGAATTTTACAATCAATTGCAACAGGGGTCGCAATGGCAGCAAAATGGGTCCCAACTACGCATGCCTTTTTGTTGGTTACGTCAAAGAACAAATTATGAGACAGTACCGCGGATTTGTACCTCAACTCCACAAGAGGTACATTGACGATGTTGTCGGGGTAGCTTGTTGTAGCCGGGTAGAACTGGAGGATTTATTATTATACATCAATTTCGTATCCAGCTTGCATCCTGCTTTTCATTATACACACACTATCTCTGAATCTGAGCTACCTTTCCTGGATATCAATTTGCACATTTCTGACGATCATATTAGCACTTCCATCTACTATAAGGACACTGATACGCACAGCTATCTTCATCACCTCTCTTCACACCCTCGCCACTGCAAGGATAGTCTACCGTACAGTCAGCTATTACGTCTTCGTCTCTGTTCTATTAAACGATGCCGACTTCTTAGTAAAGGCGGATGAAATGACCGCATTTTTCGTAATGCGAGGTTATTCACCGTCTTCTCTTCAACAAGACCTCAACAAAATGTTAATGCAACTTAGACAAATGGTCACAAATCAACGCCCTTACGACACATATTGCCGTCGACAATGGTAGAAGAATTCCTTTAGTTCTCACACACCGGCATCCCTTGAATGATAGAATTAAAAGAATCCTACTTGGCAACTTCAACATTCTTACGGATGACCCCGCAACCGGGGAAATATTTCCCCAGCCTCCATTGGTTGCATATATATCGCTGTGATCAGAACGTGCATGGCATCTTGGTCCACACTTTACTGCTGATAGAAATTCACCGGATCGCCTCGCTTGCCAACACATTCACTGTCGGACGTGTCAACACATCTCCTCCGACACCAGCCTTCAAGGCCCCAAATGCACCATCATCATAAAGAAGCCTTCACTTGCCAGACATCAAATCTCATTTTATACTGTATCTCCTGTCCGGGTCGCTGCTTTGCAATTTACATAGGTGAAACTGGGCGTCCTCTTAGCCCCCCGGGGCTCTTAGGGAACGCTTTGGCGAACAAAAAAAACTTGCCTGGTTATTAATAGGTTGGTTTCCCCGTCGCAGAACATTTCACTGCAAACGGCAAACGGCCACTCTCTGCATGACGCAGAAGTGCGTGGCTTGAAGCACGACAACGCAAGCAAGCAAAGTTCCGTCAACCGTTTAAAATCGACATTTCACTGAAGAAGGGCTAAGCCCGAAACGTCTGAAACATTTCTAATTTTTGGCACTTTTCAACATTAACATTTTCCGTCATTTATTGTGTCACAAGTGCCACGCAGTTTTTTGAACATTTTTGTTCAACTATTTTTCCCTAACTTTACCCTCCCCTCCCTCCCTCTGTTAGCGGTAACAACTGGCAGGCATTGCGTGACAAACCCGTTCTCCATATTTGGCTCGTATCGCAAACGAGGTTACAGCTCTTTCAGAAGTTTTGCATAAAACTTTCGAGTTGTTCTGTATAGAATTTCGCTGATTAAAGCGAATTGCGATCTTACAAAAAGGTTTTTTTCAATCATGATACTGAAAACGAAAGTCTCTCTCTCGGTGTTGTTTTCAATTCCATATTTTAGCCGAATAAGTCGATGAAATTTTGGATTAGCAAGAACAGTTCCCGGCCTATGACGAAGTTGGTAGGATAGGGTTAGCTTACAATGGATTTCAACCCAAAAGTAGAATTCTTAAAATTTCACGAAGGATATGTCCGCGGTGTTGCATTTTCACCCGTGGTAAGCTTTAAAATTATTTGTACTGAATCATAAAGCTAACTAATTGTAGTATGAAGTCTCACTTCTCCTTTCATTTACAGCATTTGGCTCAATCACCTTTATAAGTTGTTGTTGTTAATGTTGGGAAAGAATTAAGCTTAAGGTTAATTTAATATATTCTCGTCTTCAGGATCGGTACTTGTTTTGCTCAGGTGCCTATGACGGAAAAGTCAATATTTACAGTGCAAAGAAATGTCATCTTGTAGGAAGCTATCCGGTGAGACTACATAGTTGTTAAAGTCTCTTATGCATTATTACATTGTCAGGAGACAAGCTGCTACAAAGCTTTCTTAAACATCAGAATATCCCTTAACTAATTTGCATCTTATTGAATTTGAAAGTGTAGTGCTACATCACTTTATTTTTCTGTAACTCAACGCTTAGCTTCCAACATGGCAGCTCCATTTTGAAGAATCTGAAATTAATCAGCTGACCCTAAATTATGAATCTGATAATTTCCACTATGCGTTCCCTTAGCATGCAGTGTATAATTCCTAGAGCAATCATCAAGTCTCCATGTGGTGCATGCATGATTTTCTTTATTTAGCTTTGCCAGAACACTACAACAGCTTGCGCTATTTAGTGTAGCTTCACGACTGTATTTCCCTCCCCCACGATAAAGGTTGTACCACTCACCAGCAACTACATCTCCTACTCTTTTTAAACAGTGAGTGGGTTCTTAAACCCTTGGTGGCCTGACCCATTAGTTGCCAAAGGCGACGCTATACTTATAAGTGGCAAAGGCAACTATAGTCGCCTTACGCTATTTGGCAAATAAACTGAAATATTTGGCCATTATTAGAGAGAAAAAAATTAAGAAAGGGTTAACATCCCCTACTGCTGCTGGGATTATTTTGTGCACTTTCATCGGTGGACATCTTGTAAACAATTCTACTTTTGCTTTTTTGATGTACAATATACTGGTAGCATATATTGAAAATAAGAATTTAGAAGGGAGAACAACTGCAACCCTAACCATTTTATATTACAGAAATCTGAAATACTAGCACAAGGGCTTTACAGTCATTTTGTACCCAGTTGATTCTTACCAATCAGAATCTTTGCTCAATAAAAAAAAAAACAAATTATACTCTCACCCACGTAGTCAATGAAGACAACGATCCCAAGTGATCGTATTTATAGTTCATGAAAAATGACATATTCTGAAATATTCTGTACCAAAATAAATTAATTACTAGCTTAGAATTGTTTTCTTTGTATGAAAAAAATGCACCTGCTGGGGGCCTTTTGGTAATATGCATCTTTTTTTCCTTTTTGTTATTGTGGCAACAGGTGACAACATTAAGTTTGGCCAGGAATATAAAAGCTGTGCGGTTTACAAGTGATGGTAGGAAGGTAAGAATAATCAGAGACATAAGGGTGCTTATCACCTAGTGAAAATCAAACAGCGGAGTCCTAAAGTTGATGGAATCATAATTGCAAAAATCAGGAGGTTTCCAGTTTCTTCCGATTGCGCTTATGATAAGCTTATGATCTAGTGAAAACGAGGTTGTCAGAGTGGTAAGTGGAAGAATAAACCAAACTCAATCCCCAACCAGTGCAATCTAGTTTTCACTAGATTGTAAGCAACAAAATCATAATGATCCCAAGTGGCAACTCTGCTTTTTAATTAATACAACTCCATTTTCACTCGATACGCTTCTGATTCCAAATCCAACTCTGTTACTAATGATAATCAGCCTTTTTGTGCATAAGCGACAGGGAAGCCCACACAGCCACAACCAGAAACCCATAAGTGGGTTGAAATGTGTAACGCGCATTCGCAGATTCTGAATATTCATTTTTTGCTTAGTACCATATTAGGAAACCCCTTGGTCCCACAAGATTGGAAGCAAGTTGTTCTTGCGAATTGATAGGTTAACATTTTTATCGTGATTTTCCAAATATGGCTGTAACAACTTCTTAGCAAATTGAATAATCAGAAGCTTGTTTTGAAGTGACAAGAGACAGTGGCACGTTTCAACCCACTTATGGGTTTCTGCCACAACTTAACCTGGTTACTGTAGCATGAACCAACTGGGAATATTGCTACTGCCCCCCTGGATGGGATGCTGGTCCATCACAGGGTTACCCCCAGCATTTTGTCGCCAGTACCTATTTATACACTTGGGTGGAGAGAGACAATGTGGAATAAAGCTTCTTGTGTTAAAGGGAACCTCCATTGTTATAACAAATTGACATTAAATTGTTGGAAATAAAGTCTAAATTAAAAATTTTTAAAAAGCAGGTGCAAATATAATTTTAGTGTACAAAAAAATAGATAGCAATATGGCCTATTTTCGCTTTTAAATTTCCTGTGCGCCGCCATTCTGAATATTTATGACGTGTTACGGTTGTCTAATTGTTGCATACAAAAGAACTTCGATTCTTAACAATAGCGGCAACCATAACGCATCATAAATATTCAAAATGGCGGCGCAGGAAATTTAAAGGCGAAAATAGGCGAGATTTATATCCATTTTATTTGTACACTAAAATTATAATTGCACCTGTTCTTTTAAACATTTTAAATTTTGACTTTATTTCCAACAATTTAACGTCAATTTGTTCTGACAATGGAGGTTCCCTTTAAGGAAATAACATGACAGCGAGACCAGGTGTTGAACCACCGAGCTTCAGATCTGAAGTCCAATGCTCTAACCACTACACCACAGAGCATCCACTGGCCTTTAGGTATTCCTGCTCTAAATGGTCTTGAGGCACAAAATTGACTGTTTTCATTTTGGCCATCTTCTATAGTTTAAGTTAATAGCAAGAAACCTGCAATTTGACTGGTAATACTGGACAGAAGTAACCTAACAGATAACTCAGAGCAGAATGCATTTGCACGAGAACCGCAAACATGTCAAAAACTCGAGACCCACAAACTGAATTCTAAGTACAATCTAGAATTGATGTTGTTGATCTCGAGTTTTTGCCAGGTTTGCAGTTTGCGTGCAAATGCATTCTGCTCTGAGTTATCTGTTAGGTTACTTCAATAATGTCCTTTCAATAGCAGTTAAATAACAGCAATGGTTAATGATAGTCGTTATTTTAGGTTGTTGAAGGTTATTTTGTGACAGTTTTTGTTGTGGCAGATTATAGCATCAACAAATGCCAGGAGACTGATTGTCATTGACGTGGAAACAGGCGAGCAAGTGCTTTCTTATGACAATTGTGAGCAGCATTTAATAATATTTACAGTTATAATTATACTCAACAACATTTCTTTGTACCAAACAGAAAATATAATACAGGTGTATGTTACAATAAAGTGCCTAACTTCCTTCATGTACTAGATACCAAAGGAACAGAGCTACTCCTTTGCCCCTATGAAATCCTTCATTAACACAATTTTAAGCACCCCTTTAAAATTTATGCAATTGAAGGGCTCGGGGCATATCCAGCCTATGTTGCTTTTGAGGTCGTTTTTTATTTTTCTCGCTCAGATTTGTCCATTTTTGGCATGTGAACTACAAATTCGTTGCAAAACATTGTTCAGATTTTTTTCTCACTGTTGTTTTTTCCCGTCGTTTTCGAGAATTAACGTATGCAAAAAAAATAAAATCTGCATGTCTCCCGCTGAATCCTGCTCAAAATAATGAATCCCAAGGTTTACCCGAATTTCTCGATTTTACGCTGATTTTTCACTTCAGATGGCCAAGTTTGGGCCCGTACTGCTGAATCCTGCTCAAGAAAAATAAATCCGGAAGTTCATTCCCTCAAAATCGCTTCATTTTTATCACCAATAGTCAGCCACTTAGATTCGCGCCATCTCCCTTATCGTTACGGACCTCCTTTAGGAAGCACTCCCGGTCCTCCGCTGCCGGCTCATAGTCTTTGCCCGCCTTGCTGAATTTCACCCGGCCGCAAGAACTCACTTTGAGCTGCCCAACGCTGTATTTCAATCTCCCGCACGACCACGCAAAGCCGACCTATCTGCCACTGTCGCAAAGCATGTCGGGATATCAATAGCGAAAACGAAAACGGAATGTCCGCCAAACGAAATAAGGAAAATATTATAAGTCTCGAAGCACTTCGGCTATCGGGCATTTCAACTACGGCACGGGATGGGAAATGGCCCACAACTCACAACGCTGCCCCTTTTCTGATCCGAAGTGATTCCTGACTTTCCCGCCGGCTCGCCTTGTCCACCAACGTCTATTTTCACCTTCGAGCGTGAAATAGAGATTTAGGCAAGAAACATGACTCGTTTCTTTGAGAGGTGCTAGAGACTTACGGATTTCCGGACTTAATGATGTCCTTCAATCACCGGATGGGCCTTAAACATATTGGCTCATACGCACGCTACAGACGATGTGTTTTCCGTAGCGAGCTCGCGATTGATAACGAACCAGGCACGCGTAAATAACGGTATTTTCGTTCATGTCGTTGGCGTGGGTCAGGAGTATTGTTGGTCGCATATTCTCGCGGCCAATCTGCTGTAATGGCGTCAAAATTATGCTCTGAATGTAAACAGCCACTAGAAGACCAGAACTCTGCTTTTTTTTCAGGTGAAATTAGTCCAGTTTCTTAGGATTAGTGCAAATTCGACAAGGGTTTGTGATATTATTCGTTGTACGATAAAATTAGGCAAATCTGAGCGAGAAAAAATAGTAAAACGCTCAAAAAGCAACATAGGCTGGATATGCCCCGACCCCTTCAATTGAAATGTATGACACACTATATATAAATTAAGTATTAAAAAGGGTCTATGTGCATTTTTATGCCATCTGTCATGTGTCACCTTTCTGGAACAAAAATCTAAAATGAAACTTTAAGTTTTGTTGCCCTCGGAACATGAATGTGCTGTTACAACCGCATTCAACATCCCAAGTTTTGGAGACTGGTTTTGAAATGCTTATAATAAGAGACTCTACTGTTTGTTTCACTTCATAGGCGTTTACAATGGCCCTGATCGGACAGGATTAGCAGTAGATGTACATGCTGGTCCTAACATTGCTGCATGTTGCTGCGTCAATGGGCGGGGCTTGTCCATGTTTGACCTCAGAATGCCGCTTCCCTTGGATTTCATCTATGATGTGAGTTTACCACCCTTTAACCCTAATAACAGCTCCCAAAATCAAAATTCAACAAAAATCACAAATTTCATTTTGTTATTAATATTCAAAAACAAGTGGTACCTACCAAAGTACTGCTGAAGAGGTTTGATTTGAATGGTCACACCATAGGATTTCGTTGAAAGTGAGTGATTAACTGGCCAATTTGCTCTTGTTTGTCTCCATTTATTATGCTCTCTATCATGCGGACACCTTTCTAAGGCCAACAGCGAGAGCTGGTCCCATTAGGCTTTTTAGCTTAGATGGAGTTCACTGTATTTACATTAAACTTATATAATATTGAGTGCATGTGGAGAAATTAGCAGCTCTCTCATGTATCTCTCTTGCCTTTTTCAGAATGCTAATGTTGATGTTAATGTTAATAAGAATTTTCTCTCTCCTTTTAGTTGCATAATAATGTCATTCGTGATGTGATGTTTCTTCATGAAAGCTGGCCATGGTGCAAGGGTCAAAATGCATTGTTAACAGTGGCAATTGATGGAACAGCAAAGGTATTGATAACTATAAACATGCAGGCTTTATAACTTATATGGCAGAGCAAACTATGAATGTAACCACTCCCCCTGCCCCCTACCCTCCCCCCTGCCGAGGAAAAACGAGTCCTCCTAGCCCAACCTTCCATATGCATCCCACAACTTTGTTCCCCAGGTTTTTGTTAGCAGGTTCTTTGGACTGACTGCCTGACTGAATGATTGTCTGACTTGTAACTGACTCATTGACTGACTGTCACCAATTACTGGTAAACAGTGTATGTACTGACTGCCTGACTAACTGACTGACTGACTGTCTTTCTAAGTAACTGTTGGACTGACCAACAATTTTACTGTCTCTCTGACTGACTGACTGACTGACTTAGTTTCTCACCGACAAAATTAATCAACTAACTGACAGTGACTATCTCACTGACTAACTCACAGACTACATGTACATGTATTTGTTTGACTGACTGACTGACTGTCTGTCTGTCTGACAGACTAACTCAAAGACTGGCTGTTTGACTTTCTGAATGACTGATTGACTGACTGACAATGAATCTGACAGACTGACTGACTTTTCAGGCTTTATAACTTACATGTATATGGCAGAGCAAACCATGACTGTGACCCCCCTCCAAGAACTCCGTAGCTGCCTGACTGACTGACTATCTAAATGACTGCCTGACTATCTGACTGACTGTCTGTCTGACTGACTAACTCAGAAACTGAATGTTTGACTGTCTATATGTTTGACTGACTGACTGTGATATCCATCAGCAACATAATCAGCCATGCTACTTGATCATGACTTTTTTTTGATTGGATCATAATTATTTAAGTGCTTATAATCTAAAGTCATGATGTGTGCTGCCTTAAAAAAAAGTACAAAAAATGCCAAATTGGAAAACATGTAGATACGGTGTATTTAACATGTAAATTCTTTCTTTAGGTGTCCACAGTTGATGGACGCACACTACAGAGCACAGAACTCGGCTCCATGCTTAACACTGCTGCACCAACACCTGAACTTTTTGGGTCCATGGCTGATGATGGATTTTACAGTAAGATTAAAAAAATGTACATACATTGAAACCTCCATTAAGGTTACAGTGTACCTTTGGGGGTGTCTCCAGTATAACAGCTCTAGCATCTTAAGATTACACTTAATATACCTAAACCCAGATATCAAATTAAAGCTTATAGAGCTGGCTATTTAAATATGGAAACCATTTGGTAATAAAATGAATTGTCAAATTTTTTACGACGTCTAAATTCGAACGTCCGAATCAGCTTTAAAACGCTATAACTCAAAGCGATTATTGTATTTTGCTAATTTGATTTGTTCTCGGGTTTCCAGACACGAAGTGCTAAAAAACGTGTCTGCGATTTCCCATTTTCAATTACAGTGAAAAGTTACAGAATATTTTCGAAAAAGGGAGAAAACAAATTGAAGTGATCGCACGGAAATGGCTCTTGACGAAAACGTTTTTCGGAAATAAGAAATTCGCCGACACGTTTTTGTTGATTATATGTTAGCCTAGCTTGTGTCCAAATTTGAGGAAAATCGAACAAATTCCCTTTGAGTTGTAGCTCTTTAAAGTGTCCCCTACAAGCGAAAAATTAACTTTGAGAAAACAGTGCTCAGAAAAACATATCGCTTCATAAACAAACTCCGCCCACAAAAGTTATACCGTCATTTCTCCGTCAATTTTCACTATTTTTTGATAATTTTTTTTTGAATGAAAGTTCATTCTGTAAACTTTATTTTAACGCCAAAAAAAAATTTCAATAAATTTTTGATCTGAAGGTACACTGTAACCTTAAAGAGAGACCACCAGGACCTGAGAAGAAGTGTCCCCTTAATGGATGTGTCTTTAATGTAGGTGCATGTTAATTACAAAGATTATATGAGTGTTTTGCCGACCGTGACCAGGAGAGGTGCCCCCTTAATGGAGGTGTGGCTTTAATGTAGGTGTTAATTACAAAGATTATATGCGCCTTTTGCCAGCTGGGACCAGGAGAAGTGTCCATTAAGATTATATGAGCCTTGTGTTGGCATGGACCAGGAGAAGTATCCCCTTAATGGAGGTGCCCCTTTCATGTAGGTGTTAAGTACAAAGATTATATGAGCGTTTTGCACGCTGGGACTAGGAAAAGTGTCCATTTAGATTATATGAGCGTCGTGTTGGCCTGGACCAGGAGAAGTATCCCCTTAATGGAGGTGTCCCTTTCATGTAGATGTTAATTACAAAGATTATATAAGCGTTGTGCTGACCGGGACCAGGAGAAGTGTATTTTAAGATTATATGAGCGTTGTGTCAGCCTGGACCAGGAGAAGTGTCCCCTTAATAGAGGTGCCCCCTTAATGGAGGTGTGGCTTTAATGTAGGTGTTAGTTACAAAGATTACAAAAAATGTATATGTTTGAGTGTTTTGCCAGCTGGGACCAGGAGACGTGTCCCCTTAATAGAGGTGTCCCTTTAATAGAGGTGATAATTGCAAAGATTATATGAGCGTTTTGCCAGCTGGGTCCAGGAGAAGTGTCCATTAAGATTATATGAGCGTTATGTTGACCTGGACCAGGAGAAGTATCCCCGTAACAGAGGTGTCCCTTTAACAGAGGTGATTATTAAAAAGATTATATGAGCGTTTTGCCGGCCATGACCAGGAGAAGTGTCCCCTTAATAGGAGTGTCCCTTCAATGGAGGTGATTATTATAAAGATTATACATACATGTATGAGTGTTTTTCCGGCCATGACCAGGAAAAGTGTCCCCTTAATAGGGGTGTCCCTTCAATGGAGGTGATTATTATAAAGATTGTATGAGCGTTTTGCCGGCCATGACCAGGAGAAGTGTCTCCTTAATGGACTAGGAGGTGTTTCTTTGATAGAGGTGATAATTACAAAGATTACATGAGTGTTTTGCCGGCTTGGATCAGGAAAAGTGTCCCCTTAACAAATTTGTCATTGACTTGAGTCCAATTCATTTTAGGTCTGATTATGTTTGGAGGCGAGTTTCTGACAAGTTTTGTTCCAGAAGTTGGGATACAAGAACGGATGAAGGAGCATGGAAAAGATCCATTGTGGAAAATTAAGTATGAAGAACAATATTAATCATTTGCTTACTAATTACGTAAAGTCAAATTGATTTCAAGAACTATATTTGACATCAAAGTTTTATATTTGCAGGTATACATCCAATGGAAGCACACTCTTTACGGCTTGTGACAGAGGCGTTATTCGAAAGTAAGTCAGACGCTGTACGTGTTTTACAGTGAAAATCCATGTATAAGAACCTAGTGGATAAGAAACCTTCAGACTGAAATTTGGCAGTTGAAAAACCTTTAAACATTCTTTCGTTTTTTCGGAGCTTTATTCTTACGATTCTCTACGTTTATACAAGATGAAATTTGAGATTTTTCATGGATTTTGAATTTGACTGTCCATTCTTTGTAGATATCGACGATTTCCTGATCACCACGAGTTTGTGGAGGATTTGTTTTGCCATTCAGATGACGTGGAAGACATCGACATTTCACCTTATGATGAATGTATCCATAGTTAAAATTTAACTGTTATTTATTTAGTGATTTCAAAGTAGACTAAGGACTGTTCTGAAAACGTCCTGTACCTGATGTTTAGACTCAGTATCGTACAATATGCTTCATGCGCCTCTGTTATTGTTTTGGTTTGCACACTGCAGGAGCGAAGCCTTTATTATTCAGAGGCATATAAAGCGTAATGGACAATACTGGGTCTTTAACCCTTTCACTCCCAGAGTCAATTATGAAGACGTGTAGTGTAGTTCTAACTTTTGAGTCTGTTGACGAAATCCTATGTTGTGACCATTCAAATGAAACCTCTTTGGCAGTACTTTTGCATGGTACCATTTGTTCTAACTTTTGAGTCTGTGGACGAAATCCTATGTTGTGACCATTCAAATGAAACCTCTTCAGCAGTAGTTTTGCATGGTACCATTTGTTCTAACTTTTGAGTCTGTTGATGAAATCCTATGGTGTGACCATTCAAATGAAACCTCTTCGACAGTACTTTTGCATGGTTCCATTTGTTCTAACCTTTGAGTCTGTTGATGAAATCCTATGGTGTGACCATTCAAATGAAACCTCTTCGACAGAACTTTTGCATGGTACCATTTGTTCTAACTTTTGAGTCTGTTGATGAAATCCTATGGTGTGACCATTCAAATGAAATCTCTTCAGCAGTACTTTTGCATGGTACCATTTGTTCTAACTTTTGAGTCTGGATGAAATCCTATGATGTGACCATTCAAATGAAACCTCTTCGACAGTACTTTTGCATGGTTCCATTTGTTTTTCAATATTGTACAAAATGAAAATAGGGATTTTTCTTGAATTTTGATGTTTGGCACTCTTGGGAGGTAAAGGGGTAAAGCATTAAGATCTGGACACACGGTTCAACTTTTCTTGCAAAGTTGCGCGCAACAGTCGCAGAAGTAGAATCGAGTTCTACTTTTGCGACGTAGCGCACAACAGATTGCATCTTGTGACACCCCCAAAAAAATCTTTTTGCGCGCAACGTTGCAAGAAAAGTTTAACCGTGTGTTCGGGCCTTTAGTTACATGACTCATTCTGCACCGGGGAGATCGTCGTACCTTTTAGGGGTTAAAGGCCCACCTTCACCCAAAATGCTGTGCGCGCCGTGGTCACTTTCTGTGCTGAATGTCGTGAAACATGAAATTCACGCTTGAATGCGTGCAACCAATCAGATCACGCGTATGAACAATGGAGCATTTCAAAACAAAAACAAACGACCGAAACGTCTTTTGGGTGAAGGTGGGTCTTTAGAATTCATGGTTTGGTGCCACTAAGGGTGTGTGAATCAATAATTACCACTGTCAGAGGTATTCTGATATCTTTTAGGGTATCAAGCCAGAAAAATTTGTTGACATGTTGCAAGAGTTGAACAACCTTCAAAAACTTGCAACATGTTGCCGCGACAAAGTGCTACGTTAAAAATTCGCCCTCGCGTCGTTACACGGTGTTAACATCACCTGGGTCTTTCTGCGTGTACCGGTACTCATTATCTTCTATTGTTTGTGAGGTATTGCATTTTTGGTCTTGTTTTGCATTTGTATTATTGTCGTTCTTTGTTCCTTTTGTTTTACGTCATCTGTGCTCCGGTACACACAGAAACAACCCATCACCTTTAGGGGTTGCTTTCAAAAGTTCCAACGATCAAACTCGTCAATTTCATATGGGAGGCCTCCCCACCCTCCACCCCCATCCCGGGCATTTAACGGCCCACTGGTAGTAATATCCAGAGTAATCTTTATATGATAATTTTTTTCAGGGGGGGGGGGGGGGGGGGGGAAGGGGGTAAGGGGCTAGTTTTGTACCCTGAAACAGAAACAGCGTCGAAAATTATTTTCATTTTAACATTTAGTATCTACGCTGCGCAGGGATTATCAATCTTTATCACTCATGGGCTAAAGGGCAAGTTGGACAAACGGGTTTCTTACTGTATATTCTGTTATTTCTTTAATTAATCTTGTTAGATTTAGTCACAGCATCTAAGGACCAAAGTGTTGGTGTATATCGGCTTGGACCTCCCAGCCATGGTGTGACGGAGTATGGGGAGATCAGATAACAACAACACAACCGTCTTGGGTCAACTCCTTCAAATACCAAAGTGTTTTACAGTGGTGGTCTTAGTCAATCCTCAGGGGAGTGGGATGCGGTGCAGTCAAACGGTGACCAGTGGATTTAACCTGCGATCAGGTGTTTTTTTTTTCGCGCGGAGAAAAACGAGAAAGAGACAGAGAGAGAGAAAAAATAACGGCCGTTTTTCCGGGGGAAGAGCCTGATCGCAGGTTACGATGGATTTTGTGTATTGAACTTTCACGATGTGGTTGTCATAGTTCACGTGTGGAAGCTATAACATAAGGAAAGTAGCCTTTTATTGACTCCCTCTTATAACCAAAGGCTTGTACACTTGTTGCAACAATTATCCCTGCGATGGTTCTACATAGCCGGCACTGAACAGTCATATAGCGCGTTAGAGAATTTGTTTGCTGAGTTTTAAACAGGACGTGAATGTGAAGTCTTATTATTGACTTCATGCTTTCATGAAAACCAAAAGGGTTTTGTAGTGGTTTCAACCATCAGCCCTGTGGTGGCTCAGCCTAGCGCTGGACAGTCAAATAGCGCGTTAGAGAATTGGTTGGCTGAGCTTTAAACAGAGTATAAATGTGAAGTCTTTTTATTGACTTCCTGCTATCATGAAAACCAAAGTGTTTTACAGTGGTTGCAACCATCATCCCTGCGATGTCCCTGCATATTGCTGAACAGTCAAATAACGCGTTAGATAATTTGTTTGCTGCGGTATAAACAGGCTGTGGTTGTTCACATGCGCATTGGCCACACTCAGCCCTCGGAGACAATCACAGCGGATTTGAGAGTGACAACTCAACGTCCAACAGACCGAGAATCATAAAATTAGTGCGCACGAACAACATAATTCGTAACCCAGAAGGTTATAGCTCTGAAACAACCTTAAACTAAAAGGTTATATTATGCTGGCCAGAGTCTATCTATGATGCGAAAGAATTAGAGGACTTCAGGCACTATACTATAGACCCTATTCATAAATGGCGGCCGGTTTATTATTCTTTTATATTCATGCTAATCAGCCCAACTAGCCTCGTTAGCATGTGCAAAATTAAAAAGAATTTTGTTCTAAAATGAGGCTAGTTGGGCTGATTAGCATGAATATAAAAGAATAAATAAATCGGCCGCCATTTATGAATAGGGTCTATAAACTACGTTATCGTAGCTCTGAAGTGTACATATAATTATATGCGACTGTTTTAACTCGTGAATACATAGAACAATTGTAACAGTCACCTGCTGTAACCATGGGGACGGCGTTGGATGGAGGGGAGGGGAGGGTGGGGAGTTGGACGCAGGGGGGTGGGGGTTCGGTGGAGCAAAATGCCTAGGGGAGGGGAGGGTTGTTTCGTTAGCCCCCGTCGATGGCATGGTTTGTATGTCAAACCGAAATATTCTAGTCTTAAGGCCCGTTAACACAGGCGATTTTTTGTGCAATTTTTGTCGCGCGCAAGCTGCATGTGTAAAATAGCTGCGATTTGGGAGCGATTTGTCGCGCGATGTCGCAGAGGTTTCGAACATGTTCGAAACCTGATGCAACTTAGCGGCGATTTTTGTAATATCACAGCAAATCAAAGCAAATGTCGCACCCAAATCTGACAGAAATCGCCGCTAGTTTCCACTTGCGATAAAAGTTGCATTGGAGAGCGCGACAAAAATCGCATCAAAAATCGCATGTGTAAACGGGCCTTTAGTACAGATAGGGAAAATGGGATTTTTTTGTAAATTTACAGATATACAAGCAAGCTGAAGAAATTTAAGACTTTTGTCATTTTTCCTGTGGAAAAATGTGAAGTTTTCTATAAATGACATTCATTGTAAATCTCTGCTGATGAGATTAAGCAAATCTAGAATGTAATGAACCGCTATTTTTACGTTACAATAAAAACTAAAACAAATCACCGATTGGTTCATTCCGTCAAGTTCAGGCTTACCATCTTGTGTTTCTGTGGTGTAATCAACCTCGTTCCGTGGGTCCTCCTCTTCTTGCCCCCAAGAGCGAGAAAGGAGAGACCCTGGTCTGGTCTGGTCACGTGGGGTGGGAAGAGGAGGACCCTGGAAACGAGGTTGGGTGTAATATTATGGCTGTATCGGTTTACTAAACAAGCCTCGCTAAAAGTGAAGTAATGTGGGCAACAAAATCGTGCAACTTGTCGCGCAAATTTTCACTTTGCAAAAAGTAGAAGCGACGTCTATACTTTCTGCAACATGAAAATTTGTTGCGCGTGTTGTTGTAATACGCTCAACATCAGGGCTGCAACCTCCAACGCAACGTTTTTGCGCGACAAGTTGCACCATGTTGTTTCCCTTATTACATCACCTAAAGGCGAAAATAAGGGCTCTTAAAACTGATGAAAATGAAGAAAAGATTCTCAAAATCACTGCCACGTTGTTTAAAGGGGCATTATCACGCAGATTTTGCTGTGTTTTGGTCAAAATACACTAAATATATGACAAAGTACCTTTGCTCAAACATAAAATTGCTTTTAGAACACCAAGAAGATAATATCAAGTGATTTCTTCAAGGAAGAACAAACCATAATAAGTTTTTCTGCGATTTTTCCACGACTCTAGAGAGGAACTTGAAAAAATTGGCCAATTTTTTCAAGTTGCAATCCATTTCCGTCCTGGCCATCCGCAGCCAAAGATAACAAATACTAGTTTCTGTGCATTTATAGAGTTTTTGTTAACAAAACTGGACCATTATTTTAAGGTTTTTATTGAAACAAATATCTTTTTTGGCTTTTCAAATTGATACTAAAAATAGGTGGCAGTGTCTCTTTAACTTTGTTTTTCTGTGTTTATTTTGGCGATTCGCAGCTCGCGAAGCGGTATTTTCAAAATAAAGGTTTGACTCGAAAAACCGCATTCGCGAGCCACAAAGCGCCATAAACCCTTTGAATCTTCGTCGGGAAGGATGTTAGCATAGCCAAACCCGTCATCTTTCCAGTTTGTGTTGAAGGCAAAGCGGTATCCTCGAAGCACTGCACTTTCACGAGAAAGAAACGTCGCGCCACATTCTTTCATTTTCCTCTCACTTTAGTTCACCCGGACGCAAAGGCAAAAATAGAGCTCTTTATCTTTCATGATTAAATGTTCAAGTAAATGTGACGCAAGCGTGTGTAGACTGTCCGGAACGGTGGACGTTAAGATCGTTACAATTTGAAAGGTTAGAAATACGGAACTTAAATATCATTGATACGAAGCTATATATATCAACACAATTATAGATGTATATTATAGATTATAGATGTAGATGTAGACGAGGAAGATTTAGGATTTCAAGTAGTGGGTTGAAAAAACGAGGCGGAGCCGACTTCTAGGTCTTCTAGGTGTTTGGATGCCTGATACAGCTTCTCTCAGAGAAAACGAAGAAATAAAAACGCCAAACTCTGTGCTAATTAATATTGAGTTTCCAACCCATTCGCGCATATGATTTTCTTTGTTCAATCTTGATACAATATAATATAATAGAGCAGTTTTCAATTGAGTATCGAAAGTAATTACACAATTGCTTTGGTTTTGCATTGCTACGCTTTGTCATTGGCTAAAAAATCTCGCGCCACTTTCTCGACCAATCAGAAGTTAAACCAAAACCAATCGTGACTTGCTCGCACGCGTTTTCCCGCGCTTGGCGCCGCCGACATGTAATTGCTTCGAGCTCTGATTGGTTCATTGGATTGTTTACGACTGCTGTGATTGGTCAGAGTAATTACTTTGGTTTTGGTTTTACGACACTCAATTGAAAACTGCTCTATAATATACAACGTCTTTTAAAGTTCCTTACTCTACAAAGGGAAGTATTGGCCAGTGTTTACAATAAAATAATTATTAGAAAGTTATTACCAAAAGATTAAAGCTAAATAACCAATTAATCGATTACATTTTTGTTAATGATCTCTTTTTTACACCTGCGGGAACATTAAATGAATATACCTGCCTATAATTTGACAAGTATTGTCATTATCTAGTTTTAGCAAATATATAATATTTCACTCCCAGAGTCAATTATGGAGACATGTAGTGTAGTTCTAACTTTTGAGTCTGTTGATGAAATCCTATGGTGTGACCATTCAAATGAAACCTCTTTGCCGGTACTTTTGCATGGTACCATTTGTTTTTCAATATTTTACAAAATGAAATTTGCCGTGATTTTTCTTGAATTTTTATATTAGGTTCTAAAGCAGCAGCTTTGTCAATAAGATGAGCCTCGCCTTTCTTTTTAACTGAGTCGCCTTTCTGTTCTTTATTATCTTAATATCATTAATGAGAATGTCATTCAACGTGTGGCCGGGTTGGTTAAAGTGTTCAAAGACTGGCGTTGGAGTTTGTGATGAGTTTGCAGCCGTGATCGTCAATGTCCTGGTCACTCCGTGTTCGATATTCTCGTATGATATTGGGTATGAATGGCGAGCCGCACCCAGTTCCGCCGCTTATATTTTATCTCGGTATTACTTCTGTGTGTATAGGAGGCTAAAAAGAACTGCTGGCAGAGTTACAAATTTAGATGTGTTTATGATTATATTTGGTCTCAGCCAGTTTTAGTAATGTCCTTTCTGTTAATCTTTAATTCCCATCCTTCAAGCTTTTTAAGTATTCCGCGTACTCCTTCGGTATAATATCCTCTCCTTCAAGCATCTCGTTCAAAAATACCTCGCTCGGTTTCAAGCCATCTTGTACATGCTCTTCCTTAGCTTTGTACGCCACCGCATCCACAATTTCACCATTTTTCTTTTCAACTTTAATAGTGACTCGGTGAAACCGACTGCCTTCGCCACGATCCATGTTAAGCAAGCTTCCCTTCTCGCATATGTACAAAGCGCCGTAAACCTCTGAATCTTCGTCGGGTAGAATATTAGCATAGCCAAACCCGTCATCTTTCCAGTTGCTGTTGAATTTAAAGCGATAACCTCGAAGCACTGCACTTTCACGCGAAATAAACTTCGCGCCACATCCTTTCATTTTCCTCTCACTTAAGTTTGACGCAAAGGCAAAATAGAGCTCTTTATCTTCCATGATGGAGTGTTAAAATAAAAGTAACGCAAGAAGTTGATGTCACAAAGTATACATTGTGTATTTACAGTGCGTACAGTGCGACCACGAAAGCCGTGAACGCCGAAAATATGTCTGGAATGTTTGTTGTGTTACGGCTAATCAAATTTGAGAACGAGCAGACGAAAAGCCGACAGCTGGAGTTTTACCCAATAAAACGCGCGCAATCATTGGTTGATTCATGGTCACGTGACATCTAGCAAACAAACTGTTTGCGGCCAAATGTCCATATGCATGAGCAGGCAACATTTGCGAAATCGAGCAACATTTTTGACATTAGAGTGTAACAGAACACTGTTGTCCGCTAGCGCACGTGATCAGACCGTGACAAAAGATGGCGTGATTATGATGCGATTGATGTTTTATAGACCCTTTTAATAATTACCACGATGCATCATTTTCCGCTAATGACGTCAAACATATTCTTTTGAATTGCAAGAGAATTCAAAAGAATATGTTTGACGTCATTAGCGGAAAATGATGCATCGTGGTATTTATTAAAAGTGTCTATACCTCGAGTTCTCGGCGCGTTTTTCAAACTGTTTTCTTTTTCCTCGACGATGAAAACTATAGAGCAGTTTTCATTTGAGACGTTCGTAAAACCAAAACCAAATTAATTACTCTGCTGACCAATCACAGCAGTCGTAAACAATCCAATGAACCAATCAGAGCTCGAAGCAATTACATGTCGGCGGCGCCAAGCGCGGGAAAACGCGTGCGAGCAAGTCACGATTGGTTTTGGTTTTACTTCTGATTGGTCGAGAAAGTGGCGCGAGATTTTTTAGCCAATCACAAAGCGTAGCAATGCAAAACCAAAGCAATTGTGTAATTACTTTCGACACTCAATTGAAAACTGCTCAAAATCAAATCACTTAATGACTGATCCCTCGGGAAACAGTGAATTTTCTGGAATTTTGTAGAAAACAGTATGGCAGGCGGATCCTCACAGCGGAAACAGAAGTAGGAAGAACAAAAAAACTAACATATGCCGGCGTATATTTTTGTGCCCGCTATTTCTGTTTGAAATACAAACCTTCGACGGACGTTAGAAACGTTACAATTTGAAAGGTTACAAACATAGAACTCAAATAAGATTGCCGGTATAAAGTAATACAGCAAACACGAGGAAGAGTGCTTCATCAGGATATCCAAACACCGAGAGGTGGGTTGAAAACACGAGGCACAGCCGAGTTTTTTTTTTTAACCGACTTCCATGCGTTTGGATGCCTGATGAAGCACTCGAGTGTTTAATATAGCTTCTCGAGACAAAATCTATGTAGCCAAAATAAATGTAAATCGCTAAATGTAATAGCCAAAATTGCCAAAATCTATGTAGCCTCCTACCTGCATTTGGCTCATCACGCACTCCTCCCCATCGTTAGTAAGGAGTGCGTGACGTCGTTGGGCGGGAGTGCGTGACGAGCCAATAAGTGCGTGTCTGCGTAGGAGGCTAAAATGTATGCAAGTTAGGGACTGACCATTTAATTTTTGTAGGGGTAGGGGGTGGGGGGGGTGAGCAATTTCTTCTGAGTATGAATTTTTTTTTTCAGCATCACTATTTGCAATATTTTTGTTACCAAAATAAGTCTCTTTTTTTCACGTGCTTTCTTGTGTACGATTTTTTTCTCTTAACTTTCTTCTGCAGGAATTTGTTTTCGGTAATTCCCCAACCCCCCCCCCCCCCCCCCCCCCCACCCCGCCCCCGCACAAAAAGTAAGTGGTCCGTCCCTTATTGGTCGCGTTTCAAAACCACAGTCACGCATATGATTTTCTTTATTCAAAATTGATGAACTGCAATCATGGAAGATAAAGAGCTCTATTTTGCCTTTGCGTCAAGTTTGAGTGAGAGAAAAATAAAAGAACGTGGCGCGAAGTTTCTTGCTCGTGAAAGCGCAGTGCTTCGAGGATACCGCTTTGCCTTCAACACAAACTGGAAGGATGACGGGTATGGCTATGCTAATATCCTTCCCGACGAAGATTCAGAGGTTTATGGTGCTTTGTACATATGCGAGAAGGGAAGCTTGCTAAACATGGACCATGAGCATATTCACGAAGGCAATCGGTTTCACCGAGTGACTGTTAAAGTTGAAAAGAAAAATGGCGAAGTTGTATATGCGATGGCGTACAAAGCGAATGCAGAGTATGTTCAAGATGGGTTGAAGCCGAGCGACATTTATTTGAACGAGATGCTTGAAGGAGAAGATATTGTACCGAAGAAGTACGTGAAGTACATAAGAGGCTTGAAGGATGGAAAGTAAAGATGAACAGAAAGGACTTTACTAGAAATCTGCGACCAAATATAATCATAAATTGATCTAAATCTGTAAATTGCCATCAGTTCCTATTGCAGCTTTCAGGAGGGGGGTGAATTGGTCTTACTGAGATCGGCGGATTTTATAAATATTTTTTCCCGGATTTCGGATTCAGAGAAAAATTGTAACGGGTTTGTGGATCCTACCAATGCAGTGGATTACCGATTTATCCCATTTATGGGCCCGGATTTTATCTACATAGATCGGATCTTGGATCTTAAAACCAAAAACAGACCTGCTGTCATTTTCATGTCACAGCCTAGCCGAGATCACGCGCAGTCAACCTGCTGCTATTTAGCGTCCGCTAAATATAAAGAAAATCGTAACCGTGACGGTTTAGTTACAGTTAGCATAGATTTTGGCGATTTCATTCCTTGATTTTCTTATACTATATTGGAGAATACAAATTTTACCGAAATAATTTGACACTAGATTTCCCATACAAACACTGTATTTGGCGACATGGTTGCCCTGATTACCCATAATCCCAATGACTTCTGTAACAATGCAAGGACCACTTGAACAAACAGAAGCAAAAAGTAGCTGGATCTTTGTGCAGATCAGGATCAGCAATGAACTAAATAAAAAACTTTAACACGCAAGGCTGATCAGACAGCAAATTCGTTCGATTTCTTTTAATACTATATGCCCAAATCCCCTAACAAGCGCGTAGACCTCTATTGTGCGAGCACGAGCATTTGAGAAAACAAGCACCCACCAAAGACACCAAACTAATAGGCCATTTCCGAGTTGCGTTTAGTTCTCTATCAAAGCGAGGCTAGGTGCGAAACCTTTCATATGCAAATCAAAACTTATTTGCATGTGAATGAAAACTCATTTTTATATGAAAGGTTTAGCACCTAGCCTCCTATTGCAAGCACTAGAAAATTTCATAAACTATCGACACCTCCACTATTTTTTCATACGTGTATACTGATAAAAAGATCTAAAATCGATCAAGTGCAAATAGCGTACACTTCAACCTCTATTAACTATGATCGCACAAATAATTGAAACAAAAGTATCATCGATCTCAAGTCTCTAATTTGGTTGACAATTGGTCGGGGTTTGTCTTAGCTTCGACCTCGTCCCAGGGTCTTTTTCGCTTTCAATGGTGGGGTACGGGTGACCATTCACTTTTCACTTTTTAAGCTTCTAAAGTACTCTGCATATTCTTTAGGAATAAGATCTTCTCCTTCAAGTATTTCATTCAGATATATATCGCTCGGTTTTAGCCTATCTCTGATGTATTCCTCATTAGCTTGGTAGGCCGTCGCTTGCACGACTTCGCCGCTTTTCGTTTCCACTCGCACGACCACTCTTCGAAGGCGCCCGGCTTCGTGTTCGTCTAACTTCTAAGCTAAGCTTCCTTTTTTGCACGTATACAAAGCCCCATAAACGTTTGATTCTTCATCTGGGATGATATTAGCATAACCAAAGCCATCATCTTTCCAAATGCTGAACACAACGCGATGTCCTCGAAGCAATGCGCTTTCACGAGAGGTAAACTCGGTACCGCGTTCTCGCATTTTTCTCTCACTCAAATTTGAACCGAAGGCAAAGTAAAGCTCTGTCTGCTCCATAGGTGACATGGGATACAGTCTTAACAGAAGATTTTTTGTATGGGATTGATACTGACGAAGCGACAGTGCACGAATAGGTAGGTCGGAAAAGACTATAGCACGGGCGTAGAGGGAGGGTCGGACACCTTATTGAGACTTATATGACGGAGTAACCGGTTAGCTTTCAGTTGATGTTAGGGGCAGCAGTTTATATAGTTAAATTTAGGACTAAGCAACCCGAGAAGCTAGGTGGTACAGTGGTACGGTAGGCTATGTAAGCCTAAGCCTAGTTGAGGTCACAGGTTCAATCCTCAGTGGGGATTTTAGATTTTCTTGTTTTACACTTAAAAATTATTGAAAATAAAATTCTAAGTGTCGACATTACGTTATGTAAGTCTCAAAAAGGTGTCCGACCCTCACTCTACGCCCGTGCTATAGCCTAACCCGAATAGGTCATTCCTGGGGATTTAGATTACGCAGGCTCAATGAAGCACACTTGTACAGCGGTTCTTACCCAAAGAACAAGAAAATTCAAGATGGAGGACGGTAAGCATGTTCATTCTCTCCTTCCTCTTATGTTAAATTCTCCTTGCTTTATGGCTTTGTAGGTTTAAATAGCATTTTTGTCGAAGTAACAAGTTTAAATGTGCATTATTTACACAAAACTAAAACGTTAGCCAGACCATGCGACGTTGAATTTGAGCTTCTATGTAACAAGTGAGCGAAGCTACCGTAAACATTAGAGCGATTTTCGTATGACCTTGAAATGGAACGCGCGTACAGAGCCAAGACAGCAAATGAACGCGAAAAGTAGACATCAGATTGGTTTATCGAACAGAGTCAAACGCGCGCGGATTTTGATTGGCTTATCGAACATGCAACGCGTGTTGAATACAAAAAAAAAAAGAAATTTTCCGCTTTTTTCCGCAACTCGAAACAACAAAATGCCGAACTGAAAAGTAAATACTCGTGAAGGACTTTACAACTCTGGCGTAGCCTATCACTTGCAAAAAAGGTACCAGAGTTTGGCAGACTATGCAGTAAGTGGAAGTTTTGCAGTCAGTGCACGCGAAAACCGCGTATGCTACAAAACCGCTCGAACAATTTGCGAAAAATTCATCGCGACCGAAGATTGTCAAGCTGGAGACCACCAAAGAAAATGGAACCTTCGGGCTCTCCTTCAGTGTACAGTAAACTGTAAACTCACTCCTGATGAAATGACGAAGCACGAAAGACTACTTCCTTGGCTATTTAATGAGAAACACCTCTGAAATAACCACAGATACAAAAAACACCATTAAATTTCCACCGACTTTCGAAAACACGCACAACATAGCACATTTGATCTTTTGTCCGAGAACTTTCTGAAAATCTTGCAATCAAAATTCGGTTTGACGTCATTCTGTTTTCGACGTTCCGATTGGTTTATCGAACAAGCGCATTTGCCATATTAGGGTTGTTTACGCGGGAAACGAAACACTGCTTTTGTTTCGATCTGTTCAATCATTGGTGGATAAAACAAATCGCAAACACTCTCCGAACTGTTTTTCAAGGTCATACGAAAATCGCTCTAAGCTTAATTCAAATGAACTGAAGTCAAGTTTTTTTTTTTATCGCAGTATCTTTATTATAACAATCAATATAGGAAGATATAGATGCATATGAAGTCATTAATAGATTAAAACAGCTTGCTTGGCTTAATGTGTGGACGAACTATGTTGAACAATTTGATGTATTAAGGGACCGTCGACATATTCACAAGTTCCCCGCTTAACGTCAATTTTCACCGTTTTTAAATAGTCGGGTGAATACAGTTTGCGAGACTACTGATGTGTGAAACAACAAACATTATTTGTAAATGGGCTTTAGAATATTTAAAAAGACTGCCAGTTCCTCGTACCTGTTTTGCTAAAACATCTTTGTGTCCACTTTGTGCCTTTTCACGGCTCTCTATGGGATAAAAGGATCGTAGGCCGGAACATCAACAGGCCGCCATGTTTTTAGTGCCTCCTTCTTGCCGTCCAGTGGACTAACAATTTTGTACTTGCGCCAAATGCCCCGCGCTAACGGCCAAATCTCGACTCTCCCTAACCCCCCCCCCCCCCCCCCCCCCCCCCTAAACTTGTGAATATGTTGACCAGATTTCGTACTGGATTCATATCAACGCATGTTGAAAATAAATTATGTTTCCCGGGGGGGGGAGGGGTACTCAACAGAGTTTTGTACAGGGATGCTCCGCCCCAAGGTCCAAACCCTTACCCTTTCATATACCGTTTTTAACAGACAAAGTACCCCTTTCATTGAAAATGGTCCCCTTTTCATATACCTTTCGTTGAAAATGGTACCCCTTTCATATAGCCTTTGCGTGCGTCTGTTTGATATATTTTGAAAGGCCCTTTTTATAATACTTAAATTGCAGTTTTCCCTACCTTTTTTATGCTTCAACTCGTGTTTTTGCTACCATTTCCTATTCTTCGTGAACCTTTCACATACTTCAACTCGTGAAATCCCGACCCTTTCATATACCTTCAGCCTAATAAAGGTACCCCTTTCGGGCGGAGCATCCCCGTAAAGCCCATTATAAGGAGTACCCCCCCCCCCCCCCCCCCCCCCCGCCCCGGGCTATGTTTGTGATTTCATAATTAGTATGTCAGTTAATTAGAAGATTTGCTTGATAGATAATGCAAGTTAATAGTTTTGTTTTTTAAGTTTAGTTTTGTTTTGTTTCCTACCTTGGTTAGATCTGATGTAATAAATTATAAATAATTTATTTACATGGCACTTTCAACATTGCTGATCCTATCAGTATGCTGGAATGCGTGCCATAATTATATGAACTTAGTAAATGCCCTTGACTGGCTCACCTTGAGTCTCTACACAGTTGCTCGGTGGTTAGAGCATCTAAACGGTGTACAGAGGTCATACAGCTGTAGGTTCGATGGAAAGCACTTGAAGGGATAAAAAAGAGGGCCCAAGACTCCTTATTGAGACTTATATAACGTAATGTCGACACTTAGAATTTTATTTTCAATAAATTTTTAAGTGTAAAAAAGAAAATCTAAAATGCCCACTCAGAATTGAACCTGTTACCTCAGCTACATGTAGGCTTAGGCTTACATAGCCTACCGTACCATTGTACCACCTAGCTTCTCGGGTTGCTTAGTCCTAAATTTAACTATATAAACTGCTACCCCTTACTGTAACTGAAAGCTAACCAGTTACTCCGTTATATAAGTCTCAATAAGGTGTCCCATTTTCCTGTTGGGCCCTCTCATCTATCCCTTCAAGTGTCCTCCAGGTTCGATTCTTATCAGGAACTTGCATTTTTTTCTTTGTCCCATTCTCATGACACTATAAACATCACATCTTTCTCATCTGATACCTACTTCAAAAGTTATTTAAACCCCAGTCAAATATTTTAGTAATTTTCTTATTAACATTTCCTGAAATATTTACATAATAACCCTTATGGAAAAATGTTGTGAAATTGCCAACTGCAACATAACACAAATTGTTACATAGCTGGAGTTTTTATTTCTATACAACGCGCGCGTTTATTGGTTAATTCATGGTCACATGACATCTAACAAACAACAGTTTCCCGCCAATCGTCCATGAGCATGCGAAAGCATGCAATATTTTTTACATCAGAGGGTAACAGTACACTTTTACCCACTAGTGTACATGATCAGACTTTAAAAAAAACTCCAGCTAAAAAAAAACTTGAGTTTTGAGGGAAGCAAAATTCACTGTTTCTCGATGGATCAGTCATTAAGTGTTTACTATTCAATCTATTCACTGCGTCCTTGTGAGATTAAATTTTCTTGTTGTTGTCATTTTTGTTAGATCTTGAACTTGAGCATGAGGGGGCTGCTCCAGGTTCCACCTCACAGCCAGTGAGACGTAACATTTCTTTGAAACTGAAAACAAAGAGTAAGTCAGCAAGCTCACTGTCTTCTGTGAAGAGCAAGAAAAAGGAAGGAAAAACCAGTGAAAAATCAAGGACTGGATCAGATGGTAAAGTAAATCTGTAGTCACTGTAGTTCTGTTTTGTCAGCTAACCATTTTGTGCTATCCTTTAAGTGAAATGAACATATGTAAGCTCATTTTCTTAAAAAAAAAAAACAGTACTCAATGTTCTCCCCAGGTATTTCACACCAGGCGGCCCGCCTGGCTTGATTCATTGAAAAATCGTTGCCGCCTGGCTTAAAGCTGAAGAAACCTTACGTAGTTTAACATCTGGAACTGGGATCCTGTCCATAAGTAAAGAAAAAACACTCGATAAAGATACTGAAACATTGCCTAGTGTTTTTTCATTGTGTTTTCTCGCAATTGATGAGGTTTTAGCTTATTTACCTTTCCATGAAACCTGACGCGATATCGTCTGCTCGGTTTGTTGAACGTCACGGTTACCCATAAATTCAAGGACACTTCAAAGTTAACGGTTACTTCCTAGACAGCATGACACTTCACTCTTGCGAATTTTGTAAGTCTTTATTTTGTATTATGCTAGAGTAGCATTTTGTCAGAATGCCCCCTGGCCTTCCCAAGATCCTGGGAAGAACACTGGTACTACAGCACTGCATTTATTCTTTGTTTATTTCATGGAATAAGTCAAGCAAAGGCTGCTGCGCCCTATCTTTGTAAACTGAATGCACCTTTGGATACCTGTTAAAAACACTGTTTAGGACTGATAATAAGTTCATTGTCCAGTTCATTGTATGTAGTTTTTAAGTGATCAAGAAAGTAAATTAAAGTACATTGTGCCAAGCAGACTATGCATACGACATTAGTTTATTGTTGCATGGTTTCTAGTCTGAAATCTGGAATTGTTGTTACATTTTCATTCATGTATGTCTGCTAGATTAGTGTTGATCATTTTGTGGCAGCTCTGATCATAGTTGTGCTGTCCATAGGTGACAAAGAAAGTAAAAAAAAGCAGACTTTGCCTGAAGCATTTGGCAGCATTTCTAGTCTTGTATCTGTTTGATGTTGTTACATTTACATTTTCTTGGGTTGATCATTTTGTGGCAGCTCTGATCATAGTTGTGTTGTCCACAGGTGACAAAGAAAGTAAAAAGAAGCAGAAGCCACCAACATCAGCTGGACAGACATCACAAGTGGTTGTCATGAGAGAGCTTAAGTGGGATCACCAAGTATGTACATTGTACAAAATTGAAGGCTTCTAAACAAGACTATTACAATAATATGTGCTAAGAGAATTCTATTTTAAATTGAGTCGTAGATTAACTGTCACTAAGAAGGAGCTATGTACATTTGGTCTAAAAGACATAAACACTCAATTGCCTTTATTGTGAAGGACTTGCTTCAATTAACCCATACTTTTGTTGGATGTTATTCAACTTAAACGTTCTTCAATAGAATTATCCACTGGTTTAACAAGAAATACCACTCCACCTTTTCTCCAACGCCTTTGGAAAACTCTTTGGGATAGCAACTAATGATGATGAGAATGATCACACTACTGTGCTAAAATTAAACTTCTGCATATTATTTGCAAAATTACTTATACCACCAGAAAATGCACTCAGAACAATGCAACTTGACCATTTTATCTCAATGATGGAACAAAAGATACACCTTGAAAATAATGTTTTAACTACAGAAAAAGTAAATGGTTTGAAGATGTTCCAATCTTCTGCACTACCTATTCTTTTTTGGTTTTGTTTTGTTTGTTTTTTTTTCAATTTTTTGACGTACGTTCAAGATATGTTGTGCTCAACTGCTACTATTTTATTCTGTATTATTATTATTATTATTATTATTATTATTATAAGATTTTTTAGTTAGCTTGGTTATTAATAAAAGATTCCGTTGTTTGCTTTAATAAAAATGAAAAAAATATATATTATTATTATTATTATGTATTATGTAAATTATTATTTCAGTGTTTATGCATCCTGTTAGTGTAACAACAACAACAACAACAAAAAGTCTTTATTTTCAAAAAACAGTTACATTTTAGCTGCCCGCATTTAGCAAAGGCTATTCTAGGCGGGCAGCTCTTATTATTGTAAGCATTTGCTGTTTATGTTACCAATAAAGTATGAAAAAAAATCTGCTGATTTGGCCTTGAAATCAAAATTACTCCAAATCAACTTTATTTTGACACAGAAAAACTTAGTTTCATATTTATTTATTTTTTAAGAAAAAGGGCTTTAATAAAGAGAATTAGCTTATTACTTTTCCTTGAAACTCAAGCAACCACACAAAATAGGAGACAAAGCTTGATTGGTTTCTTCTGTTTCAGCACATTGTACAGATGTACAAACAGACAACAAAGGAAATCAATAATGCTTCTTTGAGTTGGTTCAGTTTTAAGCAAAAAAACTTTTGATCCTGTTTTCTCCACAGATTTTGCCAATTGGGCAGAAAGTACAAGACCCACTTCTTCATCTGTGCGAGAAGTGCTCCCTCCCTATTCTAGTGTATGGAAGACTGGTTAGTATGATTAAATAAATGATTAAAATGAATAAATTTATGCATTTGTATAGCACAAATTCTATATACATATTCAAATGCACTTCACAATCAATCAGACCCAGATTATGACAGTATGACAATGAGGGTGGTCACAGCCAGTGGTTCTTTTACGTCCCCATGGGAGACGGGACCACTATTTCTTTGTGGTCATCTGAGCCACGTGAAGGTCTAACCATTTGCCAACGTCATGGCAAAGGCAGCACCTTCATCCTCAGTTATTTTAAGACCCTGAGTGTTGGTCCGGCCGGGGCTCGAACCCGAGACCTCCTGCTCTGCAGACCGGTACTCTATCGACTGAGCTAACCAGGAGGCGGTTACATGAACAAGATATACATGTAAATATATTTAAACAATGAGTGAATCAAAAGAATAACATACAGTCAAACCTGTATTAAAGTGCCCATAAGTCCTTAAATACATATTTTCAGAATCAACTCCACGTACATTGAATAGTTAATGGTGAAATATTTCTTGTTTTGAATGTCATGTTGGTGAGTTATAGAGATTTGAATTTACAAAATGCTACAAAGCTGACATCGACCCAGTGTTCATAATACAACTACTTGTTTTCACCACTAAGTAATATTTTCTACGAATCAATTTCACAGTTTATATTAATTTAGTATGTATCAAAATAATTGATTATTCTTAAGCTGTAAACTGCACATTGTAAATTGATTGACATAAAAATAATGGCAAAGTCCTGAATTGACGTCATCCAATTAGCATTTTGTAAATTCAAATCTCTAACTCACTAACGCGACGTTCAGAACAAAAAATATTTCACTATTAAACTATTCAATGTTCATAGAGTTGTTTCTGAAAATTAATTAATATGATTGCATTTAAGGGTTGTGGGCACTTCAAAGGGGTTGTGTCACCATTTCTAGTGTTATGTTAAAGAGCCCAAAAGACAAATTTATATGAGTGGAAACCCACCAATTATATTCCAGTTTTGTTCCTCAAGGTTAATAAATTTGACATGCCTCGGGAGCTAAGCCGGGCAAACTTGAGCGAAAAATATATTTATAGATACATACATGTACCAGAAGATGTTGCCTGGCAACAGTGCAACAAAGCATGAATGATGTCAGACAAATGAAAGAGGATGATGGGAATGCCTGTGGTACTACTCCATGTAAGCCTATATGTAGGAGCATGGTTTAAACAAAGATGGCGGACGATAAATGGTACGTGATCCATCAAGGACCTTTTACCAACGTTTCTGGTTTCAAAGAAAACAAAGTGGAATGGTGAAAAGACTCATATGCAAATTGATATGCCACCAAAGTTTTGACTCACGGTGCACGCTCCCCCCGAGCTTCGCGAGATTCTACGAGAAACATATTTCATGTTTAACATCATTCTACTTGTGCTCTATGAGTAAAAATAAGACAGTGTATTGGGCTACCGATGGCCAGGATGGAAATGGATTGCAACTTGAAAAAATTGGCTTTTACAAAATGTAGCTTTGTGCCTTGGAAAACCCACTGAAACTCAATAAATCAAACTTGCCATTCTTGTGAAATTTTGACTTTTCTAGCCGTTATTTTGTCTGTTTAGTTCATATTTCTTTGCTTCTATCACTTTTAGTGATGGTTTCTTCCAATCTAATAATAAAGTAATTCTAAAGTGCCCATACATGTAACGATTTTTTTTATTTTCTTATCGAAATCTGCACGTCGCGTAATGAACAACTGCGAAAAATTTTTTTGATTTCAGCAAAACATGAATTTTTTATAATTTTTTAAAGTCTTCGAAATCCTATTTTTTTGCGGTCGACCCTCCCCACTGATAAGAATGGCAACGGGCTCAGAGATCGGTCTGTGACGTAGGTTCAGGAATCTTGTGCATAGAGATATTCTTCTCGGGGTCAGATATGGTGTTACAGTGCGCTGCGACACATCTTTCAGGCATTTTTGGTGATAATAAAAAAATGTCTGCTTATTTACAAGTGAGATGGAAATAAGTCTCACACAGCTCCCATCCGACCGAGAGGAGAATGATGCGAATGGTGGTCCAAAATGGCAGCAAATTTTGAAGACTTCAAAAAATCATAAAAAATTCACGTTTTGCTGAAATCAAAAAAGTTTTTCGCAGACGGTCATTACGTGACGTGACGTGTATATTTAGATAAGAAAATAAAAAGAAGTCGTTATGGGCACTTTAAACCATAAGCAAGTTCTTGGCCAAAATCAGGAAAACACGATATTTCAGCCCAGACAGTGTCCCTTTAATGTAATAGGGTTTTAATAATTGTGTCCTTTGAAATTAATTTATGAAATCTTATTAACCCTTGAACTCCCAAGAGTGCCAAACATCAAAATTCAAGAAAAATCCCAAATTTCATTTGTAAAATATTGAAAAACAAATGGTACCATGCAAAAGTACTGCCAACGAGGTTTCATTTGAATGGTCACACCATAGGATTTCATCCACAGACTCAAAAGTTAGAACAAATGGTACCATGCAAAAGTACTGCTGAAGAGGTTTCATTTGAATGGTCACACCATAGGATTTTGTCCACAGACTCAAAAGGTAGAACTACACTACATGTCTCCATTATTGACTCTGGGACTCGGAATGAAAGGGTTAAAACATTAAACTAAATCTAAAATCCAGGTAAAATTATTTACAAAATCCACCGATCCATACACCCATTTATCTCCTCTTTAGTGAATGTGGTTGTTATACAAGTTGTATTGCCATCAATAATGGCTGTCTGTTTTTCTTTTCTGTTTAGAGTCCATGTAAACATTCTTTCTGTCTGACATGCGCAGAAAAGGGAAATGGGAAATGCCCAAGGTAGGTGTGAAGTACCGTATTTATTCGATTAAGCGCCCAACCTCGAATAAGCGCCCACCTCGAATAAGCGCCCACCCTGTAGGTAGGAAAAGTTAATAAGCGCCCAGCCTCGATTAAGCACCCACCCCACATCGAGGAGGCAGCACCAGAGAGTTCGCTAATTGACCTTGGTGACAATGAGATTGAAATTGACTAAGTACTACTAAGAAACTTCCTCGAAGACCGAGTTTTCTTAGTATTTTAAAGAAACTTTCAATGAACAGTTAAAATTCTGCTTTGGTACATCTTCACGTTTTGTTATTATTTATTGTTTTGTTGCAAAATAAACTTACTACTTGCTGAAAATGGTGAAAATTTTGTAAGCGCCCAGCCTCGATTAAGCGCCCACCTCGAATAAGCGCCCACTCTCAGGGTCCAAAATTTTAATAAGCGCCCAGGGCGCTTAATCGAATAAATACGGTAGATTTCATCTTTGTGACATTTCTACCCAAAACATTGCTCTCACTTAGCGGTCAAAATCAAAATTCAAACTTACCATCTTTTTAAAAAATCAGTCGGACATATAATTAGCTTAGTAACAGCTAATTGGGCCACTAACTTTTAAGATAAATTACTACACTTAGTCAAGTTGCACATGAAATTTTTACTGGAGAATATGATAACTGAAATATTAAAAAACCAATAACATCAACAGTAACGTTTCTTGGAATAATTGCTTAGAAATTCAATAATTAATCCAATTTCACTTTAGGTGTGGAGACAGTGTTCAACGGATCGAGCGAGCACCGCTGGGCAGTGTGTACGTGTGTTCAGTTGGTGGAAGCCGCTATGGAATCTCGGGATGTCGTCGCAGTTATTTCTCCCAGCGAGACTTGCAGTCGCACATTAAGAGACGTCATCAGAGAGAACAGGGGGGAGGGGAGAGTGATGGAGGAGAGGAAGCTGAGAACGAGATACAGCGCGCCATGTTTCCTCAGGCAGTTCCCTTCTTCCCAGCCCCTCTGCGCGAGGCGCTCCCTGCAGTCCCCCCGCACCCCATATTGCCGGGTGAAAGGCCCTTTGGGAATGTAGGAACCGTGCCGGTCATGGACGGGCGGCATTTCCCTGGCGTACCCACAATACCTCGGGAAACGTTCTTTATGGAAGGACCGCGTCAGCAACATCCTGTTGTCAGTGGTTTTCCGACGCAAGCTCCCGCACCAGCTCCTATACCACATGTCCCTCAAGGTGGCTTTCCTCGTCCTGAGCAAGGGCCTTCCCCGCGGTTTGAGGAGATGCGAGTCTCAAGACCAATGGCCCCAGCGCCCATTGAGGAAGGCTTTGGACCAAGACCTGTAGCTCCTGGGTTCCCAGGGAGATTCCCAGGGCCACCGCGGTCCGACGCGGACTGGATGCCAGCAGAAAGGGGGCCTCCTATCAGAGGAGAGAGAGACTGGATACCACCTCCTGGGCGCGGTGAGAGAGACTGGATTCCACCGCGAAGTGTTGCAAACATGGTCCCCCCTGGGGCTCCTCCCCCGGGAAGACCCCCACCCGGAGACCCTCATTTTCGCCCGATGTTTTGAAACGTTAGTTCTTTTAAAGGCCCCCCCTTCACCCAAAAGACGTTGCGGTCGTTTGTTTTAGTTTTGAAATGCTCTATTGTTCATACGCGTGATCTGATACGAAATTCAGTACAGAAAATGATCACGGCGCGCACAGCATTTTGGGTGAAGGTGGACCTTTAAGAATGAACTGCCGACCTGTAATCGTTAATTAAATTTGTACGCTGTTAAAGGCGGCGAAATACGAGATACAAAAACCCTCAACTTGTCGCGCAACATTGTTTCGTTGCAAGTTTTGGTCGATGTTTCCCATTTTTCACCATGCGTGATCAACTTGTCGCGCAACAAAAACATCTGTTGCAGGTTGAAGAAATTTGTTGCGAAAAGTAGAGCGCGGGTCAACTTTGAGCAACAGATTTTGCCTTTGTTGCTCGTTTTTCATCAAACTCTCAACTTGTCACGCAACAAATTTGCCAATGTTGCGCGACAAGTTGAGGGTTTTTGTATCTCGTATTTCGCCGCCTTAAGGTGGCTTCCAACAAGATACAATTTTTCCTCCGACGCTAATTTCCGTCCGTCGCCAAGATCTCGGTCTGTTAAAATTAATTTCTTATGGCATGTACAGTTCAGGATTTCAATCTAAAATCAAAGTAATCGCTCTGAAAAAGCACGACAGACGCAGACAGTGCACTGAATTCCAAGCAAATAAGCGTAGCCGGCGTCTAGCGCGGGAAAATGCGTCCGATTAGTCACGACTTTTTGTTCTTACTTCTGATTGGTTAATAAAGCGGCGCGAGTTTGTTATTTATCCAATCAAATACCATGATGTTACCATAGCAATGCAAAAACCAAAGCAAACGTGAGTGACTTCCGATACGCAATTAAAAACCGCTCTGTGAGTAGAAATTGTAGTAAGCCACTTAAATTTCTTATTTTACGACTTGACACGGTTCAAACTGTACGACAATCTTGAAACGAAAGCGTCGCGCCTATCCCATCCCTTTTATCGTTCCTTGCGCGATAAGGAGCTTACACAAATACCGTGTGTAATAGAGCAGTTTTCAATTGAGTGTCGTAAAACCAAAACCAAAGTAATTACTCTGACCAATCACAGCAGTCGTAAACAATCCAATGGACCAATCAGAGCTCGAAGCAATTACATGTCGCCGGCGCCAAGCGCGGGAAAACGCGTGCGAGAAAGCCACGATTGGTTTTGGTTTTACTTCTGATTGGTCGAGAAAATGGCGCGAGATTTTTTAGCCAATCACAAAGCGTAGCAATGCAAAACCAAAGCAATTGTGTAATTACTTTCGACAGTCAATTGAAAACTGCTCTATCAACTTAAATGAACAATTGTCAGTTACTAATAACTTTATTTCATGTAGCGAATAAAAAAAAATAGAATAACAAAAGTAGTTTAATTAATTTGTGGTATCCTTTACATACGAGTTAAATATTTGCGTCGTATTTTTATGTACTTGCTCAGCAGAAAAACGTTATTGGTGTACAGAATATGAGTTACTGAATTACTCGGCTAAAACACTATTGTGCCCAGAAAAAATATGAAGATAAAAGCGTGATTTATGAAACGGAATATGAAGGGCGTTTAGTTGTAAATCTAAGTCTTTTTTGATTTAGTATATAACAATCTAAAGTATTAAGCACTTATTCTTTCTCTAATTTAGTTCAATTACTCAGCTAATCTTGTTCGCTATACACTTCAATGTCTCGCGCTTTCTGTAATTCGTCATCCATGTTACTTAAGCTGTTAAACATATTGTGTAAATATCCCTGACTCGCCTTTAGCCGAACCGCAAGTTCTTTAAACTCCTTTTCCTTAATTTCCGCCCGTTTATCTGCTTCTTTGTAATCTAACCACAATCCGTCGTTTTCTTGCTCAAGCGCGGCCATCTTGTTTTTCGACACACGCTGTTCTTCTTTGAACTCGGTCTGTAAATGTTTTAACTCCTGCGATTTTTCCACCAGTTCCAACTCTTTCTTCTTGAGTATTCCGACGACTCTTCGTAACTCCGAGTTGATCTCGTCTTTTTCCGATGTAAGTCCGTCGATCCTGCTCCGGAGAGACACTTCGTGTTCCGAAGCTGTCTTCGCTGCTCTCTTTAGATCGTCGCACTTTGCTTCGTATTGAGACTCCTTCCGAGTAAGCTCTCCGTTCAGTAAATCCATTTTAGACTCGACCGATTTCTTTTCTCTCTCGGTTTCTGAGAGAGAACCTATGAGATGCTTGATGCTTTTCTGTACGTCCGAAAGTCTTCGCTTAACTAAATCCAACTCTCCAATGGCAAACTTACCATCAATGGTCTCTTTAAAATTCTCTGCGCTAGTCTGTTGCCTTCTGTCATCCTGGCACTGTTGCGCGCGCTGATGGTTTATAGTGTTTTCCAGACGCTTAAAATGTTGCCCCATTTTACATTCCAGTTCCTCTCGGTTTTGGCTCAGTAATTTCTTGATGGCGTCAATCAAATCCTCGCTGCCCATCTGGGTTGTTCTCTTGTGGGACCCATTGAGATCGTTCTCCCTAAGCCCCACTTCATCCAATTCCTCAATGTCTCCTTGGGTCAGAACCCTTTCAATAACTTGTCTGGACCTTTTCCTGACCTTTTTAAGAGCCAAATGAGCCCTTTTAACCTCGCGTAGTTCCTCTGCTTTCCTCTCGGCCAGTTTTTTATCGTGATCAAGCTGATGCAGAATACCTTCTACGTCATCTTTGAACGCCTTAAAAGCCACTTCCCGCTCATAGTTGTCCCAAGACATCTCCGCTCTTAGGTCCGGCTCGATCGGAGCATCTTCGCTCCCTTCAGCCTCGCTCTCCTCGTCGTTTAATGGCCGAACAAACTCTTCTACCACTGACTCCAGCAATGACTTTAAGAGCGACATTCGCTTGGCCACTGTTTCGAATGTCTGGACGTGGCTAATGACTTCTTTGGCTCCATCTGAGCAGCCCTGCAATTTTAAGCATGATGTTGAAAAAGAGCGGTTTTCAACTGAGTGTAGTGCAACCAAAACCACAGTTATTACTCTGGCCAATCACAACAAACGCAGACAATCCATTGAACCAATCAGAACTCGAAGCAAATACATGTAGCCGGCGCCAAGCGATAGGTTTCACTTCCGATTGGTTGAGAAAGTGGCGCGAGATTTTTTAGCCAATCAAAAAGTGTAGCAATATAAAACCAAAGCAATAGGAAAATTACTTTCGACGTCGACACTCGATTGAAAGCCGTTCTGTCTTTCAAGACTTGAAATGCATCTTTTTATCCTGTCAACGCGGTTGAAGGGAACCTCCATTGTCAGAACAAATTGACGTTAAATTGTTGGAAATAAAGTCGAAATTTAAAATTTTTAAAAGAACAGGTGCAATTATAATTTTAGTGTACAAATAAAATGGATGTAAATCTCGCCTATTTTCGCTTTTAAATTTCCCGCGCGCCGCCATTTTGAATATTTATGACGTGTTACGGTTGTCTTATTGTTGCATACAAAATAACTTCGATTCTTAACAATAGCGGCAACCGTATCACGTCATAAATATTCAAAATGGCGGCGCGCGGGAAATTTAAAAGCGAAAATAGGCGATATTCATATCCATTTTTTTGTACACTAAAATTATATTTTCATCGCTTTTTAAAAAAATTTAATTTAGACTTTATTTCCAACAATTTAACGTCAATTTGTTATAACAATGGAGGTTCCCTTTAACATAAGCCAAATATATTTTGTCAGAATAACGAAGCAAAAAAAAATATCGTGTGAATTTCTCTTAGCGTTATGAAATTTCCAAGATATCCCTACCTGGAAATACCGCTGCAATTGGTGAAGGTCGCGCAGGCAATCCTGTGCATTTTCTTTTAGAGCTTCGTGTTCTGTGAAGAATCTTTTCACCATTTTAAAGAAATCCTCCGTCTCCCTCAGATTCCCTCCCTCAGTCCCTTCCTTGTCCTGTTTGTCCACCGTTCTTTGTTCTGTTTCTAATTTCTGTACTATCTGCTGTACACGGCTCGTGAACTCTTCGCTGTTTCGCCTCTCATGAGTCACTGTTTGCTCCAGGGTCTCCTTCTCGGATGTTAGATCCCGTATGTAAGCCTCAAGTTCTCGGATCTTTAGCGTATATGACTCTTCTTGTTCTTGGAGCCTTGTCTTCAGGTCCTCGCAGTTACCGCACGTTTTGGATTTCTGCAAGATGCACAAAGGTTTTGACGTCAGGAAAGGGCTACAAAGAAGTTGACAAAAATATTGATAGCTCTGCTCTCATCAATACATGTACAACCCTTTTAATCGCCATCAAAAAGGTGAATCGAAGGCTCCTATAAGCCAACCCCACCCCTCCCTTCCTCCAACGTCGTCCCATGGGTAAGGAAGGTGATCATCACATATCGCGGGCTCAATGTTTACAGCTGATTAACCGAATAAAAATTTGCATGTAATATATGAAACACGATCGCGAGAAACGGTGTTTCATCAGATTTCCAAACACCGAGAAGTGGGTTGGAAAAACGAGGCGCATCCGAATTTTTTATAACCCATTATAAAATGCTCAAGGAAATGCGCGCGCTATGATTGGTTAAACCGAGTTCAATATAACTCGATAAAGCACGCGCGTGACGTAAGGTTCATTATAACCGTTTTTATTTTATAAAAGAAATAAAAAACTTGTTCCTCGTGCATTGTTGAGTTATATAAGCACTTGCGAATTTTTAAGAACACTTCTCTCGTGTTCTTAAAAATTCCCGCGTGCTTATATAACTCAATAATGCACTCGGCGCGTTTTTTATTTCTTTACTTTAAGGTGTTTGGAAATCTGATGAAACACTGTTTCAAGTGTTTTATATAGCTTCTCAAACTGGGCCGGGTTGTTCAAAGCACGATTAAGCTAACCCAATAAAATCGCCAAAATCTATGCATTAAATTAAGAAACGATTTCAAAACTTCCTTCACGGTAGTTTTTTTCTTTGTGTTCTCGTCATGAATTATTAATGAGTTAGAGAATTTTTTTTCCTGAATGCTTTTGCTAGTTCAATATCTTCGCGTATTCACCAGTTAATAGGGAGCTTACGTAACGAGGACGGCAACGCCAAGGAAAACATCACTTGAAAAAAGGATTCGCGCAATTTTAAACTACTTTGCAATTGTTCCAATTTGTTTAATTTGCCTAATATGACTGGATTGTCCAGGAGCTAAATTCGTAGGGTCACCCTTTGAAGGCCCACCTTCACCCAAAAGTAGTTGCGGTCGTTTGTTTTTGTTTTGAAATGCTCCATTGTTCATACACGTGATCTGATTGGTTGCACGCATTCAAGCGTGAATTTCGTGTTACACGAAATTCAGCACAGAAAGTGATCACGGCGCGCACAGCATTTTGGGTGAAGGTGGGCCTTTAAGTTCAAATGGAGAAAGGAAAATGAACCGTCGTGTGTTCACGTTCTCCGCGAAACCTGTAATTTGACCATTTGACGTCATTGTTTTGCAGGGAAGGCAAAGAAATGTACCAAAATGTAAAACGCACGTGCAGCACGTGCATAAGCATTGTTTTCGCTCATTGAACCTATTGTTTTGTGCCGTTCTCTCTGCCGTCGTCGTCGTGGTTGCGTAAGCTCTCAAATAACTAACACTGACCGTTTCTCTGGACTTGTGATCACCACCATCCTCTCTCATCAACCTCCTTTGTTCTAGTCTCTCGCTAATGTCTGCGTCTCCGAGGGCCTGGCCGATGTTATCCAAGTTGTTCTTTATCGCTTTCCTGCTCTCCTCTAATGCTCTGGAAACAGACCGATAAGACTGTTCTTTATCCGTGAACTTCTGCTCTGCGCGTTCCAGCTCCTCCCTCAAACGACTGTTTTCCGAGCTGAGAACCTCACCCTTCTCCCCCTGAGTCCAGAGTTGTCTCTTTTTCTCTTTATTATCATCCTCCAGTTCTTTTATCCGCTGATCCTTCTCTTTTAGCACCGTGGTCAGTCCAGCATATGTCTCCGTTACAGCGTTGTTCTGTCGCTTTAAAGAATCCAGCTCTTGAGTAAGCTGAACGTTTTCTTCTTCCAGGGTCCCGATTCTATCTCTCTTGGCTTTGATCTGATTTGTACGCTGTGTCAAGTCCGTTTCCAACGTTCTGATCTTGTTCTTCGAATCTTCAAGTGCATTATTAAGACATTCAAGCTTTTCTTTCATCTTGTCTGCGTCGCGTTGATCACTCTGAGTTTCCTCGCCGAGCTGCTGATTCTTAACTTCCAACCATTTCTCCCTGTCTTGAGCCTTACGAAATTCTTCCTCGGTGTTGCGTAACTTCCTTTCCAACTTAGCAATCTCTCTTTCCTTTGCTTTCACCTCATTTGATATCCTTTCATTCTCCGCGTGAGAGCAAGACAGTTTCTCCATGACGCGCTCCAACTCTTTCTCCTTTTCACGCAGGACGCTCTTCAACTGATCTACTTGAGACTTTAGTTCTTCATTGTCGCTGATCAAAGCGTTATTCTCCCTTTTCAGGATCTCCAGAAAAGCGCCGCCCACGGCAACTGCAGCAGTGGGATCAGCGGCATCGGCCATGGGCACAGTCTCGTTTTCAACAATTTGGTTGGAGTGTTTTGTTAGCAGTTCATCTCGTTGTTTTAACTGGTCTCGCAGAGAGCCACTTTCTTTGCACAGCATTTCGATCTTCTCTTTGGCGGCTGAAACAAGTGGAAATACATGCAAACATGTTAGATGTTTAGTTTATATACCGCGGGACAGCGCTGAATAACGCTGAACTGTCAGCGGTGTGAAGCACGAGCGACCGCACGGGGACCGGCGGCTTGACTGTGGCGGGTTACTGAAAATGAGAGGCATTAATGAGGTTTTTCCGTACCATAAACAAACCCTTTGGTTAAGCACCGTGTTGCATGGTTAAGGAAAGTCTGTGTACCTTTGGACAGCCACTATATAGTTAAACGAACTGCACGTGCATAAACAAGAAACTGACTTTTTCACAAATTTTCCACAACGAGAAAAGCAGTGACGTAACGAACATGCGCAGTGCGTTATTCTGCGCTGTCTATACGCGGTGCGCACTCTCGATCCAGAGCCCTTGACCGCGCCTTTGGACATGAGTATAAAGAAAGACAAGAGCTCTGTATGTTGGTTGGTCGAGAATTCTCTATTTTTGAATTTCCCATAATACACTTTGTTTGCCCCCCAAATTTTGCATAAACTATTGTTTTGAAATGCTCTTGGGAATATGCAGTCAAACAAAGTGTATTATGGGCAAATCGAAAATAGAGAATGCGGCTACTCAGTGATGAATTGAATTGAATGCTGGATTTCATCCTTACATTTCACTAAACTCTCCGAGTTTTATACGGCCGATTTCGAAAAATACCATAATAATCTTTTATGTGCTGGTCTCCTTTGTTAGAATGGCACAATGGAATTCAGAGTACGTGTAGGAAAGCTAGGACTTAGCATTGTGTGTTCGTACACAAATGTGCATCGTATGCAAATTGCCAAGAAGTTGAAGCATAGCACGTGCAGGTCGTGCTGAAAATAAAAGAAATTGGAAAAGGCTTACATCAAGCACCACCTAAACCTGCACTTTGAAGAGTATTATGTATTGTGGCCTATTGCAAGAAGATACGACAGATGCAATATTGTTCAAATGAACGTTTTTCATGACGCGCGGAGCCTGGGCACTGGAGGAAAACGTCCACCATCTTTAAAAAAACACATCACGCATTTTTCATGTTCGCACAGCATTCGCTTCCGCCTTTGGTTAAAAATGGCATCAACCAGTCAAGAACCTTGAAAACAACTCGCAAGAAAGTGCTTAGAGGAATTTATCAAAGAAAACAAAACAGATACAAGGAATGTTACGTTCACGATCTCCTTGTGATGAGTCGACCTAATAAACTGAAGGAGTGAAATACTTTCTTTATCGGATTGAAGGAGTTGTAAAAAAATTAATGAACTCGCTGAAAAAGAAATCTAACACGCTTTATTTCTCTTTTTGATCTTCCATCTCCTTTGGTAATCTTCCGCAGTGATCGAACACGCACTGCACATTAATACACAAAGGCCAAGGTCATAGAGACATTTCGTCATTTGTGACGTCATGGAAAATGTCATTGACCCCATTCAAACCCTTTGCTGTGTAATATGGTTATTTAACCCGACAAGGTATCTTCGAATAAATCTGATGTTATATGGGTGACATTCAAGTTCTATTTTTAAGAGCGATGAACTGCATAAAAGAGATTAGAAACCACATGAAAATTTGTCGAAAGGCGATTAATGCAAAGTCCATAGCTTCACGAACGTTCTCTGTTGAAGAAGTGGACTTTTGTCTGCGGTTAAGTTTGTTTACTTCTAGGGGATTACACGTCGGTAATAACAGCTTTGCTAAAGGATTACTTTTAAAGGCACTTAAACATTTTTAAACTACTTCAGTTTATCGCTGTTAGATCGAAAACCCATTCATTCTTTCATAAATCCTTTTTTCTCTGTCTGAGTCAACGCAAGAGTCATGAAATGCTATGTAAAATTGATCTAACATTTATGTATGCGGGTGAAATACCGAAGTGTGACCATTCGTGTGAAAGTTACTGAGCATTACTTTCCTGTAATAAATTTTATTATGTTGTACAAGGTGGTTCTGATTTTTAAGTCTACATGAAACCCTGAAAATGAAATGCGACCATCCAAGTGTGACCATTCAAATGAAAGCTACTGAGCAGTACTTTCCTGTGGTACTGTTTATTATGCTGTACAAGGTAGTTCTAACTTTTGAGTCTGTGGATGAAATCCTTAAGTGTGACCATTCAGACCATTCATATGAAAGCTATTGAGCAGCACTTTCCTGTAGTGCTGTTCATTATGCTGTGAAGTTAACTAAACATTTAAAAGAATCAACACTCTTAAATAAGGTGTGTTACTGCAACACACCTTTTTTTGTCTTCAAAACAACACACATAAAGTTGTGTATAAATACACACCTTTTCATGTGTTCCCCGAACACACCTTGGTGTGTTCCAAAGACACATCTTAAGGGGAATACATGAAAAGGTGTGTATTTATACACAACTTTATGTGTGTTGTTTTGAAGACAAAAAAAGGTATGTTGCAGTAACACACCTTATTTAAGAGTGAATGTTATGCCATTCAACTGAGCACGCCTCTCATACGTGATGTTTTGTACCCGGAAATATTGCGGAATTAATTTTCACCCGCGCTTCACAATTATTTTCCCCCGGCCCCTAAAACCACAATTAACCAGACATGTTGGCGTGAATGTCCTGTCTCAGTTTAATTTCGTCCAAATTCGTGACTTTTTCTATCACTTCGGATTTAACAATTATCGCATTAAATGCTTCAGCGGACCAAGCCCCACTTAGACTGTCCCATCCAGTTCGAGACTTTTCCAACCTCGTCTTCAGGGCCTGCTCCGCTTTCAAGATTGCGGGGGAATAAGCTGCCAAAATATTCCAAAAATCGTGCAATATTTTGTCACGTGACACACAATGAAATGGCGTGTCACGTGACAATGGTAGCCGTGTTTGTTCTCTGGCAATCTGCAACCGTTGTTCAAACGAAACGAGGACATGTTGTCATGTTTTGTACTCAACGATTCTTGGAGTCCTTTAATTTGGCAGCCTTGCTTAGGGGTTTCAACGCGCGACCCGCCAAAAAAAAAACGATCACTTAAAATGAGCCGCCAAAGTATGCGCAAGATAAACAATGAAAATACATCTGACAATAGTAAAAAGGATAAGAGTAAGATGCTTAAACAGACATAAAGACAAAAATTGAAAATCGTTCTTAAAACTTTTAAAAAAGAGATCATTCAAGATAGTTGTATTCTTAAATTAGATGAGACACTGGCAAGGACGCAGCAAAAGTCAAGTCTGATGAGAGGATAAAGAGGCGCTGGGATAAGATACTTATCCCTTATCAGCTCAATGTATATTTTAAGATACCCCCACTGTTTCGAACGTTCTATTGCAATTTATCCCTTTGCCTTCAGAAGACACGTCCCTTGGAATTTTATATGGTGTTTGCAAGATTACAGTTCCAAAACTTTGTCATTTCACTGTTAAAAACCGCCAAGTTTGAAATTAGAAAAACAATTCATTTTACGGAATAAGGGACGGACCGACCATTTAATTATTGTGGGGGGGGGGGGGGGGGGGGGGGGTTGGGCAATTACCAAAACAAAATTCCTGCAGAAGAAATTTAAGAGAAAAAAAATCGTGCACAAGAAAGCACGTGAAAAAAAATTCAAGCATTTCGGAAAAAAATTCTTGCAAATAACAGTTTTGTTTTTTATAAGCTTTATATCTTAAACGGTTACTTTTCCATTGTATTATATGTTATCATAGCATAATATTACACGCTATACTTCAAGTTAAATTGTAACGTCCTAGTTACCCATAGTCATTATTTGAAATAACCTGAAGAAGAAAGGCCGTGCCTTTCGAAATATTGGATAAATTACATTATATTCCTTCACTGTCGAATCAGCCTTGCTTTTTTTCGTTTATTACTATTATTTATAGCTGATTAGATCCTCAATTTGGATCCGGTGCTTCTGTTTTGTTACGTTGGTCCTTGCCTTCAAAATAGCATACTCAGAAGAAATTGCCCCCCCCCCCCCCCCCCCCCCCCCCCCCAACAATTAAATGGTCCGTCCCTAAACTCTGAAAATATCGAGGAAAGTACTGCTCGCGAGCTTCCGGTCATACAGTCAAACGTTTACTGAAGTTTTGCCATAGACTCAGAAGCTATATAAAACAATACTCAGTATAAATAAATAAAGGTTTGACTCAGTGGCTGAGAATCGAAAAAATTAATCATAGCTCTGTATTGTTATCATAAAGATCTTGTGTGCTTAAGCGTTATTCAGCTTTATTGCTGACCAGTTTCTCCGAAGGAATTCCTAGGTTAATCGGCCATACATCCCACACTCAACATTCCTCATACAGTTGTTTTCAATACCTGATCTAACCTGAGATCCAAAATGCTGATAAAAACAAGTGTCGATAAAAGACCTCTAGACGATTTTGATTGTTTCATTCTTAAATAAGATGAGACACTCGTAAGAACGCAGCAAAACAGGAATCATGTCTAATCAGAGGATAAAGATGGTGCTTGGATAAGACGCTTATCCCTTATCGGGTTAGTTTATATTTTAACAGACCTCCACTGTGTCGCAAGTCCTATTGCAATTTATCCTTTTACGAGCCGTCGAGCTATGTCATGTGTTTCTAACTTTTGAGTCTGTGGGTGAAATTCCCAAGTGACCACTCGAATGAAAGCTATTGAGCAGTACTTTCCTGTGGTACTGTTTATTATGCTGTACAAGGTGCTTCTGACTTTTGAGCCTATGGATGAAATCCTACAGTGTGACCATTCAAATGAAAGCAACTGAGCAGTACTTTCCTGTGGTACTGTTTATTATGCTGTACAAGGTACTTCTGACTTTTGAGCCTATGGATGAAATCCTACAGTGTGACCATTCAAATGAAAGCAACTGAGCAGTACTTTCCTGTGGTACTGTTTATTATGCTGTACAAGGTGGTTCTAACTTTTGAGCCTGTGGGTGAAATCCTCAAGTGTAACCATTCAAATGAATGCTAAATTCCTAAAGCTGCTGAACAGTACTTAGTTCCGTTTATTATGCGGTACAAGGTGGTTCTAACTTTCGCGTCACAGTGCATGGAACCCTAAAGGTTTTCGCTTGCATAAAATTGCAAATTCTCCTGGCCTGAAAAATTTCGATTGGAAGAGAAAGTAAAAGTGGAAAAGAAAAAAATGTGTTTTAGAGCATTTATGAACACGGGAGGCAGTCCGTCAAGAAAAGTAACAAGCGCTCGAGTAAAATTCATCGCGCGCGCCTCCAAAAATCCTTTTATTTCAATTCCTTTGTCGTGACTTATCTTCATAGGAACTTGATTCCCCCAACGTTTATCTCAACAATGCGTACCGTTTCTATCAATATAATGGCGAAAGCAAAAGTTTCAAACGAAAAACAAAAACCTACTAAATAAAAACTTACGGCTTTTAGCCTTAGTTCAATAAGTTACGTTTGCGCTTGAGTTGCTATGTCGACTTTTTTATCCGGCTTATTCTTGGGCTAAAAAAGCTATAGTAGAATCAGATACGAGCTCTTGAATGTCAATTATATCTAACTGAGCAGATAACGATAGCAGTTACTTTGAATGTCTATCTTATCAAAAGCAGGATTATCTTTCGTCAAAGGACGTACCTCCGGGCCTGAATTTTATCAAACATGTGCTTACGTTCGATTGTATTCAACTAAATATAGCCTTTTGAGTTGCTTTGTCTTCTTTATCGCTAATTATTGGCGAACTATTTCCCCTTTTACGCCCGGAGTCAATTTTGGAGACATGTAGTGTAGTTCTAACTTTTGAGTCTGCGGACGAAATCCTATGGTGTGACCATTCAAATGAAACCTCTTCAGCAGTACTTTTTCATTGTGCCATTAATTTTTCAATATTCTAAAAAACGAAATTTGGCATTTTTCTTGAAATTTGTTCTTTGGCACTCTTGGGAGTATAGTAGAATCAAATGGGAGCGTTTTAATGTCAGATACCGATCTACCACATTAAGCTAAGTAGATAAAGATAGAAGTTACTTTAAAGTTCTCTCTTATCAAAAGCAGAACGATCCTAGCTTGAAGATTTTTGTTCGTTTGATGATTCAACTAAACTTAGCTGCACATGAAAGCCTTTAAAAGAGATTAACAAGGAATGTAATGAATGAATATGTTTTCATTAATCACACAGTTCGGGAATTCAGTAATGTTGGAAGCTAGATGAAGCGGTTTTTCAATTCCCATGCATAACCACACTTAGTAGTTAGTACTTTCGTGCTAAATACATTGACTCTCAAAGGTAAAGTTATTTTTTATAGACATTCACTGACCCGTCTTTTTAGCCATACTTTGTACTGCTGCGCTCGGTCCGTACGCCATGACCTCGAGCCAAATATTTTCCCATCCGGCTCGACTTAACTTAGTCAATAAGTATTTTATCATATGACCAATTTGGAGACAAAATTACTTGAAATTTTAACGCACGAGGCCGTCCGCTTTTGTAGTAGGGCCGTACGCCTTTTTATCATATGACCCGTACGGCCCCGCGAGCCTTTTCTTTGTAAAACCATTGATGAAAGTCCCGTATGAGGGCCGTACGCATTTGCGCGAGCGGGGCCGGGAAAAGGCGTACGGCCCTACTACAAAAGCAGACGGCCTCGCGCGTTAAAATTTCAAGTAATTTTGTCTCCAAATTGGTCATATGATAAAATACTTATTGACTAAGTTAGGTCGGGCCGGATGGGAAAATATTTGGCTCTCGGTCATGGCGCACGGACCTCGCTGCGCTCGGTCCGTACGCCATGAACTCGAGCCAAATATTTTCCCATCCGGCCCTCCCACTTAGTCTATAAGTACATATTCCGGACCCGCTAGCGCAAATGCCCTCATACGGGACTTTCATCAATGGTTTTGCGAAGAAAAGGTTCGCAGGGCCATACGGGTCATATGATAAACATATTTATTACCTTGGGTGCCAGAGGCTTGTCCCGCGCTTTCATCTCTCTCTTATTACACGCATTTCAGTTAAGTCTCTCATATTTTCGCGCTCGTTGCGGGCCCGCCGCTCGACTTCTTACGAAATTAAAGCGCGCCGCGAGAAAACTTCTGGTGCCAAGGCCGAGTATGCGCGTGTTGGAAACCGATGAGCTCTTTCTGTATTGAAGGTGATCATTCGATCGAATTTCCCTAGTGCTTTCGTAAGCGCGTTCGAAGAGCGCAATGGCCTAATTTCGTATTGGTTACCCTGTGCCTTGCATGCAGCAAAATTTGACAATTTTGGTGTCTGGACTACCAAATAGCCGCCCCTATTGCTTTTTTCAGGGGCTCACTTCCGCCGGAAACCTTCGAACGCGTCTCCATAATCCTTGATTACTGCTAGTTTTAGGTAAAGCGATAAAGCAGTAATAATTTTTAAATCGACTCTCAACTATTTTTACAATATCGCCACATTTATATTCTTGCTGCAGGATAAAGTCCCTCTTTAAATAAGAGAAATACCGAGATTTCCTATACGTTATACATGCGTCTGAAGATATCGTTATGGCTACATTTCTCCGTGTCCACGGGGGTGGTACCCCACCCAAAATACGATAAAATACCGCGGCATCTTTGCCGTTCCCTTCCTGGTCTCACCCCGCCCTTAAGATAACCTCCATCTGACCACACCCAGACAGCTCTGTCCTGAACAATTAGATATGGTATGAATGTAGCGGGACACTTTCCAGAACTACACTTCAGCGAATAATAACGTTAGAATTCTAAAAATCTTAAAAAGTTTTGTTCTCGCTACAGCCGAGTTTTAATTCGATTTAGTCTGCAAAATAGAGTTAGGAAAAACTTATAACTTGTGCATTAAACGGGAATAACAATAACAAAAAGAGAAATAGTAATTTCAACCCTCTTTATTCCCTCACGCAAAATTCATGTAATCTGGTTACAATATATTTTGCCTGGGTCTGTGGATGAAATCCTCGTGTGCGAAAGTTATGATGAACAGCGCACAACCAGAGAAGTCCTTTATGGGTTTTGCGACAACTTAATTATAAAACAAATGTTACATTTTCACTTTAGCAGTCCCGATTTTCTCCCTAAAAGTTGACTTTGTTACTGTGTAGCTTCTTGTAAGATAATAGCACAATCAGCCCACACAGTGATCAACGCCGACGTTTTTCTCTTTAAAAGATCAAACAAATACAGCCAGGCGGGGTATGAGAAAAAGGGCACTGGTCATCAAACGATCTTCGTTTGAAATCGTTTCTCCCAATTAGTACTACAAGACATGTATGGAGACCTGAAAAAAGAACTTGTAATCAAAATCAAACTTACCGTCAAGCGCTTTTGCGATTTGGTCCTTAGCATCTTTCGTTTGTTCCAGTTCCTTTTCAAACTCTCCAAAATCATTTTCCTTTGCTTCCGCATTTACCTGTTGCTCATCAAATTTTTTCATCAACTCAGAATTTCTTTCTTCCTCATCTTTGAGCTTTTCTCTCGCTTTCCGTAGTTGTTCCTCCAACAAGCAAATCTTGCTGTCCTTCGCCTTGAGATCGACTTGCGCCTTTTCATCCTGACTTTCAAGTTCCGAACATTTTCGCGTCAGCTCCTGAATTTCACGACGCAGATTCGTGTTCACAGTTTTTTCTTCGGTGACAAGTTGTTTCTGTTTTTGTAGACTACTCGACACGCTCTCCAGCTGAAACTGTTGCTGTTGTTTGTTTTTACGGAGGTTCTCAGCATCGCTTTCTAACTCGCTTATTTTTTTCAGCGCAGTCGTCGGCAAATCCAGTTTCCATTCGTCCCTAGCCCAGCTCATAATTCGCAGTTAACCTATCTTATTATTTATACTCTTGCTAATTCCTTGATAACAAGCTCGTTGCACAACATGATTTGTTTTTTGTTGTTTTCCGTTGAAAAGCTCGCGAGATGACGTAACAGAGGGTTACGTTGATAAAATTTAAACAGCGCGCGCGCATTGTTGCGCTTTCTAGTCCATGCGCGCGCGTGTTTTAAAGTTATTTCTTTTTTCCTAAATATTTTCTAAAAAGAATTCTTAACCAAGATTGAAGGTTGAAAATTTGACCCCTCTGGCAGTAATTACCCAGAATTATAAGTCTAGAACTAAACTGAATTTGTCTCGTCTCAGACAAACACTTCAGTCAAGTGCGAAGACACATGAAGACATGCACAATTTTCCGTCAAAGCACTTGAATTTTGCTTTCGTCAAATTTGCTTTATGTCTTAAAATATACTGTCGATGGATCAAAATTCGTAAAAATAGAACCGGTATAAAGAAATTTAAATAAAAATTTTATCAATAAACTAAAATTAAGTTATATCTGCCAAGGCACCTTGGCTAGATAATTGGCTTCACAGAAAAATACTGAGAGTGCAAACTCGTTCACTTGAAGTTTTGGAACATGGTCAGTGGAAATCGACAGCTGCATTAGTTGAAAGGTTTAATAGGACGAATTCACGGCACCCTGACAGATGTAGCTGTTGAGACTGCAAGGGGTAAAAAAAAGAACCTTGTCTCCTAAGAGTGCCAAACATCAAAATTCAAGAAAAATCCCAAATTTCATTTTGTAAATATTGAAAACAAATGGTATCATGCAAAAGTATTGAGGTACGTTTCATTTGAATGGTCGCGCCATTTCGTCGACATACTCAAAAGTTAGAACTACATAACATGTCTCCATATTGACTCTGGGCTAAGAACACGCCAAAAAATGAGTACGTACCCAAGGTTGATTTGCTTAGCAAACGTAATAGTTTCCCGAGGACAGACTAAGTAAACATTGCATTTAATTTTTAACTTAATTTAACAATGCATTCATATTGACGATAAAGCTGTTTCGTAATTGGTTTCTGGGCGATTAAATTATCACAACACACATTGCTTTTAAAATTGCGAAGAAATAACAGGGTCTGTTGAAAAGAACATTCCAGTCTCGCATCCTCAGAAAGTAAGAACGCTCATGTTTAGCCACAGAAAGATAGACGTTCTTAAATACAATTAAGTGTATCAAACTGCATTACTTTTGTCAAAGAAAGGGCATTCGCAGTGAATCCATCGATTTGTGTTTTTGACAAGCGATTAGCTACCTTATTGATCTTCGTGTTGATCAGTTTTTTTTGTACTTTCATTAAATCTTGCAGTCGTTTATTTAATTTAATTATGTTTTTGTTTTCCAACTTTTTAAATTGGATTTTGATTTTCTAGACTTCAGCGTATTAAATTTTTCACTATACATTGGCAAATATTTCCCGACGGCATCGAGAGCCGCCATTTAAAAAAAACGAAATGTTTTCTCATATTTTTCTCAGGAGGAGGAAGTTTTGCAGAACGACAAATGCTGCTGGGATAGGTGCCACCGCAGATGTTTTGAATCTTACAAACTGATGCGAATGTTTCCCTTTAATCCATAGAAATTTGGACAAGATGTTTTCTTTTTCTTGGGAAAATATACATAGAAATTTAAAGCATGTCACGGAAAATTCAAATTTTAACGTTGGCCTTGTAACGAAAATCCATCGATATTGATGAAAAGAGCATCGTAAAATAATAAAATAAGGCAGTTCAGTTTGAGAGTCATTCTTTGTAAAAGTGAAGGTATAGACATACAATGTCGGACATTTTGGCGGGTCTGTGTAGTGACGGTCAATTTCTTGCCCCCCGGGGGACAAGAAAAACTGTTTTATTTTTCAATAGATATGTGGAAATAACAACGCAAACCAGCATTTCCGATGGGTTGTTTTCATAAAAATGCAGTTTAGTAGCATTATTAGATGGAATGACAAAGTTTCTGCATATCAATTAAGTGTGCACTCGAGCTTAGGTCAGCTTTCCTCAGGTAAGGATTATATTTTTTGCCTATGGATTGAATATTCAGAACGGTAAGAAATTCGTGACATTCTCATTTGTTAGTGCATGCACTACAAAGAAAGAAATGCGTTCGGTTAAAGGGTTAGATTGGAGCGCTATTTTGCTGATTGCGCTGAACTCAATGCAAACTGTTGTTGAATTGGATGCGGCGGCCAAAATACAAATTTAATAAAAATTCCAAAATTCATTTTGCAAAATACTGAAAAATAAAGAGTTCCATTGGAAGGTATTGCTGAAGAGCTTTCACTGCATGATTTGAATAGCTCAGTTATCCACAGACTCAAACGTTAGAAACTTTACAGCATAATAAACAGCACCACAGGAAAATACAGCCGGCTCAGCAACTTTTCAGGTCACACCCTATGTTTTTTTCTGCGAAGTTGGAACAATGTTATTATTATACGATCGACCTGTGGCTTGAATCTAGCAGTAAAATTAAAGGGTTAATAATATAGTTTAAAATATAATAATGCCAAAACGCTAGTGTTGAATGATCAAAAAGTGTGCAAAATTAAAATGGATTTAAAGACGGCCTTGGGCCTACTGAATTGCATGGTACATAGAATCTTCCTTGTTTGCAATGTAGCTGCAGTACATCATCTTTGAATCAGCTCAGTTGTTTTCAAGTTTCGAGCTCAAAATTTAAGAATATTGATGAGGATGCTTTGAAATTCCCTGTATAAAAGTCACGCTATCTTGAAAATGAATACCTGGATAACATTTCTTGGCAGCCTTTATTGAAATTCACAACTCCAGGCTTTTAATGTAAATATTCCGTAATTATTTAACAAATGACAAACGTTTTACACATGAATTTGTAATTGTTTATGAAAACATTCACAATTATCGAGCCACAGGGAATATTTAGCCTATATAGTACGTATACGACAGTGTACGGCTCCATTGTAAGAGGGCCGAGCGGGGTGACTAAGGGCGGGGGGGGGATAAGGGGGGGATAAGGGGGGGATAAGGGGGGGGGGGAGGGAGGCAATGAAAATGCTAGAGACTGAAACAAAGTTTCGGCCCCTTATTTTTTATTTTTATTTTTTGCAAGATAAGCGGGGGGGGGGGGGGGGGGGGGGGGGGTAAAGGTGATGTGGTTGTCGTGGCCGGGCCCTCTCCCCTAATTAGATCCGCCAAATGCACCACGCTCTGTTTGGTTTCATGACCTATCAAGTGGTACTTTTAAAATGCTTCATTTGTGGTGCCCGCCATAGAAATTAGAGACAAGTGCCGAGAATCACCTTAAGTGTGTTCGTCCTTTCTAATCATGTTTTCCAGACTGCTTAACGAACATCTCAAAAGTCGACAAATTCTTGAAATTCGATGGTCATGCGATGTTAACAGAGAAGGATATAAAATCGCAAATTTGGACTAAAGGCAGAAGCCTATTATCTCAGTGCAAAGAGTACCTTTGCCCGTCTTCCACACAAACCTGTAAAGAATGAGCGAGTTTCGAGAATTAGGGCAGCAGAGTACAATCTCGGACGGAATAAAAAGAGAAATAACACCTCCCCTCTCCCCGATTCAATGTCTTAATTTTTCTTTTGAAATGACCAAGATTGTAGATATTACGTGTTCAGTTACACAGTAACAGTTACATTACCATTACCATTACCAGTATAAACGACCGCTTTGGTAGAGAGCCATGCCGGGTGAATCCTTTACATGATTACATATTTTTTTACTCATATTTTTATGTGAAACATTCGTGCTTTTTTCTCTGTTACAACAACAACAACTTTATTTCAGTATTCCCATTTCTATACATGGTATTACCAAACCAATTACAATAAGGAAATTAAAATTAGTTAAATTACCATAAAGAAATCTAGAATAAAATGTATATTCATGTATTTGAAAAACAATGACGAGTTTTGCCTTGTTTTCATTGCTTGAGTGACAAAAGCAGCATTCAACCTGCTAATATACTTAATATGTGGGTCAGTATTGTTGAAAAGAAATAAAACCTTCTCATGATAATCCAATTTTTTAAATAATCTATTTTGTTTAATAATTTTGTCAAAAAGGGTATTTCGTGATTCATCATATAACATACAGTGAAATAAAAAGTACATTTCATCTTCAACTGAATTAATTGTACAGTGGGTTCAAATTCTAAGGTGTTCAGGAGTTTTAGGGATTGTAAATGGTCCATTTTCAATTCTTAAGCCGTGTGATTCCCTATCCTAAATTTAAAAGTAATTTGTCTATGTTTCGGATTTGCAGCTCAAAGGTCCTTCAGTCCAAAAATGTCCTCTTTTGGAATATGTTACAAGCGAATATGCTTTCAGAGGCAAAGTTATCAGTCAAAATGTGCTCTTGTTTCCGGACAAACATTAACTTTAATCTTTTGAACAACTCGAACCGAAAGGCACAAAATTTCATATGTTTCATTAGTTCCCAAGAGAGACAATTAATCGGAAATGCTTAAACTTTCCAACTGCCGCATTTTATAATTTTCAGTGTTGAAACCCAACGGAAAGCCCGACCCTTTTTATTTCAAAATGTAACGTTATCAGTCGAGACTAACACAGCGACAAACGCCAACATCAATGTATTAAACCAAAATAGCTAGGCGTAGCCGGGAAAGGGAGTAGAATAAATTAGTTTCCTCTCACAGTCGAACGAGCTATGCATGCAATATAATTTATGACGTGAAATCCTGAAGGGTGATCATCCAACAGAAAGCGGCTATTAAATAACAGTCTCCCGGCTGAAATATCGTGTTTCATAATTATGGCCAAGATATTTAAAAATATCATAAAAATATCTTGAAATACATGTATAAAGAAAAAATCGCTAAAAGAGATGAAAGCAAGGAAATAGTGTCCTTTTAAGCAGAACTGATGTGCGAACTATGACTCAACTATGGAAAACATGCGATGTCGGTGATTCTAACTTTTTCCCGAGTCTGTGAATGAAACTTAAAGCATTCAAATGAAATTTTAAATCGAGTGGTAATATTGAACGCTGTGGCACGATTCATTTTTCAACTTTTCTTGGAGTCGGGAATTAATACTTGTCGAGTCGGTATTAAAATCTATATAATTTTGCACTCTAAGAATTAAGATAAACGATACTAGAGTCGAAGCTCCCGTAACACCCTCGAGAAAAAGAAAAAATGTCCGCAAATGGAGCTGACCGCTTAATACGGGAATGGTGAAGTTCTCGTAAGCGAAGAGTTTAAACAGGGTTTTGCATAGGCGACCGTAAGTAAAGCTACCGACGTTACAAGAGTGTCCGCCGCTAAGAGACTCGGCTACAACATTACGTCATCATGAAATTGAACGAGATCATGCGTTTATTAATTTAAATTTTTCCACTTGTTTCCGATTTTAGTTCGTCACGTAGAGTTATCTCACCTGGCCATCACTAGAACAGGAACAATTCAGAGCTAAATCTTTTGTCAAAATGGAATTTCAGTTAATTTATTTTTAGTTATGGTAAAGAATTGTTGCAAACATTTCCGCCAACTGACATGGCTTTGTATCGAACAAGATGGCTGTTATTGTGTTCTTATGCTATTTATTATTTGTGGTTTTCCTATCAGTTTTGTGTTCTATGTTAAATTTAGATCTTGGGGTGAGACAACCACTCGTTTCCCCGATTTTGTTTCCACAAAATTGCGAAATAAACAAATAGTTCTTCAGATCACCAACCACAGAAACCAAGAGCCAATATTTTCAAACATCATTTTCTCATTATATAAGTGTCCTTTAGAAAAGCTGGGCCTGTTTTTCGAGAAAAAAGAATGAAATAAATGTGGTTTTGCCGCAAAGTGAGATTCTAGAAGATTGGGCAAAGTACAATATTACCACAGTGAGAAAGAGTAAAAGCCTATTACGTCCAATTACGTAAATGAGAAATCCGATTGTCTTAAGGGAGCTAAGGGGTATTTAATTTATTTTAGCTGCATTTTTACCGGAACTAAAACATGATCTCGAATGTGCGGGGGTGTCAAAGATGGTCATTTTCTCATTATATAAGTGTCCTTTAGAAAAGCTGGGCCTGTTTTTCGAGAAAAAAGAATGAAATAAATGTGGTTTTGCCGCAAAGTGGGATTCTAGAAGATTGGGCAAAGTACAATATTACCACAGTGAGAAAGAGTAAAAGCCTATTACGTACAATTACGTAAATGAGAAATCCGATTGTCTTAAGGGAGCTAAGGGGTATTTAATTTATTTTAGCTGCATTTTTACCGGAACTAAAACATGATCTCGAATGTGCGGGGGTGTCAAAGATGGTCTTTTAATTTGACTGGAAATTACGTAAACTGTGGATCCAGTTAACATTTCTCTCCATTGTGTATGTTTAATTGACATTTCTTTTCTTTAAAACTTTTTAAATCTTGTGTCATTGTTCAGTAAAGATGATCCTGAACATTTATTTTAATTTGTGAAAAAATGTTAAGAACGACGACTTATCGATGACAGAAATATATTGTTGGAACTTGTTATTTGTTGTTATTGACAACTGCCAATGTTAGTGTTAACACCACTCTTTTTCAGTTTCGTTTTAAGTGTGAGCTGTTCATGTGTGCATTTTTGTGGTAATCTGTTTAACGATGAATACCTTAAAACGAAATTGTCAAAAGAACGAAAACTAGACTTCACTTGCGCTTTTAGAGATGAAAAAAGAATATGTTACGCCCAGTTGTGTTTTTGGCAATGGAGTTTATTTTCGTTGTATTTGATATGGATATTAACTCTGAATTGCAATCGAAAACTGTTCGCCAATATTTCCATAGATGTCGTATTGTATGAAGTCTAGCAGCGGGTGAAATCTTTCGTGATTGGCAAAAAACGGTTAATGTATTTCTGCGGTTATTCGCGGTAATCACAGCCCGACAGCCATGGACAGTTTGACAAAAAGGGCGGGACAACTCTATTGAGTAAAGTGCTTTTATCAGATCGGCCCTTGTCAACAAACGCAAAGACTGGTTAATGGCACGAGGAGGGTCAAAAATTAGCACGAAACGTAATATGTTTTATTAGTTGCTTTTGTGCTTTACTGTCAGTGTGATTTCAACGGAACGCGAAGGAGCACAAAGGCATTTGTACGGAAACTGGTTGAGGTCTGTTTAGTTTGTCGTGGGACCACATAACAAATTGTCTCATTGAAGGTTAGTGATGGACTGCTTTTGTACGTGGATGTTAGTAGACAGTGCGTGTTGCATACTCAAAGAGTTTTTATAGATAAGGATGCTATTGAGTGTACAAAGAACCTGTTCATAGCTAGTAGAAAAATGCCACATGCGCATCGACTAGAAGAACCGTGAGCTATACTTCGATATTTCCCAAAAAGACAGGAGAAAACGTAGCCTGTCTATACATGAAGAGACAGGGAGAATTATTAAACAGTTAAGGCATTTATTAAGTGGTTTAGACACTTCACGCAGTGTTACAGAGAGAAAACATTTATTAAGTGCCCATGCGAGCAAACGCTGGTACCCAGACAATACATTGACCTTTCTATTCATCACCGAGTGAATTAGAGACTCGACGAAGTAATTGAATTCTAAGACAAGTTATTACTGAATAACCGTTCTCTCATTCGTTTTAAACGCTAAACAATCGTGAAAGGTAAGCAAATAAAAGCCACAATCTTTCCGCTGGAGATTGAAGTATAGTATATAAAAACTAAACCCTTTCTTCAAGTTCGCTTCTATATTTACCTTGGGGCCTGTAACTCCCGGCCTTAACTATTTATATGTTCACACCTTAATATGTAACGCTAAAATAAAAATAATTACCTCCAGTTTATAAAAGCTCTTTGTTACCATCGCTTGGGTATTTTTTTTGTGTCAGTGCGCGGTAATGGCCGTGTTAACCGCAAGCTTTTGATATGTCACTCAAAAGAAAGATATATAAAAGAGTCCGAGGGACCCAAACGTTTGTGACAGCCCATTCTGTCTGACAGATAGCTTAGCTTGGGTAGTTATTCTTAGTACGCTTCATGACACTTAGTTATTATCGGCTTATCTGTTGTCGGGTCAACCTAATTCGCTGCGAGTCCGCAAGAGTCGAGTGGCGGTATTTCGCCCAAGATACAATTTTTTTCGTGGATAACGAGCGCTACTGTTATTTTATTATCGCGCGAAATCTTTCGCCAACTACGCAAGCGCGAGGCGTCGTTATGAGTGGAGGTTGTAGTTAAATTTGGCGGCAAAACGGGCATATTTACGCGCCATTTTGGGGTGTGTGTCGTCGGTGTAGGTGGCCGTGTAAAGTTCTTTTTTTCCATTGTTTCACGATTGTAACAAGCGTTGTATTCATCAGGTAATTAGAAACACAAACGATTTGCAACGCTTTGCCTAAGCGCATGATAAATATCTGTTTTTAAAAAAGACGGTGCTCTAAAGTGCTGGGCTGTACTTGTGTGGTCTACATTCTTTCCTGACTTATTTTAGAAACAATTCTACACGCACTTTTTGAACGCAAGAATATAGAATAATTTCAAGAGTTGTAAACCTAAGCGAAACCGCCACCGGAGGGTTGAACACACTAGTTAAGGAAAACAACCTGAGCTGGAGTGCATCGCTTTATTTGTCAACACCACAAGAATTCTCTATTCTTTAGCGATCGGCCGACGAAACGTCACAACAAGATTAAGGAAACGGCGGTCTTCCTTCCTCAATCAAGCACTATACAAAATACCAGAACCCGCCCAATGTCTGCATTTAACAGAGCTACAAATCGTTACGGAGTTAATTTAGCGTCATTTCAGACGTGAGTCATTAGTGTTGAGTACTGCGGCAATTTTAACGCCAGCAAATTTAATTTACATTTTCGTAACCTCGTTATAGATAGAAGTCATTTTGAGCTGTTGTGTATACTGTCAACAATTGTGGGTCAACGGCGTACGGCTACAGCTTGGATCAGAAGATCGAGAGAGAGACCTGCATCCACATAAGAGGTTGGTAACATTATCTTTGTTCCAATCTGTACCGGCGGTTTAGCTTTAACATAAATTATAATATTGTAAGGTAAGCATGAAATTTGCGATTGTACAAAACTCTGTCGGCAAAGTTGTAATCTCAAAACCGCTAGGCAGTGGGTTTTGAATTTTTGCACGTGTCCGGGGTTAAAATGCGTGCACTCTTGAACGAGTCACTCTATAACACAACAGGAAAACTCTTCGATTTATATCAGCATGTCTCAAACTCCCCACTTAATTTAATGATAAACACTCCAAAACGACCGTAGTTTACACTCTGCGGCGCGCGTTAATATTCTCTCTATATATGGCTTTGGAAATAACACAGATTAGTTGCCTCAAAAGTTGATTTAGGAAGCTTTGAAGTTCCTTTCGCAGCAACAATTCAATTCGCAAATTTATCAACCCAAGAAAAGCCGGTTGTATCCTAACACGCGGGGGTACAAAGAAAGATATTGGTGTATTGCACGGCTGGCCGGTTTATAACCGGTAATTATGCCCTTTGAGATAACTGAAGAGGGGCTCGACTCCGAGTCTCCATCAGCTAAACCTCAACTCAATGCTATATTCCCTGTTGGTTGGTTTTTTTTTTTCTTACATATAACGGCTTATAAGTGACAAAATAATTAGTTACGAACTAACGCTGCTTATGTTCCCGGGTAATTTCGTGCAAGCAGAATTGGTTTGCTTTCTCAAAGAACCCTGGGAGACAAAAAAGGCCATAAAACAAATGAATTATTGTCTTAAAAATACTGACACATCGAGGATAGTTTGATACGCATGTGAAGCCAGGACGGGAAGAGAAATTTGTATTTTTAAAAACGCCTTTGTCCTGCGACTTAAGTCGGAATTTTTTCCTGAAAACATTGGTTTGCAATGCTAAATTGTGACCATTTCGTGGATTTATTTGCATATAGTCGCATCGTACCGGATGAGTAACACCGACCAAGAACAAGCTTAAACAATCCATGGTTCGCTTGCTTTCTATATAAACATAAACGTTTGCCAACTGTCACAGTTCAATGAAGAAAACTTTGCTTGTTGCTGTTCTAGATGTACAAGAACGTGAGGAATTAGCGAAAACAATTTTCCGCAATTTTTAAAACAATACGTGATACAACGCAGTAATTCACTCTCTAACCTAAGTACATTGTTAAAGAAAATAAGTTGGCATTGTGAAGGTAAAGAATTGATACACAATGGAAATTGCGTTGCTTGTGTTTATGCGTTTAAAATAAAGAGCATTGTAGTTCAGAAGCGAGATTATTCTGTTACATGCGCGCGATCTTTCTATGATAAAAACAATCTCGGTAGCTCGCGTTAAGTGTGAATTTGCGGTTTAGAGTGTACGAGAGCTTTGAATCTATAATCAGTCTTCCAGGCGACCGTATTTGTCTTTCTAGAACTCCGTGTTTCCGGAGCGCAATACCATTTACCACTCAAAGGTCATTAAATATGATCTATTTATTTGATTTCCTTTATCAACAACACAATGACACATAAATTGAAAGAAATCAGAGATCGCTACACAGCCTCGTGCCTTCGCTATGTCGATGAGCTGGGAGCTTCTGCCCTATAAAAATGTGATTAATATTTTAATTGGCCATGCCCCTTTATTACACAATCGTGTTCTATCGTTCTATATTGAAAGAGACGAATCAACCATGTCCTCATCGATTCACTAGGAGAATAGATTACTCTTTACGCGCTGTTAAGTATTTTATTACCGAAGAAGCAGTCGTAAATTTTTAATTATAATTCTTTAGATGGTATCATGTACTTGATAGTTACCCACATTGACTTTACATTTTTTCTACCTTGAAACATCGCAGCCGGTAACTCGTTCTATCATTTCCGAGTGAGTAGGCGGATAAATTAAAAACGTAACTTTAAGAAAACGCAAAGTTGATAACGCCAACGAAAATTCGTCGAAAAACTATGATAAATTTCTTTCTTTTCGGCATAATAAAGTTTACATTCCAAAGACGGGGCAAAATCATAATTTAAGAGAAAATACCAAATTTTATTTTGTGAAATAGTGAAAAACATTAACAAATGGTACTGACTGGAATCAATAATTTGATTGATCGCACCGTAGGATTTTAAACACAGACGCATATATTACATGACTCAAGATTTGCCTCCAGGAGAAGAAAAAATTAATTTCAGAGGAACTTTTTATGATCATTTACATTAGGCTATGTGATGAAAGGACACGATTATCGTTTCCTCAAAGGAGAAAAGAAATACGTCATCGCACGTAAGTCATAAATTGACCCTTTCACTCCATAAATAATGGTTAAAATCAAAATTGACAAAAGTTCTAAATTCCGTTTTATAAAACATTGAAAAACTAGCAACATCATAAAATAGTACTGTCCAGTAACTCATATTTCAGTATTTCGTCCACAGTCTTAAAAGTTAGAACAACCTTCAAATGTTTTACAGATAACACGGCACAGGTAGGTCCATTTGAATGGTCACAGTAGGATTTCATCCGCAGACTCAAAAGTTAGAACCATCTTGTACAGTGTAATAAACAGTACCACAGGAAAGTACTGCTCAGTTGCTTTCATTTGAATGGTCACACTTTGGGATTTCATCCACAGACGCAAAAGTTAGAACCACCTTGTACAGTATAATAAACAGCACCACAGGAAAGTACTGCTCAATAGCTTTCATTTGAATGGTCACATTCAGGAATGGTCACAGCCACTTCACGATTTCATTCACAGATAGAACCACCTTGTACAGCATAATAAACAGCACCACAGGAAAGTACTGCTCATAGCTCTCATCTGAATTTCGGCCATGCACTATTACGTCACGTGACTCACGGTGAACAGAACGAGGTCATCTGCCAATTTAGTTTATGACGTCATAGTTTCCTGTGTTTTCTGGACCCTATTTATTAAAGGTGATTTCCTAGTATTGCATTGCGTATCACTACTGCGCATAATATCTTGCGTCATTTGCGCGTGCACGAGCGCGCGCACTCCTAAGCAATAGGTTTTCCTTTGAGGATTCAGTTCTCTTAGTAAATAAGCGGTTGTTTTCTTCTAAACGAGCTTGGTGACCTACCTTTTTTGCATAATTTTATTCTTTTAGTCCTCCTCCTTGTGATGTAAAATCATGTCAGAAAAGAAAGTTATCGCGAAAAAAGCATACGTAGCCATCGGTCGTGGACACAAAATTCTATCCTCGAGATCACGCACCCGACGAATATTTTTAGTTAAAATACCTTTTCAGGACGTGTGTCTGTGTCATTAAACAAACATCAAATTGTTCCTTTTGGTCAATACATTACATCTATTTTGTTATTTCAAGAATTACTTTAAAGCTGTGCTTCCTGTCCCTGCGAAACGTAGTGTGAGCTGATGGAATAAACGTGCGCTTGATATGTGCAGTTGCAAGGATTTAAAGGGTAACTTGAGACAATTTATCTCCTAAACGAGCTTGGTGACTTATATTTTTTATTGCAGATTTCGGATCACTATATTGTGGGAAACAATCAGGGAAAGTTTAATGAAAATCTTATATCATCTTTTATTTCTAGGGAATCACCTTAAGAGTTACTTCGCAACGCGTCAAGTTTTTTTTTTCTTGCCTTACTTCCAGAAACTTATTCGAATGAAAAGCTCTTGCATTTTTTTGTTGTTTATTTTCTCAGACATTTCACAAAAGAAAACTGGAATTTTGCTTTTTTTCTTGAATAAAGGGATTCTTGAGTTTTGGGGTCCTGCGTTGGTGGGGGAGTGAGACACAAAAGTTTCAATCAATCAGGTAATCAATCATTTATTTAGACACATAACGCCTACGAGTTATGAGTTGAGTTGACGAGGTAAATTGGCCACCTTTCAAGTGATTCACAAGCTGACGTTTCGAGCGCTAACCCTTCGTCAGACCGAATTCGACCAAACCTGACTAGCACTCGAAGCGTCAGCTTTTGAACCTCTAGTATGATGGCCAACTGATTTACCTTATCAACTCAGTTAATAGATTAATTTCAAGGGTTTTTTTATTAGATATCGACCGCTTTCAGTAAAAAAGTTAATAAAGACACCAACGTTCATTTCACTACAACGTCCCCTTGGCGGTCGTTGTTCATAGTTTAGAGGAGTTTCGATTGTGTAAGATCGATTTACAAAATGCATTTTATTTTCCTGAAAATATCTACGCAGCTATATTATATTGGCCTTCCAAGCGTTTCAGTGCGAATTAACACAATAACAAGCTTGGAAAATTCTTTGGTACATTTTTTTAGTGACCACTTCCTTCAAAAACAGTAGGCGGACTTTTTTGTTTAAAATATTCCCTTCTGAGGGCTTAATGATGTTATGATAACTTTGCAAAAATCCGGCTTTACAACAACGAAAAAAAGACTTCCTTACAGTGAATTCAGGAAGTTGGAGGCGATTCATTGCTGTTTTTCTTGAGTTTAATTTCTTTTTTGTACGTTCCTAACAAAATTTATTTCAGGGCTACCAACAAATCGTTACTGTGGAATATCTGTTCCAAATGCCTTACATAATTAATTAGACTACAAGACTAGAATAAACTAGCCTGCGAATACAGCTGCCTCTCATCGCTCCCGGCCGCTAGGGGCGTTCGCGTGAAAGAGCGTGCTCTCTCGCGCAAACGCCCCTAGCGGCCGGGAGCGATGAGAGGCGGCTGTATTCGCAGGCTAAGAATAAACTGAAGTAAAATGTCGCTTGAAGTTTTCGTAACCGTCGCAAACGTTTTTTTTGGAGGGACAAAAAATTCCGTTTTCGGTTCAAAATATGGTCAGCTAAGATTTTCGGAAAGGTAAACGCAACTAGCAACACTATAGCTATTTCCACGGGAATAACTCGAATATTGTAAACGAAGTTCCCAATTTTAGGTAGTCCTGAGTCCTCTAATCTCCCGGACGAACATAAAAAATTTTAGTCTGGACTTTTCCAGATTTGGAATTTATGAGTGTTTTCTTAGCTAACAAAGTTTCGCTCTTGTAACGCATGACCGGATTAAGGTGCTCAAGCTTAAAGGTGTTGTCTGACCACAGCTCTATCGTAAATTGCTCTCGCGCGTCACTTGTTGACAACTCAGCAAAATCTCTTAATAAATAAACACTCGTAAATTTGGCAACAAAGGAAGTTGTTTTTCATCAGCGAATGTTATTGCTACCCCAATATAACTCACTTATACGCAACATATATTCAGTTACAAGTAGACGGCCATAGAAGACAGACTTCAGAGAGATCGAGACTACGTATACGGTGTTTATTCTTCCCGCCAAAAAGGACCGCGTTGCTCACAAATTTCCCGCGCTTTTGTTTACTGTTTGACCAAGAAGGTGAGTTGAGTATCATTTGTTGTCCATTGGTTGCAATCTCGTGTCGATTAGAATTTAGATTATTTAATACGTACTTCGAAAAACGTTTTCTTCCGAAAAATCTACAAATCTTATCTACCACATCTTAACGATACGTCATTCGTATTATGACTAAGCGTTTGCCAGATAGCACGTGATTGGGGAAACACTTATATCCAATTAATTTTGATTGGTTAATTGACATAAGTTTTAAGAACATGCTGCGTGGTTTCCACATTAGTGTAGAAAATAAATTTTCATATCAGACGGGATATTTCAGCTTTTTATTGCATCAACGGATAAACCGGGCTTGGCACGAGTCAGATTATGCAGTTCAGACAGTTTATGAAAGGCGACGGTTCGTGACGTCATCGGTGCTCAGCTTAATCTTATCAACGAATCAATTCGATGTCGTTTATCTTTTGAACAATGCATGTGCGTCAGTCCCCCCTCCCTCCTCTCCCTTGTGTGAAAGGCTAGACGTCAGGTATCGTCCATCTTAAATAAGCCTCTCTTCAATTCAATTCAATTCATGCACTATAAGTTCATGAAAAGTTATTTGAAATAAGTAGAATATATAAGAATTATAAGCGTGCTTAACAACTCACGACATGGAGTTCTAGAAGTGTAATGAACGTTCTCTAAGCCGGACACCCTTAATACCAACTTTAGCTGTCCGCCTTAGAATAGACGCATTGAAGAAGGACCAGCGCTCGAAACGTCAACTTTTAAAATATCTTTACGGTGGCCAACTTACTTGATAAAACCAAATTTCGCCTTGTAGAGAGTTAAGTTACAGAGAAAAAAGTGAAGTTCTGTCGACACCGGCCAACCACTGTCGATGTCTGCCTCAGAGAGTTGTCGCCGCCTTACAGAAGTATCCGCCTTACAGGGGTGCCCGCTTTGACTGTAATCAACCAAATATGAAAAGGTCCTTGACCATTGGTTTTTCTACGGTTTTGACCTAGACCTCACACAACCTTCCGTGGTCACGGACCTCGAGGGTGGTTTAATATCAGCGTGTTTTGTTTTATTAAAAGCTAGCGTGAAGTTGTTTTGATAAGCTCTATAGCTATTGAATTAATCGCTATAAAACGAGTAAACAGAACATCATTGAATTTAAGGATTATATACCATTATCCGTATCCATACAATGCAAATGATATACAACACAGTCTTAATGGGTGTGTAAAGCCTCTTTTTGTTTTATAGTCGACCTTTCAGTAATGAAATGCTGCATTTTTAAGCGGCTGGAAGTTTGTTACATTTTCCACACACTATATGCGCTGTTCTAAAAGGCTGATATGAAACTTTGCATTTTATGTCATCTGGATGGCTTGATTTGAAATTCGTCTTTCTTTATTCTTCTATTAAACTCGCTTTCTATCGTGGTGACATGGTAATTTACCCGAGATTTATTTCCCTCCAACAAAAAGCGAGAATATTAGCGCGTAGAAAAATAACAATAGAAAACAAACCAATTTACAACATTTAATACACCAACTAAAACGTTGTTTACTTCGATTGCGAGACTTTCTCGAGCTTATCGGTGTAAATATTGATAAAGATCAAACTCGTTTTCTTCTATCTCCATAAAAATCTGTTGTACAGAGAGATAATCCAAAATTCCACCTAAGTGTCTGGATCATAAGAGTAATTTTGACGTCAGATTTGCGTGAGGGCACGAAAGCCGAACCTCTTTGCGTGTCCGAATTTGTTTCAACGCCATCCCGTGTCCAGAGAGTGTGCTTTCAACGAAGATGACTGCCGAGTGAAGTTTACATCAAACAAGTGAATTTCGCGGTTTGTTGATTACAAAAAGCCAGAGAATTAACTGAATGAGCTTAAACACGCGGAAAGACTATATAACATACCGTTAGAAGGTAAGTTGTAGCTAATATCCATGTGTTGCTTTATGTTATAGAAAAGTATTTTTTCTCGGCTTCCATGTGTTGCGCAGGGTATCAGCGAAACTAACAAAATCTCTGCTAGAAATGAAGCTTGATTTTGAGTTGAAGAAATTTTAAAAAGTATGTCGTGATTCTCTTAGGAATGACTGAAAAGGTTTACTGGTGTTCACGGATTTTATACAACGTCTCCGTTATAATTTTCCATTACCCATTGCAAACATATTAATTATATTTCTTACTGGCCGCAACATTCTGGAAGTTATAATAAGATGAGAACTGTGTGCGAAAAATGTAACTTTTGTAGCAAGTTCGTGAAAGGAATAAAAAGTGATTTAGTTTAATTTCACACAGCTGAGCACATATTTTGCAACTTTAGACAACGCGTTTGATCATTGTGCTATAAAACGGCTCGTTCCATTTCAAAGTCTTTCAGTTTGTCGGCATCCGTTTTCGTTTGTTGTTTCTCTGCGTGTGTTCTTTCTTCTGCTGTTTAAATGAATTTTTATTCCAGACTTTCATTTTATAGGGAACCAGCTCCTGGAACCAGTCGTCTTTTATAGAAATGGTCTAAAATAGCGTGACCTACTTATAGTTTATAGTCATAACTTCATGAGTTTGACTATTCAGGAAAGGTTAAAGAGTTGTTACTACATCCCGACACAAAACCACCTTCAGACAAAAAATAACAACACAAAACAATACTGTTAAGTCTGTTTAATAATATAAAAATAATAAGAATATCCATGCAGTTTCTTCAATTTTGCGGTTTTAATCACGTTCAACAGACGTGTTGGCGTTTTCATGACATTCCTCGTGTGTTTGCAAAATGATATTGTGTTTATCCAGCGAATCGATGTTGTTTGGTGCAGTCGACGACATTAAAATACAATTTTATCCACGTTCGTCGAAGTGCGGATGTATAAACTTCAACAAGACTGGACTGAAATCAAGTGAAAATATTGCGTTATTTTTGCTTCGGCAGCCGGCGGACTAAATAATTTTATACAGTTTTGAATGGCTATTTTAGAAGAGGATCGCATCACAGGCGTGAGATTAAGGGAATCTTAAGTATAAAAAATAATAAGCGTAGAAAAGTATAGAAAATAGGCGTGATGTAACACGCGTTCCGATTGGTTAATTAAAATGTCTTCTTGAAACAAGCTTTAAAAACCAAACATATGAATAAATAACGCGCACACGCAGCATTAAAAAGGGTACAATGCGAAAGAAGCGTATAACGAATGACGTCGTTTTCCTGTTAGCACTCGTGAATTGTTTTTTCAACTTAATACTTAAGTGTTTTTCAAAACTATTTGGAGGTAATAACCTTCAATCTTGTGGTCGCTAAAGTAGATTAATAAATACAATATAGTTAAATTTGCGAATAGTTAGGTTATTTGTAACGACTTCAGGCCAAGTTCACATAAGTATTCAGTTTCTTACAATCGCTGTGTCAAACAAAAATTCTGCGCGCTTGCTTTCTCTAGGAGACCTCACTTGGGAAAGCTTTGTGGTCAAACTTTTCACCATGCTTTTAGAACAAATAAAATGATTTTTACCACCATTTTATCACAAAACGCTATGATCATAGTTTTGCTATATACTATAGCGGTAATTAAGTATATTGCTAACGAATATTCAGCAATATTCAATAATCATGAGTTTCGCCTCGCCACATCATGTAGACAGAATGGATACTTCGGGCTAGAGAAAAACACACCAAAAAAGACGTACGGCTTTCTACACAAATGCCACAGTGTAACAATACCTCTTTCTGTACCAAAATGTGTTTAGCAACAATATTATTAATGCCTTCGCTGCCTGTTTGTTCGTGACTTCAAATTTACAATATTTCCGCTGGTAAAAATAGCTCCATATATGGTTATTTTTAAACACAGCGAATCGAACATTGTGCGATCTTGCTAAAACTGGCTATCACTGAGTGGATCAAGTAGGTCGGCTATTGCAAGCCTGTTCATATCGCTAGAAAAAACATAGAAAAGGCGCGTTAGAGTAGTTGAGTACGAATGTTCAGAAGGAAATATTAACGGTGGAAATCTCTCAAAACTAAGACAGATTTCGGTCGTTTAATGACTTTGGGCGTGAAAGGTTTAAAACCTGAGAATTTGGTGTAAAACGCACGGAAATAACGTTTGTTTGTTTGTGTGGTTAATATTTAATCGATGGATTAATATTTCATGTTCGTTTTTGTGAAATTCGATAAAAAATAGCCAAGATTGTGACGTACGCCATTCTCTCAGTTTTTATTTCTAAAAGCGACCAAAGAATTCACGAACAATTTCAAATTTCGTTTTTGGAAAATACTGAAAAAGAGAAAGAACCATAGAAACGTAATATTGAAAAGATTTCATTTGAATAGTCTGTGGCTTTTATCTCAAGACAAAGACGGTTTGTTTCTAAGAACACAATTACCATGTTTTAAGTTTTCCACTCAAAATATAAAAGCTAATTCCTTCTGTTCCGGTCTATTTTATTCCCGAGTCTGGTTAAAGAACGGGAAGGATATTAAGCCCGTGGGGGTGGGGGGGGGGGGGGTACTCCCATATATGAGCTATATAGGTATGTGCCGCTGTGAAGGGTATGGTTTTCAGGCAGTTTAGTCTGGGATAGGGTATACAGTTATCAGAGATTTTTGGTCTAGAACAGGGTATCATTTTCCGCGAAACTGATCAGTTGCGTGAAGAATTTAGTCTAGACAAGGTTTACTAGCAAATGGCATTAAAAATCGGTACGGCGGGCAGTACGGCATTTTTACTGACCCCTGTCAACTAATAACTGTGATAGTGAACGAGTTTCTGAAAAATAGCGAGTCTGGAATAGGTCTAGGATAGGGTAGGGTTTTTCGGTGTTTAGTCTAGTATAGGGTAAGGGTCTCAGAATCCCAGCGGCACACCCCACCCAAAAATTCAGTGCAGAGTACCCCCCCCCCCCCCCCCCGGGATATTAAATCAAATGCATATGGTTATCGAGATCTCATGCGCGCTGTAATGATATTGGGTTATTCTGTGTAAATCGAACTTTACTTGGTAAATGTAACGCCTGCTTTGGTCAGTTACGAAGATGAAGTTTTGAGCGTCAGCAAATTAAGGGCTTGTAGACGAATAATAGATTGGGTTCTAACGTCAAGTTGACAAAATCCCACTGCACTGTTTGACCATTCAAATACCGTATTTCCTCGAATAATAGCCGTCCCTCGATTAGTCCCCCCCCCCCCCCCCCGAATAATCGCTTCCGTCCCCTTTCCTTTCTTTCACATTCTCCCAGTCAAGTTAAAAATTCGCTTCTTGTGTGGTAAACAATTGTTACAAAAGTACAGGTTTCATATAGTTTTTCTACCGTGACTTTCGTATATTTGACTCTTTCCTTTATTTCTTGAAGCCCTCTAATTAGCACATTAGCACTTCCAGCGGGCAATATTTGAAATAATCGGCACGTCGATTTATCGCCCCTAGTCGAAGAATCGCCCGTTTTGGAGTGAAAAACGGGGTATTTAGTGTCCCCCTCCCCTATCGTGCAAAAAAATAAGAGTTTTTCTCAGTCCCCCCCCCCAGCTTCTTCCTTCTGTTCCTCCCCTTTACGGTGGAGTGGAGTCGGGATCCACCACTGGTATTTTACACTGAAAGCAGGGATTTATTATAATGCATCAAGTCTAGCGTACGTGAGTGCATTATTTCCGTGAGGTGCTTCGGCGCCAAGTTAAAAGATAAATCTCCTTTATTTCTTGGTTTTTGCGGCTTCACTGTATTGCACTACTGTAGGAAAGATAAAACCGCAAATGTTTAACAGTGCCCTCTGTTAGATTCAGTGAACCAACTCATAACTTTAAAAATTTAGGGACTCTCGGGCTAAATTTCCTAATTCCTAATTCCTGAAGCGTGGTAACAGTTACCAAGACTTTTGGTGCGCGGAGAGTCATCAAATTTTCGCGCGCATCCAAAAATTGGAATCAAAACTTGCTAGCTTTCGATAATTTTTATTACTTCCGTGGCTGTCAAACTATGTTTAAAAATAGTTGATCGTGCGGGCTGTCACATCCAGTGGGTGAGAGAGGAATAAAGATCGCACCTTGCGAAGAGAGATTTCATAGGAGTGAAAAAAAAAAAAGGGTAGACATTTATTTAGAGTTTACAATATTAGGTCATGTTAGGTTTCTGGTATTTGTTAAATCCGGCGCCCCTTGGTTCGGCAGCATTTTGTAAGCGCTTGCATTTTATTTGTTTGTAGAACAAGTTCTCATTGTATTGGATATATGTTGCTGTAGGCCTAGCCGCGAGTTCTTTTGTTACAGTGTAGAATTCACAGAGCGCGGGAAATTTTCGCGCCAACTGAGTTTTAAAGCAGATTGGCCAATGCTATCTGAGCGCTGCTAAGACGCTATACTAATTTTTTTCTTTGTTCTTTGTTGGGAGTGTCTTACCCAGCTAGAACCGTTCTCAAGATGTTATTAATCATTGGCCGTAAAAAAATTCATAAACTGGTTTTGTTTGACTCTGTTGGAGGTGGGCGTGGATCAACAACAAACAACAACAACAACAAAACACTTTATTAAATAACAAATATTGATTTAAATAGTACCTACCCACAAATAGTTGAAAAACTAGTCGAGGCGGGTAGGTATAATTAAGTTAGGCTTATTACGAGGGATCACAGTACAATCTATAAAATACTTATCGTGTCAGTTCTTTTTTTATTCATCGTTAAGTAAAGACAAATGGTTGAATTCTTCTCACAATAGAACAATGAAGTTCCGATTGACCTAAAATGTTGCGGTTTCGAACAAGAAAGCTCATATCGAATTACTAAACTACGCGCCCTGTGTGGCTTTGAAGAAAAGTGAATTCTTTAACAGTAAAATCTGAGGACATCGCAGCAAGATCGAATTATGACTTGAGATGATAGACTGCTTGTAACTCAGAAATCTATAGTAATGTTTTTATGCCGAGAAATAAGATTGTACGGTTACAGTGTTCTCGATCTAGTTTTTCATTGTTTTATCGTAGTACCTCATGATTGCTCATCAGTTTCTTTTTTCTCGTTGACGGCCAATGTCTCCGGATATAGCATTGAGAACTAAAATATTGATCAGCTTGTAAACTTGAAAGCAAAAAAAATAGGCTTGCATTTTTTCCATCTTACATTTATGTTTGGTTAAATTAGCAAACGGCACCATAACAAAGATTCGTATTAGGAGTATAGCGCACGGTGAATTACATACATGAGATCGGACGTCAGTGCATGAAGGCGCCTCACGCGGCCTCAGGCAGCCGCTATCGGTCCAATGTTGATCTCTCCCCCCACCCCATGCATGAACAAATTCATGACACTGAGGGTGGTCACAGCCAGGGTTGTGTTACGTTCTCAGTGGTTCTTTTACGTCTCCATTATAAATGGGACCCCATTTTACTACATGGTTATCCGAGCAACACGAAGGTGTAACCGTTTGCAGATAAATAGCAAAGGCTGCACCTTCGTTTTCAGTTGGTCCGGCCGGGATTCGAACCCGCGACTTCCCGCGTCTTCCCGAGACTGGCGCTCTACTAACTGAGCTAACTAAGCGGTGGTCAACAGTATGTCTGCAGTTTGTCCCTCCATTCCCAACTCAAAACAACAACAGAAGGCTTCAGAGCTTGAGAATTTAAGTACCTGACGGATATGGTGATTCTCGACCCCCCTTCTTAATTTCCCCCTCTCTAAACCCGACCATTCTGGATATCCGTCAATTAATTTAAAAGCAATTTACAGTTTGCATTGAGAATGTATCGGGAAATCCGGCGATATCAATTCATTAGGAAATGAGTAGCTTCTTTTTTCACAGTACTAATTAGTACTTACATTATCCTGCACACTAATGTTACTAAGTCAGTTATATCCTGAATTGTGTTAATTTATTTCAATTCAATGACTGAAGTACAAGGTAACGTTCCGGCCACAAATGGATTGCATCAAGGTGCAGAATGTTCTTGAAGAAATTCCCAAATCGATCAAAGAACTTGAAGAGAAAAGCTGCAAAGGTCACCTCTGAGGATGCTCTAGATTGCATTCCAGATCGGCTGTAATTTACAAATCAGCTATTAGATTGCAATCCGATTAACGTGTTTATTTAAGCTGAATAGAAGTTCGTTAGCGTTTTACAGCCTTAAAACTGTTAAACAATTGATAACGCGTCAAAAGACGGACTGAATGACTCTTCAAGGAATCGTAATGTCTGACCGCACAATGTTGGAACCCAACCGCCGAGATGAGATAAACCAATCACAAAGCTTTTAGGGTTTTAGAGGCGGAAGTCCACAATCTGATTTATGTTGAGATGATTAACGATATACCCGAAATTCCTAACTATTAAAAATCAATCCAACACAAACACTGAAATGGGTTTAGAGAGTTAGCTCTGATATCTAAATTCTATCTTGTTAAAGCTTAAAAACTCGATTTAATGCATTCTTGTATCATTTTGTTCAATTTTTTTCATGCCAAGAGGTTCAGAAATCCCACTTTTATACATAAAAGAAGATAAGGTTAACTGGTTTATTCGACGCAATTAGTAGGTTCTAACTTTTGAGGCTGTGGATGAAATCCTAAAGTGCGATAATTCACCAAATGAAAGCTACAGAGAAGTACTTTCTCGCAGTACGACCTTTTTTGTTTTTCGTTGTTTTGTAAAAGGAAATTTTCTCGTTCTCAGGGTAAATTTTGAAGAAAAGAACTGCTATGAATGCAAGGTGTAATTCCCACACGAAACTAAACACGAACGGAAATTGAGCCAAATAAAAACCATTAAGAGGTTCCATGTGTCTTTGTACATTATGTAAAGAAATTAAAAGTGGTGAAAGCTTGCGCCTCTTTAGACATTGAAATGTTAGACAACGGTAGATTACGGTTACACTCTGTTCGGAATATAAATCACTGATTGGAAACGTTTCTTTTATTACATTCTCGCTGCACAAGCATTTCTCGCATCGCCACTGGTAAGACAGTTTATCTTTAACATCTGTGTTTATGTTAGATATCGATAGATATGAGAGATACCAATCTTGTTAATGTGTGATATACCAGTGAACTATTTACCGTATCATTTCTTCACCTGATAACGAAGCCAAGATTTATTTAACAAAGTGAGTCATCTTGGGATCCTGTGGAAAGTTCTGGATTAAAACTAAGCAAATTGTTTTATTTTTGCATGTAGACGTGCCATAATTTTCTTTCTCAAAAGTATAAATAGCCGAGCTATCCTCCTTCTAGCAGAATAATATACACAGCAGTGTATGTTTTTTTTTTCTCAAGATGTACGTATACGTATATATACTAGTACATTTCGAACAATTGTGGTTGTACTGGTATGTTTAATGTAAAAAGTAGATCTGTAGTTCTATCTTAAGTCTTTCATAACTCATTTGCTAATGAAAACATTCCGATAGATGCATGGCTTTATTTTATCTTAAGACCTCTTCACTTAAGATTGAATTTTGCAGTCTGATTTTATCTTCTTTTTCACGAGTTTGCGGTGGAGAGTGTTAAAAAGTGAACCTTGAGTTTATCGAATGACCTCTTGATCAAGAATGCGACGCCTGAAAATCATTTAGTTCTGTCAAAAGAATGTGGAATTAACCCTTTCACTGCTGGATTGCGTATTGTAGTTCATAACTACAATGTGAGTCGTCATTCAAATCGGACTTGAAGTCAGTCTTTCATAATAATACCGACTCTGATGGAAATGTTACTAAATGTAAAATTTTCATAAATATTTATGTTGCCCGCTCTTCAATAATAAAAAGGGTTATGGGAAATAAGTTAATCAACTCGGAGAAAAGCTCTCACACGCACAAATGCATCTCTTTAGTGGTATGTAATCCTCAGTGGACAAGTGGAATTTTCCCATTATCTCAGTAACCTGTCCTAATCTAAGATGCACTAATTATACAAGTGAAATCTACCGCTGAACACATTCTTGCGGTGATTGAGGTTATTTAACAATTATACTACGAGGCCGAGATAGTAAACGAGACGCAGCCGAGCCAATTACGGACTCTCGCTCATAGAAAACGCGGACGTGCAGAATGTTTAATAGACAACTGAATGATTGCAATCGGCAAACAACTATATTTAGGCCGTATTTACAAAACAAATCAATGTTATAATCCAAATTTATTTTTAAGGACACAGCGCGTTCGATCGTTGTCTATAGACAACGACGAGAGAACCAATCAGATTCTCGCATTCGAAATCATGAAACCACAGTGATCGCTGAATGTCTGCTCATATACTTTGCTCTCGTAACCCGCTCTACGCTATACCATGCAAATTGATTCTATTACAATTAAGTCTTCTGGAATGGGATAAGGACGCATATGGCCATTACAAGATCATGTTATAACGATAGTGGATGAAACTACGGCGAATGTCTACTCAGATACATTACTCTCGTAACCGTAACCCGCTGTACCAGGTTGGTTCTATTAAAAATTAAAAGTCTGTTGGAAAAGGATAAGTACGTATCGTGTATGGCCATTACAAGGGTCGGGGAATAACGATAGTGGATTCCATTCAGTTGAATGTCACAACTGACGATGATTATAAATATTATTCTCGATTTCTGTGGTGCTGTTTATTACGTTGTAGAAGTGAGATTTTTCTGCTTTTTGACTTCAGGGATTATAATCTACTACAGTTACCACTCTAACAAAAGCTATTGATATTACTTTCCTGTTGTAGTCTTTATTGAGCAGCACAAGGAGGTTCTATCCCCGGGGGGGGGGGGGGGGGGGGGGGGGGGGGGGGGACTCCCATATAAAAATGACGGGGGTGCTCGTCGTACCTTTTAGGGGTCAAAAATTGTAGCTGGTACCGCTTAGGGTACTAAAATCTAAAATGACCACCGTTAGAATTATCGCGGTACCTTTTAGGGTATGAGCCGAAAAAATATGACAGAATATGACATGTGTTGTTTTAGAATTGGTACCTCTTAGGGGTAAAAATTCTTTTAAGCCACGCCCACCAAACAAGATTCTGGTACCTTTTAGGGTGTTTTTCGAAAATTTCCGACGAGCACCCCCGTCATTTTTATATGGGAGTCTCCCCCCCCCCCCCCCCCCCCCCCCCCCCCCCCCCCCCCCCCCCCCCCCCGGGGTTCTATCTGTACAGTCTGTGGATAAATTTGACCATTGAATGAAAACTGTTGAGCTTTACATGGGCGGTTCTTTTTCGTGGTAATGTTTGTTTTGCTGCAGAATGCAATTCTAACCACTTTACTTGTATTATGCTACACAAAAGGTGCCTCTTTCACCATTTCACTCAAAGCCGCTAAATAAGAACCCTTGTGTGATTATTCTATTCTGTCGTTCAAGCTCGATGTCGCTACATAGTCGTAGGCTTTCGTAAAATATGTTTACATTACAAACGACCATCGTCAATTTGTCTAGTTAGAAATGCTATCAGCAGATATGCCGGATAACAGTGTATTCTATGACCATGAATAAACAACTTAATCTGCGATTTAAGGTACACACGTTCCACATTCCTGAGTTTTCGGCCAAGATTTAACGTCAATTGTCCCTGAGTTTACTATTTAAGCTAGATTAATATTAATACCGAGTAACTTAAGATGGCATGCGTATCTTTCAAGGTGGTTTCTATAGTTCATCCGTATCTTCTATCTGGTGCCTATTTCTGTGAAATTTATATTTGACCAAGAAATCGAGCGCAAAGAGAAAGATAGTCTTACAAAAAATACGTACCATAATTCAATTTATGGTACTAGTGTACTGGGCCCAGTTGCATAAACAACCTTAAAAATAAGTGGAGATTTTATGCATTTGATCCCTCCTTTTCTTACCTCCTTGTGCTCTTTTGAAGTTTCATCCACTTATCTTACGGATGTTTGAGGAAACCGCCGCATTTATCAATGTATACTTCACCCTTTACTCCAAAGAGTGCCAAACATCAAAATTCAAGAAAAATCCCCAAATTTCATTTTGTAAAATATCTAAAAAACAAATGTTACCATGCAAAAGGCTAGGACTGTCGAAGAGGTTTCACTGATTGAATGGTTACACCATATGATTTCATCCACAGACGAAAAGAAAATTAGTAATACTGCTCAGTAATTGAGCTTCATCTTATGGAAATTGGACGAGTATCAGGCACTTCGATCCTGAGCACAACCGTTTAGATGGCAGGTTTGAAACCTTTTCGCGGCATTACTGGTGTTCAAGGAGACCGAGTACCTCAATCGCTGTTTACCTCTTGTTAAAATTAAAATGCAGAAAAAATGAGATCAGATCAGGTCAGTACTGTCAGCTTGCATGAGAATGCGGCCATTAATACTCACAGCCAGAAATCTTCCTTAATTGATTGCTTCTTCAGTTAAGATCTCATCTATTAATCAGGAAATAATTCTTGGATTAAAATAATTGCCTGATATAAAATGTAGCTAAAACACGATTCAAACACGATTCAGACACGACAACATATTTTGTGAGTTTAAATTGAAGGGACTACTTTACGGGGACTTTGGTCGTTGGGTTTGTGAACACTGTGCGAAAAAAATGACTAAATACCTATGCATATACATAAAATGCTTGTATAACTCCACGACGAAGATACCATGTAAATACTCGAAGTGAAAGCAAATTGCAATTTTCCCAAGACTCCATGGAAGAACTGTTTTTAAACGCTGGCCCAATTTTTAATCCAATTTTACCCTGGCTAAACGTAGCCACACATCAAATGTAACGTGTTAGGCGCGTTAAATACCAGTGCACCAATATGTTATTGAATTTTTGTTTAAAAACTGGAGCGTTAGTTTTAGTTTTGAATTATGCAAATGCGATTTGTGTTTTGCTCACTAAAAATAGTTTACATAGTTCCTTCGAGGACCTCTTAAGATCCCATTTTTGCGGTGCAGTACGAAGGAAATTTGAACCAAAAATTGAAAAAAAGAAATGAAAGTAGTAAAGAGTAGCACGCGATTTTACGGAGACATAATGGCTGGATGATTCTAAAAGAGGATGAAAGATTCATCTGGAGCGTTTGCTGTAGTTTTAAATTAAGCAAATTATTTTGTTTTTCTTACTAAAAATAGCTGACATAGTTCCTTTAAGGTCTCAATTTTATTGTGCAGCTCGGGGGAAATTTGAACCAAAATTTAAAAAACAATCAAAGCAGTTTTAGTGGCACGCGATGCTTCGGAGCCAAACTGGCTGGTTAAGACTAAAAGAGGATAAAAGGTTCATAATTCATCCTTCTATAGGTTAGTAAACCCATCTGCTGCCACGTGCACACTATGTTAAAATTCAAATTTCATTTTGTAAAATACAAACATTACAATGACAAAGTGTTGCTGGAACGATTTGATTTGAATGGTCATCAGTACTCTAGGATTTGCGATCCACATACTTCAAAGTAAGAACACTTTACACGATTGAAGATTTCACTCTGGCAGTCAAAAGGTTAAGAACACTTAATAACAAGAAATAGTCGAAACCAGATCTTCACACTAAAAAGACTTCCTTATATCACGGTTCATCCCATCTTAAACCTGTCAGTCCCAGCTGCTAATTCAATTATGGAGACATGTTATGTAGTTCTAACTTTTGATTCTGTGAACGAAATCCTATGGAATAACCATTTAAATGAAACCTCTTCAGCAGTACTTTGGATGGTACCATTAGTTTTTCAATAGTTTACAAAATGAAATTTGGGATTTTTCTTGAATTTTGATTTTTTTTGGCCGGGAGTTAAAGGGTTAAAAAGACATATATCGTCAAGTAAAGTGAAAAGCCAACCACAAAATCTTTTCCCTTCCTAATCTACCTTGCCAGATATGTGGTCACCTGACTTGTAAAGTTCATCGATGGGATTTGTTAGTTGATACCTTGATAAACCTGCATAACTATTAGAGTTTTGGATAAATCAATTCACTAGACGTTAGCTAGGAGATGCAGGCAGAAGTTTAAACTGGCAACTGAGCGAGAATTGTGTACCCTATCTCGTACCGTCCTCTTACATTTAAGGTTTGTATGACTTCTCCCCTCTTAAGTATGTGCTGAGTAATGATTACCTTTTTATGTGAGTCTTACTTGTTGTTCAAGCCTGGACCAAAAATATTTTGGCCTGATTGTTACTTAACTGCTAATGAAAACTTGTGGTTACCCACAAAATCGTTGCACGTAGCATGGGGAGTAAATTGATGCTCACACGCTTGAAGGACGAATTGTTTCTGATTCTGCAGCATTTCACGCACCAACAGTAAATGCATCTACATGGCTCGAAAAAATCTGTACCGCATGTAAATTTTTTTTTTTTAAATCTCGAACAAATTGTTTTTGCACCCTGTGATCAAAAAATGGTCAATTACTGAACTTGGACTAAGCGGAGGACAACTGCTGGCTTGTATCTACGGTTTCCATGACAATCCGGAATACAACTTTTTTCTGGATAGGATTCCAGCGTACCCCTTGTTCCATCGCTCAGTTGTTAACGAGCAACATTTTGTAAGGTTGTCCAACACTTCACCAGTTCTTATTTACAGTACTTATTGGACAGCGATACTGTAGGATAGCGTTTTGTGACGTGATTTGGCTGATACATCGTGTTTTCAAGCTTGCTTTGATCCTCTCGAAATAGGAAGAAAAAATCGCCAAAAGTGATGAAAATAACGACTAAAAAGTCGAAATTTCACAAGAATGGAATTTTTGATATCTTGACCTTCTGTCACGAAATAAAATTTGATGAACTGTAATCCACTTCCGATGAACTTTGCAATCCTACACTTCATCTCCAAACTACTGCTTTTGTTTTGCTTTATAGAATCTTTAATTTTTATCCAATTAAGTTCTATCTGGTAGCGTTGGGCGTTCGGCGTTCGGCGCTCGGCGTTCGGCAAATTACCCCTGCCGTTATTTCGGCGGGACAGTCTCCCTTTAACCCTTTCACTCCCGGAAGTCAATTATGGAGACATGTATAAACGTAGTTCTTACTTTTGAGTCTGTTGATGAAATCCTATGGTGTGACCATTCAAATGAAACCTCTTCAGCAGTACTTTTGCATGGTACCATTTGTTCTTACTTTTGAGTCTGTTGATGGAATCCTATGGTGTGACCATTCAAATGAAACCTCTTCAGCAGTACTTTTGCATGGTACCATTTGTTCTAACTTTTGAGTCTGTTGATGAAATCCTATGATGTGACCATTCAAATGAAACCTGTTTGGCAGTAGCTTTTACGTGGTACCATTTGTTTTTAAATGTTTTACAAAATGAAATTTGGGATTTTCCTCGAGTTTTGATTTTTGGCCCTCTAAAGGACACTGCGTGAGAATTGTGATCCGGGGAAAACCACTAGTACCACGCCCCCACCTAGGGTGTGGCAACTTGGATCCGTCTCAGTACAACATGCGTTTGATCTATTAGAACAAAATGGTTACGTACGGAACCTGTTTTCGTGATGCAAAAGCGAGATCGGATGCCATAAGAAGCTTTATGGTTACCATTGGAATGGACCACACAGCATTTTTGAGTCTGTGTGTATTGACATGCTGTACAATATGGAACAACCACGTCTAGACGAATAAGTGCGAAACAACAACAGAAAAACACGAATTTTCGGACTACATTATGACACGTCCTCGTCCACAAACGTGATAAGCATCTAAATTCTCTTAACTTTTCTCTACCATTTTTCAGTAGACAAGTCAAGAGAATGAACAACTTAGCAAGGAAAAATCTTTAATTTCGACTTTATTGGACACAAACTTACTATAACAAAATAAGATGGACCAAAGTGAAAAGGCGCGAACAGGACATAAAGCCCCATGCGAGGCGCCTTCTCTTTTGACTTGGAAAGCAAATTAACCGTGGGAAAATTTGTTGAACTTGCGAAGGGCAATCAAGTAGAGTTTTTGATTCCGGTGTTCAACCGGGAATTGTGGTTGTGCTGGTGGACGAAGCTTAGTGTCTGCTTACGGAAGCTGCATGTTTTAAAGGAACCATGTCACGATTCGCACATTTAGGGAACATAAGCTTAGTGATTTTCCACTTGATCGTTTGTAACTTGGTCTGCCCCCTCTAAAAAAACTGACAAAACTAACCACGAGAAACAACTGTTCTGTAACTCTCATTTAACATGAATATTCAGACTTATATCAGTCTCCATTGACAGACTCAAACGTTAAAACTACGTCACATGACCCCGGGTGGACTTCCATATAAAAGTGGCGGGCTGTTAGGTACCACAAAGGGTTTCGGAATCGAAAGGGACCAGTCACAACCACAAACGGGTTTCATGTAGTGTAGTTCTAACTTTTGAGTCTGTTGACGAAATCCTATGGTGTGACCATTCAGGTGAAATCTCTTCAGCAGTACTTTTTCATGAGAACATTTAGTTTGTCAATATTTTACAAAATGAAATTTGGGATTTTTTTTAATTTTGTTTCTTTGGCACTCCTGGGAGGTAAAGGGTTAAAAATACGTGACTCGTGGTTTGGTTGTTGTTTCTTTATGGTTGATCATCATTTGTTTGGTGATTTCCTATCGTGCTTGAACCTTCTGCTTTGTGGTCATCGATTTAAACGGAAGATTGGGCTGAAGTGAAGAACGACTTAATAGGTTTCAATGTCTCTTTGAGACCACAGTGAATATATTATCAGTATTTCTATTGATTCTTGTGCCAGCTTTTCAATCAAACCAGACCAGCTGAAATCAACAGGTGTCTTCTCAGTTTTGGCAATCCCTGGAAAACTATTATAATTAACATCATATGATTAAGATCGATTAAGATCATATGTCTGTAATTGTGACTAGATCAGTGAAGGACTGCTTTTCGATCCGGCAAGTCCTGCCGCAGCAGAGAGTTTTGATGGGGTACTACTGGAATGTCAGTTATTAGTTAATTTTGCGTCATTTCTCACTGGCTATCGCTTAAAAGTTGACCCAGTTGAGAAAACGCTGCATTTCTCAGCTGGCAGTTAAAATGTTGGTCAATTCCTAGCTATCAGTTACCCCCAATCCACACCCTCGCAGTAGGGGGAAAGGGTTTTGCTGAGGGACAATTTCAACTACCGTAAATGCTTGAGTATCTAGGTAAATGTAATAAGGAAACAATATGTAAGGGAGGTCGAAATGAAATGGAACCCTGGACGGGCCTGTAGGGTTATAAGGTGCGCATGTCCTAACACTGAAAAACCAGCATAACAAATGGTTTTGAATAAATTAATAAAAGGAAATGGCAATCCACTAAACAACACGCCTTTCAGCGTACATGTGATACATCTCCAGTTTAGCAGCTAATTCCCAAATGCTATTTTCTAAAACATAGCAAACCAAACAGCACCACAGGCTAGGAAATTACTGCTGGATGGCTTTCGATCGTTTGAAGTTCTCACATTTGAAAATTTCATCGCAATTCGAAGGTTTGTCTTCTTGAAATTTGCGTGCAGAAAGCGGGAGATATGCCTACCCTGGCCGGACATAAGATTCAAGTTTTATTCATCCGGATTGTAAAACTCAATGCGATCAATTTTATTAAAGCTGTAATGTATACCATTACTGCAAGGCATTTTTCCTCTCGCGCCTCCGACAGAGGGAAGCCCGTACTACGCATGTCGCCTTTTCCGTGATTGGTGCGTTGGTTGAAAGAAATTGACCACAAAGGATGGTCCTTGACGGAATTTTTACCTGGAAGACATTGATTCTTTGTTTAGTTTTCTTGCTAATATAAGAACGTAGACACGTTGCGAGACAGTACGACTTTTTTGAGTACACTGTTTAGTTTATTCCGTTGCTTACCCGATCAAATGCCTTCACGTGATGCTTGAAAGTTTTCGTACAAACGGCTTTACTTGTTTCAAGTGGCTCTAATATCAAAAAGCTCAAAGGTGGGTCCAAATGAAATGAATAAGAAAATTCTTGCTGCATGGCCTTCAGGTTTCGCGTTGCGTGCATTGTCAAAAGTTATAAAATGCAAGTATGTATATTAGGTTAGTCTCGACTAAATTGTCTTAGCATTAAATACTCTAAAGAAATCAGCTTATACCAATGCGGCTTAAAGCAACTGTGCGAATGTAGAACTCTGTAAATTATCCCTCACAGGTAAAGTTATCTTTGTTTGAATATAAACATTTTATAAGAATATAAATTGCCTAGAGGAGGTGATGGTTGTAAAATATTTAATTACATAAACAAGAAAATGTTACGAAGTGCATGACAATTTTTAAACCATTAACGCCAAACAGCTACTAATTACTATATCTAACTATACGTTATCTTATAGACGGATTTAATTAATTTATATCAGTGTTAAGATAAACATCGATATGTTATTCTATTCTAAGACTCGGAGGAGCAAGGCGCTGTCGGCAATACCGGGGAAATACGGGGAAATAACTCATCACACCCAAGCGGATGTGTGAAAAAACAAAATTAAAAGAGCATTTCCGATTGTCAAAGGAAAAAATCGAAACAAAACTCCGTGTTCAACGAAATGTCATAACAAAAAGGATTCGCTAGATATTTTAACTTTCCATAGAAGTTTTGTCGCCAGTGTGACCTTAAAACTTGCCCTTCATGATTAGTTATACAAAAGAAAGGTGATTTTCCGTATCAAAACCCATACTAAAAGGATGATCCTAATAAACCGCAAGATATGTTTGGTGTTGTTCGGAATTTTCGGAGTTAACTTCTTACAAACAAATTATCCGTCAACAATTAATGTCATATCGGTTTACTTCACGGTCGGTTCCTTTAATTCGCGGACGTTTGGGTGTTTAGCCTTAAATTACGTCACTAGCTAGGCGATAGAAGGAAATAGCGAGTGACTCTCTAATGTGATAAAGCTATTTACGAACTCCAACGAAAATATTTCGACAGCGAACAGCTAACTTGTGTCACTCCAAGAAAATTCAAGACAATTTGAACGATTTTAATTTAGTTTCGCGCGAGGATCGGTGCACGCTATTAGAAAGGACACGAATAGGTCAAGTCATTTAGTACGGGGGTACAGCTAAGACAGGAAAAGAACAAGGAATTTCTTATACGATTTTCAAACCAACAGGAATCTTCTTTGAAGCCACCGGAACTGAAAACACCAAGGGTATGTTACGGACATATGGCTCTACCTTTAGAATTCCTAAACTTAAACAATCTATACTTAAGTGATTGGTAGTGTTAAGTTTAAACGCGTGTTGCAGTGTTTCAGTGCTAAGTCTTAACGCGTGTTTCAAAGTCGCTGCAAAGACCGCGGTCACGCCTTATTTCAAAGACTTTAGTGTACCTCTTTCTTATGCGGCAGAAAAGCGGTCTGTTTGACGGTTTGCCGATGGTAAAGTGAGCGATCGGAACGCAGTTTGAAGAATAACATAATAGTTTGCGGCCCATGGCATGCATTCGGCACAGAAATCTACACCGATCGTTTGCTATTCGTAATGACAGATGAGTATTTCATGATAATGATCATTTGAAAAGTAAGTTAAAGAGTTCCTTGATTCTATCGGCGCTTTGTGTGTTCACGATTTAAATTCTCGACAATATTAGGCCAATAAAAAAGGAAGTTGATGAGAATGCAGGAAGTGATCAAGGGGGATAGTGTTAAAGTAGTAGATAACGAAATTCTCATAACGTGTCCCTTAAGAAGTGTATAAAGAACGGTAAGGAGAATTTATTGTTTGTCTTCGTTATCACTGTAGGGTCGACAGAGTAACAAACGTAAATCATACTATTTTGTGGTCTCGCGTCGCTAGCATAACGGATGAAAAACAATATATTTCACTCGGCACATACAAAATATTGTTTACGAGCAACGGGAAAAACAAGTTCTCAAAAGGTCACCAAGGCAAGAAAACAAAAAGACAACTGTTTCCCTTGAAGCGATGCATGTTCTGACACGATAGATCTTGATATAAGAATCGCTATCTCAAAGAACTTGACTGTCATCGTATTAAGTAACTCGTATTCGACTCGTGACCGTCATCGAAGCTTTCTCTCAAAACTGTTGTTGAAAACATAGTCGGTTAAACTCATGAATTTCGCTTTTGTGGTCAGTTCATCCTAATATAATGAAACCTCACTGCTAAGACGGTAAAATGTAATTAGATTTTAAATTTTGGTGTAGAATTAACATTTTAGTTCAAATCGGCTTTTTTGTCATTTTGGAGCCACAAGATCTGCGGTTATTTTACAAAGAATTTTTCTTGTTTTACCGCCTCCAAAACAAGCCGCTCGGCAAGCAGAATGCCGCATAAAATTCCTCACATGTTTCTTTTAGTGTAAAACAAGAAAATCTCCTCCTGCTTAGCTTATAGCGTAAGTGGGTTTAACTCGTGTAAATTAAATTTTAAAAGACAAACGAGGTTTTTAACTTTAAGACGATGAGATGAAAGGGAATCGATCTGTATGCAAGCAATGAAACCGCCGAATGAGTTTCCACAATGATCGCCGGCGCGTCATGATTTTAAATTTTCCCGCGAGATTTTACAAAAACACGCGCGTGATTGTTTTCTGGTCCATGCCCAATGATTGCCACTTCCTAACTGATTCACCTCATCTCTGATGGACATTGCCTAACATAAACTTTTCAAAAAAACTGCTGCCAGTGTTCATGTTTTGAAGCAACTCGATCTTGGTACAAGACAATTTCCGGTTTCATTTGACGAAAGGAATGACTCATTTTGCGCCAATGGAGAGATTATGTCTGAAAGCTTCTGCAATCTAAAACACTGGTGTACCCAGCGAAAGCGTTAAAACGGAAACAACGAAACCAACAAAACGTTAGACAGCGTTCTCCATAGGCTACTGCGATAAATAACTGCCTAATACGCAGTCTATTGCATAGATATAACCGTATTTTTATTTTTATGTTTGGTCAACCTATCGTCTCATTGATATAAACGTATTTTAAATCGATTTCATCTGAGCCTAATTTGATATCACTGAGGTATTTTTAAATTGCTAATATGAGAGATCCATTTTGTATGACCTTAGATAGAAACATTTCGTCATAAAACATGTGCAGTTGATATATATTCCGACAGCACCTTTTTGCTGTAAAATTCCAAGACTGATTTCACGTTTATAAACAGAATAAGAGCTCAATAGGTTACTCATTTGGCGGTTTACAGAGGTCAGTTCCAAATTTTTAAAATTTGTGGTTTCCAATTTTTATTTTTCAACTGTCAAACTGTGGCAAACGATTTCTGGATTCTATGTACATGCAACTTGTCATTTGTTTTGTCCTCTGAAGTGAAATTGAACCCGGGTTTGTTCGCATATGAGTATCGATGATTATGAAATCCTCGAAATGTTATCGTTTCGGTCGTTCTGTAAGTTATTCCAACACTTAGCAACGTGACAAGAACTGATTGCAAGTAACCCTGTCCATTATCGATGTTATCAGAGACTTATGAACCGCCAACCCGTGCAATATTTCAGGATATTTGTCGTATTTACCTCCCGCACCAGTATCGACCCTTATTAATCCGTCGGTCTAAATATTTACCTTTATTTGAAGTAAATACAAAATTAAACTTGTATCACGAAATTTTTGCTGTAATGTGGTTGCGCAACTGCGCTTGTCAATGGACAATTTGTGGTGGAGACTAATGTCCGCTATCAAAAACCACCGAGTTGATTTGTTTTCATTGTGTTGGAAAAATTATCCAATGTTTTTTATGACAGCGTTTTTCAGCGACTGAGCGACAGAGGGCAGCTCGAGTCGATTGCAATGTCATCATTGGCTTTGTTCATCATTGCAAGAAAACAAACCACTGATATACATTAGACAGAACAAGGACAGAGTGCGTTTTAATACATCTGATTCTCTATTCTCTTGCGCAAATCAGTATTTGAAATATTACTGCTGTAAATTCGTTTAAAGGGCTATGAACTGAATTAATTTCCTCCCTGGACATACTTAATGAATTGTCTGACATTAATTAGAATTTTTTTAGCTGCAACTTACCTACAAGAGAGAGCGGCAATGAAGAGAGAAGAATAAGGGAATTAGGAAGACTGTCACTAGTGCTTTGTCTCTAAATCATGCATGTTTTATAAAGTAAACTACATGGAGTACATATTTTTGACTCACAACTCTTGTTTTGTCACCAGGTGATTTGTGTCATCGCATTTTACGTTGTTATCTACAAGCTGGCTTTTGATTGGCTCATTCTTTGGACACGGTGGGCGTTCCTTCAGGTCACATCTAATAACAGTCAGTGTAAATCCCAGGAACACAACCGATACAAACACTCCGTAAAACCTGTACTATGAAGACACTCTGTTGTGCCTTATTTATAGTTGTATTCATTCACCAAGTATGCGCAGCGGCGAACAAGACTTCTGTCAGAGGTGAGTCAAATCGCGCTCCAGATGAACGTGTTAACTCGATTTGAAACTCGCATGTGATATGACTTTATTTGACCGGTGTTTCTCTTCCTCAGGTCGCACGCGCTACACTATACCCAAGGATTTCAACAACAATGAGCGCTTTGAATACGAGATGACCATTGTGGAGCGCGTCAACCGCAATGGAAAACGCCTCTCACCTCATAAACATTTTTTAAAATATGAACAAAGTGGTCTGAGGACAGGGACTGTTCATTATAGACTTGTTGCTTTCAGGCGCACTTTTCTATTCCGTTTGGAACAGAATAGTAGACATGTATCACCCATGCTGACGGTGGAACACGTTCACAGCGATGCGCGTAGGCTGTCGTTTGCCGGGGATTTGCGGCATTGCTTTTACCGTGGGGATTTGCACGGAGATTCTAATTCTACAGCCGTGTTTAATTTGTGCAACGGACTGGTGAGTGCTTAATTTTTTTGTACTTATTACTGGTCGTTAGGTTTTGATTTGTGGTTTGAATTAAGCATGCGGCGTGGTAGAAATCAGCACTGTAACGCTGCAAAGTGAATGCACGCGGTATGCATCATTCAACGATTTATTTTGCTCATCAGTGACACCGCGCGCAGTGTAATTTCAATTCCATTTACACCGAGTTCATGTGATCCTCGTTATTTCGATGAAAACATTTGGTAAAATTATCATTATCAGGCGGCATAAGCTTGTATTTATTTACCCAATTAACGAAGCCTGAATATTGTAAGCAACGCCGCGGCGCATTGACAAGTCTTTGTGACTTTATTACCCTGAGCCTTGAAGACAAAATAAAAAATGCCTTTTTATTAGGCGGATTTTCGTCTTAGACGAATAAGTACTTATCCAGAATTTACGCGCATCATTGCTTAAAAAAACACTTTTTGTTACTGGTCTGGGTTTAGTTGTGGTTGCCATTTCGAATTTTTGTGTTTGAATTCAACCGGAAGTTAGCGGATGCGGCGAATGACCCCCTGGTAATCAATACGAAAGATAGTTAGCAACTCACGCACCAGACCAGAGTCACTCGCGCGGCAGTCGAGTTCAGCTCTGTCTCAAAACAACTTCAAAGTTGTGCTTTGTGTTAAAGTCCTACTGGTGGTACAAACACTTAATTAGCTTATAAAATCTCGAGTAGTTACTTCCTATTTGATAATCTCTCACAGCAAACAAGAATAAAAAGTCTAATCCGCCGTCAAAAAGCTTATAGTAAACACTGTGCTCGCACAGGACATGGGAAACTGTATTTCTATTTTATAACATTGTATGATTGGTTCTAATATTCTTGTGTTTTTCAGCGAGGCTCTTTCGTCTCAAATGGCGAGCGTTATTTTATCGAGCCTGCCGACGAACAGAAGGCAAATGCAAGCGCCCATTTCAGGAAATTCCATATCGTATTTCGCCATCCTACTGAAAGAAAAGGTCTTAGTGACGGTCCTTCAACTTGCGGTCTAAGAGGTGAGCCTCCATTTCATAACAAACTGACACTACCTCGGTACGTGCGCGTCCGAAAAAAAAGGGAAATATCCGCCGCTTTGTTACTGCCGCAACATTTCCCGCGCTTATCCAAAGAGTTTATCTCCTGAACGATGCAAGTTTATCTGCTTTACAAATCGCCCTGATAATGGCGGGCTTCACGTAGTCTGGAATCATGCGCCATATCAGTTGGGCACGGCCTCAGCAAGAAAAATAAATATGTCATAATTATCCAGATAGCACCGCAGATATCCAGAGAGAGACACGCTAATTGTTTGTTTTATGCGTGACGCTGTCACAACAAAGATTCGTAGTTTGATTTTGTGAGCGGAGTTTGTAATGAACGAATGAAGCAAATCATGCTTCATCTTGACTGAAATGTTTTTGCGCATCATCTCACGACTTGCTGTGCTGACCTTTAGTGTCATTTGCTTGGTGCGTGCAAGCGCGGGAACATGCGGGAAAGGCTAAGATACGCATGATATCGATATCCCGGGGTGGGGGGGGGTGGGGGGGGGTGCTCCCATATATAAGCTATATAGGTATGTGCCGCGAGATAGCGTATGGTTTTTGAAGTGCTTAGTCCTTAAATAGGGTATCCTTTTTGGTATTGTGATCTTTGGTTAGGGTTTTTTAAATTATATTAGCTAAATTATAGTACCTTAACACATGGCTAAAAGAAACAGATAAGGTTATGATGGCGTATTATTAAATGATCTACTCAGTCTAGTATTTTATGCTTGATGCTAAACTTTCCATGTATAGAAAATAAATAGAAATGACCTGTTCGCATAATTCTGAGTTATCGTTTTTTTTTTCATTAAATAGGGTGTAAATACTCGATTTTCTACCCTTAAATATGGTCAGTGTTTCAGAACCTTCGCGGCACACACCTATCCTAAATTAGCGGGATTATTTCCACCCCCCCCCCCCCCCCCCCCCCCCCCCCCCCCCCCCCCCCCCCCCCCCCCCCCCCCCCCTCCCCCGATCGATGATATGGGGTCACTTTCTTATCGTGATGCGAAGCGAGCACGTTCTTCTTCGAAAGAAAATGTAGCGCACAATAGAATGCCACGTGGGGATGTAGATTCCTTAACAGATACGATCATCGAATTTACTCTGTTAGTTTACTTAGTGTCTTGGCTGTCTGAAACCATGCTTATGATTTTATCCTTCGTGTCTGTTCCGGTATGCCACGAGGTTTTCTGTCTGTTTCTCGTTGCACAAAAAATGTTTCTCAACAAAGAAGAGTTTACAAACTGGAAAGTTAGTAGTGCCCTGTCGGATCTTCTTCACCAAGTGCTCCATTAATTGCCAATTTCTAAATCCTGAAACGAAAGGGATTTATATCAACCTGTAAACTGGCGTGAGGTCAACTTCTAGCAAAAAGGTGACACATTCTTTAGATTTTCTAAATACATGTTTTCTTTTTACAAAAACAATATTTTTTTCTTAACGCTTTCACTCCCAGAGTCAATAATGAAGACATGTAGCGTAGTTCTAACTTTTGAGTCTGTGGACGAAATCCTATGGTGTGACCATTCAACTGAAACCTCTTCGGCGGTAATTTTACATTATACCATTTGTTTTTCAATATTTTACAAAATAAAATTTGCGATTATTCTGGAATTTGGTATTTGGCACTCTTGGGATACTTGGCAGTTAAAAGGGTTCATACACGCTGCGCTTAGTGGCTTCTAGCTGCTTCTAATCTATACCTTTTCTACCGTGATGTTAGAGAATTTCGCGCGCCAGTGAATTGTTTCACAGATGGAATAAACTAACCATCGCAGCATGAAAGTCATTGACAAATTACTACAGTTCATGAAACAGACAGACCGGAAAACTGAAGTTGCCCAAAATATACAACCGCAGACGTTTTTCTATCAGCACGCAAATTTTTCATGCAAAGTATTCAGTTCATTCTTGCTGACGGTTGCTACTGATGGTAGTGTGGAATATCCAGTGAATGAAAATATGGATACATGAAGCATTTTAACAGGATAATTGCTTTCGTGATCGATTTTAAATGACAGCGATCAAATGCTTTGTTGTAAGTGATATGCTCTTTAACCCTTGTTGTCTTGCGATTGTCTCACTCAGGCGATTCATGTTTTAGGCTTATCCTTTACATGTGTGCATGTTCCATGCTAGCAATTTGACAAATTCTCTAAAAATGTCAAATATAAGCAGCTTTACAGGACACTAATGCTTAATAGCTTTCATTTTAATGTCATTTTTCAGTATTTTATTAACGGTCGGGAAACATTTTTCTAAGCCATGAGGCTGACAAATACAAGAGGCCCTTATTCAAATCAGCTTTGTTCGTGAGAGACTTGAAACCCAGTCTTGCCGTAGCTGTCAATGTCAAGGTAGCCTTGACGGATAAAAGCCAGGACACACGGTGCAACTCGGCTTTTCTTGCAAAATTGTGCGCAACAAGATTTTTGGAGGTGTCACACGATACAATTTGGTGCGCGCAACGTCGCTCCGCGTTTTCTACACTTCACATTTTCCACACTCCTCATTTTCCACACTACGCATTTTCCACACTCCTCATTTTCCACACTCCTCATTTTCCACACTCCTCATTTTCCACACTCCGCACTCCGCACGCCGCACGCCGCACTCCGCACTCCGCACTCCGCACTCCGCACTCCGCACTCCGCACTCCGCACTCCGCACTCCGCACTCCGCACTCCGCACTCCGCACTCCGCACTCCGCACTCCGCACTCCGCACTCCGCACTCCGCACTCCGCACTCCGCACTCCGCACTCCGCACTCCGCACTCCGCACTCCGCACTCCGCACTCCGCACTCCGCACTCCGCACTCAGCACTTCGCACTCCGCAATCCGCACTCCACGTTTTCCACCTAACCCAAAAGTAGAACTCGATTCTACTTCTGCAACTGTTGCAGTAACTGTATCAAAGCGGACACCCCTGTAAGGCGCACATTATTAAAACCTTTTCATTCCCAGAGTCAATTATAAAGAGATGCAGTGTAGTTCTAACTTTTGAGTCTGTGGACGAAATCCTATGTGTAACCATTTAAACTAAACCTCTTCAGCAGTACTTTTGCATGGTACCATTTGTTTTTCAAGGCAATGAGCGCGATGATTGTGAAACAAGCAGCGGAAGAAAAAGCACGTACTACACAGTTTGCAATTTGTCACGCAACGAATTCGCAACGTGTTTCTAACTGATACGTTTGCGAATAAAATTCGACAATGTGACCATTCAAATGAAAGCTCTTCAGCAGCACTTTACTGTGGTGCTGGTATTTTTTAATTTAACAGATTGAAATAGGGACTTTTCCTTAATTTCTATTTTGGTTACTTTTGGGAATAAAACGATATAGGATTGCCCTCCGTCAGATATGCTGCAAGACAAGTTTTTCAGCAAACGTATTGAAATTAATTTCCCCGATAACAGAGTCGCGCGCATTGTGGCAAATCATCCATGCAGCGCCTTCATGCCACACCAGGTGCAGCTATTAAATCGTAATGAAGACATGTGTCCATCAAGGTGGTCTATATACAGTCGACGCTCTCGTAAGCGGACACCCTCGGGAAGCAGAAAAAGTGTCCGTAAGTATAGCTGTTCGCTTACGACAGTGTCCTCTGTGAAAGCTTTGGCTATAGTCTGATGACGCCAAAAACGATCCTTTATAAGTCACTAACTAACGTTGTCTTTTAATTCATTGTGTTTAGATACAAACATACCTTTGCCGCTACCGCGAGGCCACCACGAGCACCACGTTAATAAGAGCGAGGGAAGAAGAAGAAGGAGGCGGTCGATCGACGAGAGTTTTGTGGAAACATTAGTAGTAGCTGACAAGACAATGGTAGACGCATTTGAAAGCAAGGCGGATCTGCAGACCTACATTATTACCCTCATGGGAGTGGTAAGTGCAAATAACAAACTACAAATGTAACCCCATCAGCGACTAAATCTCCACAACGACAATGTTTTCCAGTTGCGACTTGCTGTCCATTATTAAACTAAACCCTGTCACTCCCAGAATCAATTATGAAGATAAGTGGTGTAGTTCTAACTTTTGAGTCTGTTGGTGAAATCCTATGATGTTACCATTCAAATAAAATCTCTTCGGCAGTGCTTTCGTATGGTACTATTTATTTTTCAGAATTTTGCAAAATTAAATTTGGGATTTTTCTTGAATTTTGATGTGGAAGTTAAAGAGGTAAATTCTGATATTCTTTGCAAGGGTGGTCTTTTCCAGAGGTTCGACTGTACTGGTTAGATCGTTTATATAAAAACACAACACGCTCCTCGTCTCAGAATCAGATCACACACATGTTTACTCTGTAGAGACCCAAACGGAAGACAACGAAATCGTCACCGCATGTGGTTTTACAATCGTCGGAGAGTGTTGACTGCATACATATGGTACAAACCCGTGATTTCTTACTGAATTACCCGTACGAATGAGTTGGGTCATGATCATGCATAGGCGCACACTTCATTAGAGATTCACTCGACAAATTAATAAAAATTATCGGCGTTAAACTGTGTCGTCAGCGGGCAGGTTACATTTAATGATACCCTCGTTCGTGAGGCGCCACACACTGACGTCAGCGCTGTCTCGTCTGGAGGAAGCCGTCATGTTCCGTATCGTTTCCGTACAGGATGAGTTTTAAATAATCACGGAAATATTCGAACTTAATACTAATTTCCGAACAAATCAACCTCATTAAGGAATTTTAACGAACGGGAAAATCGGTTACGCTGTCGCCACCTTTGCCTCTATCCGCCTACATAATCATTTCTTCGCTCCCCACGTTTAACCCTTTAACACCCAAGAATGCCAAACATCAAAATTCAAGAAAAATCCCAAACTTAATTTTGTAAAATATTGATAAACAAATGGTACCACTCACAAGCACGGCTGAAGAGATTTCATTTGAATGGTCTCACCATAGGATTTCGTCCACAGACTCAAAAGTTAGAACTACATAACATGTCTCCATAATTGACTCTGGGTGTGAAAGGGTTAAGCATTTCTTTATTCCTTATGACACGACTTGCGCCTTGATCAGATAAATATAATGTCGCCTGTAAAGTAAGGCAGTTCCTCCCGAGCAGATCAATGATTTGTGGCGCCCAACTTTATGATAGTAACCTCTCTTCAACCATGGAGCTAAATTCTCCAAACGCTCGGTGCTCGTCGCAAACGGGCATCTGCTTTTTTACCTCATTTTCTCTTGGCACAGGTGATTAAGTAACATTTATGTTCTTTTTAAAGGTTTCGCAAGTATACCGCGACAGGAGCATTGGCAATCCCATTAACATAGTGGTGATGAAGATTGCCTTACTAGAAACGAATGAGGTACGGGATTAAGTGGATGTTTATGTCATTGATAAAACAGAAGATTCGAAAATAATAAAACTTAAAAAAAATACAGTATAGCTTAAGTATTTTGCCTTGAGGGAATTGAGGGAACTAAAACAGTGTCTTTTGGTGGAGACAAACAAGGTGGGAAAAAAAACTTCGCGCGGTATCTGTTTTATTTTATCACTTAGCAGTGACCCCATTCTGTCCGTAAATTCTGGTGACAAGAAAGAAAAGTCGTGTTAATGCTCATATCTGAACTCTTACCCTTTTAAATTTTTTATAAGTTAAGAGTTTTATCCTTAAAATGTTCGAGACACTACTTCCTGTAGCAGGGCATAAATTACACGCTAATGGACTCGCTGTCGGCTTCCTTTATACCCTCGTTATGATCTAAAGGACCAGGAAGTCCTACTAAATGGCTTTTTCATATGTTTCATGTTTCAAGCATTTTTACAACCTTTTTGTACATGTTTAAGGTTTCTTTAGCAGACATCTGTGTACGTGCATGTTTCAAGTGTATCATTTGTTAAAGATAAACTCAAAAAACCTTTCAAGAACGCATCAAATGCATCCTGCGTGGAAAAAAATCGTTGATATGCAGCATAAAATTACCTGCCAGTAATTCTCACACTTCTATTTGGTTTTAATCATTGCCTATTGACAACTACTAGTTAAATGGCAATATATCTGAACACATAGCATACAAATATAAACAGTAGTAATCATAAATTAAAGAGTGCGTTCGAGAAACTCGCATTCAAAATAGAATTGAAAAATGTTATCAGCCAGCCAATCAAAAAGTCTCTTAGGGCATTTTTCCACGCCCCCGTTTCTTTGATACATAATGGTAAAAGAACTGAGTGGAGTCTAATTCGGTCTGTAATCATACAAGTGATCAACAAAATGGGACGACCGCGTAACGGGAGTCCGATTTGTTAATCTTGAGTTTCTTGGGGCTTTTTTCCACGCACCCGTTCCTTTGATATATAATGGTAAAAGAACTGAGTGGAGTCCAATCGCGGGAATCCGATTTGTTTATCACGAGTATGATTACAGACCGAATTGACTTCTTCAGCTTGTATGTTTTGTTTTCCCAATGTAGGTCATGTGATGTTCTCAAGGGAATTTGCCCTTTATCGTTTCATAAATTATCCATACATATGCGCGTGAATCTGAAAAAATTTGAAAGAAACAGTTCTCTAGGGTAACATCACATGACCTTCATTGGGAAAACAAAACAAACAAGCTAAAGGGGTCTATTGGACGTAGGGGAGAGGAAAACTGGGGAGAGAGGTAAAGGACACCTGCAATAGGTGGTTTTCACGTTACGTCACGGCGGCCATGTTGATGCACACCTACAAAAGAATTTTAATGAACTTCTTTTGTTATGTGCATCAACATGGCCGCCATGACCTTTGTCATTTGAGTCCCACAGGACTGAAGGTCGCGTGAGTGAAAACTATCTATAAAGACCCCTTTTTGTTCATTTCTGCCCCGGGATTTCTGCGGACGCTGGCGGCCGCAAAATTCCGATTGGCTAGTTTGCGCTGGGCGGTAAACATTGTAAATTCCCGCGTGAAGTCAGCCATACGTAAAAGCACACTCCAGCTTCTGATTGTTGAACGTATTGACAGTTGACATAATAGATTACCAGGAAATCTGTGGGCGTAATGCAAATAGCCCGGTTCTTATAGCAGGCTTTCCTTTCCTTCTCCCCTTATCCTTTTTCGCGCCCGCATTCCCCTCCCCGTTTACGCCTGCCCCGCAGGCTAATTGTATGACACAAAGTCCTATTATCAATTAATCATAACCATTACAATTTCTGAGAACAAATTAACATGAAAATAAAATCAGAAAAATTCAAGAGAATAACTTGAAGAAAAGATGTTTATCAATCAAAATCGTGAATACAATTTCATCACTGTAAAACTTGCATTTAAATTTGATCATGTGATTGGTTCATTTGATCTGGCTCATGAAACTGTCCGATTATATTGTCCGATAACAACAAACTGTCCCATTACATTGTCTGATTTTCACTTTGCAAGTACATTAGAGGAAAATACAGAGGTGTATGAACCAATCGCATTTGAGGATATTGTTACAGTTATGATATGATGTTATATTTTTTGTAACTTTCAGGCCAATCTCCATATTTCTTCTGACGCCGCTAGAACTCTGAAAAGTTTTTGCCGCTGGCAGAAAAAGGTGATGAGCAAACACGTGAAACACCCAGAACACCATGACACCGCTATTCTGCTAACAAAGTGAGATCCATCTTCAATATCTGATACTTTTTTTAAAGATAATTTCTAATGAATAATAATAATCAAGAAGCAAAAAAACATTTTGCGCGAATGCGCGCGCATATCCATGTATAATCTAGCCTCCATGTGCGACCACCCCTCCTAAGCGACCACCCCTCCTAAGCGACCACCCCTCCTAAGCGACCACCATTCCTAAGCGACCACCCCTCCTAAGCGACCACCCCTCCTAAGCGACCACCATTCCTAAGCGACCACCCCTCCTAAGCGACCACCCCTCCTAAGCGACCACCTCTCCTAAGCGACCACCTCTCCAAAGCGACCACCTTTCCAAAGCGACCACCTCTCCTAAGTCTTCCAAAATACCGATATTTTTTCAGTCAAATCATTATAGTTCAAACCTCTCGTAAGAGACCGCGATCACTTTCAACGCTGGTGATTTTAATTTTCTATTGTTTGTTTCCAATCTAGGACGAATATATGCCGACGGCCTGGAAAATGTGACACTCTAGGTAAAAGTTTAGGTTATCTTTGGTTACTTTACCCCGGGCTGTTCTTGTATGCGCATTTTTATTCTGCATTTTTCTGTGAGTGCCGTTTCTCTAATAACGTTTTGTTTCTGCTTCAGGTTTGGCTGAGCTGAACACCATGTGTAATCCATCTAAAAGCTGCTCTTTAGCAGAAGACAGCGGGCTGAGTACGGCTTACACCATAGCACATGAGCTAGGACATGTGTAAGTATCGATGTCATAGAGCGGTTTTCATGCAATTGAGTCACGGTGTCGTAAAACCAAAACCAAAGTAATTACTCTAGCCAATCACAACAGACGCAGACAATCCAATGAACCAATCAGAACTCGAAGAATATAACATGCAGCATGTGGCCGGAGACGGCGATAAGCGCGGGAAAACGCGTGCGGGCAGCACACAATTGGTTTTAGTTTGCTTATGATTGGTTGAGAAAATGGTGCGAGATTTTTTAGCCAATCACAAAGCGAGCGATGCAAAACCAAAGCAAACACGAAATTACTCTCGACACTCAATTGAGAACCGCGCGTTCTCAAATGTGCAGTACATCCCTGTACAAGCTGGTTCTGACTTTTGAGTTTGTGGATGAAATCCTAAAGTGTGACCATTCAAACGAAAGCTATTGAGCAGTACTTTCCTGTGGTGCGGTAGAAGGTGGTTCTAACTTTTGAGTCTTTGAACACAACCCTACCGTCAGACCATTCAAATAAAAGCTCTTCAGCAGTACTACCTTGTTGTACTGTTTGTTTTTCAATATTTTGCAAAATAATAATATTTAATTTTTTAACGTCCCGCAGTTTTAGCCTTCCTCATGATGGTGATAATAACCCGTGTACACGAAGCAGAGGAGATCAGCACATCATGGCACCGACACTGAGTTTTGATACTAAGCCTTGGTCTTGGTCTAACTGCAGTCGTGATAAAATCACCCGGTTCTTGGAGTAAGTACACATTTTAAGACATGAATGGGTTTACTGTTACACGAATCGTAAGTGGCCTGTGGTCTCATTTAATCCTTTCATTCCCAGAGTCAATAATCAATGGAGACATGTAGTGTAGTTCTAACTTTTGAGTCTGTTGACTAAATCCTATGGTGTGACCATTCAAATGAAACCTCTTTGGCAGTACTTTTGCATGGTACCATTTGTTTTTCATTCCTGAATTTTGATTTTTGCACTCTAGGGAATTTAAAAAGTTTTAACTATAGAAATACAAGGGACTGCAGCTAGAAGACCATAATTTTTATGGCGCAATAGTCGCTATCTTTATGATTTCATTTATCAACCAAATCACGCGTGTATGTTAATTACATTAAATTCTTTCACTCGTGAACATTAAATAACTTCATGATGATTTAGTGTTGTTGTACTTTTGATCCAGCTTGGGTTACGGCTCCTGCTTGGCAGACAAACCAAGCGACAAAGTGACCGTTAAATATAAAGATCAACTTCCTGGTGAAGTTTTTAGTGTTGACCAACAGTGCCAAATGGTTTTCGGCGAGAGCTCCTCGCTCTGTCCATTTATGGTAAGTAATCATCCAATTCCTTCTTCGCCGTTTCTCTTGTTTTTTGTTCCTTGACGTTGTATATATATACTTTCTTTGACGTCATATACACACGAGGAAGAGTATTTTCGTAGGATTTCCAAACACCGCGTACCAAGAACACACCAACAAAATTTCCGAACGTATTTAGGAAATGGTAAAAAACTTGATTAACCAACGTTTTGTTGTTTTCCAAGGAACCTTGCAGGCGACTTTGGTGCGTGAAGATGATTGGACGTCGACGAGGCTGCTCGACCCATCACATGCCCTGGGCAGACGGCACACCTTGCGCTAGAAAGAGGGTGAGAATATAACACTTTTTATTTTATTCACGCTCTAAGCCTTTTGCTCCCAGAGTCAATTATGAAGACATGTAGTCTAATTCTAACTTTTTAGTCTGTGGACGAAATCCTTTGATGTAACCATTCAAATGAAACCTCTTCAGCAGTACTTTTGCATGGTACCATTTGTTCTACCTTTTGAGTCTGTGGATGAAATCCTATGGTGTGACCATTCAAATGAAACCTCTTCAGCAGTACTTTTGCATGGTACCATTTGTTCTAACTTCTGAGTCTGCGGACGAAATCCTATGGTGTGACCATTCAAATGAAACCTCTTCAGCAGTACTTTTTCATGGTACCATTTGTTTCGTAATATTTTACAAAATGAAATTTGGGAATTTTCTTGGATTTCGATGTTTGGCCCTTTTGGTAATTAAAGGTAAAAGGGCCACACACAGGAAGAGAATAAACAAATTTGAAACATATGTCTCAACGTTTGAGCATCTTTAATTATATTAAATCTTGCGTTTGAATTACTGCATCACATTAATCAGTGCTGACAAATTTTACGTTCAGTTCCGATTAAACCTTTCCGGACTTCATTCTATCGTGTTCAATTTCACAATAGAAAAAGTTCCAAACACTGATGTCAGTTTATAAAATTTTGAAAATTTTGTAGCGCCAAAAGAAAGTTCTCCTTGTTTGAATGGTCACACTTTAGGATTTTATCAGCAGACTCAAAAGTTAGAACTTTATGACAAAGCAAAAAAGATTGACTCCGTAGTTTGTGGATTAGACTAAACTGATACATTTAAATTACTCAAATATCACTCATTCAGCGAAACTGCAGCATACCTTATGCGTGATAAATCGCATGTTAACCTCTGGACAAGACGCACGTTTAATCTAACTCCTTTACTGCCAAGGACGTCTAAAATTAACATTCATGTTTTATAAACAAAAATACTCAATTTTATTTTATAAAATACCGAAAGACATATGGTACTATGAATGCACTGCTTAATAGCTTTCATTTGAATAGTCATACGGTAGCATTTCCTTAATGTCCTCGGATACTTAAAACAGCACATTGCGGTGGTTGGGTTCTGGCCCCAAAATCGTCCATTTATTAACAAACACAACAAACCCTAGTATAATACAGTACGGCTGTACACATGTAAATATCCGCTTCATGAATGTCAATGTACTCCAAGGATAAAGTATGGCAGCGACTACCTGCGAAATGTGACTGGCACATATACAAAAAATTTCAAGCTCGATTACGTTGAAGATATCGATACAAAGGTGCCAGAACCACAATGACTGAATATCCGTTACGCATTACTTTTAAACAACCTAATTATCATATATTTGCATACCAAAACCCAGGACCTCCCTCGTCCATAAGGAAATTATTTCTCTTTCCGCTACTTATTCATTGCATTCATAATACGCTACAAGAGAAATGCAATTCATTCACAGACTCAAAAGTTACTGCCACATAACACTACTGAAGGTTAACTCTACACCTGGCTGTGTCGGGGTTAATACATAGCTTACGTATGAGTTACGTCTTAAACATATAAATACTGATACGCCCTGATAACCATCCCTGCCTTGTTATTGCATTCATAAACGTGCACTTTTGCACAAAGTATTTTCAGCTTAACGATCCCACTCAAAGGCTACCAAAACTACTCTCTTTTATTTCCAAGTGCGTTTCAAGTACTTTTTTTAAATGGTGTTTTCCGATTTTGCCAGTGCTATAGCAAACAGATCTTCCATGCTGTTTTCGATCTGTTATCGTTTATCAATTGAAAGTCCAAATACGTAATTTGAACTATATTATTTTCCTTAAAAGGTCCTAGTGATATGAATATCAGTATGCCCGAATTTTATTGTTGTTGTTGTTGTTGTTGTTATCGCTATTTATAGGCTAGTTCTTATAAGACTTGTAACGCAACATTCTATCATCACGTACAACTACGAAAATGTTAAAATTTTCGATTATGCCTGTTGAACGATTGTTTTTAAAATGTCACTCATTTAGTGATCTTTTTCACGAGCATGCACTCGATGTTATTCCTCTTAAGCAAAAGTATTATATCGCTTTAATTGACCCTCTCAAGTGCAGTACAGCGATGTTATTTTGACCTGTCGTGCACGCAAGCGCTGTCGGATCTGTTCACTGAACGCAAATATAAAAAATGTCTCCTTTCGCGAACATTCAGCATGTTTTCAATTGCTGCAACTTGTAACTCGTGGGATTCTGGCCGAAAGCCTGAGGGTACTATATGTTTCAACAGCTCTTTTTTCTACTTATTGTCGTGTTTAACATAAGGGCATGACCTTTAATTGATATAGTTGAAACTATGTTTGCAATTCAATTGACCAATTTGTTTACATTCTAGCGAAGTTCAATCTCCAGATATTTTAATTGAACACTGACAAGTGCTTCCAGCTTGTAACTAAATGGATTAGGACGTGAAAACATCCGAATATCCACCATTACCTAAAATGAACCAACATGCTGACTGATCGCGTGCATGTGTGAAGTAAGAATCCGAACAATTTTATGTTAACCTGAAATCACTCCTTATTTGGAACGCAGTACAAATATAGGTAACGTTAAAACTACAACAGCAACCATCACAGATCCATCACAGTTCATCACAGTAAACACGAAAATTTGATTTGATCAACTGACAGTTGATAAAGTAAATTGCCCACCGTTAAGAGATTCAACAGCTTACGAATTTCGAGCGCTATCCTTTTGTCAGATTTAAAGCTTGCTACAACAGCGGAGATTCAATTCTGGGACGGAAAGGATTACAAATATGTGGCCTGAAAAAAAGGCCTTTATCCAACCCAGACACAGTTTTCTGAGGTTAAATGATGCACTTAGGGGGTCGTTTTGTGAGATTTTAGACTGCGTTGATATATCACAGTTCTGCACAAATATCTAAGGAACGTCGTTTCCAGGGACTCTCTTCTACGGACTGGAAAAATAGAAGCCATGGGGTAGAGTTAAATGCCGTGGTACCTTTTGGAAGTCCCTGGTCGCGACCATACAATCTTACAACAAAGTTATCTCAATGTTATTTTTATTCATTTCATTTATTTTTTCCCATTTTTTCATTTCCCTGTTTTTCATTTTTTTTCTTTTCTTTCATTTTATTTTTCATTTTCCAGTGGTGTATCCGAGGTCAGTGTGTGAAGAAGCGGAGGCCGAAGCCAGTGGACGGGCACTGGGGACAGTGGGGTGAATATAACACGTGCACCCGCAATTGCGGTGGAGGGATAAGTTTCTCCTACCGGGAATGCAACAATCCAATGTAAGTAAAGGTTTCCGGTTGTATCTTCTGTTGTGTCACACAATTCTTGTCACGCAATTCTCGCCACGAAATCAGGTGTTTGGCGGAAAATAATTACAGCAAACTCTCTTACGACGGACAGCCCTATCAGGTGGACCCATCTCGAAGTGGTTATAGCTGGATTAAACTTGTTCGCCTGTAACTAAACTCTCTATTAGACGGACACCTCTCTAAGGAAGACAGTTAGAGCCGGTCTCTAGGGTGTCCGGATTTCACAGTAGATGATATCATTTGTACATGTCTGTTGTTGGACTAGTTTCGTAGATTTGTATGAAAAGAATTTGACTTAAAATGAACGTTTTTATTTTATAGGCCAGAAAATGGCGGGAAATATTGTATTGGTGTAAGGAAACGATACAGGTCCTGTAACACCGATGTAAGTACTGCCAATATTTAAACGTTTTGCTGCTTTTGGTAGCATTTTATACGTTGTGTCATTTTCTATTATTGTAACATTTACAGGAATGTCCTAAGGGGTCAGTGGACTTCCGTGCCTTACAATGCGTTAATACACATGCGCGGACTGTGAATGCAGGCTCCAAGAGCTACAGGATTACAAAATGGCTTCCAAAATATGCTGGAGGTAAGAGTCTGGTAGCTAACAAGGTGGTAACTCTTTCAATACCAAAACCAAATGTATGAAAAATTCACTTGGTCTATTTTATGGTTGATGGCATCGGTCAGTTAATAGTAAAGAGTAAAGCCTTAGGCCAAGTAACCAGGAACGCTTTACCTTCGTTAGACAATCAGGATCGGTTGTGACGAACCTGTACTTACAGTCAGTTTTCGTTGTCTTTTTACAGTTAGTAAACAAAACCAGTGTAAACTATACTGTCGCATGGCCGGAACTGCCATCTATTTTAAGTTAAAAGACAAAGTAATTGATGGGACGCCTTGTAGCCCCGAGACAACGGACATTTGCGTGGATGGAAAATGCATGGTAAGTGTGAAAGGAAGCTCTTTTTGCGACCACTTTGGACACCTTATGAGGCTTACACAACGTAGTATTCTTAATCATTATATTACTGACATACACAAGAACAGAACTTCATTTGTTAGACAGAGAACTAAGGGAATAGAGCTCTGTGAAAATAAGTTTTACCTCATGTAATTTTAAGTGAAAGAGAAAAATCTGTTGAGAGATGGAATTAAGTGTAGACCTCTCCTAATCGACCTCGAGAACGTTTTGCGTTTTGACGTTCTCTTCCCACGCCCTGTTCTTCTTTTTGCAGCCTGCAGGGTGTGACCGAGAACTAAACTCAAATAAGAAAGTTGATAAGTGTGGAGTCTGTGATGGCGACAATTCTTCCTGTAGACGTTTCTCTGGAACTTTCAACAAGACAGATTTTGGTAAGTCTTAATAAAGAAAACAAATACGTAAAATATAAGTGCCAAAATATAGAGAACAAGAAAACTTTTCGAGCTTAGCTATTTTTAAATGTGCAGTGGATATTTGTTTATTAGAAAGTGCGTCACGACATCAACGTTTTTATCTCATGAATACGCGAAGCGTTGTACGAGTTATGGCAGTGGGACAACATTTCACTCGATCTGTCGATCGGCTGTTAACACTGAGCCCACGATGTGTAATGGTCACCTGCCTTACCCATGGGGTTGGAAGGAGGGGAGGGTGGGGAGTTAGTTAGGTCCAAACGTTTTGTATTCACCAGTACTTTACGAGTACTTTACGAGTACTTTACGAGTGGAGTAGTTTTGTATTCACGGGTAGGAGCCTTTGATTTAATATAGTACTGTCTGTAGATTGACCTCTGAAATTAACTCTTTTAATTGTTGTCTTTGCTTTTGTACTTGCAGGATACAACTATATCTTTACAATTCCTGTTGAATCAACGGACATAGTGATTACTCAGCGTGGTTGGAAAAATAAGGAGGACTCGAGTTTTTTAGGTTAGCAACTGTTGTTTCTGTTTCTTTTGCTTTAGACTGTAAGGCGCTTAACCTAGACTGCGAGCAGTCTTTTATTTTCCTTTTAGTTAGTCGAGTGACGCGCGCGCGAGCCGAGAAGCCGCGAGCCACGAGGGCGTCAGCCCGAGGAAAAGTAGCATTGATCAGATTTGCTTTGGACTGTGAGGCGCCTAACCTCGACTTCGAACAGTCTTTTATTTTCCCTTTAGTTAGTCGAGTGACGCGCGCGCGAGCCGAGAAGCCGCGAGCCACGAGGGCGTCAGCCCGAGGAATGTAACATTGATCAGATTTGCTTTGGACTGTAAGGCGCTTAACCTAGACTGCGAACAGTCTTTTATTTTCCTTTTAGTTAGTCGAATGGCACGCGCGCGAGCCGACAAGCCACGAGGGCGTCAGCCAGAGGAAAAGCAACATTGATCAGATTTGCTTTGCCCTCAAAACAGTGTTATATACATGTGTTTACACAATTTTCCTTTCTACGTAAAGTCAAGGGTATAACGTTAACCCTTTCGTTCCTATAGTCAATTATAGAAACATGAAATGTAGTTCTAAATTTTGAGTTTGTCAACGAAATCCTATGGTGTGACAATTCAAATGAAACCTCTTCAGCAGTTCTTTTGCATGGTACCATTGGTTTATTCAATATTTTACAAAATGAAATTTGGGATTTTTCTTGAATTTTGATTTTTGCATTCTTGGGAGTTATTAAGGTTAAAAAAACTACTTACTCCATCATTTAAATTTGCTTCTTTGTCCTTTTTAGCGCTACAAAGTGAAAGCGGCAGGTTCCTTCTGAACGGAGGAATGGTTATCGGCATAGGAATAAGAGAATTCAGGGCGGCAGGATCAAAGATATGGTACTCTGGTTCAGAGAAACCTATGGAGCAGATCAAGATTAACGGCAAAACCACTGAACCAATCAAAGTCCACGTAAGCACTTTCTGTTCTTCGTGCCTGTGCAGATGGATATGAGTCGATACCGCTTTTTCAAATCGATATGATACGATATCAGAAATAAAATTATACGATATCAGAACGACATTTACCGATGTACGGTAGTATGGCTGACATGACTTCATCTCTCAAAATTCGTATTGTGACGTCATAACTAAAGGTAGAATTAAGGCTAAAACGAGCCAGAGCTTGCATCGGCATCAACAGCACCGATATTTCACGCCAGTGTCGATACCTTTCGACGATACACGACTATTGATGATATCGAATACTTGGTGCTAATATCGTCTTGTCCTAATTAATATGCAGATCACCACATATACTACTTTCGGGTTGCGACGCCATATATTTTATTCTTGACTCGCCGCTTTTTTAAAGTTTTTTACAATAATGGAACATGTCAGCACTTGTTAATTCTGCTTTATTCTGTAGGTCCTTGAAGTGGGTGACGTACTTCCTCCCAATGTTCACTACGCTTTTAATCAGAAGGTGACGGAGCCAACGAAGTTTGTTTATAAATGGGATCACCTGGGTCCTTGGACACAATGCAGCAAGCTATGCCAAGGCAAGACCGATAAACTTAATAAACTAAACCTCAAGATTTGGAAAACTTGATCGTAGCTACAGCTAGTCGCTTGCGAAATTTACCACTCGCTTCTCCCCTTCCATATTCCATAACATATCTTTCTTTTCACATTATGTGCTACATCAGGAACCAGAAGACGACGCCCAAGATGCCTCCGAGATATTGATGGTCAGCTGGTATCCAATTCACGTTGTGATCAAAGAACACGGCCGAGCAGTGTCACGGAAGACTGTAACATTAGCTGTCAGCTCAGGTGGGTAACGCAATCTATTAACTTGCAAACGTTACGACTGTGACACCTTTTGTCGCATCTGGTTAGTAACGCAATCTTTTTGCCAAAGCAAACAATAAACTTTGGAGCCGCGAAAACACCGATCGCCTCAAGTCGATAATGCAATCTATGTCCTTGCTTTAGTAACTAGTTTGCTTATAATGGCGTTCGTTTCATCTGCAACTAACAGCTTCCTTGTCTTCGTCGTATTTTAGTTGGCGAATTCAAAGCACGGGAAAATGTTCAGCGCGTTGTGGGCCTGGGTACCAGATTCGAGTTGTGAAGTGCATGCGTTCCCATGGAGACAGCTCGAGTGAGGTTATGGACAAACATTGTCCAGGCACGAAGCCTCCTCTGACAAACCCTGTGTTGGCACGTGTGAGGGAACCAAATGGATCTATACTGAGTGGTCCAAGGTATTTATGATATTGGCAAGATAGTACAAGGGCTCTGATTGGATGAAAACTGTTTGCACTGAGAGTTATTGTGAGAAACAAATGGGTCTACAATAAATGGTCCCTTATCGCGTTCGAAGAACGCAATCCTAATTTCGTGCTGGTTGTCCTGTGGTTTATGTGCAGTAAAATTTGAGATTTTTTGGTAGACGGTCTTCCAAATGGCCGCCCCTATTGTTTTTTTTTTCAGGGGCTCATTTCCGCCGGAAATTCCTTCGAACGCGTCTCCATAATCTGTGATTACTGCTAGTATTTATAATATTGCCAAGAGGCTAAGGGGGCTGTTATTGTTCGAACACAAAAATTTAGTTTTATCAACTGAGATGATAAGGTTAATTGGCCAAAGTCAAGAAAAGAACACCAAGCTGACGTTTCGAGTGTCTCCAGCGCTAGCCTCTCATCGATTCGCATTTACGAAGGGATAGCCAATTTACTTTATAAGTTCAGTTAATAAAACCTACTTATTGTTCGAAGACTATTTACAATAACTCAGTGGAATTATGCTATGCTGCTGGCCTAAAACAACTGCTAAGTCAACTTGCTAATTATTCGTTTCCAAGAGCGCGTAAGCTCCAAAGCCAGGCAGGAAAACAATACTTTTCTCTTTCTCTGCTTTATGTTCCTTCCGTGCTTACAGCTTCTGTGCCTTGTGTCCTTTCAGAAACTACTAAGCATGCTGCATATCTTATTGTCTTTTTGAAGAAGTTTTCCCAACTGGAGTTTTTCCCAAAACCTGAAAACAGGATCAACTCAAGAATAAATCATTCTTTTTACTTCTACTTACAGTGCTCAAAAAGTTGTAATGGTGGCAAACAATCTCGGAAAGCTAAGTGCGTAGATACATTTGGAGAAAGTTTAGGGGAGAAAGACTGTCGTTCCTCGGACAAACAGAAGCTTAGAAGACCGTGTAATGCTTTCATGTGTCCGTGGTGGACCACGGAAAGTTGGAGCTCGGTAAGTTTGTTTGTTTGTTCATTTTTGCTTTACCATCAAGACTAATCGAAGAAAAACAGAGCATAGTTTTACAATTACTCAACCCATGAACATCAACATTATATCTGCTGTTCGCAGTATTCGGAGAATTTTCGAAAATCTTCGGAAAGTTGCCTTAAAACTTTCTTGATTAGTGTTGTTTATATAATAAACAAAATAATACATGGTTGCTTGAAGATATGAAATTTCTCTTATCGTGTTCATGTAATATATCAAACACGAGGACAGATATATATTTAAACACCGAGAAGTGTTTGGATACCCGATGAAACACTTTTTCGAGTGTTTGATATAGCTTCTCAAACTTAACATAAAATGTGGAGAAAACGAAGAAATAAAATCGCCAAAATCTATGCAAGTTAAGACCGGGTATCCAAACCTCCTTCACGATAGTGATTTCCTTTGTGTTCACGTCATGAATTATTAATGAGTTAAACTCCCGAAGAGAAATGTCATTTCTCTGCTCAGCCATGTATTACGGTCTACATATCATATATATCATGTTACACATTATCGTATCATGTACTCGTCGAGGGACGTTTCGAGATGAGCGATGTAGCAAGCGTATCTCAACTTCGGTCTCTGTCGACTATCTCCCTGATTTACTTCACTGACTTTCATACTTCTTCCTCTCTCAGTGCAGTGTGACGTGTGGTTCTGGTCAGCAGACTCGTGTAGTAAAGTGCAAAGGAGAGCAGGGAATAGTCAACGACATATCATGTGACCAGACAAAAAGGCCAGTGACGACAAAGTCATGTGATCTTAAGTCCTGTCCCTATTGGTTCGCTGGTGACTGGACTGACGTAAGTGAATAGTTTGATACCAATCTTGCATTATCCTTTCCTGCAGCGTCAAACTTCGCATTTGATCTTTCCAATGAAAGTTAAAAATTAGTGTTGTCATGTGGTGTGGTGGACACTCTCGTAAGCGGACAGCTCTAATTACGGCCACTTTGACAAAACCCCGTTTGAATTTTCCTCTTACGAGAATCGTTCCTGTAAGCGGTCAGCTCCAGTTGAAGACACCTTTTCTGCTTCCCGAGGTTGTCCGCTTTGGGGAGCTTCGATTGCAAGTGTATGGCCACATACTGGAGAAAAGTGTTGGAATCGTAAAAGCCCTACTAAACCAATTTCGCTTTCTTCTTCAGTGCTCCACAACTTGCGATAACGGAACCATGACTCGCCAAGTCCTGTGTCTCTCTGCAGGCGTGGTTGCAAGGCCTATAGATGAGACAAAATGTTCAGCGGCAACCAGACCGCAGTCACGCAAAGTGTGCAACATAAAAGATTGCGTGACGTCGTTGTACCCCATTTATCAGGAAGGAGAGGATTATTACTGGAGGCTCACGATCTGGACTCCGGTAAGATTTGATGCTGTTGTTGTTGTTGTTGTGGTTGTTCAGTTGTTAATGTGGCGGTGTGATGGTCATGTGATCAGCAGATCTCAAGTTCGGTGGTTTGAGCCGGATCTCTGTTGTTTCCTTGCACAGCAAACTTTTTTCCACATTGTATTTCTTCACACAGGCCCCTGTTGTTCAAAAGAGGTATAGCGCTAGATACCTTTCTACCTTTCTTACCTTTCAGTGGATCACACGTGGGGTCAATTCAGTAAAACTTTTACAAGTGTAATTTACAAGTGTAGCTATTGTTTTCAACCTCTGAAACAATGGCTACACTTGTAAATTACATTTGTAAAAGTTTATTGAATTGATCCCTGGATAGTGATTTTTCCCGTGAATCGCGCTATTCAGACTTTCAACATCCAGAGAGAAGTAGCAATACTTCTTTAAAAAAAACGTTCAAACATTGTTGGACAACATTTGTTAGATGGCATTGTTGGACACCCTTCTAAACGTGCCAACATTGTTGCACAACATTTGTTGGACGCGTTATTGAATCATGGTTGGCTGTTGCTAGCCTTGTTGTGTTTGAGAGCGGAGGGCTAAACGTTCAAACTCCGTTGCGCCCAACCATAGTTTGGGCAAAATGTTTGATCGAAAACAAAACGTTTATCCAACAAACAATGTTGGTCAAAAATCATGAAACATGGGGTGCTAAACGTTGTAACATTGTTGTACCAACAAATGTTGTACAACAGTGTTAGAACGCTTAGCCGAGGCTTTAATCGTTTTATGCCACTAAAACTGGCAGGAAACAAGCGCCGTCCTGGCAAGCCAGTCGACTCGTTTTTTTCGCTACCCACAATGATATTTGCTTACTGTTAGGTTATTGTATTTATTTTGCAGTGTTCTGTATCGTGTGGAGAGAAGCCTGGGACACAGTACCGTAACGTTGAGTGCGTACTCGTGAGGCCAGGACAACAGAACGTGGTCGATGAAAATAACTGCGCCCATACTCCAAAACCCACTGTCATGAAGGAATGCTCTGTTCTACCGTGCACAAGCTGGAGGCACGGGTCCTGGGGCAGAGTGAGTGTCATGAACGTTTTATACATATTTAATTAGGATATCTTGGCCCAATCTTTCCGTCTTTTCCTACTATGTTGAGATTGCAATCGATTTTAAAGTTTGTTAGATGGTCAAGAGGGCATTCACGCGCGAGGACATGCGACGCGCGGGGAGGCGTTACGTCGCTATTTTTGCGCGCGCTCGCGTGATTGCTCGCTCGACTATTCCTAAGAGAAAAGAGGACTACTAGTCTATTATGGAATATTAACAGTTGTGCTTTCATTGCAGTGTTCACGGCTTTGTGGAAAAGGTGTGCAGCTTCGCGTAGTAAAGTGTACGTATGAGAATTATAAGATAACAGAGGATAAAAATTGCGATTCCAAAAGCAAACCGCTCAACATACGAGACTGTGAAATCAGGCCATGTGTTCCAACGCCTACTGAGGTTATTAGCTATGTTCGGGGCATCACCCGACTGCGACCGACGACGCCGCCTGTTCCGACAACTTCACGAGTGGTGCCGAGCTGGAGGGCTGAAGGCTGGGGTCAGGTAAATATGAATACTTTATAAATAAGCGGTTAAAAACAGATCAAGAGCTAAACATTCTGTGGAGAAGCAATCTTTTCATTTGTAACTCGTGAATACGCGAAGCGTTGAAACGAGTTGTAGCATTTAGATCTAGAGAAAACTTTCATTCGGTCGGTCGATCAGCTGTTAGCATTGAGCCCACGATATGTAATGGTCACCTGCTTTACCCATGGGGACGGCGTTGGAAGGAAGGGCAGCTAGGAGATAGGCACAGGGGGTGATGGGTCGGTGGAGCAAAACGACTAGGAGAGGAGAGGGTCATTTAACATTGAGCCCGCGATATGTAATGGTCACCTGCCTTACCCATGGAGACGGCGTTGGAGGGAGGGGACGTGAGAAGTTGGACACAGGGGGTGGGGGTCGGTGGAACAAAACGTCTAAGAGAGGGGAGGGTCAGAAGATGTGCAGAATTTTTTATTTAGAGCGTTTCGTATTCACGAGTTCGATCATAAGAGCCTTTGATCCAGAAGAAAAATATAATGTGACCTATTTTCAGTGTTCTGTGACGTGTGGCCAAGGACAAAGACGTCGTGAAGTACATTGCAGATATGATGACGGAAGGACTAGTAACGAATGCGATAAAAACGCCAGACCGCAAAGCATCATGGACTGTGTTCTTAGAGCGTGTCCCACGTGGCACGAGGAGCCCTGGAGTGAAGTGAGTACTAGCATGCGGGATTTTCGTAAACATGTCCTTTTTAATTTAGACGCTGAATTTTAACTTGTCATAATACAAGTTAAAGAACATTTGCTCCATTACGCGGGATTATCGGTGCAGTCATATTTGCTTTCTATGCCTTTTAAGCCAAAGAAAGAGCAGTTAGCAGTTAAACGCCTCGAAAACATCGTGTTTAAACTTTTTAAGCTCGGAGAATTCCGTAACAAAACAAACAATTTCTTAAATGCTTTTTAATTTTTTGTATCTTTCTCAGAAATTTAAACATAAATGATTTTAAAGATCATTGCCAAACAAGCAACAAAGACATGATTTTGTAGATTTAAACTTTGGAAGTGACAGGGAACTATGAGGATGACCCTTTTCCGTTAATTTTTTTTTACATCTGATTTGTTTCCCAGTGCTCAGTTTCCTGCGGACAAGGCGTTAGGCAACGGACTGTTGACTGCAGATTCAGAAATGGCCAGTTAAGTCCCGGATGTGACAGAGAAATCAAGCCTGCGAGTACAGAGGCCTGCAACATCCGACCGTGCCCAACGTGGATCACAGGAGACTGGGAAAAAGTAAGAAGTCTATTTAATGTTATTTAAGTTTCTTCATATTATTTATGATTTTCTTTGCGGAGAATTCCACACTTAACGTTATTGCTGTTTGTTTTTATTTTACAGTGCTCCGTGACGTGTGGCTCAGGAGTCAAGCAACGTTTAGTAGACTGCAGTGATAAAGACATCCGTTGTGACGTGAGAACGAAGCCACAAACCACAGCACTATGTAACCTTCAAACATGCCCTCAGTGGACAACGAGTCCTTGGGGAGAGGTAAACAATAATTTACATTTTCTACAGCGTATTTGCTTGTGTCAGAGCGATCATGTAACTTAGGATTAGACAAGACACTCATTCAAACGGCTTCCCATCTTTTCTACTTTTTAGTGCTCGGTATCCTGCGGAGAAGGTGTCCGGCAGAGAGGCGTCAACTGCAGATTACAAAACGGCCAACTTAGTCCCGGATGTAACGAGAAAACCAAGCCTACGACTGAAGAAGCTTGCAACATCAGACCGTGTCCTACGTGGATCGCAGGAGTCTGGGGCAAAGTAAGAAGTCAATTTAATACCATACTTGTTTCTTTTTACTATTAATGTTTTCCTTTCCTAATTTATAAAATTTTCTTTTTCTCCTGAAATAAAACTTGAAATAAAACTTGTTGTTGTTGTTGTTTGCGGAGAATTTTTACGCTGAGGTTATCGTTGTTTGCTTTTATTTACAGTGTTCTGTGACTTGTAGTTCAGGTGTCAAACAACGTTCAGTAGAATGCAGTGATAAAGACATCCGTTGTGACGCGAGAACAAGGCCACAAACCACAACTCCATGTAATCTTGAACCATGCCCACAGTGGACAACTAGTCCCTGGGGAGAGGTAAACAGTTATTTACATTTGTGCGAGTATGCTTGTATAAAATAAAGTAATAACAAGACACTTTTGTTCAAACAGTTTCTTATTTTATTTTCTACTTTTTAGTGCTCAGTCTCCTGCGGAGAAGGTGTCCGACAGAGAGGCGTTAATTGTAGATTACCAAACGGAAAGCTAAGTTCCGGATGTAACGAGAAAACCAAACCTTCGACTAAAGAAGCCTGCAACATGAGACCCTGCCCTACATGGATCGCAGGAGACTGGGGCAAAGTAAGAAGTCAATGCAATGACATTCAAGTTTCTTCATATTATTTATGTTTTCCTTTGTGTAGAATTTTACACTCACGTTATTGCTGTTTGTTTTCATTTACAGTGTTCGGTGACTTGTGGCTCAGGAGTCAAGCTTCGTTTAGTAGAATGCAGTGATAAAGACATCAGTTGTGACGCGAACACAAAACCACAAACCACAGCTCAATGCGACCTTGAATCATGTCCTGAGTGGACAGCCAGTAGCTGGGGAGAGGTAAAAAAATACATCTCATGACGGAGATAAGAAAGTGCAACGTCCATAAACAATTCCAACTTATCTTTACAACTTCAACACAGACGTGAGATTGCACGTTAGCACTTACCTCACGGGGCTTTCATCAGCTCTGCGGAGCCTCTTAAATTCTACATTTGTTACCAATTCATACATGATCTCATCTAATCCGTGTATCTCATGTGAGTGATGTCCAGAGGAGGTGCCACGCAGATGAGGGCCACGCTACTCCATGATAGGCAATAGAAATTGTCCTCATCTATAAAAGTTCACCATTAACACATATAACTCTGTCATATATGAAGTGCTTGTTAAACAATACTTACGTGCAATCCTGGACATGAATGTCTCATGGATAAATTTGAACTGGTCCGACCACAACTCCTGGTTGAAAAAGTGATGTGAGTTTTCTAGCCTTCCCTTCACCTAAGTATAAGAAGGTGATGGGACAGAACCAACGGCATGGAGTCACCACAAAATGGCAAAGTACAGCCCATATGATCTGACAAGTTATACAGTAGGTGCTTATTCCAATTTTTCTCTCTTACTAGTGCTCAGTCTCCTGTGGAGAAGGTGTCCGGCTGCGAGGTGTTTATTGCAGATTACGAAACGGCAAGTCAAGTCCCGGATGTAACTTGCAAAACAAACCTGACACAAAAGAAGCCTGTAATATCAGACCGTGCCCTACATGGATGATGGGAGACTGGGGAAAAGTGAGAGTTTATTCTTCATGCTTGCTGTTTTTGCACATTTGTGGTTTGTATGGAACAGTACAGTTATGGTATTTGTTGTTGTTGTTGTTGTTGCTTACAGTGCTCAATGAGTTGTGGTTCAGGAGTCAAACAACGTTCAGTAGAATGCAGTGATAAAGACATCCGTTGTGAGGGGAGAACAAAGCCACAAACCACAGCAGCATGTAACCTTCAAACATGTCCTCAGTGGACAACAAGTCCATGGGGAGAGGTGAGCATTTATTTACTTACTGTAACATATTTTTATGAATTGCCACAGATTTCTTTTTGTTCGAATAATTGTCAATATAATCCATTAATTACGAGTGATATTATTAAAGAAATAAAAAACGCGCCGAGTGCATTGTTGAGTTATATAAGCACGCAGGAGTTTTTAACACGAGAGGGCGAGTGCTTCTCGCACTTCTCTTTAAAATTCCTCTGCGTGCTTATATAACTCAACAATGCACGTGTAACAAGTTTGTTTTCATTTCTTTTATAAAATAATAACGACCACGAAGGGACAAGAATTCTCGTGACGTAAGGTGCGTGCTTTATCGAGATATAATGAACTCTATCTGACCAATCATAGCGCGCGCATTTGCTTGGGCATTTTATAAAATATCATATAATCTGCTTAAGCAAAACGAAACTTTAGAGTTATTGCCACATTAACTAAAAGATGAGTTTGGGCCGTAAAGAAGTATACTTGAGCCTTAAAGTGACGTCATATCCACGACCTCTCAAGTACGGACACCTATCTAACACAGACACTAGGTTTTGTCCGTGTTGTTGTCCGTATTAGGAATAAGGTAGCAAAAGAGCCACCTTTTATCTCTCATCTATACGATGCTCATTTATACCTTGAACTCTCGATTAAGGACGTTCGCGCTAATTGTTTATGCGCATCTTTACTGCGCACGCAATTCGTATTGCAACGCCATGCTACGTCATGCACGAGCGCGCGCACAAAGCAAGAAATCTGAACAGATAAAGGGCTGATAGCCGTTGCGTTAACTTCACTTAGATTTTACTCGCTTGGATGCTCGGTGACCCCTATTTTTTTTTTCATATATCACTTTCTTTACCGATTATCTACAGTTTGTGAAAAAAGGAAAAAAATCTGTCTTGTAGAAGTTTGATTTTGTTTTCATTTTTTTATTCACGCGACGTCGAATTGCACTCATATCTCAGCTGTATGTTGTTTCCGAATGCCCTCTTTAAAGGGTTAACTCATATAAAGGTTGAAAACAGTTCGAATTATTTACGAATCAGGCCCACGTAGATAATATTTGAATATAATAGTCCCGGAATAGTTTCTCCCCAGCGATTCATCTTTGATATTTTTTAACAAAAAGCCATGGACACCATGTCATGTTACGAGGACTTACTTTTCAAAAACAGGGTATATTTCTACACAGTATATCTCTTAAATCAATTCGGTGACCTCCAATTTTTTTTGCATTTCTGACATCAGTAACTCATTATCAGGCCGTAGCATAAGTTTGAAAAAAATCTGTCTTGTAGAAGATTTTCGCGCGAACGTCCTTAAATGCCTTTTAATTTTGTTTAGTGCTCAGTGTCTTGTGGAAGTGGATTTAGGAGACGAACAGTGCGATGCAATGGAGACGACAACAGATGCAACCATAGAAGCAAGCCAAACAGTGTGGAAAGGTGTAACCCGGGACTGTGTCCAACATGGCAAGCTGGAACATGGAGCAGGGTAATTAGCGATTTCTTGGTTTGCACATATCAAAATTCAGAAGCACTTAAAATGATATTTAGATCCAAAATGTTTATAGAATTGTAGAGAGTTTAAAACTACACATCTGGGCCAAATTGTGAAGGGCAAGAGTATTTTGTTGAAGTGTTATAGGCGAATGAGCAGAAGACATTTTTATTAGAAAATGTATGGAGCGGCCCGCTTGGTGTCCCACTTAGGGACACCAACATGGCAGCACAAACTTCAAAGTCTTAATTAAACCAAAAATCTCATCACAAAAGATTGGATTCGCTATAAGTTCCATCAGAACCCATAAGTGGGTTGAAACGTGCAACTGTTTCTTGTACGCTTCAAAACAAGCTTCCGATTATTCAATTTGCTAAGAAGTTGTTACAGCCATATTTGGGACCGAACTGGGAAGGGTTTCCAAATATGGTACTAAGCAAAAGATAAATATTCGGAAGCTGTGAATGCGCGTTTCAACGTGTTTCAACCCACTTATGGGTTTCTGGTTCCATTAAATCGGCTTGTAAGCATCTATAATGCAAAAATAAGTTTCAACTGGTTAAATTTTGTTTATTTTCACGGCTTATCTGAAATAGCGTCGGTTAGGATGTTATCGCGTTGTTTCTAATCAAGTAGAATTTACTTTCAGTGTTCAAAAACGTGTGGAAATGGAGTAAAAACGCGTTCAGTGGATTGTCGCGGCCTCAACTCGCAATGCGACGTCAGAACCAAACCAGCCACCAGGACCCACTGTAATCTTGGACCGTGTGCTGAGTGGAAAGTTGGGGACTGGCAACAGGTGATGATCAGAAAATGCTTTGGATTTGTTGTTGTTGTTGTTGTTGTTGTGTTGCTTTTGTTGTTATTGTCAATGTGATTGCAGTTGTCCGACCTGTCCAACATTTGTAAAAGTGTCAACAAAAATTAAAACTGCGATTCCCTTTATTTTTTAGTGTTCAGTTTCTTGTGGCAAAGGATGGAGGCGTCGTTCAGTGGAATGTACTACAAGAAAATTACGATGCGATTACAGAACCAAGCCAGATTTGTACGTCATGTGTGACATGGGGAAGTGTCCTGTGTGGAGAACAGGACTATGGAGTAAGGTGAGGAAAAATCATTGTTGGAGCCTTGAGAACAGAGTAAGAGATCGACTTTAAAAAAATGTGCGTATGCTAATCACACCAGGCTCTTCTCTACGGTACTGCTATGAAGGTTGAAATACGTAAACTAATTAGTCTTTTAATTCCTACAAAAAGACAATTTAATTGTCTGTCATAGTTAATTATTGTGATTGTTATGGTCATGCTTTTCATAAATTCACTTTCAGTGTTCAGTGTCTTGTGGATATGGAGTCAGAAAGCGAACCGTAGAATGCACTGGTGGGGAAGGCAAATGCAACGCAAGAACTCAACCTCAATCCACAGTCGCCTGTAATCGTGGTTCATGCCCTGAATGGAGAGCTAGACAGTGGAGTCAGGTAAAAATCTGATTTTCTTTAAATAAAATGCAGGAGAATTTAGCGCAAAATCGTTTAAGTAAAATGATACGTGAAAGACAAAAATTTCGTCTTATCAGTTGGCCATGCGCGGTTGCGGCCATGCGCGGTTGCGGTCACGCTTACTCTCCATTGTGGATTATTGTTTTTCATCATAAGTTTGTGAATTTGGATTAGAAGAGATGTAGAAGATAATGAATCGGTGCGCGGAGATATCAAATTTCTCTTCGGGTGTTGAACTCGAATACTGTCTGAAAGTTGTAGGAACGTTTCTGATTATTTGCCGAAGATTGCCGAATATTTCCCAGGAAGATCCGAAGATGTTTCGATTGCATACAAACACCTTAAAACACGTTTTATAATAAAACAGCCATATTTTCTGTTTTTACTTCAGTGTTCAGTATCTTGTGGAAATGGAACAAAAGCACGCACCGTGTATTGCACTGGTGGAAGTGGCAGATGTGATACTAGAACCCAACCACAAACCACAACCAACTGTAACCTTGGTACCTGCCCTGAGTGGAAGGTTGGGGATTGGAGTCAGGTAAAGATTCATCTCTACTGAGCTTTGTGATTGGCTAGAAAATCTTGCGCCACTTTCTCAACCAATCAGAAGCAAAACCAAAACTAATTATAACTTGCTCGCACGCGTTTTCCCGCGCTTGGCGCCGGGTTCACGTGTTTGCTTTAAGTTCTGATTGGTTCGTTGGATTGTCAGCGTATGCTATGATTGGCCAGGGTGGTTTTGCGACACTCAAGTGAAAACCTCTCTAACAGTCATCCATAACGCGAGGACAGTCAAATATTCGGTTATCTGTCGGGTTCATTTCTGATAACGTTCTGAAAAAAAAGGAAATATCTCGTTAAACTTCTGTTTTAATAACAATTTTAAATTGTCTCCGGTTTGGACAGTTAAAGATAATTTTCCATGGTTCTCGAGTTTTATCATCGACATATGTATCTTTACCGAGGACTGTGTATCTTTACCGACGTTCAAAGAATCTGGCTACTGGTATCTAACTGATACATTGCGTACTGATTTTTTACAGTGTTCAACTACTTGTGGAGATGGATTAAAACAACGTGATGTTCAATGCAGCAGATCAGACGTCAGTTGTGACGCTAGAATAAAACCACAAGCTACATCTGAGTGTAACCTTGGCTCATGCCCGGAATGGAAAGTTGGCCAGTGGGGCCAGGTATGTATTATACTGCATCAATTTCAATACTTTGTACTATCACTTGGAATTTGAAAAGTCCCAAATTTAATCAAACTTATAATCTAATAATACTAACAGTACCACGATATCAACCCACATGTGAGCTATCCTGCAGGACAGTCGCTAGAAATTGTAGGGAAAACGGAGATTTTGGGTGCGCGCGATGCACGTGAAACGAGCGCTAAGCGCCCAAAATCCTCCCTTACCCTCCTCTTTCTAGCGTATGCCACGCAGGTTACCTGTGAGCTAAAAATCTGAATTTACAACTATAACATTATACTTGTGTTACAGTGTACAGTCACCTGTGGAGCTGGTTTTAGAAGACGCGCCGTGTTGTGCAGCGGAGGAAGAAATGAATGTGATTCTGGATCCAAGCCAGAAGCTTTTTCACGGTGCAGTCCTGGTTCTTGTCCTAAATGGACAACAGGGGAATGGAGCGAGGTAAAAAGAGCTCGAATATTAAAATCAAGGTCAAACCATCAATAAGCGGAGACCATCCTCCAATGGGGTCTCAGAGGGGATGTGTTTACCTAGAGTTGCGTTTCAATCAGCAAACCGACCTCCATTGAATTATTTTACAATAAAAGAGGTCGTCAGTAGATTGATCACTGGCAAGGAAAAGGAGTCATTCCCTCTCAGCAAATTGTTAAAGTTGACTAACAGACGCGCCTGATAATTTTTGCTAATTTTTTCCAATTTCTTCACAGTGTTCCGTCACGTGCGGAAGTGGCGTGAAACGGCGTGCCATCACGTGCAGCAGATCAGATGTCACGTGTAATGCAGCAAAGAAACCAACATCAATAGCAAAATGTTACCTAAGTGCCTGCCCAAGATGGGAAATAGGGGAGTGGGGTCAGGTGAGTGTCCGTAAATATCTTGCATAACGTTGAATGTTTGAGGAAACCAACCAGAAAAAAAAAAAACAGAAAAGGATGCTTTTCACACGATTTTAGTGAAAAGCTGACTTCTCTATTTAAAAACTTGAAATGCCAGAGTTATACTATGATTATGTTTTCGTTCATAAATTGTTTCTTTCTTGCTTTGCAGTGTTCAGTGACTTGTGGAGCTGGAGTTAAAACGCGGGCCATCCAATGCAGTGGAGGATCAAACAAATGTGACACAAGAGCAAAACCAGCAAGTTCTGCTGACTGTAATCCTGGTTCTTGTCCACAGTGGAGAGTTGCTCCATGGACAAAGGTATGTAACCAATAAGATCTTCCTTATACAGTGTAACAACATAGAAAGCAGCCTCCCTTCCCTTTATGAAATGACCTGAGCGAAAATAGCGCGCGCAGAAGAGTGTAAAGATGGCCAAGTACGCCTTCAAATTTAACAATTCGCGTGCTTTACGACTTTCTTTAAGAAATATTATTTTTTAACTAAGTAGAACTCCATAAACTCGAACTCCCAGGGGAAACGATAAATTGTTCGAGATAGCAGGGGTTCGAGTTATCCGATAGTAATTGACTGAAAATAACGATCCGAGAGAAATGGGTCGGTGTTTGAGTTATCCGAGTTCGAGTTAGCGGGTTTCTGTGTATACCTGTACTAAGATCTCTGTTTCGCTTTTAACTTGTTATAGTGTTCAGCTTCTTGTGGTGAAGGAGTTAGGGGGCGTTTAGTCGAGTGCATTATGGGGAATGAGAAGAGCTCTGCTTGTGACACTGGAAAAAAGCCGGCTGACCGAGCAAGTTGTAACCTGGGGCAGTGTCCACACTGGAAGATAGGAGACTGGGCTGAGGTATAAGCGAGTTCTTTCCTCTTGAAACATGATATCGTCTCTGAAAAATACCCTCTTTATTTCACGTGTTATTTTTACAAATTAAAAGGGAAGGAAATCTGATAAAATTCGCACAGTTCTTAGACATGTTCATCGACTGAGCATTTTGACAACTCTGGAAAGCCATAAAAGCTGTGAATATACCATTTTACCGATGCGGCAGCCATATTGATTTTGCCTCGCTGGCCATCCCATAATGATCATTGAAATTAATTGTTAATAAAAGAATATACTATTTTCAATGCTCATTGTGGGATATCCAGCGGGGCAAAATCAATATGGCTGCTGTATCGGTAAAAAGGTATATGGTCAAAAGTTTGCTGAGTGCCGGAAAATGTTGACCCTCAGTTAAAATTATATTTTTTAATAACTATGCCCTGATATGTTTCAGTGTTCAGTTACTTGTGGTAGTGGAATCAAGCAACGGACGATCGAGTGTGTCAGCGGAGTAAAGGCGTCATGTGACGTCAGTACCAAACCAGTGGGGACAGCCAATTGTGATCTTGGACAGTGCCCGAGGTGGAACACGGGACGGTGGACCCAGGTTCGTTATTGGCCTTTTTGTTTGCATTTCCAATTTCTTTTCAAGACAAAATGCGTTGCTTTGTAGTGACATTTGAGCGTAAAAAGCCTTCCCATCACGTACTTACATTACATAAATCAAACACGCGGAAGAGTGTTTCGTCTGGATATCAAAACACCGAGAAGTGGGTTGAAAAACGAGGCGCAGCTAAGTTCTTTTAACCGACTTCAAGGTGTCTGGATACCCTGATGAAACACTCTTTCGATTTTTTGATATAGCTTCTCAAAATGATCATTAAATGATGAGAAAACGAAGGTATAAAATGCATAACCAAGGCCTATGCTAAATAAGATAGGGTTTCTAAACCACCTTCGCTGTAACGAACTTAATACTTCATCTGTGCATTTTGAAATAACATCCCAACAAATGTTCTCCTTGCAGTGTTCTCGTACTTGTGGCAAAGCAATCAAAAGAAGAGCTGTGGGCTGTTTCTCAGTGACCACTCGCGAGCGGCTAAATGATGCAGCCTGCGAACTCAAGCTACGACCCGCTGGCCAGATGGACTGCCCTGTTAAACTATGTGTCACCGGTGCTGTGTGGCGCAAAGGCGATTGGGGAAAGGTGAGAATATCACATTTATGGCTTTAGGAAGTAATGAATCAATCACGAGGAAGAGTGTTTCATCAGGATATCCAAACACCGAGAAGTAGGTTGAAAAACGAGGCGCAGCCGAGTTTTTTTAACCCACTTCGAGGTGTTTGGATACCTGATGAAACACTCTTTCAAGTGTTTGGTATAGCTTCTCAAACTGATCATTAAATGCGGAGAAAACGAAGGAATAAAATCGCCAAAATCTATGCAAATTAAGACAGGATATTAAAACCTTCTTCACGGTAGTGATTTCCTTTGTGTTTTCGTCATGAATTATTAATGAGTTTGAGAACTTGAAATATAACATCGTATACGCTATCAAGTTTTTAATAACGTAAAATATTCCGTTTTGCTGTTTTGTGGTTCTCTTGTTTTTGTTCTTGTTGTTAATTGTTTTTGTGTTGTGGTGGTGTGGGTTTTAATGTTTAATGTTTATATTTTTAAATTTTTCCTTTAACCACGCCAGTGTTCCGTCTGTGATATCGCTGACAAGTCTAACAATGTACGATGGAGTGTTTGTTGTTGTTATCGTAGTTGTAACTTGTTATTGTTGTTGTTGTTGTTGTTGTTTTTGTTGTCATTGTGATGACGATTTTGCCGGCTTGTTATTAAATGTTTCTATTTTTTAACCAAAAACAGTGCTCAGTGTATTGTGGTATCGGTGACAAGTCACGTGATGTGTGGTGCAGTACCAAAAACGGAACAAGAATCCCGGATGAATACTGCGTGGATGGAAGTAAACCCAGAACTAAACGCTCCTGTAATAAGAAACGGCGATGCGGTGAATGGGAGGTCGGCCTGTGGAGCGAGGTGAGTTGAATAGGTACCCTGTGGCTCCGAGACTTGTGGGTACGATCTTGATCTTACAGCGATTTGTGTTTGTTTTCTCAGTGTTCAAAAACTTGCGGTGCTGGAACAAGAGAACGGCCTATTCGATGTCTTCACGCGTTAGAATACAAAGAAAACACGTTCTGTGACAGTAAAACGCGGCCAGCTGATGAAAAGAAATGTAACGAGAAAGCTTGTTCACCTGACATCTACCACTGGCAGACTTCGACGTGGAGTGAGGTACGATGTCAACAAGTCCTGTTTAGCCAGTCAGAATGTAGGGTTGCATTTGAGATTTCATGCCAAGCCTCGTCTTGATGTTGAGTGAAAATCACTGTTGATGAATGTTACATTTGTCTTAGTGATGTTAACACCTTTCAGGTTACTGCAAAGGATTTGCCCAATTTACATCGAATTCTTGAAGTCAACTTCCAGCAGTTGCAAATAAAAAGGATGTAATGCTCATCATGTCACGAGCCCGGGACAAAAAAAAAAATTCGAGTCCCGACAGGTATCGAACCCATGACCTTCCGTATATCGGTCGGGTCGGGTCGGGTCGGGTCGGATGCTCTTACCACTGAGCTACAAGAGACTCGTGGCGAACTAGACCATTTACAATCTTTCTTTTTAAAATCACCAATGGAAATTTTGATCTCTTTTTACAATTTCTGTAGTCAAAATTTGAACCCAAGCTTCCGTATTTATACTTCAACTGAGAAGTCAAGGTTAAGTCTCCCGGATTAGTAGGGTATCTGCAGGTTAAGTCTCCCGGATTAGTAGGGTATCTGCATGTGCCCGACTGGAAGACTTTGAGACTCAAATAAAGTTATTGTTATTATTACTATTTTCCCTACGGCAGCATTGGAATAAAAAGCCAGGGTTATACCTGGTTTATTATCTGACCATTTTTCCTGGTTTTCTTTACATCTCAGTGTTCTAGTTCCTGTGGGCATGGCCGAAAGTCACGTGACATCTGGTGTGTCGATTTGTCGAGAAGTAAAGTCAGTGATGGGCTATGTAATCCCTCCTCCAAACCTGAAAATTCTACTGCTTGCTATGGATCCAAATGTCCATCCAAATGGAAACGCGGGGATTGGTCAACGGTAAGTCACGTGTTGTTTTGAGAATGGGATGAGCCCGTACTGCTCTAGTTAGCAGAAACTCGTAAGCACTGGCGTTTTTATAGGATCGTTTGCGCAGAAGCGGGAAACAAACTGAACTGTTGGCAGACATTCTCGTCCCCAGAGCTCCACGGGTTTTTTTTAAATTGCGTCTTTCCGCTGACCAATCGAAACGAAGGCTCTGGGGACGAGAATGGTTGGCAGAAGGATAGTTTCAATTTACCCTCAATAATTTCAGGCTGACGGGAATAATATAAAATAAAAGTATTTCACTCAGCCTCTTCTCTGTCCCTCTGTTTTTAACCAACACAGAGTAATTCATAATTAGGCTATTGCGAATCAACACTTCCCTTTGGCTTTCCATTTTTGAAGTCGTTAGTACAACGTGGAACCCTAAAATTCACTGCCTCAGTACGTAGTTTGTAGCATGTTTTTCAAGAACGCTTTACTCTACACTTAACTCTACAGCAAACTGCGATAATTACACTCATGCTTGTTTTGGTAAATACTAAAGAAGTTTGACATAATTGTCTTGTTGCGTCCACAGTGCTCCAGGTCTTGTGCACGTGGTAATCAATACAGAGTTGTGGAGTGTGTTAGTAATACTGAGTGTGACAAACGAACCAAGCCTCCTGTATGGCGGCCATGCAATATGGGACAATGTGGTGGCTTTCTGTTCTGGCGAGTGGGACCGTGGTCTCAGGTAAATGACCTATAAGGAACTATGAGACAAGATACTCCCCATTTGGTTACAATTATTGCCTCATTAGCATATGGGCGTCATTCTCTATTCGAGCTACAAAAATAATCAACTCTGAATATTAAAAGGGCATTTATAGCACAATTAGCTTTCTCTGGAAATTTGATCCCGATGTACTAGAACGTTTTGTGCAATGTTGTGTTAAAAACTCGAAATTTTACAAAGAATGTATGGTTCATTAGCGCTTTTGCCACCCAACAATTTTGCCCTTTTTGATAGCAGATATTTCCTTAAACATTACATGCAAAGAGCTAAAAATTGAGCTAAGTTGCGTTGATTACTAAGTTTAACAAGCTCTTTAATTTTTGAAGTCGATTCATATTTAGCATAGTGCATTCTCTACGTAAATTCATATGCTTATGAATCAAAATGTAAACAATGACGTCAGCAAACATTCGCCTATTGGTGGTTTGCACGTCGGCCATGTTGGAACAATGAAATATCCATCTTTTGGAAATAAACTCTATTTTTATGCAATCGATTTTTTAGTGAAATTCATTACAACAAAATTCTATTGTAAACCGAAGTTAGAACTTAGTCACCTTTCTCTTCACAGTGCTCCGTAACTTGTGGCCAAGGAAGCATGAGGAGAGCTGTTAAGTGCTTGGCGAGGAACGGAAGTTACGTTGATGACTCTCTCTGTACATCTCCTACATCAAGCAAACCAGAAGATACTCGTGTGTGTCAGATGAAAGCATGTGAGTATCAATAATCAACTTTGCCCACATAGGCACACCCCTACACTGATAAAAAAATAGGCACGCAACACGTGTATACGCGAATGTAAAATATAGGTATGCAACGCGTGCACACACTAATTTATAATATAGCCATGGAAAGCTTACACATTTGATTGCCAAAGCAAGTCGCAAGACAGAAAAGGTTATAAATTGTGTGTCAAACTCACTCTCTCGTTCATCTTTTCTCATTCTAGCGTACATTTAGGTATACCGTGTTTGTTGTAGTTTTCTAAAAAAAAGCTTTTTCCATGGATAGCTGCTAACAAGTCACTTACTTTGCATCCTGTGTTGGACAGAGAATTTTCCAGATCAGATTCTAAATCATGCTAAACGTGGAACCGCTGTGGTCTAAAAACGTTACTTTCTCTTTTTCTTTAAAGGCCCGCCAAAAACATGCAAGGAAGTCCAGTTGATCAGTGGATTACAGGCTGACGGCGAACAAACATTGTTGGTGCAAGGAAAAGAACTGAAGGTAAATACTCTGAATAATGATACGAAATGTTTTGAACAAGCCTTAAGTGCTTCAGAAACATCATATAGATGCATACAATACAAATACGTTACATTGTGTTACACTGTGGTATGTCATTAGAGCCCAAAGAGTCCAAACACTGTGATATTTCTGTTAGGTGTTTTGTCACGCAGTGATTTCATTATCATATCAACTGTGTTTCTGTCAGGTTTATTGTCACATAATGATGTCATTAGAGCCTAAAGAGCCCAAACACTGTGATATTTCTGTTAGATGTTTTGTCACGCAGTGATTTCATTATCATATCAACTGTGTTTCTGTTTCTGTGTTTCTGTTAGGTTTATTGTCACGCAATGATGTCAGAAGAGCCCAAAGAGTTCATTACACTCAAAACAGGTCCAGCACATAACTTTGCGGAAATTTATCCTAAAAGGTAACGTCATATTATTTATTGTGTACTCCTCTATTACGCGAAGTAACATAGCATAACATAACACAGCGAAGTAACATAACTTACATAACATAGCGAAGTAACATAGCATAACATAACATAGCGAAGTAACATAGCTTTCTAATAACAGAATATATTTAGATAGTTTTCGAGAGGCTAAGGAAAAGATTGGAGTTGTCGTCAAAGAAAGGACACAGCTAGCATTTAGAACCTGGAGAGAAACAGAGACTGCAGCCAGAGACAGAACAACTTGGAAAAGGAAGATTTAATGTCCTTATTCTCCACGAAGAGAGACAGAATAGATGATGATGACGATGATGATGATGATGATGATGATGACGACGACGATCATGATGATGATGTTGATGATGATGATGAAGGGAAAAATAGACTCGTCTTTATTAAAATGCGAAAATGTTTTCTTTATTCCAGATTGCGTGATGCTCGGCAGTGTCCAAACAATGGTTTCCATTTTGAAAAATGTGACTGCGAGGATAAAGATTACGAACAGTCAGGCGGCTCGTACTTCTCAAAAGTCAGAATAGACTTGTCAGCTATGAAGATAATTCGTAAGTAAATTAAATCACTTTTTCTTTAGTAATTTTATTTTAGCGATAAGTCATCGCTGGCGCGTTGGCCGACCGGCCGGATTTCAGACTTCTCTTTCCACTCAGGTGTATATATGGGTACCGGCGACATAATGCTGATGCCGAGGGTAACCCTGTGATGGACTAGCATCCCATCCAGGGGGGAGTAGCAATATTCCTAGTTCCTTTATGCTACAGAAACCGGTTTAAGCTTCGCCGTGTGGGTCTCTTGTAGCCCGTGTGCGACTCTACCTTTTATATTGTCAGCGTGCGAGGTTTGTGCCCCGTGGATGTTTGATGTTTGGAAAAACACTAGTAATTAGCTAAGAGGATAAGGATCACTCAGATTGCAAAATTTGCATCGCAGCTGCACTTATTACAAGCTCCCTCAGAGTAGGTTGTCTGCGATAACTTCGTCCCTACGGCCTTATCAGCCGTAATTCAAAATGGCGGGGGTATTTCTTTAGAAACGGCGTTTTACTGAAACTTTACTTATGAGATAGGATAAGAAATTCATAGGTTTTTGATCGGTTATAAATAATTCTAACAGTAATATCTGTCGTTATATTTCAGCGGAAGATAAAGAGTTTGCAGCAACAAGAGGGTTAAATCCGCCGGCATACGGGACAGCTGGGGATTGCTACAGTGCCCAGGGGAAATGTCCACAGGTGCGAAATGCAAATAAACTATGTAGAAAGCATATTTAAAGATTGTGGGGCCGGGAAGCAGCTAAAAACCGGCGGGGTAACGAGCGTGGAGGGGGCATATCCCCCTCCGTCAGCACTCGCGATATTTTCCTTCTGCGCGCCGCCTATCTTTCGCTCCCGACTATCTGAACGCCTGGAACAGGCTACCCGCTATCTGAACACCTGGAACAAGCTACCCACTCTCTGACCACCTGGAACAAACTCCCCACTATCTGAATGCCTGGTACAGGCTACCCGCTATCTGAACGCCTGGAACAGGCCACCCACTATCTGAACACCTGGAACAGGCTACCCACTATCTGAATGCCTGGAACAGGCTCTTAAAGAACCTGCTTCCACGACGAAACAAAACTGATTCAATCTAAAAAGCTAAAGTCCGAAATTGCAGTGAACGTATAGGTCGCTTAACGTCAATTATGCTAATTGCGTAATAATCTGTTTAAAAACTGTTTCTACTTGATCTGCTTTTTGCCAGAATTCCAAAGCAATCGCGATATTTTTTTCGACACTCGATTGTAAACCGTTCTATCAGTGAGTGCTGGCATATGATAAACCATTTTCAACAGTAACTATAAATCCGTATGAGCAAATATTAAGATTTCGTATTTATTGTCTTTTCAGGGTCGATTTAGCATCAACTTGAAAGAAACTGGCATTAAATTAACCTCCAAAGTAATGTGGGGATCAGCTGGCCAGGCATATTCTCAAATTATCTACAGATATCCGGTGAGTGTTCCGTCGATACAATAGTATGACAAGTTTCATTTCAAGTAGATCTAATGCTCATAATAATTTATCAAGTTTCAACAAAGAATATCGTTAGCTTGAAGGCGGTTTGGAAGCCTAGTCTTAATTATATTTTGGCCATTTTATTTCTTTTTTTCATTATTAAAGAAATGAAAAACGCGCCGAGTGCATTATTGAGTTATTTAAGGACGCGGGAATTTTTAAGAACACGAGAGAAGTGCAGAGAAGCACGAGCCAAAGGCGAATGCTTCTCGTACTTCTCGAGTGTTCTTAAAAATTCCCAAGTGCTTATATAACTCAATTATGCACGAGGAACAAGTTTTTTTATTTCTTTTATAAAATAAAAACGGTTATAATGAACCTTACGTCACGCGCGTGCTTTATCGAGTTATAATGAACTCGGTTTAAACCAATCATAGCGCGCGCATTTCCTTGAGCATTTTATAATTATTACAATAATCGACAGATTGTTTCATCAGTATCTCGGACGCCTCGAATTTCGTCCAACGCCTCGTTTTTTAATATTTTTTGGCGGTGTTGGAATCCTAATGAAACACCCTCTCTCATATTTACATATGAATTCTTTGGTTTTCACAGCTTAGATTAGCTGCAGAAAAGCAAATTAAAACAAAAATACCTGTAATCAACTTGTAGGGGATATTGCTAACATGTTATTGATAAAAATCGTTTGGTTTCTTCATTTGTTTACTTCATATAACCTGCGATTACAGCCACCTCACATCGCTTCTGGCCGCTAGGGGCATCCAATGGAACACTTCTAGCGACCTGAAGCGATAAGAGGAGGGCGGCCGAATTCGCAGGCCACGTACTTCACTGCGAGGATCATTTCTTCATAATTCTATTTTTGTTCTATTTCGTTCCAGGAAGGGCAACAAGTTATCGGTAAATGTGGCGGACGGTGCGGCATTTGTAGCCCTGAAAGAGACGTAGGATTAAAAGTTGAACTTGTGGAAGGTAAAACATCCATTTCTACGACAAGATCCGAACAACGGGAACCTTCTTGCGGAAACATTGTTTCTTCTAATGTGGCTAAACTGGGAAATGTTTGTCTCGGAAGCAAAAATGGTTTTGACTTGATTCATAAACATTTCCTTGCGTCCGGGTAGCAAGATTTGCGTCCTCAGCATATGTTTCTGGTACAGCTAAACTGGCAACAAATATTCCCGCAGCAAAATGTCCTAGTTTAGCCAGGCCCTTAGACTTTTGAAACGCTCGCTTTTGTAAACGGGGCGGGGGTGTGGAGGGTAAGAGGCAAGTTCCAAGCGAGATTGCAAATAACTGCAATTTTTTGTTACATCTAAACATGGTTTGATTTTTCACTGCTTTGTGCGCCAGCGTCCCAAATGGGATTGGAGTCATTAACGCCTGCAAATGGAGCCTGAGACAAAACTCGCTCAATACTTTACACACGTTCCATACGTATACCACGTAATTGTAAAAGATAAAAAAAAAAACATTTCTTGTTCTTGGGTTATATTTATCACAAGAGAAAATCATCCGAGAGAACAGAACCCCGTGATAATTATTTTAAATCTAATATTATATAGCTTGCGCACATGCTGTGAAGATTAGTTACATCCCATGACCGCACGGTCTCTATTCCACAGATATCAAATATACCACATAGCTCTCTTCAGTACTGGAGGTACTTTGCTTGTACAGCGAAGGGAAATCGCATGTTGTGAGAGGCTGTGAAAATCAACAAACCTGCCGACTCTAAAATTACATGACGCCTGTTCAAACTGACCAATAAGGTGTCGGCCTTAAAATAACCACGCTTCCCCACGCAGTATGTCACCGAACTAATAATAGATTTAAAAAAATCTCATTGGATGAGGCCCGCGTATGGGGGATCTGTATGTTTCCTTAGATTATTTTTTGTTGATTTATCACTAATTCTTTATCCGTTCGTTTTGTTGCAGATGTTAGCTGAGGTTTGGAGACCAATTAGGCATTTTTACAATTGGTGTACATATTTGTCTTCATAGGCGTTTTGAAATTCATGCCAGTCAGAGGTAAATCGAGTTTCATTTTGCTCTGGCAATCCGTTCTGTCGCAAGAGTTACATGGAAGTATTTATTTTTATTCAATCGCATCCAGAAAAATATTGACAAAAATATTAACTGAAACAAACCTAATACAGACACATACAATCTACAGTGTTTTGTATTAAGTGTTTCGTTTCATGTCTTTTTGTTGCATTGTAAATTAATCGTGAACGTTGCAAGGCATTTTAAAGGGTCATTGTCGGAGCATGGCGCATGCGTGAAATTCTTATCTCTTTTCTGAATGCTTTTAAATGTTTTACACTCCGCACTTGGAGAACCTGAAGATTAAGAAGGATTTTACACATTAACTTGAACAAGTCCAACATCCAATATTTCCCCTTGAAATGGAGGTTATTTTGCGGTGGACTTACCGCGGACTGTGTTGCAGTCTACTTAGGCAAGGACGTCCGAACATACCTAATATTGGGGGAAAAAAGTTTGAGATCGCTTGGTTGAAAGCAATTAGTGGACTTTGGGACAAAGGAACTAGAAATATCTAGATCTAGAAAAGTTATGTTAAGCAAATACCCCCTTAGATTATAAATGTTTGTATAGGATTTATATCGTTGTATAATATTAAATAACACTATTCATTTTAGTCATTTTTAAACCGCTTTCTCTGCAAGTCGCAGAAGAGTTATAGAAAACTGGTTTAGGTGGATCATAAAGCATTGTTAACGAGCCTGTATACGGAGACAATATGGCAACATTAGTTTACTTTTTAGGTCTTGGAACACGCCTATCTTATCAAAAATTACTTGCACTTATAGTATGGGAAACTAGATTCATTTTATAAGGATATAATGCCATTTTAACCTAGAATTTAAAATGTTAGTTTTTTAGAGTAATTCTTATACTATTTCAAGTGCAAGAAAGGTTCGGAAGAATTATTCTCACCGAATAGATTATAAAAGATGATAAGAAAACGGGAAATATGAAAAAGCGCTTTTATAACTGAATTGATCAAATACTTGGATTATTTAAATGTTTTCTCGGCCACTCGCGGGGTCGAGGGTATTTACTTTCGAACTTGTCGCTTTACCTAAGGGAATCAATTCATTTGCATGCTTGCTCGACAAAGGCGTTGACAGCTATTGTTTTTCGCGTACCAAATTACAGTAAAACACCCGCACTGTTTTGTGTCAATGAATGCAGTCGAAGCTCCCTAATAAGGACACCAAAAAGACAGACCGAAGTGTCCGCATTGTAGAGGTAGGGAATGTATGAATTTGTTATCTTCGAGACCAAGAGAACTGCCCATAATAGAGAGGTGTCCATAAGGAGAGGTTCGACGGCTTTTTTTTTAATAATTTAAAATCGGTTTGTTGGTTTAGAAATGTAGTGTGAAAATGGATAAGACGGTTAGTTTTCTGGCCTGTGATTGGCTGAAAAGTGTGGGAAATTAACCAAAAGAAAGATAAGAATTTAAGATACAATGGCAACAGTACTTTGTGTTTCATTGTAAATATTGCAAAGGTTGTACAGATTTCTAAAAAGATTGCACTGAGCTGCATTAAATTGAAATAATTCTTTATTTATTATTAAGCTAATTGACAAATTTTATTTTTACGAAAACGAATTACAACCTTAAACGCAGTGCCTGATTTAATTTTGTAATGCATTCTAATTGTAGGAATAAATGTATTAAGTTTAAGATATATAAGGCGGATATGTTAGATGATATAACCAGAAACACATATGTAGAGATTTATATAAATATATATATGTATACAGTTGAAATTTATTTATTTATACTAGCTCGCCTCGTTCTAGTGACTTGCTAGTTGGCCTGTACAGAGTTAAAATATATTATGTGGAAATAAAAGTTGAAGTTGAAATTAAACTGGCTGAATTTTCAATCTTTTTATCTCGTTAATACGCGAAGCGTTGAACGAGATATTGTATACGGGGACAGATATGCAAATGAGCACTCGATTAGTCGGTCGTTCATTATTAGGATGTAAACTCCCCAGGGTCTTACGTAATGTCTCGTTTCAGACAATGATCGGCTGTTAACATTGATGGATACCGATGTAAGACTGGTTCTGGCCGAATTTCACTTCTTCGTCTGTAAATAAACTCTAGAATGCAGACACCTCTATATGGCTTACACCTCTATAAGGCAGACACCTCTGAGGTGGACACCTCTATAAGGCAGACACCTCTATAATGCGGACACCTCTATAAGGCAGACCCCTCTATACGGCAAGGACGTCTATAAAGCAGACACCTCTATAAGGTGGACACCTCTATAAGGCAGACTCCTATAAGGCACACCTCTATAAGGTGGACACCTATGAGGCGGACACCTATGTAAGGCGGAAACCTCTATAAGACGTACAACTCTATAAGGTGGAGACCTCTATAAGGCAGAATCCACTATAAGGCGTACAACTCTATAAGGCGTACAACTCTATAAGGTGGAGACCTCTATAAGGCAGACACCTCTATAAGGTGGAGACCTCTATAAGGCAGACACCTCTACAAGGTGGACACCTCTATAAGGCAGAATCCTCTATAAGGCGTACAACTCTATAAGGTGGAGACCTCTATAAGGCAGACACCTCTATAAGGCGTACAACTCTATAAGATGGAGACCTCAAAAGGCAGACACTTCTATAGGGCAGACAACTCTATAAGGTGGAGACCTCAATAAGGCAGAGACCTCTATAAGGTGGACACCTCTGAGGTAGACACCTCTATAAGGTGGACACCTCTGAGGTGGACACCTATAAGGCAGACCCCTCTATAAGGCAGACACCTCTGAGGTGGATACCTCTATAAGATGGACACCTCTTTAAGGTGGACACCTCTATATGGTGGACACCTATGAGGCAGACACCTCTATAAGGTGGACACCTCTTTAAGGCAGACACCTCTATAAGGTGGACACCTCTGTAAGGTGGACACCTATGAGGTGGACAGCTAGAGATCGCATAGGTGTCCGACTTAGACAGTGTTCACTGTATTTAAACTGAACTGATTGGAAAAAATATTGGGCCCAAAATGTCTTAGATATGGCATGAATTGAAAAGTTGGCAATTAACAAATGAATCATTTAACAAAAACGTTTTTATTAAGCAATTTTTTTTTAATTTTACAGTAAACTTAAACAATAACGGTTTAATGCCATTGAACCGTTAACATTTTGAAAAGGATGACAGATAACTAACAAAACGGATGAACCTCTATGATCATGAACAAGTAGAAAACATCTTCATTAACCCTTTCAGCACTACAGTCACACCTCGAGTCATGTACAATGTATGTGACGTGGTTCTATAATCTTTCATGCGTCTGTGGATGAAATCCTAAAGTTCGACTTCGGTATTCCAGAGAAGGCTATTGAGCAGTACTTTCCTGTGGTACTGTTTATTATGCTGTACAAGGTGGTTCTAACTTTTGAGTCTGTGGATGAAATCCTAAAGTGTGACCATTCAAATGAAAGCTATTGAGCAGTACTTTTCCGTGGTACTGTTTATTATGCTGTACAAGATTGTTCTAACTTTTGAGTCTGGATTGAATCCTACAATGTGACCATTTAAATTAAGGCTATTGAGCAGTACTTTTCTTTTGAGTTAATGTGGATGATGGATGACCATTCAAATTACACCTCTTTAGCAGTACGTGCTGGTAGGTAACATTTATTTTTAATAAGCTTTTTATTTAGAATCTCTCATAAGCAATCACCTTCCCGACATGGAAAATGGTCACTTACAAGCAATTTAACTGTGTGTCAATTTGTTTTAACTCTTTATAAATAAAATTACAAACCTATTCCCTTTTACAGGAAAAATATCATTTTAAAACAGATACTCTTTTAATTCCTTTGAAATTACAGAAGGTAAACTTCAACAAGACTGCAAATCAGCCATAAGGGTGGTCAGATAAATTGCTTTAAGTGTTGACAACTTGAACAACACTTAAATTGATTACTACTCGTTAACATGCTTATACTTATATTTTAGCTTCTTATAGATTTCTATTGTACATTTTTTCTTCTCAAAAGAGAGGTTAAAAATTTAATTTGATTTTTGGATTACTACGAATTCGGTCTCTTCAATATAACGAATGCTAGTAAGTTTTGAAGTATTTAAGAAACAGAAAATGGTGTGAGGTTTACATGACCTATTACAAACTCGAGAAAAAGTTGATCTTAACCCTTTCACTCCCAGAGTCAACAATAGGGAGCTTTAGATTTGAGTACGAGTACGAGATTGAGTATGAGTACGACTTTAAAGCCAGTTACGTCCACAGAGCTGTCGGTCCTTCTTGCTGCAGACCAGAAGATAAGGAGACTCTAGGTATAAAATTTGTGTGGTAAATGGTTATTTAGAGCATGCGAACTAGGTTTTAAAAGTCGTACTCATAGTCAATCTCGTACTCGTAGTCCAATCTAAAGTCCCCTAATGGAGACATGTAATGTAGTTCTAACTTTCGTCTGTCAACGAAATCCTATGGTGTAACCATTCCAATCAAACCTCTTCAGCAGTACTTTTACATTGTACCATTTGTTTTTCAATATTTTACAGAACGGAATTTGGGATTTCTTTTAATTTTGATTTTTGACCCTCATGGGAGATAGGGTTAAATGGCTATGCAACCAATCTGACTGCACTTTATAGTATCACAACAATGTTACTATGATATCAATTATAATAGAGCAGTTTTCAGTGAGTGTCGTAAAACCAAAACCAAAGTAATTACTGTGACCAATAATAACAGTCGTAAACAATCCAATGAACCAATCAGAGCTCGAAGCAAATACATGTAGCGGGCGCCAAGCGCGGAAAAACGCGTACAGGCAAGTCATGATTGGTTTTGGTTTTACTTCTGATTGGTTGAGAAAGTGGCACGAGATTTTTTAGCCAATCACAAAGCGTAGCAATGCAAAACCAAAGCAATTGCGCAATTACTTTCAATACTCAATTGAAAACCGCTCTAATAAATTATTGCAAAAAATGGCTGTGAGTGTGAATTGAAGCTTGTGAAACCAAGTTGAAAATGCAAGAAATTTACAATATTTAAACTATAAGTGCAACCGTGCTTATGACTATGTTACATAGATTACAGTCATGGAATATGAACATGGTTATGAAAATAAATAAGCAAATACCATTAACTCCTAGTACTAAGATCTCGCACACATTGAATGAATGCTTATTAATAGTACCTGGCTTTTACAATTTCATTGGGAGTTTCAAGGTGGCAAGAGCAAAAAAGATATTATGGCAAACCTTTTTGTTATTTTCCAAAAAAAAACCTAAATGGCCACATTTGTTTTAGTCTCTAAATCCCCCCCTCCCCCCCCCAAAAAAAAATGACTCTTGCCACCCCCACCCCGACTCCCCACCCCCCGCCCCCGACTCCCCCCCCCCCCCCCCCACCCCATTACAATGGAACATGAATCTTCCACTGTTTTATGTAAGAATTGAGGTCAAGAAGACAGGTTGGTCTTTAGGTTGGGGGTGGGGTGGGGATCAGAGAGAATAAGTGGGAGAGATGGAGGACTGATTTTTTATGAAAAATTCTTTTAACGAAACATGTCCAAACATAAATATTCCCTCGTAATTTAATGATGATAATTTAATATGAGTAAATTCCCACTAGACGACCTCAGTAACATGGTACAGTATTCAGTGATGAGTGCTATAAATTGGTGAAACATTTTAATGAAAATAAATATTGCGTGACAAAAAAAAAACATGGTACAGTAAAACCCGCATAAAAGAACAAGTTGATTAAGAACACTCCGGCTGAAATTTTGTCAAAAAAGTACCGTATACACCCTGTACATAAGAACACATTCAGCCTGAAAATGAAAATTGTTCTTATATAAAAAAATTTGCTGCCAGTTAGATTAGAATAACCTACTAGGGTACAGTACTAAGTAGATCAATGTATGTGCTAGACCATTGCACACAGAGTTTTACAGCAGGTATGGGCATTTCCAGGGTACATTTAGCAATTGAGGAGGGGGAGCTGGTACATTTTGAATTTAATTGACTTTTGCTGAGTTTCATGTTGTTTATCACCAGAACTGCTACCCGTCCCCCAGTGTAATACTGTATTACGTATTGCCTTGATTAATGCAGTTACAGTAAGGTTAGTTCCATCCATTAATTAAAATGTTGTGTTTGCACATTGATTTCATCTGTTGGGAGTCTATGCAGTATTTAATTTTCAGAAACAATTTTAAGAACTAAGAACATTTTCAGGCTGATTTTGCAGAAAACACCCGATATATAAGAACAAAATCAGCCTGAACCCCCAAAACATGTGTTCTTTTATGCAGGTTTTTACTGTATGTGACAAAAAATTAATTTGAAAAGTTGTTAAACCACTTCAGAAATAAATAGCCTAATCAAAATTGTGTGTAATAGGATTATGTGAGTGAGTGTTACAATATATTTAAGCAGGTGCTAAGATCAGTAATAATTATTTCTCAATGTATTGTAAGGCAAATTTAGCTGGTATAACTTTTGCTTATGACTGACTGTTGCATGACCATTGTAGAGTGTGCTGGTTGTGTGACATGCCAAAATTCTATACAATAGGATATTACAGCCATGCTCCGTCACGCGTGACCAGTAATCCACAAGACTGAAATGAACATTTGAATATTTCTTTGTAACGTCCGAGATTTGAATGAAACCTTGAAGATCTCTCTGGAAAACACTTTGAAAGTCATGAGTTAACGGAAAAATAACTTTGCTACACGCATGAAAAACCTAATATTGTTCGGATATGTAACATTTCAAATAAAATGATATTTTATTGCTCTTTGTTTCCGAAAATACGGTAAAATTCTCACGGGAATTCCGAATCTCGGAATGAATTTACAAAACCGATGCGTAAACTTAAAAACTCCATTCAAATTTTCAAAAATACTGGTCACGCGTGACGGAGCATGGCTGTAATACAATTTTTTGTGTCATATCTACATTGTAACAATCGTAAGAAAGTTGTAGGTTTGATTTTAATGCACAAAACCATAATGGTGTTGTATATTTACCGTAAGCATATTGTATGCAACAATGTTTGCCATCTAAAATCGGCCTTTAAATTTTACTACATTTTTTCATAAGATTGCAAGTAAGAATGTGTAAATGCAAAATTGCTGTCACTGCATGTACATATCAAATTGATATATTATATTAATATTACAGTTTTTGGGTTTTATTTTTTACATGCAATGTAAAACAGGTTTACAACCCAAGAAAATTAAGGTTTTGAGAAGAAATGTTTTGGCTTGGTAGTCTTGGGTAAGGGTCAAATGTTTTATACTGCTTTGCAGCTTAATTTAAGGGCTGTTTACATTAGAAGAAAGCTCTTAACTTGTAAACATAACAGCTGTATTTTCAAGAAACTGGTTAACTTCTCCTAGCCATTCCTTTATTTCTGCTTTGTGAAAAGCCCTTTCTGAAAATGACAATTTACAAAATGTAAATTAAACCACTGATTCATGATTTACCATAATACCCTCGTCATCTATCATGGGGAAGCGTTTGCGCATTTCTGTCTCGTTCTCACCCGGACAACACTTTTGCGCAGCACAGTTTTCATCCTTCCCGCACTCCAGTGCACATTCACTGTTTTTCTTGTCTTCAACAAACTCTGGCTGTATAGTAGTGGAGTGGATTCCCTCATTATGGAAAAATCTCTTAATCTTGTTGGCGACACTCATGTATTCATCTGGAGATTGGCAAGTGATGTGGGCAGATGCTGACAATACAATAAACAATGGTTGATCAGTTAGTACAGTTTTCACAGGGTAGCCCTGTGATGGGTAAGCGTCCTAACCAGGGAGAAGAAGCAACACAGTTAACTCTCTTAAAGCGGACACCCCTGTAAGGTGGACACCTCTCAGGCGGACACCTCTTTAAGGCGGACACCTCTTTAACGTAGACACCTCTCTAAGGCAGACATCAGCAGTTGCGTGGCCCTGGCTGAATTTCAGTTGTTTAACTTTAACTAAGCTCTACATACACTGTACATGTGAGGCGGACACCTCTCTCAGGCAGACATCCCTGTAAGGTGGACACCTCTCTAAGGAAGACACCCCTGTAAGGTTGACCTCTCTAAGGCGGACACCCCTGTAAGGTGGACACCTCTGTAAGGTTGACACCTCTCTAAGGCAGACACCCCTGTAAGGTGGACACCTCTCTAAGGAAGACACCCCTGTAAGGTTGACCTCTCTAAGGCGGACACCCCTGTAAGGTGGACACCTCTCTAAGGCAGACACCCCTGTAAGGTGGACATCTCTGTAAGGTGGACACCCCTCTAAGGAAGACACCCCTGTAAGGTTGACCTTTCTAAGGCGGACACCGCTAAAAGGTGGACACCTCTGTAAGGTTCACACCTCTCTAAGGCAGACACCCCTGTAAGGCTGACACCTCTAAGATGGACACCCCTGTAAGATGGACATCTCTCTAAGTCAGACACCCCCGTAAGGTGTACACTTCTCTAAGGCAGACACCCCTGTAAGGTGGACACTTCTCTAAGGCAGACACCCCTGTAAGGTGGACACCTCTCTAAGGCAGACACCCCTGTAAGGTGGACACTTCTCTAAGGCAGACACCCCTGTAAGGTGGACACCTCTCTAAGGCAGACACTCCTGTAAGGTGGACACCTCTCTAAGGCAGACACCCTGTAAGGTGGACACCTCTCTAAGGCAGACACCCCTGTAAGGTGGACACCTCTCTAAGGCAGACACCCCTGTAAGGTGGACACCTCTCTAAGGCAGACACCCCTGTAAGGTGGACACCTCTCTAAGGCAGACACCCCCGTAAGGTGGACACATCTCTAAGTCAGACATCGGTGGTCGGCTGGCCCTGGCTGTATTACACTTTTGTCTGTAACAAGTTCTATATACAGTTACATGTAAGGCAGAGACCTCTCTAAGACAGACAGCTACATGCCTGGCTTAGAGAGTGTCCACTGTACTCCTAACTGCTTCATGTACTTCTTATAAGCGTGACTAAAGGGAGAGTGGGTATGGGTTGGAATGTTCCCCAGTCAACTGCATATGAAATAATTTTTATAATTACAAAATTAATTTGAATTTTTTTTTATTTAATTCAAACCTGGACACTAAAAACTTACCAATAATCTTATTCCCAGCCAACTGCCAAACATGAAACTCATGTACGCTCAGCACTTCTTCCACATGGTCCAGCAATCGATCCTGCACTTCCTTGATCTTGATATGAGTGGGAACAGTCTGAAGTAAGATCAGTGATGACTCTCGCATCAGCGGAATAGATGTTTTCAGTATGAGAAGAACCATGAATATGCTCATACCAGGATCAACGTAAATTGTCCATTCACCAGAAGCGTACTTGATGATCAAAGCACTGATGACGACTATGATAGAGCCCAATGCGTCGCCCAGCACATGCAGGTATACACCTCGCATGTTCAGCTGAGCACCTGACTTGACTTTTAAGCGACTTTTATCAGACTTGGGAATGACCGTGTGGACCTTTCCATTTTCACCCGACAGAAAATCTGTTAAGAAAAGACAAAGAGCTGGTTATTTAAACAAAGTTTAGACAGTGTTTAACAAAACTGCAGTCTAAATCAATGTCAATCTACCCCACCCTAATACAGCGGAAACTCTACTTTGGGACACCTGCATTAAGGGGACACCTGCATTAAGGGGACACCTCCATTAAGAGGACACCTCCATTAAGGGGACACCTCCATTAAGGGGACACCTCCATTAAGGGGACACCTCCATTAAGGGGACACCTCCATTAAGGGGACACCTGCATTAAGGAGACACCTCCATTAAGAAGACACCTCCATTAAGGGGATACCTCCATTAAGGGGACACCTCCATTACGGGGACACCTCCATTAAGGGGATACCTCCATTAAGGGGACACCTCCATTATGGGGACACCTCCATTAAGGGGACACCTCCATTAAGGGGATACCTCCATTAAGGGGACAACTCCATTACGGGGACACCTCCATTAAGGGGACACCTCCATTACGGGGACACCTCCATTAAGGGGACACCTGCATTACGGGGACACCTCCATTAAGGGGACACCTCCATTACGGAGATACCTCCATTACGGGGATACCTCCATTAAGGGGACACCTCCATTACGGGGACACCTCCATTACGGGCATTCCTTTATTAAGGGGACACTTCTCCTGGTCCTGGCTGGCACACCTATGATTTTTGAAAATTATCACCTCTATTAAAGGGACACCTCCATTAAGCGGACACTTTTCCATTAAGCAGACACTTCTTCTGGTCCCGACAAAACACTCATATTTTTTGTATTATTATCACCTCTATTAAGGGGACCCTCTCCTGATCCCGGCCGGCAAAACGCTCATATAATCTTTGTAATTATCACCTCTATTAAAGGGACACCTCCATTAAGGGGACACTTCTTCTGGTCCTGACAAAACACTCATATTTTTTGTAATGATATTATCACCTCCATTAAGGGGACACTTCTCCTAATCCTGATAGTGTCCCCTTAATGGAATTTCCACTGTACATGTTTACTGTATACAGTGTTAAGAAGGCATATTATGTAGCACGGACTAGAAAAACATTTATCTTCTTAAAATGACCAACATATGTGGAGGTCCATGAATTGTCTTAAGGTGGCTGAACACAGTTTCACTGTACCTTTGCATCATTCATTGTCATTTTAAGACTACTAACGTCTGGGCACCCAAAATTGGTGAGGCATACGATTAAGCAACAAGCTATATATTTTGATATTTTTGTTGAGCTTTTAGGGTGTTGCCATGGCAACACGGTGGATTGTAAATCAGCCTGCAATATTTGATTTCGTTTATTTTCAGAAAATCTAGTCGTTAGATTTTGTCCATCATTTGTCTCCAGTAAACTCGTAAAAATATTCGCGTGTTAACACTGGTCTCATGTAATTTTAACAGAGGGATCTTTCGTAATTTGTGGTTTAATATGTTTGCGTTTTGTAAAAATCTCCTCTGTTAGATTTCAAATTTCTGATGGCAGGTGAGTTCGGCATATTCGGAACTATTATTGTGCCAAATTTCGTGAAATTCTAACGAGTGGTTCCGTAGAAATCAGCACATTTCCGAGGAAAGTCGCTAAAATAACCAGTCACAATTTTTTGGTCAACTGCGCATGCGTTGCATTTGACTGGGTTCTCGATCCAAAGACAAAAACCACCAAAAAGGCAGTGTATTTCTTCAATGGTTCTATAAATTATCTATTGATTCAACAAGCATTTTTACGAACAACAAATTGTTTGATTTTAAGACGAAAAACAACACTTTCGCGATCCACGCTGAGCAAAATAAAATGATCGCTGAATAGGCGCCACGTTTGTTTTTCTCAAACTCTGCACTTGTTGACTCACGTAAGCAGCTGAAATTGAAGAGCGCGTGCAAACTGTGTTCAGCCACCTTAAACTACGGTCTAAGTTACATGTAGACTTTGTTTAAAAATTAATAACCAGCCCATAAGTCTGGAGTCAAATGGTACATGTATTTTCTTTATTGGATAAAAATGGAAAATCTTATAGACCAAGCTGCAGGCTGTGCAGAACTTTGCTAGCCGTATTCTTTGCGGCATGTGCAAATAATTTTATGACCACATTACACCTCTTCTTAAGGAGCTCAATTGGCTCCCCGTAGCAAGCCAGCTATATTATTGTAGCAACACAATGGCCTTTTAATGTATGACAGGCCATGTTCTTGAATACCTGTCCACAAAAATTTATTAAGTGAGCCGAAGTGAGCAGTCATAGTACCAGAAACTCACTAATGTTGAACATTTTACTTTTTAATTACTGCTAGCAGCCAAATAACTTTTTATTATAGAAGAGTTAATTTATGGAATTCTTTGGAATGTTCTCTTAAATTGTGCAATACAGTAACTTACTGTTTTTAAAACTCATCTAAGGACCAAGCTACTATAAAAGAATAATGGAAACCTTAAGAACTTTATTTTTGTTATTTAATTGTAATTAGTAGTCAATGGTATACATAAACTTATTACACGACTAAGACAGTCAGAGGGCCAATAACTAAAATCAACCAATCAGAATGCTCAATTGCCGGTCCAATATTCTCTAAGTATTGGACTGGGCATTGTCCGGCATGATCCCACGCAATCCTCCCGCCGGCAGGAGTCGTGTAATAAATCACCAATTAACCAAGCTTGCTCGGAACCAAACTGGGAGAATATCGGCCCTCTGTCTTTTCTGTATGGACCTTGCTGCGCTCGGTCTGTACTGTCAAGACCTCGGGCCGATATTTTCCCAGTACGGCCCTCGCGCTTGGTCAATAAGATATATACATTACATTGCAATCTTAGTTAATATCATCTTTGAAAAGCCCCTTTGGGAAAGTCAATAAAGTATGTACATGTACATGTATGTACAGTATGTATGTAATAAAGAAGTTGAAATACTCTTTGTTGTTTCCTTTGTTTGCTTAAGAACTTAACTTTCCCTTGGCCAATATTTTACAGATAGACCTCACATTGGTCAAAAATAGCTTTTCCTCTGACAGCGTCAAATTGGAGAAAATTCTAAAATTCAAATTTACAAGATCAACCTCACAGCAATAAAGCACTTTAGGATTAAACCCACTTCCGGCCACTACCTATGTTTCTTTTTTTAAGGAAAACTACTTTATGCAAGTAAAAGCACAAGCTTTGAAGGCAAAAGAGCTGCTACATGTACTTTTTACAATGTTAACAGTGGAGAAAGCACTCAAAAATGGAAAAGAAAACTGATTACATTTTTTTCACCATTTTGGACAACATTATCAAAAGAGAAGTGAATTTTTAAGAGCAATTCTTGCTGTGAATTCCTCGATTTCAAAGGAAATATCTTCATGTTTCTTCAACTGATACATACATTGTATACATGCACTTGGCTGAAATTGCAGCATACGTTTGAAGCCGATTGTGAAAAATTTGGACAGGAAATTCACCTTACTGTGAGACAGATGCTTTCAGAGGACCATTACACTGTGCGATAAGAATGCTGCGGCACTTTTGCAGCTTTTTGTCATTTGTTTTAATGAAACAAAGCCTAGAACTTTGATGCAATCATTCTTGATAAAATTTCTTTTGCATTCACATATTTGATGTTTCTAATGCACACCAGCTTCATTTAAAAATTTTCTTACACCGTTTTCTGCCACAAAATTGTCATGTGAGAACAAATGGTGCTATGGGCACTTTTTTGTGAGAAACAGCTGGTGGCGAAAGGAGAAATAAAATTAACATTATTTATTCTTTACTTTCAAACAGTTCTCATGATCTTTGACTTCCTTTTTAAAATATTTTTTGTCATTTATTTCATCAGCCAAAACTACACACCAATATAACTTATTTTGGACATGTAGCCACTGTAATGATATCAAAATTATATTCCTTGCCTTAATCAATATAAAGGAAGTAGAAAAATGGATTTATTTACATGGCATGACGTAAACACTTTAATATATTAGAGAATAACTAAAATTAATTTTCTGTGATAAAACCTACAGTTTCAGCAAACTCAATATCACACAATTGGTTTTCATTGGTTCTCCCAAACCACAAAAAAATATATATTATATTAAAAGCATCTTATAATAAAAAATTGAGGCTCTCCATGAGTAACTACATTTTTGTACATTATACACTTTTCTCAAAGCTAGCTGGCAACAGATGTTATTGATAGCTACAATTGTATTTCTAAATTACTGTTCCCAGACAAGAGCAATAATCTAGAAATGATCGAATGCTGCAAATACATAGATCAAATCTACAAACTTGGCATATAAGCCAGTCTGTATTCGATATGGGTTACAATGAAGATCTTTGGTGTGGGTTTCAAATGGCTGTACTGGTGTATTGGCTTATTATTGCAGTCTTTAGCATATTCTGTATATTCTGGAGTATGTTGGCCAATTGGTTCATGAATTCTTTAAGTTTCACAGAATTTGCTGCTTGGCATGTCACTCATCTGGCCCCGATTGTTCAAAAGGTGGATAGCGCTATCCACCGGATAAATCGCTATCCAGTCTATAAGTATTAACAAAATCCATTGTGTTATCCGCTGGATAGTGATTTATCCGGTGGATAGCGCTATCCACCTTTTGAACAACCTGGGCCTGATGTACCAGTAGTTGTTACATTGTACATGAAATCCTAAAGTGTGACCATTCATACAGTATAAAAGCTATTGAGCAGTACTTTCCTGTGGTGCTGTTTATTATGCTGTACAAGGTGGGTTCTACATGTAACTTTAGAGTCTATGGATGAAATCCTGAAGTGTACCCTGCTAGCAGAGTCCCCTTCAATATTCCTAGAAACAAATATCCTTTTCTCTTCCCAACTTTTTTCTAGGGAGATTGAAGGAGACTCTGCTAGCAGGGTACCTAAACGTGACCACTCAAATGAAACCTGTCAAGCAGTACTTTTGTGTGGTGCTGTTTATTATGCTACAAATGAAAGCCACTGCAGAGCGGTACTTTGATGTGGTACTGTTGTGCTGCGTTCATACTAAGACATAACATGTTTAGCCTGATCACAAACGAAACATGTTTCACTATGAAAAGCGGTGCATTGCGCGAATCATGATCAAAACATGTATACTCTGAGCATGAATGAAACTACATGTATCTCACGAGGTAGTTTCAATCTAAGCCAGACAAAACATATTAGTGAAAATGTCATCTCCTTGTTAAACAACGCATTCCCCTTCATTCCCGAAGAGCTTGCAAGTGAGATTAAACCACAAAGTCATACAACATAAAGTTCAAGCTCTTTTTGTTACGGCTCATATGTAATTATTAGATTTTATGCAAGCTTATGCTTGCTTCATAAAACAGTATAAAATATACAACCAGGCATGAAACATGTTTTGAAATAAATTTATTAACAATTAATGCAGAGATGCCAACCTCTGGAGATTGAAAAAAGGAAGTTTTTTCTGAGGGTGAAATTTTTTTGCACCAAAGGAGTGAATCGAGCAATGAGTTGCGAGCATCTAGTTGGGTCCGGAAAATTGTTTTGGCTTTACCCTCTAGAAGTGCCATTTTCTGCATTCCTGAGACCCGAAAAGCGTTTGTGAAGTTAAGATCTGAGCCCATTGTAGAGAAAAGATCCAAAGTCGCTTTTACCCGGGAGATTTGGTGACCCGTATGGGAGATTTGTTCCGTATCGTTCCGTATCCGGGAGACTCCCAGATAATCCAGGAGAGTTGGCATAAGTGATTAATGTGAAAAATGAAATTGCAAACATGTTCAGGGGAAATGTGTTTCATTGAAACATGTTTTTCGGTGCTGGTATGAACACAGCATTAGTTTTCAGTATTTTACAGCAGAATTTGAATCAGGCCTGTACTTACCTTCTGGTACCACATTAGAAGTTTCACTGTCATCCTCTTCAGACCCAGACTGACTACCAGTAGATTTCCGGTCAACTCCATTCGTCCCATTTTGCCCTTGTAGGAGATCATTGAAGTCGGTTCCATTGTTGGTTCCATGGCTATGCCCATGTCCTCCGCCGCCATGACTGTGGCCATGCCCGCCATGGCGATGAAACAAAGCCAAACCGATAACGTTTACGAGCAGACCAATAGAGCCAACAATCAGAACGAGGATTGGATTGTTGATCAACTCGGGTTCCACGATTCGCTTCAACGATTCGACAAGAATCGAGAAACAAAGCGCAATAAGAAACACAGCGTTGACCAAGGCACCTAACACTTCAGCTCTCTGCCAACCAAACGTGTTTCTTTCGGTTCTTTGGCTGCGTTTGGAGTACCGCAAGGCGAAAAATCCGATTATAAGCGACATAATGTCGGATAACATGTGAAAGGAATCAGCTACAAGAGCCATCGAGTTCGTAGCATAACCAACGATGATTTCAACAAGAAAAAAACTGCTGGTCATGAACAGCATGGACAAAACACTTCCTGTCTTTCCACAAAATCTCTTTCTCAGTTTTGTCTGCTTTGAATCAGCCATTTTGTTCGCCTATCAAAAAAATTGTAAGATAAAAATAAAAATGTTAAATTAAATTCTCACTCAATCGAAAGCGATAGCGATCCGCGTTTCGAACTAAAATTTTACAGAATTATCGTGGTATTTATATTGATTGAAAATGAAACTAGCAGTAATGTACTATTTCCGTCAAATTCAAGTGAACGTCACGAGTTTCACGAGGACGATGAAAATAGACAATACGCGCTGCGGTTACTTTCGATTCAGATTTCATTTTTGCATTGTCATATTTTTTAAACAAAACGTACAATATGAGGACTGTTTTGTTACTTTTCATCAACACAACTAAAATAACAAGATTTCGATAATACCTGCATGGTAAACACAACAGCCGGTGTAGGGTGCTCTTTCTAAAATATCAAGACAAAAACATCACAATTTTTATACAATGAAAATTAATCTGCATTCATCTGCATTCCGACCGTATTATGACCGAGCCCAACGGGGAGGCCCTGGACCAGCGATTTTCGTGTTACGAAATCAAAACGACAATCTTTTCAATTTTTTGATTGGTTAATAAAGTCTCGGAAACTCTTCGGAATTTTCCGACATTTGAAACATAGACGTGATTATTCAGCGGTTTTTGATAATTGCGATTATGTACATCATGTAATTCAAATACTTATTCCTCCTAACAATGGACGCTGTGACTCACGCAACGATTCTCTTTCTTCTTTCACTTTTTCTTTTTGCAAATATCGTTGAGTTTGTTTCAGGGACTGACGAAAATGGTGATTGCTGGAAAGATGGTTCGTGCGAAGGGGAAGAAGAAAATCACGGCAAAGGAAAGTACATCGTAAGAGGTAAGCTAAAGTTAACACTAAATTTGTAGCTACAGCCTGTTATTAAAGCTTATTATTATTTTAAATCTGCAAGATAAGCTTATTAAAGTCTAAGTCTGCCAAGCTTACTTGTTGAATGATAAAATAAACTTCTCTATAGTAAATTGCACGGTTCAATCACTGTGGTTATTGATGGGATACAGTTGTTTACGAGAATGGTTGCTGACAGAGATTTAACTGTAGTTGGATTAAATTAGATGAAGTGGGGGGGGGGGGGGGAGAGACTCTTTTTCTCACTTCCTTTGATCTTGTAAATACGATCTGCTCCTGGTTTAACCCCTGATATTCTAATTCTGACCCCCCCCCCCCCCCCCCTACCTCCCCTCTACATAACATTTAGCATACATGTACATGTATCACCACAAAATCAATATATTTTTGCTAAAAATCATCCAGTTAGATAGTTGTGTGGTTTAAGAAAATATTTATACCTTCTCCATGTAAGGTTATTGGAAATTCAGAGGGGGAGGGGTGGGTGAGGGGGAGGGGGAGGGGGAGGGGTGGGTGAGGGGGAGGGGTGGGTGAGGGGGAGGGGTGGGTGAGGGTGAGGGGTCTCAAAAGCCAAAGCTACATTGGAATTTCCAGAGGGGTGGGGAGGGGGTGGGGAGGGGGGGGGGGGCGGGGGGGGGGGGGGGTTATAAACCAAAACTCCATGGGAGGGGTATTGATATTTTCTGGTACAACATATTTGGAAATGATGATCATTTCTTTTCCATTTTTTCTTATGATTAGAATCTTGGAAAACATATCTTGACAAAATAGAAAAAGCCACAACTAAGTACGAAGATTGCTCAAACAAGAAGTGTGCCTGCTACAGTGATGTCATTGATGATGATTTAAGAGTTTGGAATGACAAAGGAGGAATAACAAAGAGTGATTTCGATGATACTGCAGGCCGTGGAGTTCACTATCAGATAATTAACCACAGATTGTACAGAGAAGAGGACTGTATGTTTCCATTCAGGTCAGTTTCGGGATTACCATGGGCTAGCTGGTCACACGCCTACCCAAACTTGGGTTGAGAACTGACCCCTCTGGTGTTTCCCATTGATCTCTTGCTTCCCACTGCCTTGGAAATCCTGCTTCCTCATTGCCTTCTCTATTCCCACCTCTTGTAAACTTCCCCTCCCTTCCTTTCCCCTTCCCCTCCAGAATGCCCGCATTGCATTTCCTGCTGTTAATAAAAACTGATCAAAAGCACTCCAGTTCTGAATAGGCCATTTCCGAGTTGCCTTTAGCCTCTCCATCAAAGCGAGGCTAGGTGCGAAACCTTTCATATGAAAATGAGTTTTCATTCACATGCAAATAAAATTTATTTGCATGTGAATGAAAACTCATTTTCATATGAAAGGTTTCGTACCTAGCCTCGCTTTGATGGAGAGGCTAAAGGCAACTCGGAAATGGCCTATTGTGGTACATCCCCCAGGGGGGGGGGAGTACTTGACCAATATTTCGGTATAGGGGTGCCGCTGAGGGTCTGAGAGCCTGACCCTGTTTAGGACAAAAAAAAGAAAATACCTACCCTGTGTAGGACAACACCCTCTATTTTAGGACCCTGCCTAGGACATGGCTTGTGCGTAGTTATTGATCTAAGTTTTACAGAAATGGTAGATGGATCCTTTGAAAAGAAAACAACTTCACCTTCGCATGAATAATTATACCAATCACGACAAGGGAAGTCACCACAAGCGCTAAGTTAACTGGAACCATACCCTGTTTAGGACAGATTCAGAGCCTGTTTAGGACAGACTCACGTTAAATTGTATACCCTGTTCAGGACAAAAATGCCAAAAACCATACCCTGTCCAGCGGCACGTCCCCGTATAGGTCATTTACAGGAGTACCTCCCCCTCCCCCTCCGGGGATACATCATTGATTTTCCACTCACTGTGTTTGTTACTTCACTGATCAAATACATGCACCTTGTTAACCAAGACTACTTTTTTATTTGTGATTTTACAGTTTATTGAAAATGTAACTATTTGTCATCATCAGATGTAAAGGAGTAGAACACTTCATTTTGAAGATGATTGACAAGCTACCAGACATGGAAATGAGGATCAACGTTAGGGACTATCCACAGGTAAATTCAAATAATTTTTAATTAGCTCTGTGGCTTAAAGGCAAAAAGCTAAACTAATTAATTAAATGAAGTTTGTTGAAGACTGAGATGTTTTATTCATTAACAGGTTCCCAAGTGGTCAAAACCTTTGCCCGTTTTCTCTTTTAGTAAGGTAAGGACACTGCCTATAACATTCCATTATTTAATAAAATGAAATTTTTTTTAATTGAGCGGGTATAATTTATAACTAGCAGTAATCACAGATTATGGAGACACATTCGAAGGAATTTCCGGCGGAAATGAGTCCCTGAAAAAAAAAACAATAGGGGCGGCCATTTGGAAGACCAGCCACCAAAAAATCTCAAATTTTACTGCACATAAACCACAGGACAACCAACACGAAATTAGGATTGCGTTCTTCGAATGCGATAAATACTTTTATCATATGACCCGTATGGCCCTGCAAGCCTTTTCTTTGAAAAACCACTGATGAAAGTATGGGTAGTTAGGTCGGGCCAGATGGGAAAATATTTGGCTCTCGGTCATCTGGCCTTCCAACTTAGTCAATAAGTACATATGATTGTTTTCAAGATGGTTTGGAAGTTCTTAATAGGGCAGGCCAGTTACCAGCATTGCAGCATCTCTGCAAGTGAGCTTGAGTCCTGTGACCAAGACATGACTCACTAAACTTTGAATAAAACCTGAATACACATGTCACCAGGGCTAGGAAGCTTAAAAAAGCTTCAGAATCCACTCCTCTCACAGTGTTCTTCTGGTGCTTTGGTTGTCCCTATACATGCGCTTTCAGGATTGGACTTTACAGCCACACCCAAGCTCACCAATGAAGACTACACTGAATGCTAAAGACTCAAAATATCCATTAGATGGAAATCTGCATGCATTAAGGTGATTCCACTGTTTTGCATTGCGCATCACATACTGCGCATAATTTCTCGCGTCATTAGCACATGCACGAGCGCGCACACATTTAGAACATAGAGGTTTCTTTTGAGACTAAGATCGCTAAAAAAGAAGTGGCTGTTTTCTCGTAAATGAGCATGGGCACCCCACCTTTTTTTTAGTCCTTTCTAATCAAGTTCCCAAAACCTTTGTATGAGAAAAGACTTATTATATTTCTATTGTTGAAAATCTAATAAATGAGAGAAGTAGAGCTGAACTGCAGTTTCTCTGTTTTGCATTTCAGTAATCAGGAAAACAGATTTTGTCTGATATTTACCTGGCGCTTTGACTTCTCTGTCTAAAACGAATGTAAAAAGTTTACCTTTGTCCAACGCAATGTATGTGATGTCTTCTTTAACATGTTCTCATAAGGTTTTGAGTTTTTAAGAGTTTTCAAATAATAGCAATGCACTTCTAAAACAATACTGCTAAAATGCCAAAATAGGGCATATTCGATGCCTGACAGCTCCTTAACCAAAACGGGCAACCCCATTTTTTATTTTAAAATTGAAATTCTCATATAATAAATATCTCGTAGGCAAAGTTTGAACAAGAATTTATTGTAAGTTCTATTTCAGTGGAATTACCTTAAATTCATTAATAAACTAGTAGTTTGCTATATCCCGGGAGTTTGGCCGCAAAAGCGAAAGTGAGGCCTGGAGTGGCCTGCGAGCAGGCCAAAATCTTGGCCAACCCAAATAAGAGGTCAGTGCTTGCAGGCTAGATATAGTATAGAAGCAAAAACCAAAACAACGTCTACTAGGTAAAATGTTTAAAGGTGTACTATATTTCGGCTAGCCAAACCAGCCTTCTTCAGGTTCCAGGTACCTGGTACCTGAAGAAGGTATCTGAAGAAGGCTGGTTTGGCTAGCCGAAATATAGTACACCTTTAAAAATTTTACCCACGTTGTATCGGTCTTTGCTTCTATACTATATTTTGACTTGTTAAACCGATCAGATCACTAGTTTGATCCAACGTACACCAGCAGGATTGTCATCCACGGTTACTTGCTTGAACTTCTCACTTGCAGGCTAGGCCTGGTGTGGGTATGTGCAGGGTGGCTAATTTGGTGTTGACCAAAATCTCAAAAAAGCCTTCCTTCATGAGATTTGGAAGCATCAAACACAACAAAATGTGTGGCTGTGCTGGTACATTGTTAGCTTGTACATTTTTTTCTTTTTTTCAGACAGGTAATGAGTATGACATCGTGTACCCTGCTTGGGTGTTCTGGGAAGGTGGACCCGCCGTGTGGCCAATTTACCCCACTGGACTGGGGAGATGGGATCTGATGAGAGATGAAACAGAAAAGTGAGTTCAGAACTTGCATAATGAACATGTATAGTTATCACTAGAGTGACTCTGTAAAGGGCATTAGTTCCGACAAGCGACATGGTGTTGAAACAGCAAGAAGATTCAATCAATGAAATTTTGAAGTAATGCATAAAACCCCAAAAGTGACACAAACCTTGCAAAATTGCAAAATGACAAAGTTTGAAGTTTAGTCTGGGAACATGCCAACCCCTCCCCTCCCCCCCCTCCCCTCCCCCCCCCCCTCCCCACCCCCCCCCCCTCCCCACCCCCCCCCCCCCCACCCCCCTAACAAGACCTGGCTAGAAGGTTTAGGTTTGCAGATTTTAAAAGATAGGATAGGATAGGAGAAGTTTCCTAACTGAAATATTGTGTTTTCTTGATAATTATGGCCGGGAGCAGGAGCTTATTACCCCGGGGTAATAAGCTCCCGCCGGGAGCTTGCTGAAGTTTGTTTTATTATCTTAAAATAGGAAGAAAAAATCGCCGAAAGTGATGAACTTAGAAGACAAAATAACGACTAAAAAACTCAAAATTCCACCATGTAATGGAAACTTTGATTTCTTGACCGCCTGTCACTAAATCAAAATTGGTGAACAGTAATCCACTTCCATTATTTTTGTCCTGCACTTTTTCACCAAACTACTGCTTCTGTTTTGCTCTATAGAATCCTTATATTCAATTTAGTTATATATTTGGTGGCATTTCACCCCCCCCCCCCCCCCCCCCGATGAACACTTTACACCAGCCACCCCCTGTAAGTATCCACCCTAACTGTTATTCTACTTCTCTCTTTAATCCGTTCGGAAATAAAATGTAAATTCACTCTTTGTTTACAGGAAAGCTAAGAAATGGCCTTGGGATAAGAAGCAGCCAAAAGCATTTTTTAGGGGATCAAGGTGAGTTTACCCTTAGAAATTCCCAGGCAAGGAGTACATGTAGAAGCATTTTTTTCTTTTTCACATCTAGTAATTTTTATGTTTAGTGCGGTAATTTTCATGGAGGCGCCGTGATTTAGTGTTTATCGCATTGGACTCCAGATACATACAGTAGGTCGAAAGTTCGAGGCCTGGTCTTGGCCTTATGTCTGATTGGCTAAAAAAGTGGCGCAAGATTTCTCAGCCAATCACAAGCCATAGCAACGCAAAACTAAAGCAATCACAATTATGTTACTTTCAATACTCAATTGTAAACTGCTCTAATCAGGGAAATATGTTAATTGTTATTCTTAGGAGAGGTGTGTTAGTATTGTTCTGTGCATTGTACTTTGTAGAACATCTGCTGAGAGAGATCCCTTGGTTTTGTTATCCCGTGAAGATCCACAGTTAGTTGATGCACAGTACACTAAGAACCAGGCCTGGAAGTCAGATGCTGTAAGTTCTTTGTGGAAGCACAGGCTTACCATCCACCATTTGTGTGGCGGACAGTGCTTTTAAAAGGCTGCATTGGTTATAAATTTAGCCTTTCTTTAGCGATATTTAGTGGTTTTAAACAGATGGGAAGCCTGTAGTGGAATGTTTTTTTAAAATTGGCAAGTTTTGGGTGAATTTGCTGCGAAAGTGTTGGAGGAAAATCCAACATTTTCTGCAACCTTTATAACATCTCCCTAAATTTCGGCCCAGCCGTCGGAGAATTGATAAATTTTTTCAGCCAGTTTCCACAGATTTGATGCCTTCTCAGTCTCTTCCTTTGTTATTTTAAATTTTAACAGGATACATTACATGCTCCACCAGCAAAGGAAATCAAGCTTGAAGATCATTGTGAATACAGGTTTGTTAACCCTTTAACTCCCATGAGTGCCAAATATCAAAATCCCCCCCCCCCCCCCCCCCCCCCCCCAAAAAAAAAAAAAAAAAAAAATTCCAAATTTCATTTTGTAAAATATTGAAAAACAAATGGTACCATGCAAAAGTACTGCTGAATAGGTTTCATTTGAATGGTCACACCATAGGATTTCTTCCACAGACTCAAAAGTTAGAACAAATGGAACCATGCAAAAGTACTGCTGAAGAGGTTTCATTTGAATGGTCACACAATAGGATTTCATCCAAAGACTCAAAAGTTAGAACAAATGGTACCATGCAAAAGTATTGCTGAAGAGGTTTCATTTGAATGGTCACACCATAGGATTTCATCCACAGACTTTAAAGTTAGAACTACACTACATGTGTCCATAATTGACTCTAAGAGTGAAAGAGTTTACTATTACATAAAACCCATTTATAACAATGGGTCCGGACATTAACCGTTTTGTTTCTTGTTTTGCAGATATCTATTCAACTTTCGAGGAGTGGCAGCAAGTTTTAGGTTCAAACATCTTTTCTTGTGCAAGTCGTTAGTGTTCCATGTAGGGGACGAGTGGCTTGAATTTTTCTATCGCGCTCTCAAACCCTGGGTACACTATATACCTGTTGCAACTGACCTAAAAAATGTGAGGTGAGTGGTGCATTTATTTTCACGTGTTTGAAAATAGTTTTTGTGCTGCCAAAAACAATCAAAGGGCAGTCTCGATAACTGAATGACGTAGACTAATACGCTGGGGAATTAAAAAATGTTTACGTCTGAGTGAAAATTTGCATAATTGTCCCCGCATAATATATCTCGTTCAACGCTTCGCGTATTTACGAGATAGAAAACGAAAACATTTAAGGTTATATTTTTGCAACATTTAATGCATCGAATCCTTTTTTATCTAGTTTCATACTTCAAAGTAAACTAAAGCCTCGTGAAATGCATGACTATCGCTTTCTGACCAGATAATGGGCCTTTATCATGCCCCGCCATTTTGTATAAAAACAAAAGATTTGGTAGAGTCTACCTGCTATAGCTCAGATGGAGGTTGGACACCTTATTGAGAATTATTTAACGTAATGTCGACACTTAGAATTTTATTTTCAATACATTTTTAAGTATAAAAAAGAAAATCTAAAATCCCCACTGAGGATTGAACCTGTGACCTCAGCTAGGCTTAGGCTTACCACTGTACCACCTAGCTTCTCGGGTTGCTTAGTCCTAAATTTAACTATATAAACTGCTACCCCTAACATCAACTGAAAGCTAACCGGTTACTCCGTTATATAAGTCTCAATAAGGTGTCCGACCCTCCCTCTACGCCCGCGCTATAGTCTTTTCCGTACCACGGTACCACCTGGCTTCTCGGGTTGTTCGAGCCTAAATTTAACAATATAAACTGCTAATCCCAACCTCAACTGAAAGCTAACCAGTTACTCCTTTATATATTCTCACTAAGGTGTCCGACCTCCTTCTGAGCTATAGCATTTAGACTCTGCCAAAAGATAAACGCCGCCCAGCCTCGCAGTGAAAAAGTTCAAAACGAGGTTGGGCGGCCAAAAACAAAGTATTTTATTCTCCGGGGAGTCAACATGGCCGCCGCGCGATAAAGGCCTATAAGGTACCGTAGAATTCCGAAAATAACGGCCCCCGAAAGTCGTCGAAATGTCTTCGCATAACTTTTGCATAGAACTGTACTTTGAAAATGGAAACAACTGAAGATGCATTTCTTGTAATTGTACATGTTATGTTTGACTTGTTAGGGACCTCATAGAATTCGCCAAAGCAAATGATGATGTTGCAAGAGCTATGGCTGACAGGTTTGTTAAATGATTCGTGAAGTAATTGAATTATATGTTTTAAACGTGCAGTGGCCTTGCTGTTACCGCGTCGGACTTTTGATCTAAAGACAGTGGTTCATCTGCCGTCATTTATGATGTTGTTTTCTGTAAAACAAGAAATGTTACGGCCCGCACACTCGATGCAACATTACAGCACGCAACTTCAAAATTGCACCGTGTGTCCACCTCGGAATTTGTCGCGTACAACATAGTGCACAACATTCTCCAAAGTATTTCTACTCCTGCAACTAATCTCATCGTGTGTCCACAATCTGCGACATTGTTCGACATCCATATACTCACTTACTCCTTGTTTTCCTAAACAGTTGTGTCTGCAATAGGCCATTTCCGAGTTGCCATTAGCCTCTCTATCAAAGCGAGGCTAGGTGCGAAACCTTTCATATGAAAATGAGTTTTCATTTGCATGTGAATGAAAACTCATTTTCATATGAAAGGTTGTGCACCTAGCCTCGCTTTGACATCGAGGCGTAACGTAACTCGGAAATGGCCTATTCGCCACTTTTGAAACGGGATGGAAACTGGGCCGAGTGAACTTTCGCAACGACTTCTGGGACTGGTGACAGAACCAAAACCCTGTAACGATCCCAGAAGTCGAAAGTTCATTCGGCCCAGTTTCCTTCTCGTTTCAAAAGTGGCGAATGGCATTGCACGAAAAGCTGCAAGTAATGGTGCACGTAGTGTTACATCGTGTGGCTATGTCGGTCGCAAACGTTCAATGTAGATTAAGGGGCAGGACTCAGGAAAAACAAAGCGTGGCGCGGCGGCGGGGGGGGGGGAGTACTCTGTATATTTTTGGGTGGGGGTGTGCCGCTGTGACTCTGTGACCCTATACCAGACCACGTTAAGCTGATTTTGCAACCCTATACTAGACCAGACACAGATAATCGCTACCCTATCCCACACTTGCTACTTTTATAACTCTTTCTCTTCCGAGTTTCAATTCCTATTCTAGATTTTTTTTTTCATACCACTGATCAGTTTCCCGGCTAATGATACCCTATTCTAGACCAAACCTCTCTGATTTTTATACTCTATCCCAGTCTAAACTCGTATAAATTCAAGACTTTAAATACGGCAAGACCACAGCGACAAAACGTTAATAGGAGCCGGATCTGTTATAGACCTGGATCAGTAAAAAACTTCAAATGACAACATATAGACGGCATTGCCGTTAGGATCAGTCTTGCCGTCTATATTTTGTCATTTAAACTCGTATAGCTTATACATGAGAGCCCGCCCCCCCCCCCCCCCCCCCCCCCCCCGGACTAGCATCCCATCCATGGCCAAGTAGTTCTTCGTGAAAAAAGACTTTACTTTTGTGTGTAGTAACGGCTGTAGTTACTTTTCTTCTTTCGTTTCTTTCTGTTCACAGAGGCTATCAGTTTATCAAAGAACACCTTCGTATGCAAGATGTAAAATGTTACTGGAAAAAGTTACTGAAGAAATACGCTAAACTGATGCAGTGGAAACCGACACGTGATCCGGCATTCCAGGAGATTAAGCCATAGACATCTTCATTTAACGAAATAAAGAACTTTAAAAAATCGTTAGTTTAGTTAGTCTTTTACAATTTTACTATTTATTGTAAACGCACAGTATTGCAGTTAACACTAGCCACTGAATAAACACATTCTAATTCACTATTAAAAGTTCTTATGATATCAGTGTTGGCCCAAAGGGAAAGGTGTTGGTGGGGGTGTCCGAGCACATGTAGGGCATTTGACCTTTATGAAGAATTTTTGTTCAAAAACTCCTCTCTATGGCCAATATTTATAATATGGTGCAAATGATATTAAGTCCCCCGCCTTGGGCAAATTGAATGCTTTTCAAGTACATCTGCTGTTGTATCTAAGAATCGATAATGGCACTAAGTCTTGTAATTTCCTCATCAAACATGCAAATGTCCCCACCCTCATCAAGCCGAATTCCCGAAGGAGGGGATGACAACAGAGGTCAACACCCGGGAAATGACCACAAATAATGCAACCCCCACCCCCCAGTCCCTTTTCCTGAACTTATAGAAAATTCTTTTTTATCGTTTTATGTTGTTTTCACGGCAGCCATGTTTGTGATCACAAACAATGGAAATCGTTTCCATAAAAATAGATTTCCCAAACAAACGGATAAAAATTTCATTGTTCCGACTCCCAATACGGCCGCCTTACAAACTACCAATTCTAAACATGTAATTCATGTAGCGATGAAGGAATCTGGTTCTGGAAGCCTCCAATGTCGGTATTTCATAGGTCCTGCGATTTTCATTATTGCAATTACCTGCAATTTTGGCAGCGATTTGATTGTAACGTACGTCCGACTTACATCGGGACTGTAGTTAGGCTGACGTATAAAAAGTAGTATAGGGCGCATGGAATCATGTGAATAACAAATGCGTCATTGCTTGGTAATGAATGAAATTTAATGAAATCGACAAACCAGAATTCTTCGTCAAAACGAATTTTCGATGTATCTGCCGAGAATAGTGGTAGGTACTTCTAAACAATTTATTTCGGTCTGAATATTTACTGCAATCATCAAGTCTCGATGTACATCTGAAATGTCCGAAGTCGAAACTCTTATGCAACGAAAAGAAATTAAATATTTCCTTGTATAAGTACTCTTACTCAGACGTTATACCGATATATACGGTGCGGCAATCTCCGTGATCCCTCCTTTTATCTGAAAATGGGTACAAGCCACTTCCATTTAAAGAAAATGATATTAAAAAAGTGGAAACTAAACTAGTATTTTCAATGACTATTGCCACCAAGTTTTCTACCTGTTCTTGTCATTCTATTGGTTTTCCATACTTCGCATGCGATTTGTTGACGCATGACTCCAGCATGCCGGTTTGTCGACACGTGACTTCAGCCCCCTTATTTGCGGGTTAGCATTAGATAACATCCACCACAGTAAAACACCACCTCTGACACTTATTGAGAATTGTATCACGTAATGTCGATACTTAGAATTTTATTTTCAATAAATGTTTAAGTGTATAAAAGAAAGTCTATAATCCACGCTCAGGATTGAATCTGTGACCTCAGCTAGGCTTATGCTTACAGAGCCTACAAAACCAGAGTACCACCTAGCTTCTCGGGTTGTTTAGGCCTATTGAACTTTAACCATATGAACTGCTAACCCTAACCTCAACTGAAGGATAAACAGTTAATCTGTTATGTAAGTCTCAATAAGGTGTCCGAGTTGGTGGATGTTATCCAATGCTAACCGGCTTATTTGACAATACTTCTCCGCTGGGTGAAGCGTTGCGTGATACCCCCTATACCTAACAGGCCCGGGTTGTTCAAAAGGTGGATAGCGCTATCCACCGGATAAATCACTATCCAGTAGATACGTATTAACAAAATCCATTGGATAGTGATTTATCCAGTGGATAGCACTATCCACTTTTTGAACAACCAGGTCCATTTGCCTGCGAGACGAAAGATGAACTGTTCCCAGCAGTGAGAAAAACAAATACATTTGTCAAGTTTAATCATGTTTAAAAGGTTTACCAAGAGGCAACAAGGCGTTTTACTTGCATCGAGGCAACTAAACCAATATTAAACTTCGGACATTAAATATACATCATGGGGACAAATACTGTAAGTGCTAACTTTGGTAATTAGTTTACAACTCCCGTTTCTTTCTTGAACATCAGAATAACAGGAAAATAGTTAAAATTATTTACTGGTGTTTTTTTTTAACTGACTTCAGAATATGCAATAGACAAAGAAGTGATTCTTTCGACTATTGTTCTGTTTTAAATGAGCTCCGTAATTAGCAATTCCATCTTACCAATCGAAAACTTGGCAAATCAGGTCACGCTAAAGACCAGTCTTAATTTGCGACGTTTTACCAGGGGTTTAGATTGGTTTATCACTCTAGAAATTCTAAAGCGTGTTACTCTGGGGTCAATTCAATAAAACGTTTACAAGTGTAATTTACAAGTGAAGCCATTGTTTTAGAGGTTGAAAACAATAGCTACACTTGTAAATTACACTTGTAAAAGTTTTATTGAATTGACCTCAGGACTAGCCTGCGTGACAGGAATAAATGGGGGGGAGGGAGCGCGAAAAAGGAGAGGGGAGATAGGGAAGGAACGCCTGCTATAAGAACATCGAGTATATGGTCAGTATGCAAGCCTTAGCAAGTCTTTCCCCTGGATGGTGATGTTGCGGGATAAGAGAACGCAATCTCTGTGCAGAATTACCACGCCAAGTAATCTCTGGTGCAGTATCAAAAGGTATCGAAAAGAGCGATATTTTACGCGAGCGTCGATATTTTTCGACCATATACGAGTATCGATAATATCGAATACTTGCAATCGATATTGCCCATCCTTGATGTGATATCTCCTTAATCCTCTGTGGCGTATAGTATTGTTTGTTGTTGCAAAATGACTCCTTTTAAATGATCACTGTCTCACTCAATGCAGATAAAACTTAATCGATCGACAAAGTATTTTGCATTTTACTCCCACAGTTTATGCCACTGGTTACATAAAACTTGTTTGTTATATTTGTCCAACTGTACATGGAACATCTCTTAGATGTGGAATATCATTTACTCCATGATAATCCAGTTATGAACCGAATGTTTAACAAAAAGAAACTCCTTGATTCATTGCAGACTAAAAGCGTTTTCCTCGCAATGCATAGCAGTTCGTACTAAGACCATGGTTGAACAAAAAAAGCCTTAAACAAAACAAAAGACACCGGGCTGCTCATATAGCTTGGTGTCATCTTTGGCAGAATTGAATTTATTAAACATCTTTGGAAAACTAAACTGCGTCTTTAAGCCAGGGATGATCAAGACACTGAGCTGCCGTGGCTCGTTTGTCTGTGTTGAAGTCCAACATGGGAAGCAAGAAAGCTGAGAATTCCATGGCATCCTTCTCTGGCCACTCATACTTCTCTCGCAGAACATCGTATAAACCCCTGCACAAACACATAACATGATCAGCATAGTACTCAAGGAGATTGAGATTAAGAATGTCCTTGCAGCTCATGTATTCGTGTTTTTCACCAATAGCGTAGCTCCACACACAACCCACAATTCCTTGATTCTCTCTGATGAAGGGCTAGCGCTCGAAACATCAGCTTTTGAATTTCTTAACGGTGGCCCATTTACCTTATCAAGTCAGTTTATAAGTTCATGTCCAGTCAAGTCTAAAAACTATTGCATGACATGCACTTACCATGGTCGCAGTTTGGAAATGTGCTTCAGTTCCCCTGTTGAAAGAAAATGTAATTGAAACGAATTCTCAATTCCCAAGCATCTAATTCTCCTTAAAATATAAATGCAGGTGATGAGAACTAAAACATAAAAGCTGGGATCGAATTGTCGGACAAAAAGTAAAAAGATGCACACCTGAGGACAATGAATATACATACAATACTTTATTTCAAAATACCAAAAATAGATTATAATGAAAAAGGAAACCCAAAGGTTAACACTATATTAAGGATCTCCTAGTAGAAACACAAATGTCTATAAGTATGCTCAAGTTGGAGATAGTCAAACCTCTTCTTGTGAACACTTCCATAATATGGACACCTCTCTAATACAGACGGTTATCTCAAGTGGTCCTGAAGATACAGTGGAACCCCGTTAATACGGTCACCAACGGGCCACGAAAATTTGGCCGTATTAACGGGGTGGCCGCATTAACGGGGTTTCATTATGAGAAAATGTATGGGCGCGCGTTTCGACGGGACAAGAAAAAGTGACCGTAATAACGAGGTGACCGTGTTAATGAGGTGACCGTAAGGCGGGGTTCCACTGTACCAAAATTCATACACAGTAAACACTTAATGACTGGTCCAGAGGGAAACAGTGAATTTTGTTTCCCGAGAATCTCGATTCTCAAAATTCACTATTTCCCGAATGATCAGTCATAAGTGATTTGTTATATAGCAACACAAAAACACAACACAGTTTGAAAAATGCGCTGAACACTTGAGGTAGACATCAATCGCATCATAATCATGCCGCCTTTTGTCACGGTATGATCACGTGCGCTTGCGGGCAACGGTGAAAATGTTGCCCGCTTTCGCAAATGTTGCCCGCTTATGGACGTTTGCCGGGAAACAATTTGTTTGTTAGATGTCATGTGACCATGAATCAACCAATGAACGCGCGCGTTGCATTGAGAAAAACTCCAGCTATATAACAATGAACTTTGTCGAAGCCAAACACCTCTGGCACAGGCTCTAGTTGTCAGTCTTAGGTAGGTGCCCGCCTTCTAGAGAGTTTAGCCACATATGAGAGACAGGTGTCCCTGCCCTCTAGCGAGTTTAGCTACATATGAACAAGTTGAATTCGGACAGAACCAGAGAGAGAGGTGTGTCCGCCTTTCAGGGGTGTCGGTCTGAAGAGAGTTTACTGTAAACTCCACCTCTATAATACAGACACCTCTGTAATGTGGACCCTTGGGTCTGTTGCTTTGGTGTCCGGAGGTTTGACTGTATATTGAACAGTTGCCCACCTTTCTTGTTGAAGAAATCTCTAGAATATTTCCCAGAGAGAGCAATGTGCCTTGGCACTTTCCCAAGAAGTTCAATGACATGAGCTAGATGATCTGTCAAAGAAAAATAAAAAACTTTTTATGCATAACTCACAGACTGAGTTTATAACAAAGGTGAAGTCGCACACAAGCCACAGGCGACTAACATGGCCGGAGTGTAACCCGGTTTCAAGAATCTCTACTCCGCGTTATCTCTCTCCACCCAGGTGTATTAAAGTATGAATGGATACCGGCAACAAAATTCTGGGGTAACCTTGCGATGAACTAGCATCCCATCCAGTGGGGAGTATTAATATTCCTTGTTGCTTCATGCTACGGAAAACCGGGAGTTGACAATACTGTAAAATCCCAGAAGCTGCCGTCCCCCTTCCCCCGCCCCGCTTATAAGCCCCCCCCCCCGTTATAGGCCCATCAGTTTGGTAACAAAACAATATTCAGGTTGTACCCCCTCCTATATATAAGCACACCACAGCTCCTTAACAGCAATTCTTTACAAAAAAATGCACCAAATTAACTAAAACAATGCTTATTTATCACAGTATTGTTTGCTTGCCAGCCAAAAAACCCTTACGAAGTTGTATAAGCCCAGGGATAACCGGGATTTTATGGTATACTCCTCTAAAAAAGAAACACATTCTTACCTTCATCTCTTGAATAGTCTTCTCCGGAATGAGGCTCAAACAAAAAGTCTCCAGTAGCTAATTCAAATGCCTACAATACATAAAAAACATGATTACGAGAAACCAAGGGCCACGTTTTTAAACACAGTCTAACATAAGCCTTGTTTATGTGCATGCGCCATGTCTCTCATCAAAATTTATGGTTAGATACTCTAATCAAAGTAACTGTTAAATAATTGTTTGTCCTGTGCTCCAGTCTTCTTGACACTGTTTATAGCCAGATTGAAATCAGTTTAAACTGCAGTTTTATGGTTAAGACTGCGGTTTTACTCACCATGCAAGCTGTACTCCACATATCAGCTGCAGCTCCATAACCTGCACCAATTAACACTTCCAGGCTACGATATTGCCTTGTCTGGATCTCCTCAGTAAAATGGTGATGCTGAAAGAAAAAAATGGCACACAAATTACGATCCTACCTTACATGTATATTCCAAAAACATAATTAGTACAGTGGAACCCCGCCTTACGGTCACCTCATTAATACGGTCACCTCGTTATTACGGTCACTTTTTTTTGTCCCGTTGAAATGCGCGCCCATACATTTTCTCATAATGAAACCCCGTTAATGCGGCCACCCCGTTAATACGGCCAAATTTTCGTGGCCCGTTGGTGACCGTATTAACGGGGTTCCACTGTACCTAGCCTCGATACTAGGTACATGAAGGACTTGCTCGCATTTAGAGGATCTACTTTATGGAACACTGTTAGTTTAAATGAACAAGAAATTCCACATCTGAATGACAAAGAACTGAACCATCGATTAAGAACTAAAGACTATTTCAAAGATTTTAAATTTGACGTAGTCTACACTTCAACCGCACGGTATAGAGATAGCAATTGTATATATTTTTTTTCTTATACTACGTTTTAGCATGGAAATATTTTTATGTATGTTGTGGTGCAATTTTGTCCTTGGTGCAAATTTTATTTTCCTTTGTTCAAAGCTCGTTATCATATATTATCATACATTTCCATACCCAAAAACAAAGGAAAATAAAATTTGCACCAAGGACAAAATTGCATCACAACATAAACATGTACACCAGATTTATTATGGGATGAGTAAGTTTAATTATTAGACTAGCAGCATTTTTAATTTTTTACTATTACTTATTATTATATTGTATTATTTAAAACTATTAATAATATACATGAAAAAATTACTCGATTCTGATCGGCTAAGAGCAGTGCAGTTCAAGTGTAACACCAGTGCAAAACGTTTAACACCAGTGCAAAAAGTGTAACACCGGTGCAAATTACAAATCGAAAAAAAAAATTTTGCAAAAAAAAAAAAATTTCCAAATAAAAATGGATGCAAATTTTTTCATGTATGATTATTAATAAGTAATCATACGGTTTTCTCGTTCAATTTGGGATTAATTTGCACTTCATGTGAGTTTTTCAAAAAGCTCAAATTGCACTCGCCGAAGCGACTCGTGCAATTTTGAGCTTTTTGAAAAACTCACTCGTGCAAATTAATCCCAAATTGAACGAGAAAACTGTATGATTACTTATTAATAATCATACATGAAAAAATTTGCATCCATTTTTGTTTGGAAATTTTTTTTCTTGAACTCGAAACCGTATGATTACCTATACTTATTTTACACATGACCTCACAAGCTCTGTAGCTTAAATTTTTATCGTGTTAAAATAAAGGTTATCTATCCATCCAATGGATGAAAAACTAGTATCAAAAAAACTCTCATAGCAGCCCGCCTGGCAGACGTAAACAAGAAGGGGGGAGGGGTGTGAAAAAAGGGGAGAGGCTGTACCTTTCCAAACAAGCTCAGTGATTGGTTAACGAAACAATAGGTTAAACAACACAAACAATAGCCCTAGACCTAAACACAATAGAAACAGTACTACGGGGCCAATAAAAATAGAGGTCTGGAAGAGCTACAGTACTACTCGAAAAAAGAGAGGGGAGAAGGGAAGGAACACCTGCTGTAAGACCTCGGCTATTCGCATTATGCTCACCAATTTCCTGGTAATAAAATTATGTTATCTATCAATATGTTCACCAATCAGAAACTGGTGCGCACTTTTACGCATGGCTGACTTCACATGGGAATTACTATGTTTACCACCCAGTGCGAATTAGCCAATAGGAATTTTGCAGCCACCAATGTTCACAGAAATGAACAAAAAGGGGGTTTTTATTGCAAGCGTCCTTCCACTCTCTCTCCAGTTCCCCTGCAGGCTACTCTGACAGTGGTCATTTTGAATAGTCAAATTGAATAGTCTATCCGTTCTCCCAGCTTTCGAAATTAATGGTACACAATTAAACAGAGTTGATTTTACCAAGTCTCTTGGTGTATTGATGAAAATCTAACATGGAGTAATCATATCAACGCTATATCTAAAAAAATCTCTTCTGGTATTGGATCTATTAAACGAATTAGTCACTGTGTTCCTCCTGCAACTCTGCATAATATCTACTATGGGTTAGTTCAATCGCACTTTGACTATTGTAGTGTTGTTTGGGGTAACTGTGCCAAAACATTATCTGACAAATTACAGAGACTTCAAAATCGTGCTGTTCGCGTCCTTACCCATTTTAGTCATGATACTGATACCAACCAATTACTTAAAGAATTAGGTTGGGACAATTTAGAAACTCGACGTCAAAAACTAAAGGCTGAGATGGTTTATAAGTCCTTAAACGACCTCGCTCCAAATTATTTGTCCTCTAAATTTGTTCAGCGGAGTGATGTGATTACTTCTTACAATTTGCATGATTCTGATAATAAGCTTGCAATACCATTGCCACGTACTAACTATTACAAAAATAGTTTTGCCTATAGCGGTGCAGTCCTCTGGAACAGTCTACCCTCAGCTGCTAGGCAAGCAACATCTCTGACTAATTTCCGACAATTCTTAATTAATTCTGACAGGGCATTCATGTAAAACAGGCTTTATTTTAGTTTATTTTACTTCTTAGTTAGCTATTTTTTTAAAATTACAGAAGATTAATTTATATACATAGTTTCATATCAAGTTGTAGTTTTATATTAAATTGTTTATGCCTGATGTATTTACCGTGTTTTTAAATAAAGATGATGATGATGTCTCCCCCCCTGGGACTCCCCCCCAGTCTTTTGCTCCTCCCTTCCTGCCCCCCCCCCCCCCCCCCCCCCCATCCTTAAACCAATGTTGCTTAACACAACACTACATTTGAATGGGAAAATAAACATTGTGATGGGGTAAGTGGGTGTCACAAGACAACTTTCAAGTACAGATGTAAGATTAGCCAACTGGACTTACTAGCCAACACGCATTTCCAAGATCAGCAATTTTTACTCCAATGGAGTCGTCACTATGCTCAGGCTCTGCAGTGCTTTCTTCAGCACAGTTTTCTTCTGGTAAAACTAAAATGTATCACAACAGCAATATGAATATTAAAATCATTAACAATCATTGAAGTCTTGCAGTACAGTCCATTTCCTTTGTCTAAAGCTTGGTTTCCATAGAAAAATTCCTATCTCTGCGATCGCAATCACAACGATCGCAAGGATCGCAACGTTTTGGTTTCCATATGATTGCAAGGGTCGCAAGAATCGCAGCGATCGTCGATCATAACGATCACTGCGATCGCTGCGATCGCTGCGATCGTTGCGATTATATGGAAACCAGGCTTAAGATCCATTATAACCATAATCTGAGACAAGGGAAAACAAAAAAAAAGCTTTTAACTATAAAAATCTGCGATAATAAATTACATAACTTCATTTTAAAACTTTAAAAAATTGCTAAGAAACTAACTGACAACATTTTGACGTTTGGCTGAATGTCATTATCAAGTTAAAATGTGTGTTGTAAATGAAATGTATACAATAGGTCATTAATAAGAAATACAAAAGCTGAAAATGTCAAACAAAGAGTTTTGCACAGATGGAGTCAATCTTGGAAGGAGTTGACTTGATAATGACATTCATCCAAATGTTGAAATTCATCAGTTTCTTAACAATGTTTTTAAGTTTTAAAATGAAGTTATGTAATTTATTATCGCAGATTTTTTAGTTAAAGTCACTTCTTAATCATATATATATATATATAGACGGTTTTGAAGGTGCTGCCTGAGCCAACAAAAGATGTCGTACCAAAAGGATCACAATAATGGATTCACAGTCTGGATTCGGTGGATATAATAAAAAACTAGTTAAAAAGACCGAAAATGGACAACTTTTGGTATAAAAAAATGTAAAAATTTAGTTAAAAAACGTTTCGGTCTCTCGACCTTCATCAGTTGTACAGCCGGACAGTTACACATGAGACTTAAATACGGTTACAACAATGACTTAACATTAAACTACTGATAAATTACGTAACAAAAATAATAAAAGCAAAAATACAACAGTAATACAATAATAGAAGTGATAACGAAACTAGACTAAAGGAAAACCACAAATATACTAATGAGCTACGGTAACATAACAATAGAAGGTATAATTACTAAGAAAGACAATCAAAAATAGATGTAAAAAGTTATGCAATTGCCCTAACGTAATACGTTCCCATTCAGGGCTTTGAATAATCATACCAGCCAAGGTCACAACAAAATCCCTGAGCAGGGTCCTTAAACAGAGTAATAAATTCCGCACTCAGAGCCTTTGAGTGACGAGGCCAGCACAAAAATAACATTCCCCGAACGGGGCCCTTGCCCTTGGTCTTATCGCATTTGTAACAACGGTAAAGCCGACAACGGATGCACAAGCACCCGGCTGTTACAAATGCGATAAGACCAGATGTGACCTTTGCGAGAATTTCCTTGTCAGTTCTAAAACTTTTTTCAGCGTCCAAACTGGCAAAACATATAGTGTTCGACAAAGACTTTCGTTCAACTCCAATAATGTAATTTATTTGGTTCATTGCAAGAAATGCAATCTCCAATATGTTGGATCTACCACTACTGAATTTAAAGTTAGATTTAGGAACCACAAATCTACTATGAAAACAAACAAGAAAACCTGCGAGGTCGCCATACACTTCAACAGAACGCCACACATTCTATCAGATTTCACTTTTCAATGCATAGACCAAATTTATACAAACACAAATCAAGACACAGAAAAATTACTTGTCACTAAAGAAGCATACTGGAGTGCGCAGCTATTTTCCCTTTCGCCTTTTGGGCTAAATAAAAGACAGGAATTTCATTCAAAAAATCGTATTCATTACAATTAAATTCAGGGGGTTTTATCACTAGGTTGCGATTTTCTTATAGTTGACTTTTAGCATTAATTTTTATATTTTTATCGCCTTTTGTAATTGTCTTAGCGTTCAAGGGCCCCGTTCGGGGAATGTTATTTTTGTGCTGGCCTCGTCACTCAAAGGCTCTGAGTGCAGAATTTATTACTCTGTTTAAGGACCCTGCTCAGGGATTTTGTTGTGACCTTGGCTGGTATGATTATACAAAGCCCTGAATGGGAACGTATTACGTTAGGGCAATTGCATAACTTTTTACATCTATTTTTGATTGTCTTTCTTAGTAATTATACCTTCTATTGTTATGTTACCGTAGCTCATTAGTATATTTGTGGTTTTCCTTTAGTCTAGTTTCGTTATCACTTCTATTATTGTATTACTGTTGTATTTTTGCTTTTATTATTTTTGTTACGTAATTTATCAGTAGTTTAATGTTAAGTCATTGTTGTAACCGTATTTAAGTCTCATGTGTAACTGTCCGGCTGTACAACTGATGAAGGTCGAGAGACCGAAACGTTTTTTAACTAAATTTTTACATTTTTTTATACCAAAAGTTGTCCATTTTCGGTCTTTTTAACTAGTTTTATATATATATATATATATATAAACTGGTTTGAAAATTTTCAATGAAGAAAAATTTTAACTACAACATGCATGTCAGCAAGGTGTCAACTGGTAAATTTATAGTAAATTAACAAACCTTTCTGTTCTGGTATTGACTCCATATCAACACTCTTGCTGTCATTGTCGTCTATGTCTCCATTACACACTGACATGTCTACAATAACAACAAACAGTCAGGATAATTGAAGTACAACATTGCCTTGTTCACTCACCATTTTTAGAGTTACTTCAAAAAGCCCAAAAGACACATTTATATCAGTGGAACACCCCCCCCCCCCCCCAAAAAAAAAGAAAAACAACAACAACAAACAAAACAATTTCACACAAAAAAAAAACATCAAAACAAAACAAAAACATGGACCATTTTGTTTCAAATTATTCTACTAATGCTCTGGCAGTAAAAATGTGTCTTGGGCTGCAGATAACCAGAAAAAAATGCAGAAATTTAAAATATTTTTTGCTAGAGTTGTAAGATATCATATAATTAAACATTTTGCTGTTTTTGGTAGGGATTTATGCTTTCTTTTTGTCACCGAAAGAAGATGAAAAAAAAAATATTTTTAATTAAAAAATAGCTTGACCTCATGCTACTTACATATGATGTCATCTTGTTATCAAGCAACTAATTGTCACCAAACTTTACCAAAATGTGTCTCAAGAATAAATGAACAGCTTCTGAAGACAGCATGTGCTAACCCCCCCCCCCCCCCCCCCCCCCCCCCCCCCGTACATCCGTGGGTTAAATGAAAAATTGTCTTTTTTTCTTCAAGAGCACAACACAGAGACATAGTTTAGACTCTTTATGACAGAAATAAATGTCCTGCTGCTATTAAGTGCCCTTCCTTCACTTCCGAATGGAATCATAACCTAAACAGTAATGCCGATTCTGCTACTCCAGGTAAACAGAAAAAACTGTTTTTACCTTGTTCAACCTGTTCCTCTGTTGTCGACATAGCATCATTTGATGCAGTCTCGCTCTTTTCCTGTAGTGTTTGACTACTAAGCTCTTCTGACAGTTCAACAGACTCACTATCAATGTGATTTTCCGCAGTATTTTCCTGTGTGCAGATGGCAAGCTCTTCATTAGGAGTTTGCTCTCTTGATTTTTGTTCACGTGCTGTGGAATTTTCAGCACAGTTTTCTGTGTTATTGCTACATTCTTCGGTCTCTTTTTCTGAAGCTTCCTCGTTTTCTTCCAGTATTCCTTGCTCTATTTCGTCCTGTTGCTGTTGTTGTTTTTCGATTTGTTTTTTTAGCTTTTTCTTCATTTTCTTTTTCTTGTTCTTGGATATTTTTGTTGACGTGCATTGCTTTGAATTAAAAAGTAATAACAGCTAGTTAAAACTATGAAATACATTGATAGAGATTTACTCTGCCCACCATTTGCAAAAACACAAACATATCAAAGATCTTTCAGGATAAACGAGGCTAGAGTATGGAAAATGCTGACGTCCAACCTTAGGAATGTAACTGAATTCGGAAAGTTTACAGTGCGACCACACGAACCGAGACCACCCAGACAAATTTTGAAATTAGTAATCTTAAGTCGAGATCTTAACAATAAAATAGTGCATAATTATAATTGACCAGTTGTTTTGTACCGCCGAACTGCGCGCTGTGTCGAGAATCTTTGATGCCCAAATGCTAAAAATGAATTGCCGCGTTTGGATAAATCAATCCAGAAGGTATTGTGGTAATGGCGCTGAAACTCACAAATTGTACATGAAGAAGTTTTGAATTTACATTACATTGGCACTTCTCAACGAGAAATAGCTGTCTTGTGTCTCTCTCAGGTATGTTGGAAAGCAAACATGATCAATGCCTTTTTATTAATTCTTCAAGTTCTGATTGTTGAAACAAAAAAATCAACAAAGAAGCAAATTGTTTGCTAATAACTGTATAAATACATGACAAAAGCGGACAAAGTTGGCGGCGAATAAATTAGATGCATTACAGTCGCACAGGAGGATAACACATTCCGACGTGTGATAAAAAAATAGAACTCTCAAAAGAAGAAAGTTAACATTCAAAACAGAGAAAGGAATTTTCCTCCTTTCTTCAAACGAATAATTCACTTCAGTTTGCTCCCATTTTCACAACTCAACATCAAAAATTGTGTGGACAAAATAGCACTATTTTCTGAAAAACAACAGCGAACTTTCTGCACCGATCCGCTCGTCTCTCTGGTTGTGTTTACTTTGTGTTTACTTTGTCATCAAGTGACCGCCGTAATTATACAGAATGTTCATGTTACTTTATATGACACATTGTGACTCGGCACTTGTTTTGTATTCTGTAGTCCTTGGACTATTAGCTGTACTTATTCAGTTTTGTTTTGTCTTTACTTCGGCAAAGAATATGAATAAATATTGTCGCTTTAGTTAAAATGTAAACGCTGTGGAATTTTTCCAAGCCACCACCGCTGTTTACTTGAAGCTTTATTAGTGGTCAGAATAGCATGTACAACATAATAACAACAACTTATAAAATCCCTTTGTCTTGATTCTCTCTGTTCCCTACTATACAGGATAAAATTTGAAGCTTAACTGAAGTCCTAAACTAATTGTGATTTTCTCGAGACACAAGGTGTCAGGGGAGAGTGAACAAATTAACAAATCAAAACTCTCAGATTTTTGAAGAATCACTCAAATTGGAATGAAACCAGAGAGAAATTACCGCTTGAATGAACATAAAAATGTCTTCAAAAAATGAAAACCATCTTTGTTGACAGCTCTGTCTAATCACCGAAACAGCAAATCGCTCGCGGCGCCAAGTTTGCATGAAATGATCATCACTCAGGGGCCATCACGTTTACTTTGGATTGTTCAGAACTTCTTCACTATACTGGCTTTGATTCCGGCCAACCCACACATTGTCATAAAATTTTCCAGCTTGATTTATACAAACGTGATAATTCTTCATTTTTATCCTTTGGGTAATGAAAAATTTATGGATATCAAAGGTTCACAAAACATCACACAGTTCAGAATTTGAACTGGTCAAGTATAATTTTGCGCTATTTCATTGTCTAGATCTCGACTTGTGATTGGCTAATTTCAATTTGTCTCAAAATTTGTCTGGGTGGCCTTAGTTCGTGTGGTCGCACTGTAAAAGAAAGCTTAAGATGCACTTCCAACACGCCCAACAAGTACTGAATAAGTAATTCCTATATGTAGTCATATCTATTTGTATTAGTCTGTAATTTAGTCTGTTATAATCTGTAATTTTATTTAGCTTTGTCTCTGCATTTTGTAATACATTTTGGTTAAACAGGGCTCCACTTAAACCAGCTCCTGCTGAATGGACAACCTTGTCTAAATATTGTTTATAAATAAATAAATAAATAAATAAATTTTAACCTTAGCTAACAGGACACAGTCTTCTGTATGTATACACATCTTCTCCCAAGTTGATAATAAACTGCATTATTACATGACTAAGATATAGTCAAAGACGGCCAATAACTAGATTAAGCCAAGAGAACCACTTAAATGAAAAGCCCTGCAAGACCTGTGAAATTCTAGTAACATTTTGCAAGACCCATAAGTTTTGAAACACCATTTTCCAACCCTAACAGTCAATTAAAGGCCCATGTTTACCCAATCTGCTTTGTGCGCCCGGGCTGATTTTCGCACGGATGGAAAATCGAAAAATCGACGTGCCAGCCAATCATAACGCTACATTGAACAATCGTTTTCATAGCTGTTATTTCGTAAGCCTGTTGTATTTCCTAAATTTATAGCACGTTTCATTTCATAAACAAAGAACATAAATTCATGAGTTAAATTTACAGATCTGATTTCATTTCATAAACTTAAGCTTATTAGTTGTTGGCAGAGTTAGTTGATTTCATAAATTTATGACCTGTTTGCAAAAGAAGTTGATTCATAAATTTATGTCTTGTTTGCAGAGGTAGTTGATTTCATAAATTTATGACTTGTTTGCAAAAGAAGTTTATTTCATAAATTTATGACTTGTTTGCAAATGAAGTTGATTCATAAATTTATGACTTGTTTGCAGAGGTAGTTGATTTCATAAATTTATGAGTTGTTTGCAAATGAAGTTGATTTCATAAATTTATGACTTGTCTGCAAAGAAAGTTTATTTCATAAATTTATTTTTTGTTTGCAAAAGTATTTGATTTCATAAACGTATGGCTTGTTTGCAGAGGTACTTGATTTCATAAATTTATGACTTATTTACAGAGGTAGTCTTTTTCATAAATTTATGACTTGTTTGCAAAGGAAGTTGATTCATAAATTTATGACTTGTTTGCAAAGGAAGTTTATTTCATAAATTTATGACTTGTTTGCCAAGCTGATTTCATGCCATAGATTTAAGAGTTGTTTACATGTGCTGTACTTGGTTCAAAATGGCAACATGTTTTGAAGAACTGTTAATTAAGTTGATAAATTTAAAGTAGATATTTGTTCTGAGATATATTTGAAGCATTTGTGAACAACAAACACCTCTTTTACAAAAAGTAATTTTTATCTGAACATTTTAAAACCTTTAAAAGCCTTAGATAACCAAGAAATGCTAAATATGTTTAATTACCTACTTCCTTACAATCAAGATTATAATAATAAGCTTCATGTCATTTGTTAATGAACATTCTTATAAGTTCTTCAGTAATTAATGCAGTATATTATCAATAAAGGAAATAACATGTGGCTGGCTTCTGTTTATCTGTGTTAATACAAAGGTACAAAGTAAAAAGGTACAATGAGCATCTTTGGCAAAAAATTGCTTGTTCATTAAAAATACAGGGTTTGCAACTTGGGGACATTTACATGTTAGTTAACTGAAAAATATTATAGTTTTCGACAAATAGATACTAAAATACAATAGTGCAAAAATGCATTTTGGCAGTTATACTTGTTCATTGAGTCCAGTCCAAAAGCCAATGAGTGAATTGTATGCCGTGTCTACATGCAAAATTCTGAATCATTGTTGGCCATCTTGATTCACCCACGTGCTTTTCATGTATGGTAAACATAATGAGTAACCACTCCATCAGGTAAATCAAAATGGCAGCTTTTGAAATAAAGGAAATGTTAATTGTTGGAGAATTTGCGTAGAAGTGCTTCTGTTTATTAGTTCACAGATTACCTATTTTATAGGCAGACAATATTACTCTCTTGACTTGAGGTAGGGTTTATTTCAGATTTAAAATCACACATAGATCGAACGATTGTTCTTTGCATCCCGCAGGACGCGTGCCTTGAATTATTGTGTCTTTGGGGATTTTTATGTGCCAGCGACGCAAGACGCAGGGGTAACAAAATAACTGATAACATACAGTGCATATACAAACCTGCATTACTGAAGCTGGAGCTGTGCTAACTAAAAGTGAAAAAAAATCTGTGATTAAACAGAGTAAAAAAACAAATATGATATAAGAATTTTCACTAACATTCTAAAGGCCCGGACGCACAGTGCACCTTTTCTTACAATGTTGCGCCCAACAAGATTTTTTGTGGTGTCACATGATGCAATTTGTTGCGCACAAAAGTAAAACTTGATTCTACTTCTGCCACTGTTGTGTGCAACATTTCAAGAAAAGATGCACTGTGTGTCCGGGCCTTGAGCCTAATTTACTGAAACATGATGGTATATTAATGAGGTTCATTAAAAAAAAATTAAGTAAAAATACAGAAATTCTCTACTAAATGATGGTACAATGAAACATCGTATTGCCATAGATTGTTTTTCCCACGAACGGCAAAGGATTATATATTCCCCTCAACATATTCGTCTATGTAGTGATGACTCTGATTTTTCCAACAAATCAGAAGAAATGTGCCAGTTTTTCAAGAAACGTGGGTACCCTGATTCTGTTGTTAATACGGGCCAACAAGGTGCACAACAGATCGACAGACAATCAGCACTACAAATGCCACAGAAGGAAGAGAACGAGAGAATTCCATTCACCCTCACTTTCCACCCACACAACAACACAGTCAAAAGCATCATTTTAAAAAATTTCAAATTATTCCAAAACGACCCCGAAACTGGCAGAATTTTTTCACAACCCCCACTAATTTCGTTCAAACGTGACAAAAACATAGGCAACTTTCTAGTTACGAGCGCACTGAAATCTGACGATGAACCGGGAACTTTTAAATGCACACGCACACGATGTAACACTTGTCCTTTCATTCACAACGCGGACAAAATAACAGGACCCAAACAATCTATTAAAATCACTGATCGTTTTACATGCACCTCCGTAAATGTTATCTACTGCATAACATGTACTTTTGCAAAAAAATATACATTGGCGAAACAGGGAGGAGACTGGGCGACCGTTTTCGTGAACATCTCCGAGACGTTGAAAAAAATGACAAAGACGCATCCAAACCAGTCGCGCGCCATTTTAATCTTACTAACCATTCTAAACAACACATGACAATCTGCGGCCTTTCCCTACACCAGGGTAACCAGGGCGCGACAAAAGCGCTGTCCGATAGCCCGGGGCTAGTGAAGTGACCCGTCGGGCTAGTGTCTTTTTGTCGGAGTTTGCCCGACGGGCAAGCGATATTTGTTGCCTTTTCTCATCATTAAGTTAAGAATTAAAATAAGAAGTGTGTAATAAACAGTTCTCTAGTGAAAGTGAATGTGAGGAACATTTTAAAAATGTAAGAAAATATCAACGGCGAACAAAAGAAATGGAATTGAATGATGCGTTTTCGTAAATAATTATAATGTACAGTAGCGGCCGTAATTGTGTTCTCACTCCTCTGCTTTTAGGTCTTTAAAATCACTGTTGTTTTCATTGTATTAAGTTCAAAGTAAACCAGTTAGGATCTGTCTTGTCGATTAAGACCGTTTTCTTTAAGCAAGCTCGACAACTTGAACATTTCCCGACACAGTTGTTGCGTTAATTCATACGTTACTGAATAGATTGTTTTTTTCCACGAACGGCAAATATTTTTGCCGCCTGCCATTTGCCATTTCCATGGGAAAGTGAGTAGTTTCACATTTCTCAAACTCATGAACATGTGAATTGACTTCGATTTTTCTAGTGGATTTATTTTACGATTCCAGGAAAAGTAAGGATAATAAACTGCAAGCTGCCGTTTGCCGTGTACGCTTAGAACGCCGTGCGTAATTTAATCTCTTGATACTCGCAAGCAAGTCACGTAATATAAAATGTGTTATTTTTGTTGTATCAAACTTCCGAAAGGGCTTGCAAGATATTTTACGTTATCCAAAGGCTAAAGACTTCGAATAAGAGTACTAGTATCATTAATCAATCGATCATAACTTTCATAACCAGCGCAAAAGTAAGTTTTTCTCGTAATTTATAATTTATTCTGCAACATTCGCCGTCGGGAGCGAACACAGTTGGAGATTTTTTGCCTCTTGGTGTAATATTCATCCGTTGTTTAAATTTGTTTGTTTTTAATAATTAACTTACTTTTGGGCTAGCTTTTCAGAGCTCCGGGCTAGTAAACTAAAGTAGCAGCTTGCCCGAAGGGCAAGCTGATTTTTTCATTTTCATCCCACCCTGGTAACACAGAAAGCCGTAAAAACCTAGAACAAAAAATCACCTTTCAAATCGGCACTCTCAAACCCCACGGTATCAACGAACACTTTTCATTCAACTAATTTACATTTGTTTTTCACGTCACTAAATTTCCACCAATAGCGTAGCTCCACCGCTTACTATATAAAACCACACACTACCCACAATTCCTTGATTCGCTCCGACGAAGGGCTAGCGCTCGAAACGTCAGCTATTTGAATCTTTTTACGGTGGTCAATTTACCTTATCGACACAGTCGATAAAACTAAATTTTCAAATATTTTTGCCGTCTGCCGTTTGCCATTTCCATGGGAAAGTGAGTAGTTTCACGTTTCTCAAACTCGTGAACATGTGAATTAACTTCGATTTTTCTAGTGGATTTATTTTACGATTCGAGGAAAAGTAAGGATAAAAAACTGCAAGCTGCCGTTTGCCGTGTATGCGTAGAACACCGTGCGTAATTTAATCTCTTGATACTCGCAAGCAAGTCACGTAATATAAAATGTGTTATTTTTGTTGTATCAAACTTCCGAAAGGGCTTGCAAGATATTTTACGTTATCCAAAGGCGAAAGACTTCGAATAAGAGTACTAGTTTCATTGATCAATCGAGCATAACTTTCATAACCAGCGCAAAAATAAGTTTTTCTTGTAATTTATAATTTATTCCGCAACATTCGCCGTCAAGAGCGAACACAGTTGGAGATTTTTTGCCTTTTGGTGTAATATTCATCACTTGTTTAAATTTGTTTGTTTTTAATAATTAATCTACTTTTGGGCTAGCTCTTCAGAGCTCTGGGCTGGTAAACTAAAGTAGCAGCTTGCCCAAAGGGCAAGCTGATTTTTTCATTTTCATCCCACCCTGTCTTTAATTATTAATCAATAATTAGAGCAGTTTTCAATATTGAGTGTCGAAAGTAATTTAGCAATTGGTTTGGTTTTGCCATTGCTTCATGTACAGTTCGTGATTGGCCAAAAAATTTTGTGCCACTTTCTCGACCAATCAGAAGTAAAACCAAAACCAATAATAATCATTGTGACTTGCTTGTACATGTTTTCCCACGCTTGGCTCTGGCTACATGTGTATTTGCTTCAAGCTATGACTGGTTCATTGGATTGTTTATGACTGTTGTGATTGGTCAGAGTAACAAATTTTTTTTACTTCGGTTTTGGTTTTACGAAACTCAATTGGAAACCGTTCTATTATTGATGATCTGAGCTTACTTAAGGCAGGTGCATACACTCCTGCTTCTCTTGCTGCTGCTGCCTCAGCTGCCAGCTGTTGAATGTGTTTTTCACTCACACACAGTAAAATATTCTCAGGCTTAATATCAGTGTGGATTATTTTACATTTAGTGTGCAAGTAGTCCAGCCCCTGTAACGTCTATAAATAACAAAAAAACAAAAATGCATCACTTGTAAACAGCACTCATCTTTTACTATTGAAAACATCAAAAAATTTAAATGAAATATAATAAGATATGGGTAATAAGAAGGGCTTATCCTTGCAGACTAAAATAAACTTAATGCCTCTTGCACACTCAAATAATGACTTTCTTGTAAAATATGTTAGACTCCGCAAGATGCACAGTTTATGTCCAAAAAGGCATTTATCTGAAGATGGAACATTATATCAACATTATTTATGCTTGACCAGACTGGAATGCAAGATGAAATTTATCTATCGCAAAATGGTGATCATATGTGATAAAAATTGACTTGCTTCCTCCTAAAATTTCAAAAAACAGTTTGCAGTCCCTTTCGGAAGGCCTTTTCTCAGAGTGATGTGGTGCAGTTTAGAGGTGACAGATACAGCGTGACATGTCTTAAGGTGGCTCGACTGGGTTTTTTGGCGACATAACATCCCAACTTAGAGCGGCTGATACTCCACTGTCTGTGCTCGGTCAAGCAAGCTGCTTTATAACACTTAAGATGAAATGAACTTTCCAAAAAAGTAGATTTGATTGACATCGATGTTACCACATGTAACAACGATCTGATGACGTCATGGTTTTTGCATACTAGTAATTTTCTCAACATCTAGACCTAAACTTTTAAAACGACTGTATGCCGCTTATAGTATAGATGTAAGTCTTCAAGACTGCAAAGTTTTAAAAAATTGGGTTGAATATTTTCTATCAAATTACTTTCTGTTAATTCGTCGATGCCAGCGTTTTCCTGACAAATTGAAACATAAAAACCAGTCGAGCCACCTTAAGAACAATATACAGCAGGCAGACATAAGCTCTTCAGTAAATGTTGAAGAACTCAAACATAGCAACTAAGTGCTATTAATTTACGCCATGCATACATGTACTTTTGAATTCTTGTACTAACTTAATTTTCAGGGTGAGCAAATGCAAACCCTAAATATGTTTTGGCATTTTAACAAATGTTTAAGGGAACAGAAAGAAATCTTGACATACCTGTTTTATAATACTCTTGACTTGCAATATAGGTATTCCTTTATAACTGGACTTTATTATTAATTTTAACAAGTTATGACCTAACACTTCAAAAACCATACATATATCTGTGAAGTCAATGTCAAGGAAAACATTTTAAGAATGTACATGGATTGAACAAATACAAACAACATACATGTATGCCACCAAATAGATTTGACGAGTGTCGAAATTGTTGACAGATCATCGGCATGGCGACAAAGACTAATTCTTGAAGCTTGGCATTCCGTGCGTAACACGAACGCTATAAACGAACACATAGCGCTTCCAAATGTTTATAATAACATTAAGAATTTGTAGAAATAATTAAGAATGCTCTAGAGACTTTTGTTTTCACCTAAAAATATTCTTTCAAGGTGCGATTTAATATTTGCATGTATCTTATACCATCAGGACGCCGTTAGACATTTGCATTTTTATCTCTTGCTGAAGAAGGCAACAGTAGTTGCCGAAACGTCCAAAAACAACATTTTTAGCCAGTGTCAACTTTTTAATATCTTTTTATTTTTAACATACATGTATACAGAGATACACATGTATTAATGTACCTTATTTGATGATTCATCAAATTATATGCGTCAATATTTTACAAGCTGTGCAGTGTTGTTTTTTTAGCCCAGCAGGGGAAACAAAAATTGCATATACAATATATACAATTGTATATCAATGCTATATACTCAGGAAGGGCCACTGGTTTACGAACAGCGATGTGAATCAAGGATACGAGAGCCATTTATTCCTACAATTTTGAAATCGTCAGTTAGTTGGACCACATGTTTATACCCAGTGTGATCTGTGTCAGCAGTGTGAACCTGAAAAATAAGAATTTAATCTTCATTGAATCTTATACATTGACTTTCATAAATCAGAAAGGAATCCCTTCACAATACCAAAGGCTTCCCTAAACCATAAGGACAGAGAACAAAACTTGGTCATATAGTCACTCTGTTGAGTAGCCATGCACACATATGTTTTGTTATTTATCTGCACAACTAAAAGAGACCATCTGATAAAATAATTATTGCGCCTTTCTACTCAGTCAATAAGCACAGTATTAGAGCTGTCTTCAACTGAGTATTGAAAGCAATTTAGCAATTACTTCGGTTTTGCATTGCCATGCTCTGTGATTGGCTAAAAAATATCGCTCCACTTTTTAATCCAATCACAAGAAAAACCAAAACCAATCGATCGTGACTTGCACGCATGCATTTTCCTGTGCTCGGTGACTACTACACATATTTCATGAGTTCTGATTGGTTCATTGGATTGTCTGCCTCTGTTGTGATTGGTCAGAGTGATCACTTTGGTTTTGGTCTTACAACACTCAATTAAAAACTGCTCTATCCTGGCATCTACTTATAATTAGATTTTCTGAGATGAGAAACTCCTTACGGTTCTCAGCAGTTTCATTTCATCTATTGCAGTCTCTGTATAATGGGCCGCACTTTTCACAATCTTCAGTGCAACAAACCGACGATCTCTGGAAAGTAAATTCAGACATTTTAATGCTAGTGTTGTTTCGTTAAACAAGAAAATTTTCTCCACAATGTCTCTCTCCACCCAAGTATATAAATGGGTTCTGGCAATGTTAGGGGTAACCCTGCAATGGAATAACATCCCATCCAGAGAGGAATATCTATACTCCTAGTTGCTTCATGCTACAGAAACCATGTTAAGCTCCTGCCATGTGGAAATGCTGTGGCTTGTGTGCATCATCACCTTACCAAGCAGTCAGCAGTTTTGTCCAGCTGTGGGTACTGTAACAACCATACAGTAATTCAAAATGATCGACAATTTTCATTAACTATTTTTATGTTTTTGTCTATAAACTGAGTGAGAACTCTTGTCCGAGAAGAGGTACATCTAACACAGGGATGTAGCTAAGAGCTGTCTACTGGCTTATATCAGCAGCTGAAAGAGAACTTATCATCAGCTGAAATTTCATAGAATTAAGAAAACAAAGACTTAGGATGATTTTGAAGGTACATAAGCAAGAAAAACTATCTGAGCCTGCAACGTTTTTTCTTAGCTTCACCCCTGCTAACATACAAGACTTACTTGAGATCCCATGCAAGCCACACAGTTGAAAAGTGGCCCCATCCCAGTTTTCTGATTACACTGTAGCGGTTGTTAAACAAATCACCTAATCGTACAGGGTGATATCCTCCTACACAAGAAAGAAATGAAGGATGATCATGGCAGTCAGTTCACTTCCCATCTTTAGGAACAGAACGGAATGGGAGTAAAATACTACTGTCTTGGCTGAATGTTGCGATACAAGATGTTGTAGAATTTATTGAATCATTGCTATCTTGCTTGACTGCTTGTTTACAAGTTGCTCATCATCACATGAAGTCATTTATCGATTTGTGGTGGGAAAAAAACTTAATCTGAGACACATATACCATCGGTAGATGATTTAGCATCACTTTGTGATTAAATAATAACATCATTTTCTGCACTGGGTTTACTTCTTCAGGTTAAAGCCAAAAAAATGTTGTACTTAACCATATTTTCAAATCATACTTGCAATTGGCTGCATCAAAAAAAGTCTGCCTACACTCAGTGTTCTCCTTATCAGGCGGTAACAGGTGAAATTGACCGCTTGAAGCAACATATTTTACCGCCTGCAATCACTTGGAGGTTTTTGAAAGTGTTTATTCTATAATACAAAATTATTGTTGTGTAAGGAATGAATTATAAAGTTGTTGTAAGTTGTTGTACCTTTGAAGGTCGAAGGTGTGCATACGTGAATTTACCTAAAATAGGTCTCTAAATGAAGGAAATGGGGTTTCAGAGAACATAGCTTTTCCCCCTAGGAAAGTGAGCCTCAGGCGCACACTTTTAGTAGGAATGCTCCTTTACCTGCTGAGCTAAATTTAGGGAGAACACTGTACACTGTAGTTATTGAATTCTTACTCCCCATCTCCCTATTTACTCCAACCTTCACTTTTCAAGAAATGGCCCTGAAAACTACAGGCAGGAAGAACTACAGATCTTTTTTTCCTTAAATTTATCCAATCAGTGATGGTATTTCGGCAAAAATCACTAAATAAAGGACATGTTTAAATGAAAAAATATGACAATGACAGATCTGAATGACACAAAATGCAAATTTGCTGCTGAATGGAACTTTGCATAAATGCAGTAACAAGATATTTTTGTGGTGAGTTTTTGGTTTCAAAATATTACCATGCTGAAGAATAGTGCACTTAAAATGCTATTCCAGCCTAACAGCCCAGAAAAGCATTTTAATAGATTTTTTTTTTTTAATTTTCAGAGAATAATACACTGTTGCAGTTTAGAGAAAATATAAAACAAAATAATAAAGCTAAGATTGTCAGAGACACAATAGCTAGCTAAATTAGCATATATCATGAAATTTCAGATTATAAACAACAGCGCCAAATAATAATTATTGTGAGAGCAGTAAAACGTTTTGAACATCATAATTAAAAAAGGTTGAAGATACTGGAAGGTTCAAGTGAATTAAACATTTTTTAGTGAAACATACAAGCTCTATAATCGTCTTATTTTAAGATTTTGGTATATATGTAAAAGTTAATGAAACAGATGAAAAAAATCTCTTTTAAATTCGACAAATATTTAAGCTTAAGCTTACTCCGTTTGGTGTATTCAAACGCTAATATACCACATTTCACCTCAAACAAAACATTTTTTCACCACCTAAAAAAAATCTTAGAATATCGATCATTTTCTGAAAATAAATTTTCTCTTATGGTTTGATAACATTCCCTTAGTGTACTTGTGGATTTAAACAATTGCAGAACAACTGGATCGAGTTTGACAATTCAAAAGCCTCTGCTCGACTAAAAAATTCCTTTATCGATCAGTTTCGTACGTCAATTTCAAAAAACAAATTATATATTTCCAGACAATGATAATTGGTCGTTTTCTTTTAAGTATGAATTCTAATAACATCTTTTTCAAATCGTTTTCATAGTAGCCGAGGTTTTTCCAGCTTTACCTTTTTAAGCTTAACTTAAGCTTAAGTTATATATGAAATTTTTTTCACTTGTCATTTTGGATGACAAACCGCGGGATGGATCGTCAAATGCAGATTAAAGGAAGTTTCCAGCTAATTTCACAACAATAGAGTAATGAAGAACGAAATTCGTCTAGCTCAGTGGGCAAGTTAATAATTGTAGCTTGGTTTAATTTAGATCGCTGTCTTTGTGTATACAATTCAAACAGATTTTAACACAACAGCACATTTTAAAATGCGCACAACTACAATAGATTACCTTTGATATAATCTCCCGCTTCTTCTTGTTCTTCCTCGTCTGAATTTTCGTCTACTTCGTAATCCTCATCGTTAAAACTAGAAACACTCCCGCTAAAGTCAACATAAAATCGAGATGATCCGTCAAATCTTAGGACGTCATAAAGACTTGTTCTAAGTTCTTATAAAATGAACCATACGCTTACCTTTTCGGCTTCGACTTCGTATCTTCTGGCCTCATGCGTGCTTTCGGAGCTTTGTACCTTTTTTTCTTTGCTTGTATTGTCAAAACTGAAACGAATCATGGTAAATCAGTGATTAAAATCTCTGTTGCAAAAGGAAATACCTTTAAATCTAACCTTTCCGTTGCATTTTCGAGTTCATTTTGCCGTTTCTTGCTGCAAGCTAGCGACAAGTTTGTTGAAATTTTGGGTTTTTAGGCGCGCATGTCAGCGCATTGGGAATGCGGGCTCATAAACGTAAACAAAAACGTGAGCGCGAAATTTGTACATTTCTTAGTGTTCAGAGGAGTGGGGAGGGGGGATGAGATCAAAACGACATCGCAATTCAGTCTAAACCGGATACCTTTGGGACCAGGTTTAGATGTCCGTCTTAGAGAGGTGTCCGCCTTATAAAGAGTTAAGTTACTGACGAACAAGTGAAATTCGGCCAGAACCAACCAATAATTGATGTCCGTCTCTGAGGTGTCCGTCTTTATACGAGAGTTTACTGTACAAAACTCTGGGTTTATATTATAATACTGATACAACAAAGCAAACAGCCTGTGAGCAGCGAACGGACAGATTTTGGGTTCTCTCATAAGATCGGTAAATTCGGCAATCAAATATGAGCCGACATATTGGTTGAAGATAGATTATTCTTTTAACACAAAGAATATGATTTAGAAATCCACTGGTTGATAAACTTGATAATTTATAATTCACATCCTAGCCAATGAGAGCATTCAGCATATTGAAAGTTCCAATGAAAGAATAAATAATGAACAACGTTGATCGAGCTGAGGCTTTTGCGTCACAGCGGGAACCGACAAGAAAGAAAGCATAATTAAATGCAGCCTTCAGATTGAATTGATTATTTCGCTGCAATATATACGGGCTCCGTATTATCGACGTACCTCACTTTAAAAAAACATAATCAGCGGTACATGCAATGAACATGATTTATTTTATTGAAAGACTCGAAAAGCCGTTCAAACGCTTACGTTCTTTATACAGTAAAGAACAGAATCGAGATTCGAAAGCGGCGATCACTAGAAAGATTAACCGCGATAATTAGATTAAACTTGTCAATTTAGTCACGCGAGGTGTCTTGGAATCCGCGTTATGAAAGAAATGATTACTTTAGCTTAAAAAAGTTGTAAATTTCTAACTAATATTTTCTTCGCGGATATAAATAAAACATGAATAGAACAAACTATGTCGACAGTTATTGCATAGCATTTTGTGCGCAGTGCTTTGATAAAGCAATCTTCCGTAACCTGGCCGTCTCTCGTTACATTCAGGTCAAAGTTACTGAGCTGGGCATGATTTGCAGATAACCGCAACATGAAAAAGATAAAATTGTGTGGCCTTTATTCCCTTTGATGAAAATATTAGCTCGGTCTCTAGATTTGCGTCAAAAGGAAATAGTCGCTAAATGTCACCTACAGATTGCACTTTAGTTCGAAAATCAGCGTTCTAAAGCACTCGTCAAGTGCCTTATGCTATTTCTTTTTGAAAAAAATCTGCTTTGAAAAGAAAAACGTATTGTAACTCAATGTAAAGAACAAACTAAGGATTGTTATTAAATTATCGATGCAAAACATTTGAGCTATTTAGGTAATTATTTGTTGTTGTGAGAAAGAAAATTGCCCAACTGACTTAAAGTTATAAGCCGTACGCAAATCGATCGTTTGATTTTACGTTCAGCTGAATGTTCGAAAAGTACACTGGATTAAACTCCAAATAGAAACTTAACATTCCAGTGCAAAATGACAATGTTGTTTCAAGATTCGAAGACGTTATTTCTCTTCGCGCGCTTGAATGAGTTCGTCAGTAAACATACTAAATACTGATACACATCACAACTGTCTTACCTTTCGCGCGTCGAAATAACGGCCGAAAGAACTTAGCTCGGCGAGTAATTTCTTAATAGTTCTGTTCCTAAAAGCTCAAATTCTCTGAATACCAAATGAATGAGCTTACAAGCGCCCCGTGTCCAGGTTTATAGCATTATTGCAGTTTGTTTTTGTTTGAAACGAGCTCTGATTGACTTGACAAACAAAAGTTTCTAACATGATCCTTCAAACGCTCGAATGGTCCTGTGACGTTCGGATAAAAATCTGACAGTTCAAGTGTATACAGAGCCAGTAATGAATAAAATGCTCTTCAATGTATCAGTGGGCGGCTGATAAGAAAGAGTGCACAGAAACAAAGAATCCTACAGACATCAAAAGACTTATTTAGATTTGAACAAAGTGGACTTGGCTGATAAGGCTCGTAAAACGAGCGATTTTTGCAAGAAAGTTTTACTTATCAGGTTAATTGTTTTAAATTGTTTTAAATCGGTAAAAATAAAAAACCATTGTCGAAGGATATTGCATCGGAAGGCGCGTGGGAGTATAAAAACTGAAAAGGAAATTTGTTTAGTTTCTAAATTTTAAAAGTTTAATTTTTTCCATTTTATGTGGTCAAACTGACGTCAAGTATTTGTGACGTCCTTGATTTTAGTGATAAAACATTCTCGGAAATTGATTATAATTCGAAAAAAGGCGAGGCTGTCTGTTCAATCTTTTATGGGGTACGGAACAAACTAGTAACGCCACGGATATGACAAACACAAGCTTCGTTTGTACCGTTTACATTTCTCGCTCCGATACTCGCTTGCCTCCCGTCAGCGGTCTCTACTAGTATTTCTTAGTAGTTTCATTTCCTGCTCATAATCTGTTCTTGACATTATATTTCCCGTGGTTTTACCGATTTTTTTTCTTTTTATTTTTTTGAGAAATGAAAAATGACAGGGGCTTATATCCCAGAGAGCTAGCCGTTATCTCCGTTGCAAACCAATCGAGCCTCCCAAGGAAACTGGGTTAGAGTGGGCGACCCAGACTCCATAGCAAGAGGGGAGGTCGGAAACAATAAGGGAGGGGGGGCTCCGCAGTGAAAATTGTAGAGACTGAAAACTTTTTCGGCCCTTTTGGTCTTATTATTTGGACAGATATGAGGGGGGAGTTGGGGAAGGGGACTGGGCCCCACCCCTGGATCCGCCACAGAACAATCCACTGAGCATGGTACCAAGGGGGGGAGGGGGGGGAGATGCCCTTGGACCCCGGAGATTAAACGTTTCCCTGCTCGGATCGGAGCCCGATAAACATTCGACAGCAGGGATTTTAAAACGTCCATTTTTTTTATCATGCCACGCACAGTTTAAAAACGAAAAAGGGTTTCAGGAGAAAATAAAAGAAAATCAGATCCCATATACAGGCAGATTTTTGCTCATTTATTTGAAACAACAACAAGAAGCTCTATTTGCTTGACCATAATCGTTACAGTATTGCAAAAGCGTACGACAATATAGAAAATTTCCTAATGTTTTATTTAACCACACGGGATCTAAATATCATGTTTTTGCCTTGGGACTATTAAAAAGTCAGTTATAAAGTAGTCTCTTTAATTTTGTCCTTCGATGAAACGCAATGGCATCAATCTTTGCGGTATCCATACCCCTCACATTTGGGGCAACGACGGAGGACGTCGACCAGACCAATCCCCTGGCAGTTTATACACTCAAGAGGATGGAAAGAGGACTTTACGATGGCAGCAGCCCAATAACTACCGACTGCACCCCCAACAATGGCGAGATACGGTCCTCCAATCACTAAGCCAAGAGAGGCTCCGAATACTCCTCCAAAATAACCCGCAATAACTCTAGGCATTTTTGGCATTCCATTTTTCATGGAATAATAAGGACCCAAAATACGCCGATCAAGAAGAACACCTCCGACACCTGCCGGAATTGCTTCCCCGGCCCCGGCCCCGGCCCCGGCCCCGGCCCCGGCCCCGGCCCCGGCCCCGGCCCCGGCCCCGGCCTTGGCTTTTACAATGTAGCCGATGAAAACGCCTGCTGCAGCTTTTGCAGTTTTCTCATCTATGAAATTCATCCGGTTTTTCGTATTAAGGTATCCTCTAGCGAATTCTATTACGTTAACGAGATGTATCGGTTCTCCTACGATGGCGATCAGGAGAAATTCATTCTTTTCTGTGTCAAACAGAACAGCACTCTTGATCTTTCGTTGGGATGAGTTTTCAAAGGCTTTTTCGGCATCTTGTAAATCGTCCGTTCTACTTGCAACCCTCGGTTTCTCATCTTCCTCGGTTTTGTAGTCTGCCAGTAGGTATCTTCCAGACATATTTGCTCGCTTGCGACGTCTAAAAAATATACACCGTTAGTGACGTTAAGTAACGCAGTAAAGCCGTGACGACTGAACGCAGTAACGAGACGACGTAAATTTAATCTCATTGGACAGAATATTTAAACAGGATTTAACAAATCCATGGCCCACTTTGACTTTTAATTGGCCAATCTAAATCCGTCAACGTTATTTACAGTAAACGACCTGTTTAGAGGCTTAATCCGAAGTCTAACGCGCTAACCATCAGTATCTTGCTCGCACGCGTTTTCCCGCGCGTGGCGCCGCCGACATGTAATTGCTTCGAGCTCTGATTGGTTCATTGGATTGTTTACGACTGCTGTGATTGGTCAGAGTAATTACTTTGGTTTTGGTTTTACGACACTCAATTGAAAGCTGTTCTAATTATAAACAAGTACTTCTGGCTTAGATAGCGCACTTGGTTGGGATACTCTAGAACACAGACGTTTGTTTAATCAGAGAGTCCTCTTTTACAAGTTTCACAATGGTCTTGTTAATTGTAAACTTCCTGACCAGGTTCCCGGGGGGGTACTCAACAAAGTTTTGTACGGGGATGCTCCGCCCCGAGGTCCAAACCCTTACCCTTTCATATACCGTTTTTGACAGAAAAGGTACCCCTTTCATATACCTTTCATTGAAAATGGTACCCCTTTCGTATACCTTTCATTGAAAATGGTAACCCTTTCATGTAGCCTTTACGTGCGTCTGTTTGATATATTTTGAAAGGCCCTTTTTATAACACTTAAATGGCAGTTTTCCCTACCTTTTTTTATACTTCAACTAGTGTTTTCGCTATCATTTCCTATTCTTCGTGAAATCCCTATCCTTTCATATACTTCAACTCGTGAAATCCCTACCCTTTCATATACCGCCAGCCTAAAAAAGGTACCCCTTTCGGGCGGAGCATCCCCGTATAGTCCATTATAGGGAGTACCCCCCCCCCCCCCGGGACCAGGTTACATGCTCTACTTCCTCATTTACTAGGAGACATCGCTTAACGTATCAACAACAGCAGTCAACTGTATTAGCTCACAGCTATTCCTTCTTCCCAAGAACAATCAAAGTCTGGAACTTACTTCCTTCAGAAATAGTAACATTTTTATCCTTAAATAGCTAGCTCTGAACAGTCAGCCATGCCAGTTACAAGATCTCTAAAAGTGCCATGGCACTAACATAGGCTTTAACCGCAAACCGACCCACCCAGTATTATAGAAATCTATTTGGGTGTAATGCAATAGACCCTATTCATAAATGGCAGCCGATTTATTTATTCTTTTATATTCATGCTAATCAGCCCAACTAGCCTCATTTTAGAGCAAAAATTCTTTTGAATTTTTCACATGCTAACGAGGCTAGTTGGGCTGATTAGCATGAATATAAAAGAATAATAAACCGGCCGCCATTTATGAATAGGGTCTATTGATTCTAAGTTCTAAGTTCTACTGTACCGGCTCAAATTCGCACATTAAGATTTACACAATAGACCTTTTGTTCTAAGTGACGCTGCCGAAACCACGCCGAAAAGTTCGTAGGTGATCGTACAAACTTCGGCTTGACAACCAGAGCGCGTGCAACTTTGTGCTCACAAATAACTCTTTCGAAAATAGACTCATAAAACTGGTTCGGTCTTGGATTTTCATTTTAGTTTTGTAGAATGTTTGCTCAGACAAGCGCACTTCAGCGCAAAGGTGTGACTTTTTAGGGAGGTGTGATTTTTTTTGCTTCAAAACACCATGTGCATTCATGAATAAAGATCAAAACACTTATTTACCGATAAACAATTATTTTCCTCGGCGCGATTCACCTCGAAACTAAAAGCCGCAGTAAAACTAACGCAAAAACAAAACGAGTTAAGTGCTTTCTAGTTTGTTTTCCTATGAACGTAGCTGCCGTTAGCCTCGCAAAATAGACTTGCAGGCATGATGTCAACGAATAAAGCAACACATTTACGTAACAATTATGTACGCGAATTTAAATGATTTATAACTAAGAACGAAGCTCGTTTAAAGGGGCTATGTCGCAAGGTGAGTCTGCGCAATGAGTTCCTGTTATGTGACGTCACCTTACGTCACACATAACAAATTTCTATTGTTCCCTCCCGGATCGCGGCAAGTTTTATCGCGCTTCGTGTCGAACCACGCGAGGTAAACAAACACACGATCAATTTCGCTTTTAAATTCCTCCCCAACTTCCACCACTACTGGAGGACATCGAATTTTTTGACGGTACGACCAACAAATCGCAGAAATAATTTAACAAAAATCTAGCCAAGTAAATACTCTAACTAATTTGTAAACTTGAGGTCTATCCTTCCACGCAATACGACGGGATGGAACGGATTGCAGCGAATTCGACAGTAATGGCCGCCAACTTGATAAAAAGCCACTGGACGTTTTTCAAGTTGTTAGTACCCAGTACTCTCCCGCCATCCTCGCGACATAGCCCTTTAAAGCCTTAAGAATGCAACCAATGCGTTGCTGTTAGAGGAACGCTTATGCCTCGCTGTTGTTAGTTTTGTCGTGTCAGTTATAACTCTATACCTCCCCACGGCGAAATTTGCCACTTAGCTCTGTCCCGCCATAGATTCATCGGAAATTTTGAATACATGAATTCTCTCTTGGACCACATATAAATTAAGAAAAAAACATTGCAAAGTTTGAGTGATCAGTCCGATCACATATAGGGGGTATGATTTTATGTGTTCAATGGGTAAATCGTTCCGAGGATTCAATGGATAAATGTGGATTCAATGTGTTCAATGGATAAATCTTTCCAAGACCATTCTGGTGGCTAAAGTTCTTTATCGCCATTAAAGTCACGAATAACTCTTGTTTGTCTGTCGTTTATAGAATGGCATCGGTTTTTGGGTTGAAAAAGACTCTAAGCCACGCACCGACTGACCTCCTTTAGGGGTTTTATTTAAAATTTCCCAGAAGTTACAAAATCATCAAATCGCACAGTGTATACGTCTAAAAACAACTTTTATTCACTGTACATTTTATCTACATATGAAAGTCGACAGTCGACAGTTCGTCCATCTATATCCACAAAGTTTTAAATCAAATCTAGAATACAAGCATTCTAAACATTTATAAAAGCTTTGTACAATTTTCTTCTACAGTTTTGTACACAATAGTCAAATCTAAATGATTATTGTACATAGTCGATACTCGAAGTTATTTTACGTATGCAGTCATGCATCCAAAACGAAATAAATGAAAGTAAAATTAAACGTAATTGGTAAATGAATTATTTACTGAATTTGAAAGCTCTGTTCACATGTCTCGGATCGAGTGAAAGTCGCTTTAGATCAACGGTTTACTTCTTAAAATTTCTTTGTTTCTCTCAATGTTGTGTCTTCTTTTTACGTGCTCGTTAGCTGGATTAACCGGTTTCCTTTTAGCCGCCAAACCCGTACAGCGTGCGCCCTTGACGTTTCAGCGCATATACAACATCCATAGCGGTAACCGTCTTCCGTTTGGCGTGTTCAGTGTACGTAACCGCGTCGCGAATCACGTTCTCCAAGAAGACCTTGAGCACTCCTCGCGTCTCTTCGTAAATAAGGCCTGAGATGCGCTTCACGCCTCCTCTTCTCGCCAAACGTCTAATAGCGGGCTTGGTGATGCCTTGAATGTTATCTCGAAGAATTTTTCTGTGTCGCTTGGCGCCTCCTTTACCCAAACCTTTTCCACCTTTCCCACGACCAGACATCTTTAGTTATCTTGTTCAAACGCTTTCACTGACTGAAAAAACTTAAAAGTAGAAGACGCGAAGAAATAGAACATTAAATTGTTTCGCCAGCGCTTTTATGCTCTTTTTCGTAATAACCTCGTGTTTTATAACAAAACGCTGTTTCCTTATTGGTTTGAATTTTTGCACCTTTTATAAACTTCATTGATAATTGAGGTTTCACTAACGCAGTGAATGCACATTCCTGTAGTTTATTGTCGTCAATGTGATTTTTCACAAGTTCACAATAAGGCGACAAAAACCGACACAAAAGGTAAAAACGTTACTCAGTGGAATTCAACCATATCGGTTTTTGTCGCCTTATTGCGAACTTGTGAAACGTCGAATACACATGTACCGACGTATTAATAAATCTGCAAATAATTCATACATGAGAAAGGTCGACATTTAAATTGGACGCGATCCAACACCAAAAGTTCCCGAAATTCCGATACAAAATCGAAAGAAAATAAATTCCCGGGGGAAGAATTCCCATACATACATACATACATAATCTTTATTTACCCAAATAAAAAATAAAAAAATGACTGTTGACGGGGTCATCGTCAAGACGAAATTTTCAGAAATTCTAACCATACAGGAGATAATTACCCATAGGCTCCTTAACCACACTAGAAATTGGAAAGGAATGGGAGATTCGTGCGCACGCGAGAAACGCGTGGATGAGTGCGAAGCAACCGCTTGAAAGCCGGAAGGCAATGGGAGATTCGTGCGCACGCGAGAAGCGCGTGGAGGAGTGTGGAGCAGCCGCTAGAAAGTGAAGGGGAAGGGGAGATTCGTGCGCACGCGAAAAGGGCGTGGAGGAGTGCGAAGCAGCCGCTTGAAAGGGGAAGGGAATGGGAGATTCGTGCGCACACGAAAAGCGCGTGGAGGAGTGTGGAACAGCCGCTAGAAAGTGAAGGGGAAGGGGAGATTCGTGCGTACGCGTGAAGCGCGTGGATGAGTGCGAAGCAACCGCTTGAAAGGGGAAGGCAATGGGAGGCTCGTGCGCACGCGAAAAGCGCGTGGAGGAGTGTGGAACAGCCGCTAGAAAGTGAAGGGGAAGGGGAGATTCGTGCGCACGCGAAAAGGGCGTGGATGAGTGAGAAGCAGCCGCTTGAAAGGGGAAGGGAATGGGAGATTCGTGCGCACGCGAAAAGCGCGTGGAGGAGTGTGGAGCAGCCGCTAGAAAGTGAAGGGGAAGGGGAGATTCGTGCGTACGCGTGAAGCGCGTGGAGGAGTGTGGAGCAGCCGCTTGCAATTGAAAGAGGGAAGGGAATGGGAGATTCGTGCGCACACGAAAAGCGCGTGGAGGAGTTTGGAGCGTGATGAGAAAGGGTTGTTGAAACCTCCCTTCCTTTGCCCTTTCTAGCAACTGCCACGCGGCTAATGCAGAGCAAAACACCCTCACATGTATATGTATAGGACGTATAGATCAGAAAACAGATGCCAGAACTAGAAGCATGACAAAAACGGTGGCCGTGTTGGCAACCCCTAAAGTTCAGAAATAACAGCAGACAAAATGTCGGCCAAAAAGTCGACTGGTCATATTGTTTCCATGCCAAGAAAAACGTTGCAATATGAATCGCCAAGAAACGAAAGGATATAATTACAATGGCCGTGCCTGACAAAATATTGGAAAGAGTATAATCCCAGCTGTACAGTCAGCCTTGCTATATTAGTTCCTTCGTATTTATATAAAATTTGCTGACTAGATCTACCAGGATCCGACGCTTTTGCATTGTCCATTGGCCCTTACAGATAATTCCAAAGTGTTCATATTGTTTCTTGTCTCTGATCGTCATGACGCTGTTAGGCCCCAAAAAAGTCGGGGGAAATGAGGACGCAGCAAAAAATCGGGGGAAAATCAGAACGCGTTAAAAACGTCGGGGAGATTTAAAATTGAAAGCGTACCTAAATGGCTCTTAATGGGCTCCGTATGGGACTGAGAGGAAATTGATGAAGCCACGAGAGACTCGGGTGAGGGACATCCCGTGGGGTGATAACACGTTCATTAAGTACAGCGACCCAACAAATTGTTTTATGCGTAGTTGCACATGTGGGTTAATTCGCGCATGGCTAGGCCGCTAAGCCATTTACGCAATAAGCCAAATGATTGCGCAAGCTTGGAACTTTTTAAAAGAAATTAGGTAATCGACAGGAGAATAGTTCTTGCAGAAGACCTGCAAAAGAATACGGCTTAAAAATGGAATCATCGCCTCAAAATACAGATTCTAAGACAGCTAAAGGTACCAAGCGTGCTGCGGAGAAGGATATAGATGACGACTACGTCAAAAAACGAGAAAGAAATAATATTGCGGTACGAAAGAGCCGAATGAAAGCTAAGGAACGAATCGAGGAAACCCGGCAAAGAGTCGTGGATTTAGCAAAAGAAAACGAAGAATTAAGAAACAAGGTTTCTTTACTGCAAAAGGAGTTGAACGTTTTAAGATCTCTGTTTGCTAATGGCGGGTTAACAGTTCCTTCGGAAATCAATGTTCAATTTACGAACTCGAACAGTGAGAACCAAGCAGTGGTTTTGACCGCTGTCACGACATCACTGGCTAACGGATCACTTGTGCAAGAAAATCACGGCGCAGGTAGCGAAGTGCTGGAAAATGGAATAGCTACACATGTCATCAAGAAAGAATCGTAGCATCTGGCGAGCGAACTTCGTAGTTAATAAGGGTAGAATCTACATAATGAAACTTACAACTTTGAAGCTTGCTCTAGAACTCGTGTATAATTTTTATTGGGAGGTACATTATTATGCGGATCATGTTAAAAATATTACTCATTGATGTAATGAACTGACTTTGACGGCTATATTGCTGATTTTTTTCTTACGATGCTGTTAGGTCGAAAGCCTTATTTATAGAAGTTTGTTGAAAAATTAGGTTAGTTTTTAAAGTTGTGACATGTTAAGGTATAGTTTTAATAGGTTATGTTCTGTATTTCACAGAAATGCAGACGAAGTGAAATAATATGTATCAGTGATTCATTTATATGAAATTTATACTCTATTCCCAACATAAACTATAATATATTATAAATAACTGGATGTAAATTATACTTTGTCTTAGTTTTTTTTTTTTCAATCAAAAACATGTTAGTTTTGTAAGACAATGATTTCAAATAACTGTCAGCAGGTTTTATTTTCCTTGGTTCTTCCAAGAGCTAACATTGCATTTGAAATATTTCCATATAAACATTTGTTGTATAACAGTTCATAGATTAGAAATCTTGATAATTTTATGAGCAAATGAAATTGAATTGGTTTCATTGTTGTTAGATTAAAAATCCACAAATCATACAGCATGGTATTGAAGTTGTGCAATAATATATTATTGTCTAATTTGACCCCACTGTCAAGTGTCAACACTTATAATTTATTCCCAGGATATTTTCAAAATTGCGTAACTTTGTCTAACTTAGTGCATATCAATTTTTTCCCTTAGACATTTTTTTTTAGTATGGTGGGAGGGTCTGATTGTAGATAAGTGTTTCCTTTGAAATTAAGCTGGAAAAACATGAAGATGAAAAAAAAAGTCTGCTTGCAGGCTATCAATCAATCGTTTTATTCATAGTATCAAGTTACCTTATTACATTCATTGTAGTCGAGGGGGATAGGAAACCCTTTCGGGCTTTTGCAAGAGCCCCCAAGTTAATTAATAATGATTTCCGTTTACAAATCAGGTAAGCGGAAGGTACGACACACTATAAAGATATAAAATATGGGTGTGAGGAGATATGAAATTTATCTTATGAGTGTTCAACTTGATATCTTGTGAGTGAGCACAACCAACAAGTGAGATATCAAGTTGAACACCATAAATTTCATGTCTTCAAGCAGCCATGCATTATTTTGTGATATAAACAACACTAATATTAAGAAGTTTTGACCAACGTTCCAAAGATTTCCGAGGATTTTTGAAAATTCTCTTAATACTGTTCGAAGGTTGTACGATCGATTGTGTAAAATACCTGTTTTGTGGTATCAATTTCGGATTAATTTGCATGAGTGAGTTTTTCAAAAAGCTCAAATTGCACGAGCCACTTCGACTTGAAAAAAAACTGACTTGTAAAAATACTCAGCCGTATTACACAACTTCACGCTGAATAACCTTTACCGGTATTTATTACGCAGAATGGTAAAAAAAAAATCATGTTTTTTGGGATCTAGGAGCCACTGGAAAACTAAACATCTGCTATAGGTGGTTTTCATGTTACGTCACGGCGGCCATGTTGGTGCACACCTACAAAAGACTTTTAATGAACTTCTTTTGTTATGTGCACCAACATGGCCGCCATGGGCTTTGTCATTTGAGTCCCACAGGACTGAAGGGCACGTGAGTGAAAACCATCTACTGTGTAATTGTCATATTTTAACTGTGTTTTGCAGATTTATGCTGCAAGTGTGCCTAAACAAACAATTCTCATAGACTGTGCTGTTTATTCTTGTTACAGAATAGTCAATCATGAGCCTGAGATTGTGTGTCAGGGAGAGGGTAGTCGAGGGTGGCAGCCTTCTATGATGAATATACAGTTGAAGCTCCTGTAAGCGGACACCCCCAGGATGCAGAAAAAGTGTCCACAACTCAAGCTGGCCGCTTACGAAAATTTGTTAAGTACAGAGTATATATGAGCTAGAGTTCAAACGGGGTTTTGTAAAGGTGGCCGTAAATAGAGCTGTCTGCTTACAAAGTGACCACTCAGAGAGCTTTGACTGTCCCATCAAACCATTGTTACTTGAAGTGGTGGATCACAGACTCTATTGTTGGGGGGGGGGGGGGGGGAAGGTTAGAGCCTGGAAACAATTTTTTGCCCCGAGTTGCATACAGGTACACCAATAAAGCAAAATATTTAGGTTTGACTCAGAATTTAGTGGTCATTTATTTCATACTTAAATTGCATATGGTAGTTGCTTTAAAACCACTAGCTGATCTATAACTTCAGTTGCTGTCTCATTTTCTGATTCAACAGTGGAAACTTTCACATACCATACTACCGGTATATAGTCAAGCTTTAATACATCCAGTATAGTAGAAAACAGAAGTTTACAGAGTAAGAGAGAGTATTACTACTCCATCAGGTCTAATTCACAGGTAAAGCTGAATATCAGGGACAAAATAATATTGCTCCTGTTATAACTCTGATAGTGACTAAGTTACATAGGATGGGTCATTTAAATGTACACCAAATACAGAACACAGAGATTATTACCAGTACATCACTTGATATGCTCATTTTTTAATTTAACACCACTTTTTTTAATGATCAAGGAGCATTTTTTTCAAATCTCTCTCCGTGGTCTGTTACTCGCCAACCAGGTGATTGATGAACAATTTGAACTCACCAGAAAAGAATTCATACTCACATTGGCCAGTGCTAATTTCCATCCCTGGAAATGATAAATGTGCCCAGTTACTAAGCACATAACATTAACCTGTGACCCAAGGCCCAACAAATGCATTGTTTTTAACAGAACCTCCACACAAAATAGAACACATTAGCCTGTGTAACATGCGCCGGTTTATTTATAGGGTGAAATTACAAGGACACTCATGCATGGGGTAGGCCCTTTCGCGTGTTCCCCGCTCGCATGTGCCCTATAATTGAACTTGCACCTGCTACACAAGCTAAGAACACATCTGATGACTTTTTTAACTTTTTGTTTCTTAATTACAAATTAAGGACATAAACAGAAACTAAGCAACTGTAACTATGAGAATAATTTTCATTTAATTAGTTACCAAAAATTATCATATTCTCTTCCTTGTTTGCAAGGAGCATTATGAGTCAATGTCAGAGTCCCAGCTTCACTGGAAAATGTCAAACTTTTTATAACAACATCTTGACTTACAATGTACATTGGCTCTGATTCTGAATTTTTTCGTATTTACATTAATTATGTACATTTTATGGTATAAATATTACTTTTCTATCTTTTGTATTTTATGTGTGAAATTTATCTGCAGCATTCTTCCATCCACAGATCATCATCACTCAATTCGCTGTCTTCTTTTGAGTTTGGAAGAGATCCCCACAGCATTATTTGAATTCCTGTATCAAAGCAAAGAAATAGTGACATTAAAAAACAATTTATGCCATAAGCTGGTCCCATGTATTTTGAAAAATTTTGGAATTCTTATAGCACCACTAATTAATAATTAAAAACTGTGATTGCCTAAGATATTCTTGCAATGTCGACTGATTTGCAATTTCAACAGATCTTAGTTCAATTTCAGAATTTATTGGTTAAAAATCCATGGATGGAAACCTTTTAGTACTCTCAGGATTTTTTTTTTTTGCTGTTCCCCTTACAAGATCTCTTGTGTTATTGGCTTAAATAACCATTCAAAAATATTCTTGGTGTTTGGGGATGTATCACGATCAGCATAACTCGGAACACAGTTGTTACAGTCTAAAACTAGAGTACTACAGGTGTACATCATTTGGGCTTTCTCACCTTTTAGAGGTATTTGTAAATTGCCTGCTCCCCCCCCCCCCCTCCCAAGAAAAAAATATGTAGGTGATTTCAATCACTCAACTTGTGTGATGCAATAACCACTGTGGCAGGTTTAGCTGATAACAGTTCATCAACTACAGTCTGTGACCCTTACGATCAAATTTAAAAAAAGAAAAGATTCTCAAATGATGACATAGTTTGTTGTTTTTAAAATTTGAAGGCAGGAAAAAAGAACACAACAACAAAAGCATATAGTTTAAAATGCAGACAACTGGCATGAAAGCAGGATACCCCATTCACCAATCCCCTCTCGGACACAGTTCTTCTGAGTCAGCATTGTTTAGGGCATTCTCCAACATGAAAACAACAATTCCTTTTAGCACAATTTAGGCAGGGTATAATTTCTGTCCTACCTGTTCAGTTTCCATTTGTAAACAGGTATAAATAACTATTTTTAGTCGGATCCTATCAAAGTTTAGAATAAAAACACTAGACCTAAATATTACCCAAATAAAAAAGCCGGCTAAAAGCTGACAGCCAGTTCAAAACAACCAGGCAATTCAAACAATTAAACAGCTGTTAGAATTTCCACGTGTTTTAACATTAGCATCATCGATTCTACAGTATGATGCTCATGCAAAACACCATTATGAGCCATAAAATATTTTAGGTTTCATACCAGTTTGATCCAATCTTTCCACGGGTGTAACAGCGCTTGAGTGAAACATCCAGAAATGACCGTTGTTGCAGGAGCGAATGCAAGACTGACAAGGGAGAGTTACATGATATCCGACGACGTTTCCGCTGAAAATTGAAACAAATACAACATAAACGAAGGTTCAAAATCACAGTAAATTACTGAATATCAGACTGGAAGAATTTTAATTAATGGACGTTTATTCAACGTGAAGTATAAAATATGATATATTTACCATCCAAGACAGGCGACATCTTTGATTCGACAATCGCAGTTATCGGTCGAATAATCTGTTCCAATCAGCTGAATAGCGCTACAAAGCAATGAACAAAAATTACTGACTCTCCGCTAGGAAATACAGAAGCGAGCTGTGTCCTTGAAAAGAGAGAGAAAGTTATTCTTAACTTACTTTTCAGGAGGTAAGTCGGTCGAGTAAAGTTCTACCTTGGTGTCGGCCAACAAAAGTGCTCGCATACCGCGAGCACAAATGTTTCTTTCGCAATATTTACACTCTAGTTTGACGACAGTTTTGGTCTGAAACGCGGGGTGTATTCTTCTTGACATTCTTGCAGTAGTTTGGCAGGAAACAACAATTTTCGCTTTCCTTTGGACGTAAAACTTCCCTCATACAAAGTTGCTACAAAATGGCCGTTCTCCCAAAACAGCTTGCCAGTTATAGCAAATACTTCGTCCTGATTGGTTGTTGCCTGGTGACGTTCACGCCTTACTTGGCCTTTAAACTTTTTAAATGGAAATTTCCCTTCATCGTCATGCGTGACCAAACATGAAATTGCACACGATTTTACATCAAGTTTAATAGCGGTTTATTTGAACATTTAAAATTTAAAACTCCTAAAAAAAATTATACTCATACAACTATGTACCATGATTTACCACTAACCCCTACCCCCAGGGGAGGATGGCTGAACACGAACCGCATGCCGAAGCTATACAATTGTGTCAGTGGGATTAGCTACACAATTAAGATTTTTTCTTTTTTGTTCCATTGTGCTTTAAGGTCACGTCTAACGTCTTCTTACTAAACATTCCAGAAGATAAGACCCTCCAAACTTTCGTTATAATCCGGAAAAGTGTACCCGCTCAGTTCTTGTCCCATCCCATGGAGTCATCTCTTCGAAAATTGTACTTAAACAGGAGCCCGGCTCCTGACTTAAAACCAAAATAATCTCGAGACGAAACATATAAATAATTATCCAGTTTTCCCTTCCGTATTTTTTCCAATTTTCCAAAATCAAGATATATTCACTTGTTTGAATCATATTTTTGCAAATAAATCTTCATTAAAGTAATTGTTGTTAAGACTCCGAACAAAGTAAAGGGGAAAAAAATTAATATAGTTTAATATGAAGTTTTCGAAATTTTGCTAAGAAGGCAAACAATTGTGCAATCCTGCCTTAAATGACGTCATCTTCAGACGTACGTCATTATGTGTCACCACAGGCATACTATCTTGCGTTTATGTGGTGTACTGTGCATCTCGCCACCATTCCGCCCCAGTCTACACTCCACGGCGGTTCGCAATACAAGATGGCGGGCGCTAGCCAGTGAGCGGAACGTTTGCAAAGTCTTATCACTTTTTCGTGTTATCAGACATTTGTTGTTGCTGTTATCATAACAATGGATGGCTTTAACGGCAGACAAATATTTTGCCTTTTTCTAACGTGGCTGAGTTATGCATCAACGTATTTACTTCGGAAGCCCCTTGGTGTGGTGAGTGAATTCTTACATGTATACGCACTTGCATGCGAGCGTTCTTGTTTCTGATGTGTAGCTCAGGGATCTTCACCCACATATTCTAATGGATTAATACATTCTTGTTAACAAGGGAACTTTGTTTTGGATTTTTGCACAGGGGAATAGGCGGGATGCCATTTTTAATATTAATTGAAGCTAAATGTCAGATGAGGTAATAACTTACTAATGACACAGCCACATCTTTTTGTTTCTATAGCAACTTTTTTAAGATGTAGAAATGTTTTTGAAAATATAATCTGAGATTTGTTGTCTATTCAAATAAACATATAGAGTTGTTTTAATTTAAGACAAAGACGTCGAATGCTGAGCTGGGAGTTGCCTAGTTGCTATCTCTCCATTGGCAACTCTCACCTTTTTGTATTAAAATTATTGCAAAATATAATGTAACATTGTACAATTTTTTCTGCTTCCCACCATCTTACATAATTTCTCCTTGTTCCCACCTTCGTTTGTTTTGGGTACCCCCTGTCACCTCTTATATATGCATTGGGTTTTCAGGAGAAAATTCTAATCATAGTTCCCAGATGGCAGTTGAAACCACGATGTTCCATTTACTATGGGTTGTTTTCACAGTATTTCCAAAGGATACCAATTTCATTGCTCTGACCCCAACATGGCTGTCGTGCACCAACACATCCTCACTTCATGATTTAAAGTTGAATGTACGTTCTAAGCTTTGTTGTATATGATTTGCAATTCTGAATTATTTTTTATTTTCTTTTGTCTCAGACTCTACATTTTTTACCATGATCTTAGACAAAGAAAAACAAAAAATAAAATAAAATAAAACTGGTTTGAAAATTTTAATACCAAAGAAAAATTGAAATCACTATACCAGACCTCACATAAAAGAAAATGCAGTCATTAAAATGAGAATAATATCCAGAAATGTTTAACTTTTTACGTGCAAAATATGGTTAAAATTGGCATGAAATTGCACCAATTTTATATTTCACTTTAACCTTTATTCATACTACCCTTACATTGTGAAACTGTTGTAGGGGGGTTTAATATTTGATTTGATTTTACATTTGTAAATTTACAGCTTTTTTGGGCCACTAAAAATACTGTGTACCACCAAAATAAACTTGAAATGAAAATTATCACCAATTTTTATTTACCTCTAGCTACAAACAGCACGTACAGGGCTAAAAATTGGTGGTCGTATGGTCGCCAAAAACGATTTAAATAAAACTGACCAGGGCCACCAAAAGTTGAGGTTTGATCGCCCGATGTGCGACGATGTTACAGAATTTCAAAATTAGTTCCATTGTAATGCGAAGTACAAAGTTAAAATAAAACTAAATAATTACAGTAATAACCCGCATATAAGAACCTGAATTTTTCAATTTAGCCTAAATAGGTTCTTATATAAATGGTACTTAAAGGAAATTTAGCCTAAACAGGTTCTTAAATAGGTTCTTAAATTTGCATATGTATTTCATCGGAATATATTGTATATATATTGCAAATACAGTATCATCTCATAATAAATCATTTATAATGTACCATGTAGAGCAATGCCTATAGGCAGTTCAGTGCAGATACAGTAAAACTATATGTTCTTTACAAAACATAACAGTTTAGAAACTCATGTTGATAACAAATTCTACAGCAACCCCACTGATAAGAACCTAACTTAAAATTTTAGGCTAAATAGGTTCTTATGTAGAGGGGGCTTAAAATGAGAATTTTAGCCTAACAGGTTCTTAAAACCCAGGTTCTTATATGTGGGTTATTACTGTATGTAGTTTATGGGACTACCTTTCTCTTCTTTTCTTTTCCTCAACTCTAAGTTAATCAATTTTAGTGAATTTTTAGTTCTGAAGTGGGAAATTTTGAGCACATGTTATCCACATTCACAACATCTAGACGCCTTTTGATTTTGTGATTGCCACTTGACTCTAGACCTACCCAGAGCTTGTGCAGGGCGGTTTTGAAGTCGCACATGTTTTCGCTTTGAGGACAGAGGGCTACATTTGTACTTTATTTTGGGATGGGCCACTAAAAATTCGAGGAAACTGGCCCGACTGGCCGCCAAGCACTGGAGTTCATTTTTAGCCCTGCACGTAAAACTTTTTTTAAATACTCGCCAGGTTGTAGATGAAGAGAAAAACTGTAAACCTCTTTGTGTTGTTTCTAGGTCAAGGCAGATCTGGCAAATGTGTACAACCTGTCAAGGACAGAGCTGGGGTTTCTGGACACTGCACTTCTCTTACCTTATGCTCTCATGCAGGTATTATGCTTATTGGAGAGGCGGCGCTTATTTCTTTTTTGACAAAAACAACAGAAAATGTACAATTCGTATAGTCAAAACAAAAGTAATTTATTATTAATGATAGTTTGAATAGTCTGAATATATATATTCGCCATTATACCTCAATGTCTTCAAAGAGATCTTGCATTTGAAGGAGTGTGCTCTCACATGGAAATAGCTATTGAGAAAAGGGGTGCTAAAGACAACACTCAAAGGGGGATGCTTATTAGAATTAGGAGCACGTATTGAAAAAAGGGCACTAAATTGAATCATTATTGATCCTGAACATTCTTTGAAATGAGTCTAAAATCAGCCTGCTTCACACACTGTTGATTTCACGCAGCTGTTTGAAAAAAGTCCATCACCTGATCAAATTTTTGTTGACCGCAAACCATCCATTGCAGATCATTTTAGCATCTCTTGGTGATAAATATGGACCACGGATAGCACTGACTGGCTGCCTTTTGGGCTCTGCTTTATCAATGGTAAGATTAATTTCATTTTATCACAGAGTTGTGGCCCAATTATCCAGATATTGCTCAATCCACCAGATGTGAGAGCTGGAAATACAGTTGAGCCCAGCCCAATGACGAGCCAGCTAATACAGCTAAGTTGTTATTACGGCAGAGCTCTCAAGCCTCACGCATACGAATCCAGTCTCGCGCTCTCACGCTAAAACTAATATTTCTCACGCATTTAAGGTTTCTGATTAAAACAGTTGATTTTGAGGTAGAAAATTGCTGCTTTAAGTAAGTACCTGCGTGAATTAACTATATTTCTTGATATAATTAGTCCCTGTTTCCATTGTACTCGCTTAGAACTTTTTCCAACAGTGAAAAATTCTCATGCAGAGCCAGCGTTACACCAGTCAGTGGGTATAATGAATATTGCATATACCTGTACCGTGCTGACCGCCGGTAACATGACAATGGCGGATATATATTATAGTCACTATTTCAGCTCCACTACACAGTAAACAACATGACCAAAAACCATTAGGTTAATTTATTTTGGCGGTTTCGGCCAAGCACCAGGAACTATAACAATACGTTATACTACAACCTCTTATTACATTCAAGTATACGATACGTAACATGATACAGAGCTGAGCGACAGTTTACGAAGATAGTACTGTCAGACGGAGGCCAGAAAAAATCTGCCGGAAAAAACCCCAATGGGAAAAAAACTCGGCAGGAAATCTGGGTAGGAACCATGGCTCAAGCTCTAAATAGCCCGTCCTACGAAGCTACATGAGGGACGACATACTTAAAAATAAAGTAAAATAAAATAAAAATAACGTTAGCTAGACTGAGGTGTCGGCCTAGAATGATATCCCACATAATATTCATCTCTTATATAGCCCTCCCTCATGCACATGCTCATTCCACTGGGCTAGCCCCAGTCTCCACTGCTCTCGTGCCGCAGAAATATTTCATTTCCGGCTAATTCGTATCCACTCAAACGCCAGAAATTCCATTTTAAAGGGTCACATTTCTGCTCAGAATAACGGAGAACATGTCCCAGATCCCCCTAGGGAAGTGACGCCTGCGGCGTCACAATCGAGGGCTACACCGTCGAAAAACTCACTCTTTCCCAGCGAATCAATTTGAGAGCTCTGTTACGGCCACTCTTTCTTGGTCTAAACAAAAGCTTTAAACTGTAGACCTTGTCTATAAGGCCAGATTTAAGTAGACCAGTAGTGGCCAGATTGATAGGGGCTCTACTGTCAGTAGTAGTAGTGAACTTGCCATCTAGGATGTCCAGTGAGGTCAGGAAAGGGGTATTTGGAAAAGGGAAGTTTTTAATAATAATTTTTTTTAAAAGGAAATCTTTAAGGTACAGAAAGATCTTCACCTTTTTTTGAGACACTTACTGCTACCCCTAAAGTTGTACTAAGCCATGAATTTTAGCTCCTAAAGGCAAAATACTACCATATCCCCCCTGTACTTTGATTTGGGAGTGCCCCTAAGGGCACCTCCCATGGGTCTTGTGTCTTGTTCATGCCCTTCCTGTTTTGGTTGCCTATTCGTACAAAAATTTATTTGTCTCTCTTTTGTTTTGTTTGACTGTATAACTAATATTTGTAGAGAACCTAATAAGCTGTCAAAAAAATCTTGACAGTTACCCAGTTATTGGGTATTTTCAAAGTAGTCAAATTTATAAAAAACTTATGGTTTTGGTTTCAGATTTCTTTTGGTTACTGGAACAGCATAGTGATTTTTGCAATTCTCCTGTTTTTGAATGGTACAGCACAGGTTAGTTTTGTCTCTAGTAATTATTAGTTTTGTCAGATCAATAGAAGCTAGTAGTACGGGCATGTATATGTTGTGTAGCCTGCGAGCAAGCTCTCAGGCAGGTACTGGCTCATGGTAGGGGTTTAAGGAACAGGGAGGGGAGGGAGTTGGGAGGAGATGGCAATTAGAAGCGAGAGTCTAATAGTGACCCTGTCTGCTTAATAGAGGTGACCGCTTAAAAGAGGTCAAGTTTACAGCAATTATGGGGAGCGCAGGGTGGGATGAAAATGAAAAAATCAGCTTGCCCTTCGGGCAAGCTGCTACTTTAGTTTACTAGCCCGGAGCTCTGAAGAGCTAGCCCAAAAGTAAATTAATTATTAAAAACAAACAAATTTAAACAAGGGATGAATATTACACCTAGAGGCAAAAAATCTCCAACTGTGTTCGCTCCCGACGGCGAATGTTGCGGAATAAATTATAAATTACGAGAAAAACTTATTTTTGCGCAGGTTATGAAAGTTATGATCAATTGATCAATGAAACTAGTACTCTTACTCGAAGTCTTTCGCCTTTGGATAACGTAAAATATCTTGCAAGCCCTTTCGGAAGTTTGATACAACAAAAATAGCACATTTTATATTACGTGACTTGCTTGCGAGTATCAAGAGATTACATTACGCATGGCGTTCTACGCTAGACTTGCCACAAGTCGACTGCGATCATGCGAAGCCCCCGAGAGCGCGACGAAGTCGCGAAAAGCTAGCGACGAAGTCGCGAGAAGCGAGCGACGAAGTCGTGAGAGCGAGCGAGAAACGAAAAACGGACTTTGAGAAAGTCTACGTTCTACGCGTACACGGCAAATGGCAGCTTGCAGTTTATTATCCTTACTTTTCCTCGAATCGTAAAATAAATCCACTAGAAAAATCGAAGTTAGTTCACATGTTCACGAGTTTGAGAAACGTGAAACTACTCACTTTCTCATGGAAATAGCAAATGGCAGACGGCAAAAATATTTGCCGTTCGTGGAAAAAACAATCTATCCACGGCAGTATTAATTAACGCAACGACTGTGTCGGGAAATGTTCAAGTTGTCTAGCTTGTTTAAAGAAAACGATCTTAATCGACAAGACAGATCCTAACTGGTTTACTTTGAACTTAAAACAATGAAAACAACAGCGATTTTAAAGACCTAAAAGCAGAGGAGTGAACACAATTACGGCCGCTACTGTACATTGGTCTACATTATAATTATTTACGGAAACGCATCATTCAATTCCATTTCTTTTGTTCCCTGTTGATATTTTCTTACATTTTTAAAATGTTCCTCACATTCACTTTCATTAGAGAACTGTTTATTACACACTTCTTATTTTAATTCTTAACTTTATGATGAGAAAAGGCAACAAATATTGCTTGCCCGTCGGGCAAACTCCGACAAAAAGACACTAGCCCGACGGGTCGCTTCACTAGCCCCGGGCTATCGGACAGCGCTTTTGTCGCGCCCTGGAGCGATTTTCGGGGATTTGTAAAGTGACTTCTTAAATTATAAAAGAGGATGACTGCATAACAGAGGTTTAACTGTATTCATTTGTAACATTATGTATGTTGTAGTTAATTTTTTATCTCAGGTAATTTTTATTTTTCCATTGTTTTTGGATATGGTAATATATGCTAAATAAATGAATTTGAAACAAAGAAAAAACAAAAATTACCTGAAATAAAAAATTAACTACAACATGTACAATAATAATATTATTGTTATATTAGTCAACAGCTTGGCCTAATTGTGTGAAGTCACTGACCAACTGGTTTTCCAACCAACAAAGGACAACTGTGTTTGGTTTATTTGGTACAAGCAGCTTTGCAGGTGGCATATTGGGGACGGCAATGGCTGTGAGTTACATATTTGTAAAATTTATATAAATAATGATAAATAAAGAAAAATGGTAGTTTTGTTTTGTCTTTGTCTCAAGCTTGTGACACAGTGAGCATTACTGTTTACATCTTTCTCATTTCATTGCTGAGCTTAAATTTACCATCTTTATTATTTATGAATGAATGAGTTGATGACATCTTATGTAGCACACAAATCAAATGTTTCATCATGATGGTGCTTTACATACACATGACACTTTCGACATTTCTGATCCAGCAGTATGCAGGACGCATGTCATGTAATAATATGAATTCAATTAAAATGGCCTTTCCTACCACAAGTCCCTTGCAGCTCAGTGATAAGAACATCTGACTGATGTAAGTAAGATAAAGGGTTCAATTCCCATCGCAGACTTGCCACACTTGTGGCAAAAGACCTTCCGTGGGAGTGGTATCACATTTCTGGAATATTATTGAATGAGCAACTTGACAAAAACCAGTTTAAAAGAAATATATATTGTAACTTGTGATTGCCAGCATCCCATCAGCTGAGTGCCCAGGTGGAGGTGGGTGGGAGGTCAGGGGGGGGGGGGGGGGCTTGTTTGTAGTATAATCTGCCACTTTACAGATGCACAAAAGAGTACAGACTAACTTGACCCACTGATAATTTAAATAATGGTTTCATGCAAAAAAAAGTGCAATTTGTAATAAAATTATTGATTGAATAAGCTTGTTTAACACAGGTCCAGTTGCAGTCTTTCTTTACACCAGATATGAGGTTCATCTTTTTGATCCCGTCCATGGTCGTGGTAAGTTTTATGTTGACTTCAAAGCGTGTATTATATAAACAGTTAATAAAAGCTCCTGTGAAGGGGCACCCTCAGGAAGCAGAAAAAGTGTCTGACTGAAGGTGCTGGCTGCTTACAGGAATGATTCTTGTAAAAGGAGAATTCAAACATAGTTTTGTTAAGACAGCTGTAATTTACAGTAAATAGAGCTGACTAGTACTTACATTGTAGTATTGAGAGTCACTGTCCTCCGTCTCAGAGAGCTTTGACTGTATGTATTATCAAACTAAAAAAAATGTGTTTTATCAGGATTTTCATTGCTGAGAGGAAGAGAGTAAAATATATATTGTGCAATTACAAGATGGTCATATCAATGAGGTTGTCGTTAAGTCAAACTGGCCATTCATATATTATATTCACCAACCCCCGTATTCACCTTCCTTGCCGCACCCCCCGCCCTTACCATGGAGCTTGATCCACCACCAAACAGCCAAGCAGTCTCATGCTCCTTTAATATTTACCAATTGTTTCTTTTCCAGGGTGGTGTTGGCATTTTAGTTTTTCTCTTTCTTCATTCTCCTTCAGAACTTGGGATTTCAGAAGCTTCCAAGACCGTAGGTAAAGTACATAATTTATTATGTGATTGCGTTCCACGAAGGAGACACATCCTAATTTCAAGGCCAAACTGGTTTGACAATTTTGGGCTATGTATGAAAAGACCCAGATTTAGATCCCCCCCCCCCCCCCCCCCCCCCCTCCCCCCCTCCGAGATTTTTTAGGGTGAAATGTTATAATCCTTACTTCCCCACATGTTCCCCCACGTGCATTTCTTTCAAACACACCTTACTAAACCTTTACTACTATTAGTTAGAATGAAAATGAAAGCAATCTAAGGAACCTGTTAGAGAGTGCTTACAAGTCACAAGTCTCTTGTCCAGTGGTTCAGATGTAGTTAGTTGTTAGTTTCTTTTGCTGAAAAAAGAGGTATGTCTTTTTAAGAGACACTCTCCCTATTCACCGGGTGAGACGTGGCGGGAGGTCGAAAATACAAACACCCAACTATATCACCCAGAGATACCTTAATGTGTACTAGTAAATGTGAGAAACTTATTTTGTTGTGGAGTTTAATATTTTTTTAGAAAATAATTAAAAGCTCAAGACGGCCCGATTTGCCCAAAAATCACAAATTCGACTTCAAATACCGAGGAGTACAAATCGATCTCGCGCACACGCGCAAAGCAAAATATTATAATTATTTTCAAAACACTTTATTAGGAAGATAATTCTGAGCTGTTTGAGCTATAATTCGCAATTATAGCGCCTTTATTTTAATTTTGGCAGCTTTGCAAAAGTTGGTAAAATTTCAGATTTTAAAAATACCGAATTATACACTTTTTTCGAATTATTAAAAACACACTCGGTATAGCTCGTAATTCCTTCAAACTTTCAAATTAGCAAGTACATGAGTTGTATTTCAGCTGTGCATAAAAATTAGTCTGGTAAAATTTGATTGTGAGGAGACCGGCTGCATGTTATTTGACCTAAATTGGGCTAAGCTTACAGGCAGAAATGTAAACATTCGGTACCGACTTTTGTCTAACCAGCTATACAATCGTCCCGAAAATTATGCAATTACTCTAAAGGTTATCCAAATTAAAAAAGAAACACTTATTTTGCAGCTTACCTGGATTCTAGGAGGATTTGCGGTCCTGTAATTTTGTATTTGTTCTGTTCGAACCGGGCTTGATGAAGAACCCGTGAAGAAACATTTCCAGACCATTGTTTAAGGCGTATTCCATCCCTGGCAAAATTCTCGCTGTTAACGTCCAATTTTCTTCATGTGCATTTGTAGTGACTTTTATATGTATCTCCTCAAGCTTTTGTTCTGATAATTTTCTCGGTATCTAAAACTTTTGAGGGTGAAACGTGCTAATTTCTGGGCGAGCTGAAAGGTCCAGCAAGGCGCCGAAATGACAACTGAAATATGATCGCATCAGTGCCTTGTCACGCAATACGTAGAGTATCATTATTGTAACGCGAGTTAAAAACACGATTTCTCTTTGAAAACATAATAAATAGAGGATAAAACATAACCTCGTATTTTTTTCAAATATTATAACTTACTAAAAAGAAATATTTCTGATTAAAACATGCGCGTATTTGTTTCAGCATTTTCCGCAGCCCAATCTCGAAAATGAAAAGCCGGGAAAACAAGTTTTGATAGAGTGCTGATTTTGGTTCTGTGCAGAAGAATTGGTTTGTCATAATTTGATTCCGAAAACTAAGTTCGCTTACTGAATGTCACAATTATTGGGAATGACTGTTTTGCAATTGTAATAACAATTTCTATAGTGAAGCTACGCACGCAAAAATAATTGTGTTGCGCACTCCTTCGTTTGTTGTCGCAGGTGCTGCGAATTATAGTGTAGATTTACGCACATACCTCTCAGCCTGTTGTTTTAAAAACAAAGCCCAAATTGAATTGAGATTGCACTGATAAAGTGTCAATATTGCGATAAAAGTTGGGCACTTATAGTCATCATTGAAGGAAATAACTAGAATCAACTCGTAACTTTACTGTAACTTTCAAACTATTGATGCGCGTTTTGAAAAATTACATCCTACCCTAACATAATAATGGCCAATACCACGGCGAGATTCCTTCAAACTAATAGAGGTTTTAGACAATAAAGATTGTAATCATGTACAATAACAAGACAGATCTGTGTGTACTGCAATTCGAAAATCGGTCTGTTTTAAAGTACCTATAAATTGATTGTCAGGGCAGCGCAGCCGCTAAAAGTTCCCTCAGTTGTTGTTTACGCTTGTTAGAAGTTAGGGTTATATTTTTGATCGAGACAGTGAAATGGAGAAAAGTTGTTCTTTCAAGCGGTTATATGGCGGCCAGTGCGGTAAGGATCCACGCAGCAAGAAAGACGGTATGATTGTTCCACTTGTGTCTTGCGAGAAGGACATCTCTAATCACAGGAGCTCCCTAAGGGGCCGTCGACATATTCACAAGTTCCCCGCTTAACGTCCACTGCTACTTGCTCCAAATGCCCGCACGCTAACGTCCAAATCTCGACTCTCCCTACCCCCCCCCCCCCCCCAAACGTCCAGTGGACGTTAAGCGGGGAACTTGTGAATATGTCGACGACCCCTAAATTTGATGTCCGCCGCCTCCCTCGACACTGAGGTCGAGCTTATCTTGGCAAGATCGTCGATCTTTACCTTGCCCTCAAACATCAATGACCTGGATATTTGCTCGGCGCATCACTCTTCCTTGGGCATTGGTTGGCGAAAAGGTTCATCGCGCTGCCGAGTACCAGTTCAGCTGTCGAACCATCTGCAAAAGTCCCGCCCTGCAGATCGCGGCATCAGCAAACAGATTTCGCAGCATATTCTCAATCTAACAGGAATATTTTCACCTGTGGGATCAGGTAAGCTATGCTACACAAATTTATTTTGAAATTAGGGACGGACCATTATTTTTCTGGAGGGGGGGGGGGGGGGGGGGGGGGGAGGGTGGGGGTGAAAAAAATTGAAAAAAAAAATGTTTGCAGGGCCTGAAAAGACAAAACAAATTGTTTGAAAACACGATATGTGTAAAAAAAAAATGTTTGCAGAGAAGTCAGATAAGTTATTAAAAAATATTAGTTCCAAATCTGAATATTGCTCAGTGATGATTCTTTCCATTTGGCTGCACAAGACAACTCCTTCACCTTGCCTTCGCAAAAAGCAGCCAAAAAAACTCTTCGCTGTGCCAGGGCTAAAGGTCCGGGTTTTCATTCAAGGAATGCCGCTTACCTTGCCATTTAACGTTGACATTCTGTCCGAGAAAAGGGCGAGTTTCAGAAGTCTGTCATCTTCCTGACGATATCACCATCAAAGCTAATGGGTCAATAACTGTTTACAAGCTAGTTATTTGGAGTAACCTATGGCGATGGGAATCATTTTAAATCAGCAATGTGCGTGCCTTCACCGCTGGTACCACAGCTAGGCCGGGTGGTACGAGTATGATGATGATGGCCTGCGGGAACAACGTCAAAAAAGGATCATCCCCCCCCTCCAGAAAATAAAGGTCCGTCCCTTGGAGGTTTCATTCTATTTATAGTGGTCGCTTTCTTAAACTAATGACATTTCTTTCATGTCGATAGGAATTTGCAGTGAATGTAGATCAACTCTGTATGAACGAACGAAAATCGCGCGCCAAGACCCGAAGACTTCTGACATCACCGAGGGTGTTCGTAATATTTCCCTGGTATGTATCGTATTGTATTTACCTGGGTACGTGAGACAAGGCGCGCGGCAAGGAAGGGATAAGATAGATGTTAAATTGGCTTCCTACCATGTTCCCGCTAACCGACGCCCGCCGGGGAACTTGTCTGTAGTTTCCGCTGACCGCGACGCCCTGGGTACCAAAATGGGCAGTCAAAGTCTCTAACGCGATACGCGCAGTAAATTTGTATTACTTTTTATAAACATTTTGAACATACATTTATAGGCTGCGTTTTGAAACACTCTCAAACGTTTTTTCCCATGTCATGTTATTTTCGGGGGACTGGGGAGGAGCGACGCTGAGCCCCTCCTCATATGATATTGAAGTATACAAAACTAGTTTGCGCGTAAGTGGTTATAAGTAAATATCACTTGAAACAAAGTAGCCGTTTGCGGAGCCATAAAGTTGTAGACGCTTCGTTTTCTCAAGTTCTCCAAACTAGTGTCGGTTGTAATGAACCGTTTTGATTGCATTTGCTGGATAGTTTCTGTGTATGTTAAAATAGTCTGGCATTTAACCATTATCAAAGCGGCGGTTGTGCAAAATAAAGACACTGGTGAATAAAAATTATGCGTCATAAAATTCCCCAACCACCTCCCCACTTTCTCCGAGTGAGGAGTAAGTCTTGCGTTACAATATAACGCTTCTGCATATTGCGAGACAAGGCACTGTTGCGATCATATTTCAGTTGTCGTTTCGGCGCCTTGCAGGACCTTTCATGTTGGCCAGAAATTTGACCGTTTCACCCTCAAAAGTTAGAGATACCGAGAAAATTATCAGATACAAAGCTTAGGGAGATACATATAAAAGTCACTACAAATGCACGTAAAGAAAATAGGACGTCAAAGGCGAGAATTTAGCCAGGGATGGAATACACTTCAACAGTGGTCTGGAAATTTTTCTTCAATCCCGGTTCGAACAGAACAAATACAAGAATTACAGGACTGTAAATCCTCCTAGAATCCAGGTAAGCTGCATAATAAGTGTTAATTTCAAGGGGATTTTGAATTTGGATAGCTTTTAGAGCAACTGCATCGTTTTCGGGACGACTGTGTAGCTGGTTAGACAAAAGTCGGTACCGAATGTTTACATTTCTGTCTGTAAGCTTAGCCTAATTTAGGTCAAATAACATGCAGCCGGTCTCCTCAGAATCAAATTTTACCAAACAAATTTTTATGCACAGCTGAAATATAACTCATGTACTTGCTATTTTGAAAGTTTGAAGTAATTACGAGTAATACCGAGTGTATTTTTAATAATTCGAAAACAGTGTATAATTCGGTATTTTTAAAATCTGAAATTTTACCAACTTTTGCAAAGCCGCCAAAAATAAAATAAAAGCGCTATATTTTTCTATTATAGCTCAAACAGCTCAGAATTATCTTCTTAATCAAGTGATTTGAAAATAATTATAATAGTTTGCTTTGCGCGTGTGCGCGAGATCGATTTGAACCTCTCGGTATTTGAGGTCGGATTTGTGATTTTTGGGTAAATCAGGCCGTCTTGAGCTTTTCATTATTTTCTAAAAAAATATTTAACTCCACAACAAAATAAGTTTCTCACATTTACTAGGACACATTAGGGTATCTCTGGGTGAAATATTTGGGTGCTTGATATTTCGACCTCCTGCCAGGTTTTTCGGATCTCACCCGGTCGGTAGAGAGAGTCGCTCTTAATACTTATATCAGTTAGCAGGGTGATCTAGTAGTTGCCTCACTGACCTCTCAATGGATTTGTAACATGGTCATCCCATGATCAAATCTGCCCCAACTGATCAGCCTCCGCCAATTAGGATTCTTGACAATATTATTTCAGTGATAGGTGAATGCTTAATGTTCATTTATCTCACGGTAGAGTCACTTTGAGGCGTCTTCATCAGGTGATAAGGTCAATTTTAAAATTATGTGTCACTTTATGTAGCATGTTGGTTCGCTGCTTTTGGTGCATTTCGATCCTTGTTATTATTCTGACTAGATGTTGTTGGGCCCTCGTAGGCCCAATTTGTTATCGGTTGGCTGTTGTGCCTTTTTATTGTAGGCATCCATGCCATTAATAACATTATTTCAATCAGTGATTTATAAAATAAACTAGCAGTAATCACAGATTATGGAGACGCATTCGAAGGAATTTCCGGCGGAATGGAGCCCCTGAAAAAAAACAATAGGGGCGGCCATTTGGAAGACCGTCTACCAAAAAATCTCAAATTTTACTGCACGTAAACCACAGGACAACCAACACTAAATTAGGATTGCGTTCTTCGAACGCGATAATTATTTATTAATATAGTGTCCTGAATTACCACTGCAGTGCTAAACACTGCTTCAACACTGTTTTCAGCAAACTAATAATACTTTTATTTCTTCTTGCTATGTTATTATGAGGTTTTGATGTATACCCAGGACATTTTTGTTGTTGTTTTACTTAGAACAAGGCAAGGCCTCTGTTGGGTCACCATCTGTAACTGAACAGAATCAACTAACTTACAGCCAACTCTGGAAATTAAAGTAATTATTAAATTTTGAATAGCATCGTTATTGTGTAACTGTATGTTCTCACACACCACTGGTCGCCATGCCAAGCCGACCACCGCAGCCTGACCTCTATTTTAAACTCATAAAATTATCATAACCCTAACAAGCAGGGGCACTAACAAAATTAAAAGATTGTACATTAAATTTAAACTGAACTCTTAGGGTGGGTGGGTGAGTAGGTCAGTCATGGTGGACGCAACAAAAGCAACTACCCGCTTTTTTGGTCACATGACCTTTGCCCAGGCCCCCAGCAGTGTGTGAGAAAAACATTTTCCACTTATTTTGTTGTACTCAGCCAGTGGATACCCTTATGTGCCATTGTACTGTATTGGAAGTATTAGTATTACTATAATTGTATTGTACTAATTTTTTATTGCACATAATATTTGTGTAGTTTTGTTAGTTACGTATTGCATTGTAAGATTATTTACTCAGTCAAGGTACTGTTCTACATGAAGTACCCTGTTCTTACATGTGTAGATGATCTGAGTGCACTTGCACTCACTCCCTCCTCCCTGGTCTGATTTGCTTTGTTTGAAGGCTCCAACAGAATTTTCATAGGACTGAATGTACAGTCAACTCTCTCTTAACAGACACCTTTATAAGATGGACACCTGGTGTTGGTCCCTGCCATTTTTAAGTCATTTTACTTTTATTTCATCCTGTTCAAGTTTGAATGTTTTTCAGGTTGCTTTTTCAACTGCTTAAGTTGATAGCACACTGCGAAGATCAAATTTCACTCATCAGTCATTTTACTGTTAATTAACTAAACTCTGTATAAGATGGACACCTCTCTAAGACAGACAAAAGACACTTTGAAACCGTCAATGGACACAAAACGGAAATGTAGGTGCTGAATATTCATTGTGCATAGGTTCAGCTTTGTTATCTCAGAATTACTGGTGTCACCAGTAATTCTGAGTGTTACCTCGACTCTCTATAAGTTGGACACCTCTCTAGGACGGACAGTTGGGCCTGGTCCTGACTGTTTCCATCTTTTGAGAAAGTTGACTGTTCTCCTATTGGTGGAAATAATTAATGGTCAGATGACATCAAAAGGATATCAGACGGGGAGAGGAAAGTGAGTCAAGCAACCTCAGATCATCTGAGAATCGGCTACTGTTGAAGGAAGTCCTTCTTATACTTGAATGTGTGATATTTGTTTTGGTTTAGGATGGTACCAGAGCTGTGCTGGGCCAGTTGTTGTGTAAAGTTAGTGAGATACTGCATGTACATGTGGCTTCCTATGTATCTTTACCAGGCAGTAAGTACATTAAAACATAATTATTAAATCCATATTTAGGAAATTTCGAATTGAGTAAACATCTAGCTAGTCCGTGATGTGTAATGGTCACTTGCCTTACCCATAAGGATAGTGTTTGAGGGAGGGAAGAGTGAAGAGTTGGAGGTAGGGAGTTGGAGGTAGGGGGTTGGAGGTAGGGGGGGGGGGGGGGGGGATGTCAGTGAAGTAAAATGCCTAGGTGAGGGGGGAGGGTCCAAAGGCTGATACTTGGTGTGAGTTGCTATTCCTGTCACTTAACAGTGTTCCATGTCCATTTAGGAATATTCTCCAAGTCCAAGCATAAAGAAGGCAGCCCATCAGGTAGCCTGTATAGTCCCATGAGGGGTTACACTTACTCTCAACCCCCCTCCCTTCTCCCCCCTCCCCCTCCACCTGCCCCTCCCCCTCCCCCTCCCCTAAAGGACTGGAACAAGCAGTCTGAATTTGAGCCCTGGATGGGGTCATCGTGTTGTGAGTTACAGTCACAGTGGCTTTCTCCTCCACCCTGGTTTATCAGTAAATGGGTACTCAAGCAATGAAAGTAATTATTGGGGCAGTGGACTAGCATCCCATCCTGGGGGAGTAGCAATAATCCTAGTTACTTCATGCTACGGAAAATGGAGATGAGTATCGGCCTGATGGGCCACTAGGGTTGAACGCCGACTATCCCTTTCTTCTATTCTGCTTGATTGATGGAATTTGCTATGCACAGCACCCACTAACTATATAGCTTTCTGAGTGTTATTTTGATTTGCAGCTCAACTATACAAAGTACCAGGCAGGCTACTTGTCCACAGTATTTGAAATTGGAGGAGTACTGGGTACTGCTATGTTAGGCTTCTTTGTGAACAGGTAAAATTTGTTTTAGTGTTATGTCTTTAGTTAGGACCACTTAAGGACGTTCGCGCTAATTGTTTATGCGCATCCTTACTGCGCACGCAATTCATGTCGCAACGCCATGCTACGTCATGCACGAGCGCGCGCGCAAGAGAAGAAATCTAAGCACATAAGGGGCTGGTAGCCGTTGCGTTAACTTTGCTTTGATTTAACTCGCTTGGATGGTCGGTGACCCCCAATTTTTTTTTCATAGATAATTTTCTTTGCCAATTCTCGACAGATTGTGAAAAAATGAACAAAAAATCAATGTAGGAAGTTTAAATTTTTTTCCATTTTTCTACCCGCGCGCCATCGAATCCTGCCAACTTGCGGCTGTCAGAGTTTGCAAATGCTGTCGTTTAAAGATGAAATTTACTTCAATTAACTTCACCATTTGAATGAATTTGCTAAACAGACCTACTCGCATAAAATTTTGGAAAGAAAGTTGCATTTTAGAGATTCATTTGCAATATTTTTAGACTAAAAGACATTGGGGTCACATCCCGTAAGAAAGACCAATTTTTCAAAATTAGGGTCGCCTTTCAGATAGCTTATCTCAAAAACGAAGTCGGTGACCCCCTCATTTTTTTGCATTTCTGACACGAGTAACTAATAACCTAGCTGTAGCAAAAGTTTTACCAAAAAAATCAATGTTAGAAGATTTTCGCGCGAACGTCCTTAAGACTGCGCGTTAAAGGTAGCTCACAGTTTCTAGTAATTTCCAGCACTTACACTTTGAATGGATGAATACTACCACTCTTTATCAGTTTGTGCTAAATTTTCAAACAGTTAAGGTGGCTCTGAACCCCTTCCCAAGAATTTTTTTTACAGTGTAACTTTGCAAAAAGTTGTATCTTGACATGCTATTACAATTTGATAATATAAAATGGGGGTCACTGAGCTCATTATAAGCACTTGAAGCTAAAATTAAAGGGGCAGTATCATGAGGTTCCACGCGCGGCACTGTTCACTATTCTTGCACCGGAATTTTTTCTTTCTTCGGGCTATCAAAATGGATTTTTTGATTCAACAAATACATGTACCTCCACTTCTCGACGGCCTTTTTGAATTTGCGGAATCAAACTTTAAAACTGGGCCGACGTTTTCAAGTTTCGACCTTGTGATACTGCCCCTTTAAGGGTTATACTGTTACTAAGGTAACCTGTTACATGTACATCATGAAATAACCATAACTTGTTCAACAATGAAGGGGTGTTTGTTTGATACCATTATTATAGCATCAATTGATAAAGAATTGTAGTATTGATCCATCAAAGCATAAGTGATGGAAAATGCTGGTTTGACTGTATTCAGTTTTCATTGACTTTCAAGCTTTTGTTTATGTCTTGCAGATTTCTTCAAGGTAGAGCCATTTATGGTGTCACTCTGGCACTGTTTGGTAGTACCATATTTATGGCTTTGTTTCAGTTCACTGGTCATTGGGGAATTTTAGTTAATGCTGTATTCATGTTCTTGGCTGGAGCTTGCAATTGTGGCGTTGATCCGTATTTAACCGGTTCAATTCCTGCGGAGATTGGCGAACGTGAGAATGCTCAGGCTGCTACAGCAGGACTTGTAAATGGTTAGCAAGTTTTTAACCTTGTCCCCTTGGTTTCCTCATGGTATTGATCTCAGGAAGTAAAGAAGTGACTGTCTTCATTCTTGTTTTTCAGGTTTTGGTGGCTTAGGCCCCATAATAGAAGGTCCTATTGTGGGATGGGTCGCTGACAGGTACGGCTGGACAGGTCCCTTTTACCTTATGGTCGCCATGTCTCTCCTTGGCTCCGTCACAATGCTGAAGGCCTCCAGAATTGATCAGTCAATAAAACAAGCACAGTTTATGGGATCACTAGCATCAGAAAATGCTTAAACAAGAATTTGAAACTGGCATCCAGACTTGTAATGATTAATGAAAAATTGACCTGCAGGATTACTTGTGTTCAGTGATGTACATCCTTGCCTTTCAAGATAAAGGCTGGTGAATGGATGTTAAAAAATTACAGACTTTGTAAAAGTTTAGTAGAATTTCACAGGTCTCAAAGTTTAGTTTTAAGCGGTACTCATGTCATGAAGCCATATCAGAGTCTCGGTCTTGCATTTTTCACATTTAAAAAGTATCCCATTTGCACCTATTAATTTCACAGGCTAAAAATAATATTATTTATTACGATGAAAAATAATATTATTTATTACGATGGCAGGTATTTTTTTAAGGATTACTAGTCTATATTATATGTAATATATCAACAACGAGTGCGAGGGTTTCATCAGGGGTTCCAAACACCGAGAAACAGATGAAAGCACGAGGCCGCTTCGGCCGAGTGCTTTTATTGTTTCGAGGTGTTTGGAACCCCTGATGAAACCCGAAGCACGAGTTTTTGATATAGCTTCTCAATCGGCGCCTAATTGCAAACAAAATAGAAAAAGAAAAGAAAAGAACAAAAGAAAGCAAAAATCCCGAGTTTTTGACATGTCTTCTCAAATGAAACAATAGGAAATTATGCAGTGACATGTTTCTCAAAGCAAACAATGATAAATTATTCAGTGATAATTTTTTTGCGCTTTGCCGAAAAAACACGTTTATATGCATGAGGACTTGTTGTTGATCACAGTTGGCGTCCGACCATTTCTGAAGAAGGTGCGCCGAAAGCTGTAAGGTTTCGAGAGCCGAGAACGTCATGCGAAGAAGAAGACTTAGTGGAGAAAGCTGTCCCCCTATCAACGAAGTATAAGAACAAATGGGCCCTGTCGAGTTTTAGTGAATGGCAATTTGCTCGGACGATTAAAGCGCCCGTTTTAGATCCAGGAGGCCTTTTCAAGGATTATGACTTGCATAAAGTCTCGACGCTCTCTACAAGACTCGAAGAAATGGACGCGCTGAGCTTAAATTATTGGCTTAGTAAATTTGTTATGGAAGTGGCTAAGAAGACCGGTGAGAGATATCCCGCGAAAACTATTTACGGAATGGTTTGTGGTATCCGACGTTATCTTGAAGAACGGAATGGCGCTGACGCATTAAATCCCCTTGATAATAGCGACCGAAGGTGAGCTGAATTGCAATTATTTAGGGAGTAAAAATTTAGAGTTATCGAACTTGTACTAATGTTTACTCTCTCGCATGTTTAACAATGTACGAGTTGTATTATGAATAAAAACCTCATTAAAATGCAAGTGTTTGATCTCAGATGAAAAACATGTTTGATCTCAGATGAAACACGGTGAGATCTTTATCTGGTGTTTCATTGGGTATCAAGATTCATCCACCTGACCAAAATATCCCTCATTGATTGGCTCTCCACTGCATGCATAATTAATGAGTTTGAGAATTAATTAGAATTTATAAGGAAAATGCTTCAAAATTCTAGGTTCACATCTTTTGCCTACTTCTGGTGCAATATGTAATTCCTTTAAGAATATACTTTGAGCTTATGTTATATTTTGAATTCCAGTGTTACAATATAAAAATTATATAATCACTTTAGGTGAATTGTTAAAAAAGGGAGTTAAGTATACAGCTGAAAGATTTTAAATAATTATGTATCCTAATTAAAATTCAATTGAAATTTTTTTTTTTTTGTATTTTATTTGTTTTTGGGTTTTTACAGTCACTACAAGTACACAGGTACACAAGATACATCACAGATTTTACATGCATAAATATACAATACACAACTCAATTTTACAAAGAAAAAGCGCTACACTAGACTTAAAATATAAATAAATAAATAAATAAATAAGTAAATAAACAAAAAGTAATTATTAAGGGCATCTTTAAAAACGAGGTTTGGATAGCAGCTACATTGTACTGTTGTATTAATGGAAGTAGAGGTTTCCATTTTTTATCGTGGAAATGGATTTTGTTTTTTCTCGCGATTAAAAGTTCGGTTTCGAACGTTCTTTTAAATTTATCGACTAGTGGTTTGATGCATAATGACTCCTTATTTAACTTACGGCGGTAAATAAAGTATTTACTTTCAAGAAGGATGTAGTTGACTATTATGTTTATATTTTCTGTATCTAAAATCCCAAAAAGAACAGCTTTAATATCAAGTCTAATAGTTATATTTAAAGAATTAAGTACAGCCTTTAAATCGTCCCAAAAAATACATACTTTCGTGCAATGGATTCAATTGAAATCATTTTTTATACCCAAGCAGATAATTCTGGATAGGGTCGGGTTAAACATCAGTACATACTATAGAATTTTAAATAAGTTTGTTGCAGATGAATGGAATATCATTCATTTTTATCAGTCCATATTCAAAAGAAACACTGATTGTTGCAAAGACTGATCCAGTGGAACACCTCCATTAAGGGGACACACCTCTTGGTCCCGATGGAGTTGCCGCTGTATTATCTGTCATATATTTCTGTATTTATGTTGTTAGAAAAAAGCTGACATTTTCATTTTTTTAATTGAAAGCAAAACTGTAACTTTTTTTGTGGCTGGTGAAAGCAGTCTTTTTTTGCCAGTGGTCTTGCACAATGGGTTGCATAAAATAAAATTGCTGATTTAACAAGTTCTGTTATATGGTAGGAAAATAGTCTACAGAGGCATTATTTAACAAGTTAGATGGCATCATTTGTGAGTGAAGTTATTCCCCTAGGTCTTCAATTATTGTACTGAAAATTATATATTTTTATAACATGGTGTTTTGCTGTGTAGGTTTTAGCTATTAAATAACAATTTGAAAACTTGAAAAGTACTTTCCTGGCACATTTATTGTTAGTCATTGTACTAAAACAAGTATTTTTTACATTACTAAATGTACTCGGTGTGTTGACTTTAATCCATAATGATCATACAACATTTCTAAGAAAACAACTCACCCATACACAAGTAAACAAGACTAGATTCCTGCTGCAAGTTAATTACATAATTTTCCAGCTATTTACAATACCTTTTTGTCATACTTTACATCAAGTTATTTTTATTACAAGTCAGATCTTTAGGACGTTACATGTATGTTGTTTAAGCTCTGCATAAGAAACTGGCGCTAGTTTATTTTTATATTATTACTAGTCTACTATTTTCTCTGCCGTAACAATCAGTTTGATATTTTGCACTCAAGTTTGCCAGTCTAACGGTGATAACTCTTATCTGGCACATCCAATAAATGTATTGCAGCTGTGGTTTTACCTATCCTCGTGTTTTTCCACACACACCAAAAAAAAAAACTAAGCATTTTTTAATATCAGTGGCTGATCTGGGGCAGCCCCCCCCCCCCCCCCCCCTTATCTTGCAAAAAAGTAACATCTAAAAAGCCCCCCCAAAAAATTAGGCTAACATTCCCCCTCCCCCCCCCCCCCCCCCCCCCCCCCCAACTTGCCAACCTCTATTTTTAAAAGTGAAACTGAAAAAGAGTTAAGTATGGGTACAAAAACACAAAAACAGTATAACTGGTGAAATTATAAATACCAGTCTTTATTCTTCTTGCATATACGAAAACCAATAATGTTACTGTGCATAAATGCTTTACTCCAGGGGTCAAATCTCAAGAGAATTAAATAAAATGTGGTTTTACATACAAATGACGACAAAACTGTCGAGACACTTTTTCATGTTTTGGTACCATCCTCCTGCTACCCCCTCCAATCAATGTAGTATTTTGTTCCATGCAGACTACCTGACTAGTGATGCAACATTGAATAGAGGAGAAGGAGAGGGATGTGAAGTTTTCAACATATGTATATCCATTGTAGAAGTAAGAAAATTAGTGAAAAATCATTTTTTTTAAAGTGTCTCAACATTATTTTTGACAGCTGATTGTAGCTTTTGTGACTGTTGACAGAGTAGTAAAGGAGTGACCTGTGCTAATGGGCTTCTACAGTGTATTAGGCAACAGCCTTGCTAAAACATTAAGAGCCACTGAGGAACAACTTAGAATAATATTTACCCAAATGTTTTAGTTGATGTTAGTGGCTTGTCAACATAAACACTAGACAGCACTGTTCCCATTTTTCTGATTTCCGTTGCCTTTAACTGCGACAGGGTCTTTGGTTTTGCCATGTTCACTTTTCATTTCTGAGTGTTTAACAACAGTATAAGCAGTCGAACCACCTAAAACAAGTGCATTGCTAAGCCACCAAAGTGCTGTTTTGGCTTCTTGATTGACAGTTACTGACAGGATAGTCTGGGCGCATGCCTTAGCGGTTCCACTAACATTGTGTGTCAGCGGACTTGTTACCTTGATTTGCAGACCTGTCACATATCCAATAGCGATTCCAAAAAGCCCTCCTAAGGACATCATCCCCCAAAAATAAGGTGACGTGATCATTTCAAATCCATACATGGCTCTGACATCACCACAAATAACCATTAGGGGAAGGAAAAGAAACATCGCATTGAAGTTGTTGTAGAGTTGAAGGCGCCAGATATTGCTGTCAACAACAGGGAGCACTTTTTTGGTGTAGATTGCATTCAGGGACACACACAGGCTTGCCAACACACCAAACAGGACACCCAAGTAAGAGAGTTCCCCTGAACTTCCTTCCTGATCGACGCCCATTAGAAAACCTGAAATGATTATGCCACAGCAAAACATGGCTTTCCAGGATGTCCGTTGGCCAAGGATGAGAAATGTGCAGATCTAAGGGAAAGAAAATAAGGAAATGAGCTGTGACTTTCGTATTCTCTCAAACTTTACTCATAAAAAATGGGGCTAATACACTGAAAGGAGGTGGGGTGTGGTGTGGTCTTACTAGTGGTTCGAGGCCTGGCCTCTACCATCTTGTTATTTCCTTTATGTTTTGATAGAAAGAAACTATGCTCCACATTATCTTTCTCCACCTAAATTTACAACTACATTTAGTAGTGTAAGTGTCGTCAGAGATTAAAAAAATAAAAATAAAATCTAAGTGTATAAATGGGTACTGGCAATGACCCTGGGATGGACTGGCATCCCACCAAGGGGGGAGTAGCAATACTCCTAGTCACTTCATAGTATATAAACCAGGTCACCCTGTGATGGACTAGCATCCCATCCAGGGGGGAGTAGCAATACTCCTAGTAACTTCATAGTATATAAACCAGGTCACCCTGTGATGAACTAGCATCCCATCCAGGGGGGAGTAGTAACACTCCTAGTTACTTCATAGTATATAAACCAGGTCACCCTGTGATGAACTAGCATCCCATCCAGGGGGGAGTAGCAATACTCCTAGTCACTTCATAGTATATAAACCAGGTCACCCTGTGATACACTAGCATCCCATCCAGGGGGGAGTAGTGACACTCCTAGTCACTTCATAGTATATAAACCAGGTCACCCTGTGATAGACTAGCATCCCATCCAGGGGGGAGTAGTAATACTACTAGTCACTTCATAGTATATAAACCAGGTCACCCTGTGATAGACTAGCATCCCATCCAGGGGGGAGTAGTGACACTCCTAGTCACTTCATAGTATATAAACCAGGTCACCCTGTGATAGACTAGCATCCCATCCAGGGGGGAGTAGTAATACTACTAGTCACTTCATAGTATATAAACCAGGTCACCCTGTGATAGACTAGCATCCCATCCAGGGGGGAGTAGCAATACTCCTAGTCACTTCATAGTATATAAACCATGTCACCCTGTGATAGACTACAATGCAGGTCATTAGTGTTGGGACACTTACCAAAATACTAGTCAAATAATCCACCCCCCCCCCCCCCCCCCCCCTAGCAATGTTGAAATTGATGATCGAACGGACATTTACACAGAAAAACTATTCACCTACATTGATCAACATTGGTTTGGGGGGGAAGGGGGGGAGGATACACTGAAATTGCGCCCCCAAAGATAACTATAGTGGTATCACGTTATTATTTGTTATTTTTTTCCCAGTTTTCACTGGTGTCCCAGCTACTTTTGTCCTCCATTGTCTGAAGGTGAGCATTTCAAAGACATCATGTTTGTGATTTATTGATGCACGAGAAAGGGGTTTCTCATGGTAGTTAATCTTAGTTAATTAAAGGCTACAAAAACATGTCTGTGCAATATACAGGGATTTCAAAATTTCATATCACAGTATCGATGGTTAGAGGAGGAACAGGTGCATATAATTTAGAAAATCGATAAATGAATACCGTACACATCAGTGATTTCTAGGATAAGTAACTTGACTGTTATATTGTTCATGTGTACAAATTACCCATATTTACAATATAACTATATGGTGAATATTGTGTATTTCACAGAAAATAATCAGTCCTACTGTTCTGTTTTCTTCATGTAATCGAAAATGACTTCCGGTGACGACGAGGTCTGTTGTTTACATCGAAAGTGTGTTGTAGTGTGATCGTGCGCAGCTGCAATGTTTGCATTAATGGTGTTAACATTAACGCTAACCTTCTCTGTTATTCTTCGCATTATTTCAATGGAAGCTTCAGACAGCCAGAGAGTTGTTTACATTATAACATATAGTCGCGCAGATACAGAAAAATTTCGAAGAGAGAGCTTTGCGGAAGCAGTTATAGAGGCATGGAATAGCGCGAAAATTGAAGTATCTCACTGGGTCGTGAGCATCGAGGCTCATGCCACTACTGATAACAGTGGCGATGTAAACAAGTATCATTTCCATATGGCGGTAAAACGGAAGAAGAGAGGCAGATGGTTGCAAGTAAAGAAATATTTAAGCCAAAAATTTAAGATCGAAGTTCATTTTAGTGACCGTCATAATACATATTACAGCGCGTACAAGTATGTCACGAAATCAGATCTCGAGGCCGTTCACTCTGTGGGTCACCCAGACTTAAGTACTTGCCCACGAACGGAAAATGCAATCGCTTCTAACAAAAGAAAAAGCCAACAACGCAGGGGATCGAAGCACCAGAGAAAGGGGAAAGATCCACGGCTAAGTGTTTTTGATGTTTCTAAACTAATTCAAGAAAAGTCAATATCCACGAGACTGGAGCTGGTATGCTTGGCGATGGCTCAAGAACGAGAAGGTAAACGCTGTCTGGCTCAATTTATAGCTAACCGAGGCAATAAAGCTGTGGATGAAGCATTATCGCTAGCGAAAGAATTTTCTCATGCTGAAGAGCAGTGTCGTCGCTTGAAAAAAACGCGAATTCAGCTGTTAGAAGAATTTAAAGATGCGCAATGCGTAGAGGGTTGCGAGGGAAGGTGGTTTGCGGCAGCAAATGAGGTTCTCGAAAACCAACGAATTATCCCGTCAGTCTTTTGTAATGCAATTTATACAGCCCTTTCTAAAGGGAGAGGAAAGTTCCGTAATATTTATTTGTATGGAACTGCCAATTCTGGTAAGACTTTTCTGTTGTCGCCATTAAAAACAATTTATAACACCTTCTGTAATCCTGCAACAGGCTCGTTCCCATGGGTTGGTGCCGAAAAAGCAGAAGTGATTCTTCTGAATGACTTTAGGTGGAATCCAACAATAATCGCTTGGCCTGACCTTCTCCAGGCACTAGAAGGAGATATAATTCATTTACCCGCGCCAAAGAACTTCTGTCAAAGAGATATCGAACTAACCCACGACACGCCTTTCTTCGCTACATCTGATGCACCAATTGTTTTCATCAGAGGCGGTGCAATAGATCAGACAAACACAAACATGATGGACATACGATGGCATTTTTTCCAATTCTGGAAGCCATTTTCACAGCGCGAACAGCAAGAAATCACGCCCTGTGGGCACTGTTTTGCACGATTCATTATTGACAATTCAAGCAATATTTACATTGCTCATAACGATACTCGGGACAATACTCAGTAAGATAGGCATTCGTTTCCCTTGAATGAAGCACAGTATTTGAAAATAAACTGTGGCCAGTTATTGTTGTATACTATTTGGATAACTTAGTGTATAATGCGCTCCAAAGAAAAGTATGTGAAACGCGATTACAACAATACTCAGTAAATTCTAATAAAAAGAGCTAATTGACACCTCTGTTTTTCTTCTCCGTTTAAAGAGTATTGAGTTTAAAACGCGTAATAACGGATGTTATGAAACAAAAATCTTCTCCAAAGTAAAGAAATGATATATATTTTCGAGAGTTGTGTTCGTTTAATATAAAAGATGCTTTTAATATGTACAAATCTGCAGTATTTGAGTGAGTATTGTGGTGAGTAATGTTGAGTAATGTTGACTTCGTTATGTCAACAACATATAAATGTAACGCCATGCGATAAACGTTTCGTTGTCACGAGTTTTCTAAAAAGACTTTGAAAACTACTGAACGTTAATAAACATTACACAGCCATTTCGTTCAAGTAGTACGAAAATTAGGTTACAGTTTAAGACCCTTACGAAATACGCAGAATTAAAGGAAAGTGTAAATAATAAAGGATGTTCAGTTTTCACAGTTCAGCATTGTGTAATTAATATTTTGTTCGGCCGCCTTTAGAGGCTAGGATAGCTTGTATCCTTCTGTTCATACTGGCAATTGTGTTATCTATAGTCTCAATACACATATTATCAAAAGCTCTCAAAACTCTAGCTTGAAATTCCTGAAACGACTCCCTTGTGATGTTTCTAGATATCGCTTCCGATTCCAAATACCACTTTACCAGATGAAATATGTTCTCGATAGGATTCAGGTCTGGTGAACGTGGAGGAATTTCATGAAATTCAGCCTCAATATGTTCTAACGCAGTCTTAGCTGACTTGCTCGTTTGAGACGGGTCGTTATCCATAACAAATAAACGTCTTCTGTTTGTTTTTGGACCAGCTCGCGCAAACGTAATATTGAAATGTTCCCTTATGAAGTCTCCGAAAAAATTGCCTGTCATGTTTTCGTATGGTACTTTTAAAATAACTCCTTTCCCATATCCTATAGCCACTACAAGGTGTAATCTCCTTCCTCCAGCCAACTCTTTCGACCCTTTGGCAGTTATTTCTAGTCCTTCCTCTTTCTTTCGCCATACCCTTGATTTGTTAGACGCTGCGCCGCTCTGGGGGTTATATTTGTGCACAAAAGACACCCCATCCAAATAAAACGAAACTTCGTTTTTCCAGAATTCCGGATTTCTTGCAACCTCCCACTTCATCTTGCGTGCAAATTGTAAGCGTAACTTCTTATCAGTTTCACTCAGAATCCCCTTTCTCCTAGCCGAAAAATATGAGTAGCCCAGCTTATTCAGATATCGGGAATATGTCCTTCTACTTGCTACACCAAAACCGAGACCGCTCTCTTCCACTAATCCTTTTACTGTAACGTGAACATTCTTTTTTCGTAATCCTTTTAATGTGCGAATAATAATTCTCAAATCCCGTTCGCTTACTTGTCTTGGTCTTCCGCTTTTGTTACATCTTGGAATCTCTTTAGCACTTCCAGGAAGTTCCCCACTGCAGATTCTCTGAACAGACGATTTCGACATTCCACAATCATGTGCTATTCGTCGATATGAAAAATGGCTGTATTTGTTTAAATACCATGCCAAAGCTCTTTTGGATGCCGCTATTTGCTTTGAAAAAACCATATCCACATATGTTTCCACGATAAAATGTTTTATAAAATTGCTATTTCAAACGTTTTCTTGTAAACAAAAACACACTTTGAAGTCATTTCGAATGCATTTACATTGCGTCACAGTTAGTACTAAGCTCAGTTGTATAACGTGGTGCGCGCGCTAAACATTTCTTTGGTCACGAAAAACAATTTCTTACTGTCTTAAATTCATATTAAAGTAATGCTTGTTAGTTGGTATCTGTTGAGAATGTTTAGAGCACTTTTCTGCAACAAATGGTTTTCGGACAATGCAGGTCATTAGTGTTGGGACACTTACCAAAATACTAGTCAAATAATCCCCCCCCCCCTCCACCCCCCCCCCCCCCCTCCACCCTCCCCCCCCCCAGCAATGTTGAAATTGATGATCGAACGGACATTTACACAGAAAAACTATTCACCTACATTGATCAACATTGGTTTGGGGGGGAAGGGGGGGAGGATACACTGAAATTGCGCCCCCAAAGATAACTATAGTAGTATCACGTTATTATTTGTTATTTTTTTCCCAGTTTTCACTGGTGTCCCAGCTACTTTTGTGCTCCATTGTCTGAAGGTGAGCATTTCAAAGACATCATGTTTGTGATTTATTGATGCACGAGAAAGGGGTTTCTCATGGTAGTTAATCTTAGTTAATTAAAGGCTACGAAAACATGTCTGTGCAATATACAGGGATTTCAAAATTTCATATCACAGTATCGATGGTTAGAGGAGGAACAGGTGCATATAATTTAGAAAATCGATAAATGAATACCGTACACAGTGATTTCTAGGATAAGTAACTTGACTGTTATATTGTTCATGTGTACAAATTACCCATATTTACGATATAACTATATGGTGAATATTGTGTATTTCACAGAAAATAATCAGTCCTACTGTTCTGTTTTCTTTATGTAATCGAAAATGACTTCCGGTGACGACGAGGTCTGTTGTTTACATCGAAAGTGTGTTGTAGTGTGATCGTGCGCAGCTGCAATGTTTGCATTAATGGTGTTAACATTAACGCTAACCTTCTCTGTTATTCTTCGCATTATTTCAATGGAAGCTTCAGACAGCCAGAGAGTTGTTTACATTATAACATATAGTCGCGCAGATACAGAAAAATTTCGAAGAGAGAGCTTTGCGGAAGCAGTTATAGAGGCATGGAATAGCGCGAAAATTGAAGTATCTCACTGGGTCGTGAGCATCGAGGCTCATGCCACTACTGATAACAGTGGCGATGTAAACAAGTATCATTTCCATATGGCGGTAAAACGGAAGAAGAGAGGCAGATGGTTGCAAGTAAAGAAATATTTAAGCCAAAAATTTAAGATCGAAGTTCATTTTAGTGACCGTCATAATACATATTACAGCGCGTACAAGTATGTCACGAAATCAGATCTCGAGGCCGTTCACTCTGTGGGTCACCCAGACTTAAGTACTTGCCCACGAACGGAAAATGCAATCGCTTCTAACAAAAGAAAAAGCCAACAACGCAGGGGATCGAAGCACCAGAGAAAGGGGAAAGATCCACGGCTAAGTGTTTTTGATGTTTCTAAACTAATTCAAGAAAAGTCAATATCCACGAGACTGGAGCTGGTATGCTTGGCGATGGCTCAAGAACGAGAAGGTAAACGCTGTCTGGCTCAATTTATAGCTAACCGAGGCAATAAAGCTGTGGATGAAGCATTATCGCTAGCGAAAGAATTTTCTCATGCTGAAGAGCAGTGTCGTCGCTTGAAAAAAAACGCGAATTCAGCTGTTAGAAGAATTTAAAGATGCGCAATGCGTAGAGGGTTGCGAGGGAAGGTGGTTTGCGGCAGCAAATGAGGTTCTCGAAAACCAACGAATTATCCCGTCAGTCTTTTGTAATGCAATTTATACAGCCCTTTCTAAAGGGAGAGGAAAGTTCCGTAATATTTATTTGTATGGAACTGCCAATTCTGGTAAGACTTTTCTGTTGTCGCCATTAAAAACAATTTATAACACCTTCTGTAATCCTGCAACAGGCTCGTTCCCATGGGTTGGTGCCGAAAAAGCAGAAGTGATTCTTCTGAATGACTTTAGGTGGAATCCAACAATAATCGCTTGGCCTGACCTTCTCCAGGCACTAGAAGGAGATATAATTCATTTACCCGCGCCAAAGAACTTCTGTCAAAGAGATATCGAACTAACCCACGACACGCCTTTCTTCGCTACATCTGATGCACCAATTGTTTTCATCAGAGGCGGTGCAATAGATCAGACAAACACAAACATGATGGACATACGATGGCATTTTTTCCAATTCTGGAAGCCATTTTCACAGCGCGAACAGCAAGAAATCACGCCCTGTGGGCACTGTTTTGCACGATTCATTATTGACAATTCAAGCAATATTTACATTGCTCATAACGATACTCGGGACAATACTCAGTAAGATAGGCATTCGTTTCCCTTGAATGAAGCACAGTATTTGAAAATAAACTGTGGCCAGTTATTGTTGTATACTATTTGGATAACTTAGTGTATAATGCGCTCCAAAGAAAAGTATGTGAAACGCGATTACAACAATACTCAGTAAATTCTAATAAAAAGAGCTAATTGACACCTCTGTTTTTCTTCTCCGTTTAAAGAGTATTGAGTTTAAAACGCGTAATAACGGATGTTATGAAACAAAAATCTTCTCCAAAGTAAAGAAATGATATATATTTTCGAGAGTTGTGTTCGTTTAATATAAAAGATGCTTTTAATATGTACAAATCTGCAGTATTTGAGTGAGTATTGTGGTGAGTAATGTTGAGTAATGTTGACTTCGTTATGTCAACAACATATAAATGTAACGCCATGCGATAAACGTTTCGTTGTCACGAGTTTTCTAAAAAGACTTTGAAAACTACTGAACGTTAATAAACATTACACAGCCATTTCGTTCAAGTAGTACGAAAATTAGGTTACAGTTTAAGACCCTTACGAAATACGCAGAATTAAAGGAAAGTGTAAATAATAAAGGATGTTCAGTTTTCACAGTTCAGCATTGTGTAATTAATATTTTGTTCGGCCGCCTTTAGAGGCTAGGATAGCTTGTATCCTTCTGTTCATACTGGCAATTGTGTTATCTATAGTCTCAATACACATATTATCAAAAGCTCTCAAAACTCTAGCTTGAAATTCCTGAAACGACTCCCTTGTGATGTTTCTAGATATCGCTTCCGATTCCAAATACCACTTTACCAGATGAAATATGTTCTCGATAGGATTCAGGTCTGGTGAACGTGGAGGAATTTCATGAAATTCAGCCTCAATATGTTCTAACGCAGTCTTAGCTGACTTGCTCGTTTGAGACGGGTCGTTATCCATAACAAATAAACGTCTTCTGTTTGTTTTTGGACCAGCTCGCGCAAACGTAATATTGAAATGTTCCCTTATGAAGTCTCCGAAAAAATTGCCTGTCATGTTTTCGTATGGTACTTTTAAAATAACTCCTTTCCCATATCCTATAGCCACTACAAGGTGTAATCTCCTTCCTCCAGCCAACTCTTTCGACCCTTTGGCAGTTATTTCTAGTCCTTCCTCTTTCTTTCGCCATACCCTTGATTTGTTAGACGCTGCGCCGCTCTGGGGGTTATATTTGTGCACAAAAGACACCCCATCCAAATAAAACGAAACTTCGTTTTTCCAGAATTCCGGATTTCTTGCAACCTCCCACTTCATCTTGCGTGCAAATTGTAAGCGTAACTTCTTATCAGTTTCACTCAGAATCCCCTTTCTCCTAGCCGAAAAATATGAGTAGCCCAGCTTATTCAGATATCGGGAATATGTCCTTCTACTTGCTACACCAAAACCGAGACCGCTCTCTTCCACTAATCCTTTTACTGTAACGTGAACATTCTTTTTTCGTAATCCTTTTAATGTGCGAATAATAATTCTCAAATCCCGTTCGCTTACTTGTCTTGGTCTTCCGCTTTTGTTACATCTTGGAATCTCTTTAGCACTTCCAGGAAGTTCCCCACTGCAGATTCTCTGAACAGACGATTTCGACATTCCACAATCATGTGCTATTCGTCGATATGAAAAATGGCTGTATTTGTTTAAATACCATGCCAAAGCTCTTTTGGATGCCGCTATTTGCTTTGAAAAAACCATATCCACATATGTTTCCACGATAAAATGTTTTATAAAATTGCTATTTCAAACGTTTTCTTGTAAACAAAAACACACTTTGAAGTCATTTCGAATGCATTTACATTGCGTCACAGTTAGTACTAAGCTCAGTTGTATAACGTGGTGCGCGCGCTAAACATTTCTTTGGTCACGAAAAACAATTTCTTACTGTCTTAAATTCATATTAAAGTAATGCTTGTTAGTTGGTATCTGTTGAGAATGTTTAGAGCACTTTTCTGCAACAAATGGTTTTCGGACAATGCAGGTCATTAGTGTTGGGACACTTACCAAAATACTAGTCAAATAATCCCCCCCCCCCTCCACCCCCCCCCCCCCTCCACCCTCCCCCCCCCCAGCAATGTTGAAATTGATGATCGAACGGACATTTACACAGAAAAACTATTCACCTACATTGATCAACATTGGTTTGGGGGGGAAGGGGGGGAGGATACACTGAAATTGCGCCCCCAAAGATAACTATAGTAGTATCACGTTATTATTTGTTATTTTTTTCCCAGTTTTCACTGGTGTCCCAGCTACTTTTGTGCTCCATTGTCTGAAGGTGAGCATTTCAAAGACATCATGTTTGTGATTTATTGATGCACGAGAAAGGGGTTTCTCATGGTAGTTAATCTTAGTTAATTAAAGGCTACGAAAACATGTCTGTGCAATATACAGGGATTTCAAAATTTCATATCACAGTATCGATGGTTAGAGGAGGAACAGGTGCATATAATTTAGAAAATCGATAAATGAATACCGTACACATCAGTGATTTCTAGGATAAGTAACTTGACTGTTATATTGTTCATGTGTACAAATTACCCATATTTACAATATAACTATATGGTGAATATTGTGTATTTCACAGAAAATAATCAGTCCTACTGTTCTGTTTTCTTCATGTAATCGAAAATGACTTCCGGTGACGACGAGGTCTGTTGTTTACATCGAAAGTGTGTTGTAGTGTGATCGTGCGCAGCTGCAATGTTTGCATTAATGGTGTTAACATTAACGCTAACCTTCTCTGTTATTCTTCGCATTATTTCAATGGAAGCTTCAGACAGCCAGAGAGTTGTTTACATTATAACATATAGTCGCGCAGATACAGAAAAATTTCGAAGAGAGAGCTTTGCGGAAGCAGTTATAGAGGCATGGAATAGCGCGAAAATTGAAGTATCTCACTGGGTCGTGAGCATCGAGGCTCATGCCACTACTGATAACAGTGGCGATGTAAACAAGTATCATTTCCATATGGCGGTAAAACGGAAGAAGAGAGGCAGATGGTTGCAAGTAAAGAAATATTTAAGCCAAAAATTTAAGATCGAAGTTCATTTTAGTGACCGTCATAATACATATTACAGCGCGTACAAGTATGTCACGAAATCAGATCTCGAGGCCGTTCACTCTGTGGGTCACCCAGACTTAAGTACTTGCCCACGAACGGAAAATGCAATCGCTTCTAACAAAAGAAAAAGCCAACAACGCAGGGGATCGAAGCACCAGAGAAAGGGGAAAGATCCACGGCTAAGTGTTTTTGATGTTTCTAAACTAATTCAAGAAAAGTCAATATCCACGAGACTGGAGCTGGTATGCTTGGCGATGGCTCAAGAACGAGAAGGTAAACGCTGTCTGGCTCAATTTATAGCTAACCGAGGCAATAAAGCTGTGGATGAAGCATTATCGCTAGCGAAAGAATTTTCTCATGCTGAAGAGCAGTGTCGTCGCTTGAAAAAAACGCGAATTCAGCTGTTAGAAGAATTTAAAGATGCGCAATGCGTAGAGGGTTGCGAGGGAAGGTGGTTTGCGGCAGCAAATGAGGTTCTCGAAAACCAACGAATTATCCCGTCAGTCTTTTGTAATGCAATTTATACAGCCCTTTCTAAAGGGAGAGGAAAGTTCCGTAATATTTATTTGTATGGAACTGCCAATTCTGGTAAGACTTTTCTGTTGTCGCCATTAAAAACAATTTATAACACCTTCTGTAATCCTGCAACAGGCTCGTTCCCATGGGTTGGTGCCGAAAAAGCAGAAGTGATTCTTCTGAATGACTTTAGGTGGAATCCAACAATAATCGCTTGGCCTGACCTTCTCCAGGCACTAGAAGGAGATATAATTCATTTACCCGCGCCAAAGAACTTCTGTCAAAGAGATATCGAACTAACCCACGACACGCCTTTCTTCGCTACATCTGATGCACCAATTGTTTTCATCAGAGGCGGTGCAATAGATCAGACAAACACAAACATGATGGACATACGATGGCATTTTTTCCAATTCTGGAAGCCATTTTCACAGCGCGAACAGCAAGAAATCACGCCCTGTGGGCACTGTTTTGCACGATTCATTATTGACAATTCAAGCAATATTTACATTGCTCATAACGATACTCGGGACAATACTCAGTAAGATAGGCATTCGTTTCCCTTGAATGAAGCACAGTATTTGAAAATAAACTGTGGCCAGTTATTGTTGTATACTATTTGGATAACTTAGTGTATAATGCGCTCCAAAGAAAAGTATGTGAAACGCGATTACAACAATACTCAGTAAATTCTAATAAAAAGAGCTAATTGACACCTCTGTTTTTCTTCTCCGTTTAAAGAGTATTGAGTTTAAAACGCGTAATAACGGATGTTATGAAACAAAAATCTTCTCCAAAGTAAAGAAATGATATATATTTTCGAGAGTTGTGTTCGTTTAATATAAAAGATGCTTTTAATATGTACAAATCTGCAGTATTTGAGTGAGTATTGTGGTGAGTAATGTTGAGTAATGTTGACTTCGTTATGTCAACAACATATAAATGTAACGCCATGCGATAAACGTTTCGTTGTCACGAGTTTTCTAAAAAGACTTTGAAAACTACTGAACGTTAATAAACATTACACAGCCATTTCGTTCAAGTAGTACGAAAATTAGGTTACAGTTTAAGACCCTTACGAAATACGCAGAATTAAAGGAAAGTGTAAATAATAAAGGATGTTCAGTTTTCACAGTTCAGCATTGTGTAATTAATATTTTGTTCGGCCGCCTTTAGAGGCTAGGATAGCTTGTATCCTTCTGTTCATACTGGCAATTGTGTTATCTATAGTCTCAATACACATATTATCAAAAGCTCTCAAAACTCTAGCTTGAAATTCCTGAAACGACTCCCTTGTGATGTTTCTAGATATCGCTTCCGATTCCAAATACCACTTTACCAGATGAAATATGTTCTCGATAGGATTCAGGTCTGGTGAACGTGGAGGAATTTCATGAAATTCAGCCTCAATATGTTCTAACGCAGTCTTAGCTGACTTGCTCGTTTGAGACGGGTCGTTATCCATAACAAATAAACGTCTTCTGTTTGTTTTTGGACCAGCTCGCGCAAACGTAATATTGAAATGTTCCCTTATGAAGTCTCCGAAAAAATTGCCTGTCATGTTTTCGTATGGTACTTTTAAAATAACTCCTTTCCCATATCCTATAGCCACTACAAGGTGTAATCTCCTTCCTCCAGCCAACTCTTTCGACCCTTTGGCAGTTATTTCTAGTCCTTCCTCTTTCTTTCGCCATACCCTTGATTTGTTAGACGCTGCGCCGCTCTGGGGGTTATATTTGTGCACAAAAGACACCCCATCCAAATAAAACGAAACTTCGTTTTTTCCAGAATTCCGGATTTCTTGCAACCTCCCACTTCATCTTGCGTGCAAATTGTAAGCGTAACTTCTTATCAGTTTCACTCAGAATCCCCTTTCTCCTAGCCGAAAAATATGAGTAGCCCAGCTTATTCAGATATCGGGAATATGTCCTTCTACTTGCTACACCAAAACCGAGACCGCTCTCTTCCACTAATCCTTTTACTGTAACGTGAACATTCTTTTTTCGTAATCCTTTTAATGTGCGAATAATAATTCTCAAATCCCGTTCGCTTACTTGTCTTGGTCTTCCGCTTTTGTTACATCTTGGAATCTCTTTAGCACTTCCAGGAAGTTCCCCACTGCAGATTCTCTGAACAGACGATTTCGACATTCCACAATCATGTGCTATTCGTCGATATGAAAAATGGCTGTATTTGTTTAAATACCATGCCAAAGCTCTTTTGGATGCCGCTATTTGCTTTGAAAAAACCATATCCACATATGTTTCCACGATAAAATGTTTTATAAAATTGCTATTTCAAACGTTTTCTTGTAAACAAAAACACACTTTGAAGTCATTTCGAATGCATTTACATTGCGTCACAGTTAGTACTAAGCTCAGTTGTATAACGTGGTGCACGCGCTAAACATTTCTTTGGTCACGAAAAACATAATTTCTTACTGTCTTAAATTCATATTAAAGTAATGCTTGTTAGTTGGTATCTGTTGAGAATGTTTAGAGCACTTTTCTGCAACAAATGGTTTTCGGACAATGCAGGTCATTAGTGTTGGGACACTTACCAAAATACTAGTCAAATAATCCCCCCCCCCCTCCACCCCCCCCCCCCTCCACCCTCCCCCCCCCCAGCAATGTTGAAATTGATGATCGAACGGACATTTACACAGAAAAACTATTCACCTACATTGATCAACATTGGTTTGGGGGGGGAGGGGGGGGAGGATACGCTGAAATTGCGCCCCCAAAGATAACTATAGTAGTATCACGTTATTATTTGTTATTTTTTTCCCAGTTTTCACTGGTGTCCCAGCTACTTTTGTCCTCCATTGTAGCATCCCATCCTGCAGGGGGGAGTAGCAATACTCGTAGTCACTTCATAGTATATAAACCAGGTCACCCTGTGATAGACTAGCATCCCATCCTGCAGGGGGGAGTAGCAATACTCCTAGTCACTCCATAGTATATAAACCAGGTCACCCTGTGATGAACTAGCATCCCATTCAGGGGAGAGTAGTAATACTCCTAGTCACTTCATAGTATATAAACCAGGTCACCCTGTGATGGACTAGCATCCCATCCTGCAGGGGGGAGTAGCAATACTCCTAGTCACTTCATAGTATATAAACCAGGTCACCCTGTGATGAACTAGCATCCCATTCAGGGGAGAGTAGTAATACTCCTAGTCACTTCATAGTATATAAACCAGGTCACCCTGTGATGGACTAGCATCCCATCCTGCAGGGGGGAGTAGCAATACTCCTAGTCACTTCATAGTATATAAACCAGGTCACCCTGTGATGAACTAGCATCCCATTCAGGGGAGAGTAGTAATACTCCTAGTCACTTCATAGTATATAAACCAGGTCACCCTGTGATGGACTAGCATCCCATCCAGGGGGGGAGTAGCAATACTCCTAGTCACTTCATAGTATATAAACCAGGTCACCCTGTGATGGATTAGCATCCCATCCAGGGGGGAGCAGCAATACTCCTAGGCACTTCATAGTATATAAACCAGGTCACCCTGTGATAGACTAGCATCCCATCCAGGGGGGAGTAGCAATACTTCTAGTCACTTCATAGTACAGTATATAAACCAGGTCACCCTGTGATGAACTAGCATCCCATCCAGGGGAGAGTAGTAATACTCCTAGTGACTTCATAGTATATAAACCAGGTCACCCTGTGATGAACTAGCATCCCATCCAGGGGAGAGTAGTAATACTCCTAGTGACTTCATAGTATATAAACCAGGTCACCCTGTGATGAACTAGCATCCCATCCAGGGGGGAGTAGTAATACTCCTAGTCACTTCATAGTATATAAACCAGGTCACCCTGTGATAGACTAGCATCCCATCCAGGGGGGAGTAGCAATACTCCCACATGTAGTTGCTTTATGCTACGGAAACCAGAATAAGCTCCAGCAGTGTGGGCTTCCAGTGGCTCCTGTGCAACTTAACCTTTTTAACCCGTGAATATGCGCATGCATAATGAACGGGTTATCAGTAACGGAGACAGATATGCAAATGAGCACTCACTCACTCCTTCCATCAGCTGTAAACTTAGTGAAACAAACAGCATGATTCCAGTGATAACAATAACTAATTTGTTGTAAACGAATATAAACAACAATAAGCTATATGTTTCGCATTTGGAGTCATTAATGCGACATAAAATCGATCTAAAAGGATTTAAGACATGGATTTTGATGCGTATCTACCTTTAAATAACAAAATTTAGTCTTAATTGAGCATGTGTTCCTTGATGGCTTCGTGGGCTAAGGCACCAGATTTGCACTCAGGAACCCCATGTTCAATTCATGCCCGTAACTCTTCTTTATTATTTTTTTTTTAGAACTGGTCATTATGAAAGTGATTTCCTTTTTTTGGGGGGGGGAGGGGGGAGGGGGGAGGGGTCGTCAAAATTTTAAAAAAATATATCGAACTGTGTCAGTGTGAAAACATAAGCTTACCAAAATATTGAGTTGTGTGTTAGCATTTCTTATTCACGGGTTGGTTCTTAGGAGCCTTTGATTTCATTGAATGGACATCTATCGCAAATGAAAACTCTACTTGCCTATATTTACTTACCACATTGAAAACTGTTGTCAGCGATCTTCCAACATTGTAAAAAGACACCCCAAGATACTTGAGACACAAGTTATTAAATGTGATCATTCCAACAAAAACAGCTGAAAGGGGGAGGACCTAGAAAAATGACAAAATAATGATTAGAACAATGCAATTATTAGAATTTGTGGGCACACTATGTAGCAAAGCAACCATCTTGTAACCTAGCAATCATTGACCATGTAACTTAGCAACCATCATGTAACAGATTTCAATCGTTATGTGGCTTGAAATTATCACACATAACTAAGCAATCATCGTGTAACTTAGGCATCATTAAAGGAGCTATGTCATGGTGATTTTGAGGTTTTCGGGTCAAAACCGTCCCAAATTAAAACTAAGTACCTTTCTCGTACACGAAATGCTTAAAGAACACTAACAGGAAGATATTAAGTGAATTTTAGCAGAGAAAATAAACCATAATCGGAGTTTTAACAAATTTTCTAAGACACAAGCGATAAACTTGAAAAAATTGGCCCAATTTTTTCAAGATACAATCCATTTCCATCCTGGCCATCTGCAGCCCAAGACACTTATTTTTACTTTTAGAGCACTAGTAGAATAATTTTAAACAAAACTGGATTCTTAGTTTTGGAATTTCACTGATGTAAAGATGTATTTTGGCTTTTTAAAGTAACGTTAAAAATGGTGACATAGCCCCTTTAACACTGAACCATTTTTCTTTTCTATCTTGAAAACACTGAAACCAGGTCAAATATTTTAAAATGATTGCTTACATGAAACTCTATCAAAGTATTGTTTTTATTTCAAATTTAGTTTCAAATAAACACTTTGAAAAAAGTATCGCTTTCAATGACATTTCAAATTCATGAGACTGAGTGACTGTTGATTTGAAAAATTAGACATCTGTGGAAATGCTGCCTTAGCAACCATAATGTTACTAATCAAAAAACATTTATGCACTCTCTGCCATACTAATAAATTTAATTTAAGTGAAAGTTCTGAAGATAAAATCCTTTAGCGTGTCCAATCATAATGAAAGTTCTTCAGTCATACTTTCCTTGTTTTTGTTAAATGAAATTTTATTTGGCCATTTTGGGATGGAATGAGCAAAGCAACTGTACTGTACCCACCTGTCTAGCAACTTTCAGATCAATGGTAAATGCTGGGAACTTGTCGATCCAGGGATACTTCTCTCCAAGAAAACTCAGCAGGAACAAGCAAAATAGACAAACTACACACTGATACCAAGTCACAAACAGCGGTGCCTCAAGCTAACAAAAAAAGACAACAAGAAGATGCATCGGGTGAATTTGAAAGCTGTTATGCTGGAAAAACCCACACCTACTGCTTAAATTCTTAGTGGTTAATCCCCCCCCCCCCCCTCCCGACTAAACTATACAATACCCAGCCACTTATTTGCATCTCATTGAATAAGAATGGATCCTTTCAATTTCATATGCCTCGTTCTATAAAATGTTCTGGGATGTGTAAATAAATGGCTGGGTATTCTAAAATCCCCCACCACCCATTACCTCACCAAAAAATAAGGTCCGAACAGGCGAAACATCTTTTCAGTCTCTTACATTTGCACTCTGGGAACCCCCCCCCCCCCCCACCTTTATTGGCCCACCAAACGCGTGGGTTCCCTATGAAGAATGTTTTGAAAAAATTTTAGTCAAACATCGTCTAACATGCTGGCTATACACTCTAACATTGTTGAACCAAGAAAAGTTATATAACAATGTTAGAACGTGTAGCCAGGGCTTAAGCTTAAAGCAGCTGTCCCTGAATTAAATATAGCACGCGATTCTCGACTCCATGTTGCTTTGAAGGAGTCTTCACATTTGCTAAGTTGAGCATGCAATTTTCCTTGCAGTCTCTCTTGAGAATGTGCACAAATATCTGAGTTACATTTGCCGTTAAATTCAAAACAAAACTGCACTTCTTATGTATTAATTATCAGGGATTTTTAAAAAATCGTGCATGAAACGGATTAAAATTTGATAAAGAAATATCAAGGTATTTTTTTTTATTAAAAAATGTATTATTTTCACCTTCAAATCTGGACTGCTCAGCAGGTACTTATTCAAAAACACCATAGATATGGAAATCACCCTAACGATAAAGAAAAACAATGAAATTTACTGCAGGAAATTAAACTGATAGATAAGCTTAACTCCTTTAAGTTGATATCATACAATATTGCTAACGACGTGGCAAAGAGTTCTGAAATCAACAAATCATTCTTAATGTGTGAGTGCCTAACTGATTTTCTTACCAATATAGTGACACAACAGACGCTATTTTCATAGACTTCGCAAAAATAGAGTCCGTCATCTTTGCTTCGCTTGTATTTTGGCGAATAAATATCCCTCCCTTGACCTGATATAAAAGAAGCCTGCAAATTAAAGAGGAAGCGGGAGGAAGCGAAGATCGACAACGCGGCGTGGAAACGTGTCCAGCGGAATATTACCAACCATGCGCACTGTCGTGTAAGCCTTAACTCAAAATGGCCGTCGCTCCACGTGAGGTTGCGTAAATTTCTTCTTCTATTTTGTTGTGTAGCTCTTCGTTAACAACCATGTGTAGTGTACAGGAACAAGATTTAGAAAATGTTCCGTCACAACTGGAAAACAAAAAACCCAAAGAAAAATCCCGTGGCTCCCGCACGTGCATGAAATGTTCGAGTAGCGAGGCAGTGGTTGTTGTTCGATTGAACGATCCGCTTTGCAAGATGTGTTTCCTTGCGTATTTCACGCACAAATTCCGTGCTACAATTGGTAAAGCACGTGCAATAAGGGCAGGCGAAAAAGTTTTGTTGGCTTTTTCTGGCGGCTCGTCTTCAAGCGCGATGTTGCATTTGGTATTTGAAGGTCTGAGTTCTGGAGCACCAAAAAAGCTTCGCTTTGAACCAGGGATCGCTTTTATTGATGAAGGAGAAATTTTGAAGGCTAGCAAAGAAGAACGGTTGAAATATGTCGAACAAATTCGAGATATAGCATCAAAGACAGAATTTCCATTTCATCAGTTAAATTTAGAGGATATTTTTGTCCAGGAGAAATCCGGACAAGATGATGCAATGTGTTGCAAGAAGCTTGAAAAACAGCAGAGTGGTGAACAGCACGCAGAAAAACTAACAAACCTGTTTGATGCAACGCCATCCATGACCGCAAAAGAAGACCTTCTGAGGACACTGCGATGTCGGTTACTCCTTGCAACAGCCAGAAAAGAAGGTTATTCCAAAGTGATGTTAGCTGACTGTGCCACTCGCATATCAATTCGACTGTTGTCAGACATCTCACAAGGGCGGGGTGGTGATTTGCCGTATGACACAGGTTTTAGCGATGAGCGTCATGATGACATCATCTTTATAAGACCAATGCGAGAGTTTATGACCAAGGAGATTGCACTGTTTAACTTTTTCAACAGTGTTGAAACTGTGCCAATAACAACACTGGCAACAATGAGCCATTCACACGCCAGCATTGATCATTTAACAGAAGAGTTTGTGACTAGTCTGCAGGCTGACTTTCCATTCACCGTCAGCACAATTTTTAGGACTGGGGACAAGTTATCCGTCAAGGAATCCTCTGATGATACAATAGCTTGTGCCTTGTGTGGAGTTCCCATGATTCTAGATCCCAGTCCATTCTCAGCCCTCAGTGATGCTGTTCATCATGTTAAGCTTGACGATGCTGCTTCGCCACCTACAAGTGATTGTTGCGGTGGCTGTGACAGCGGGTGTTCAAGCTTATCATCAGATCACCAGTTGACCAAAGAAAATGTTGTTCAGGCATTTTGTTACGGTTGTAAGCTGACATTTAAAGATACAAATTTCAACCTCAATGATCTGCCAGCTTATGTTGTAGAAACTGCAAATAAAGTGCAAAACAGAGCTCAGATGAAAGAACAGATCAAAGATTTCTTATTAGATGACTGAAAGTTATTGATTAGTTTGTCCATCCAGTGTATGAACTAATGCTATCTCTGCAACCTGTGGACAGGAGTTGTTGCTAAGATGACAGTTTTGTAGGTCAAGTTAACAAATACTGGAAGTCCAAGAGAATTATCAAGTTTTTTGTAATGCATGTACACTTTCAAAATAAATATATTTATTATATATGATTTGTTACCAGGTTACAGCGTGTTGTTTTTTGGTGTTGTGACAGGCATCATGCATGGCATTTAGGCCCATAGCCTAACTTTTGAGTCTGTGCCAGTGGACGAAATCCTATGGTGTGACCATTCAAATTAAACCTTTTTGGCAGTACTTTTGCATTTTGTTTTTTCAATACTTTTTTTGCTAAATGAAATTTGGGAATTTTCTTAAATTTTGATATCTGGCAGTTTAAACACGAAGACACGCTATAAAAGGAATAGATGGTTTTCACTCACGTGACCTTCAGTCCTGTGGGACTCAAATGACAAAGGCCATGGTGGCCATGTTGGAGCACATAACAAAAGAGGTTCATTAAAATTCTTTTGTAGGTGTGCTCCAACATGGCCGCCATGACGTAACGTGCAAACCACCTTTTGCTCTGCCCCCGTTGCAGCTTGAGTGAGCTAATTTAATTATATTTATTCTGAAATTAGCACCGTTAAAGTTCGAAATTCTCAAAGGAATTCCAATGATACAAACCTCAACAAATTCTTCCATTGTGTTGAAAATGTTATTGGGTTTGCAAAAAGCGACTAGTACAAACAAAGGCAAGTAAACCACACAGACAGATTGCTCAAAAGCTGCCTTTATTCTCTACAAAGTTTCACAGAGGTTCATATGCAATGGTTTATCTTCCTCCTTTGTCTTCTCCCTTGCTCCTACCCTCCCCCCCCCCCAACCATCTCTTCCCCGTAATCTTGCAAAAAAAATGTCTGGAGAGCCTACCCTTGCTTCTCCTTATTCACAACCCCCCCCCCCCCCCCCCCCCCCAACAATATGCTATCAGTTTGCTGAATGTTGTCCAACAATCTTTTATCTTCTGTTGCTATGGTTGGCCAAACCACGATCAGCGCTCAAAACTAGAAAGTAGATTTAGTTTCCAGTGGCAGATCAGAACCTTGGGAAGATGGGTACGAGTTACCCTGGGAATGAGAGATAAAAACGGTTTCTTTTATATGTAGGATCATCGACTAATAGCACAAACCGCTGACCAGAGCCAAACTTTTCAGTTCACGTACCTTTTGCTGTCAAGATGACCAAGCTAACAGAATGGATTATATTTGCTGGACTGGCGTTTTCAATCTGGATTACATTATTAGCAGATATTCTACCTTTTAAAGTATCTTACAAGGCAAAAGAAGTCATATGGCCGGTAAGATCGCAAGAATCTTTAAGAAAATGTCGGCGCGCATGTGTATAACTTAAAATCTTTAGCTGAAGTCTGTATATAAGCTTACTCTCGCTTCTGAAACGCTTTGTTTTCTTTACAGATGCCCGTATATGCACTGATTGTCTTTGGAGTAAGTATAAGTTCTTTCTTGACATTATAAACAGATATTACAAAGGTCTACGTGTAAGCTTGCAGTATCAGGGAAAAAATCTGTAATTTCCTTCCATTGCAGTGTTATTCTTTAGCAACAATAGGATACCGCGTAGCAACCTTTAACGACTGTGTAGAAGCTTCTGAATCGTTAAAGCAGGTAAGAAGCTCAAATTTTGTTCCACTTTTAACTTTTGTGTGGTGTTCCCTTTCTCGAATTCTTTCGAGGTTATTGATGTTGCCAGGGAAACAAAGTCCATTGTTTGGGACAGATAAACCACTAGAACCTTTGCACAGGTCCCCAAACAATTTTTAAGGCTGGTTTTCCCTAGATCGACAGAATCAGAGTTGCAACAATCAGGTTTCCATTTTTCTGATTGCGCTTATGACTCCATTGCTTATGATCTACCTAGTTTAAACTAGAGTGATGGAGTCACAAGAAGAAGGGGAAGAATAAACCAATCACAAAGCCCATTCGAGGTCCTCAGAGTACAGATTTCTGCTTACGACTTTGACATTTATCTAGTTTTTACTGGATCGTAAATGACAGAATCATTAGCAAAACTCTGCTAATGAATGCTGTAACAAGTTAAACTTGTAATGTCTTCGTACAGATAAATAGAACACGAGAGAGAAGAAGAGACTCCGATTCAAGATGGCGGTTCAACAAGTAGAGCTTTATTGAAAACGAGGTTGTGACGTAGCACGCAATAACAATATTGTAACATCCTCCCCATTTTTTTTTAACAAATTTCTTGATAAGCTAGAAATGGCAAGAAATAAAAGGTAGAGAAAAAAATACATAACAACAACTGCATAATTTTGTTCAAAGTCAATTGGTAGCAAGAAATATAAACAAAATGAAAAGCACTGCAAAAGTCTAAATGTGTTTTCGCAAGAGAATAGTTCAATTCCTGACGTAGCCACTTAGCTTCGCTGGTTCTCTTATCAGTCATCCGGAACAGTTGTGCCTAGGACAGGGAGTAGTACTTTTCTCTCCTGCATGATGTTTCCTTGGACTGGACTGCACATGGTCCTTCTCTGGACTGGTCTGCACAACAGGAGCTTGGGGTTGCAGGGTTTGGGGTTGCAGGTCGGCTGGATGGTCACTTCCGATTTTCGCATCCGCTTTGCCTCGTTCAGAGGTGTTCTGCTGGACAGGAGGTTCAGCAGTCTTAACCAGGTGCTGTCTGTTGCGCCTGTAAGTGGTTCCGCTAGACTTAATTTCATAGGATCTCTCGTCAAGCCTTCTGGTCACTTCAGCTTTGTCCCATGATTTCTGACCAAGCACAAATGGCTTTATTTGAACCATGTCACCTGCCTTCAGCACAGGCAGGTCATGGGCAGAACAGTTGTAGTACTTTGCCTGTCTCATTTGGTTTAAGCATAGTTGCTCAGACTCGTGAGGATTTACTGGATTCCTGGGCTCAAGTAAGGACTGCGTGGTTGGTAACAGGGTTCTGGTTCTTCTCCCCATGAGTCTTTGGACCGGGCTGCTGTCTATGCCTTGTGTAGGTACATTCCTGATGTTAAGCAGGGCCAAGTACTGGTCTTCACCTGTTTTGGTAGTCTTGCGAAGCATTCGCTTGGCAACTTTCACCGCCGTCTCTACTTTGCCGTTGGCTTTACTGTGGTGAGGTGAAGTTGTTGTGTGCTCAATGCCCCAGCTCTTGGTAAACTTTTTGAATTCATTAGAATCAAATTGCGGGCCATTATCGCTAACCAGCTGCTTAGGGATGCCATATCTCGCGAGATGAGCTTTCAGCTTCTTAATGATAGTCAAAGACTTGGTGTCATACAGGCGGTCTAGTTCCCAGAAGTTGGACTTGTAACAAACAGTGATTAGGTAATCCCTGTTCTTGTAGGTGAACAGATCAGCCCCAATCTTCTCCCAGGGTCTCTCGGGAATATCATGGCTCATGACTGTCTCCTTGCAGTGGGTCTGCTCGAATTCCTGGCATGTTTCACAGGTTTGGATCCACTGCTTCAGTTCTTCGTTCATGCGAGGCCAGAATACATGTTCACGGGCTCTTCGCAGGCATGACTCAACTCCTTGATGGCCACAGTGGATGTCTGTCTTTATCTCAGATCTCAGGCTCTTGGGGATTACTAATCTTTCGCCACGAAAGACAAGGCCATCAGTGACTGCCAATTCATCACGGTAGTCGAAGTAGGGTGTGACGGGGGGTGAGAGACCTGATCTCTCAATTGGCCAGCCGTCTTGGATGGTTTTCTTCAGCTGCTGTCAGTAGAGCCGGGTCAGCGTTGGTGTGTTCACGGATCTGGCTGATTCTCTCATCAGACATGACGAGATAGGTGAGGGCGTTGATGGTTTCAAACTCGCTTTGGCCATCACTGGTGCATTTCAGAAGGAATGCTCTGCTAAGGGTATCTGCGATGAACATTTCTTTGCCTTTGAGGTACTGTACTTTGATGTCGTAGGCCAGAGCGCGTACTAGCATGCCTTGAAGGCGTTTAGGAGCCCTGTCAAGCGGCTTCTTAACGATGGACTCTAAGGGCTTGTGATCTGAATATATCCTGACAGGTCGGCCGTTATTTGTGTCGTCACGCAACGCTCCTCCCCACTAGTGGGGAGGAGCGTTGCGTGACGACACAAATAACGGCTGCGTAGGAGACTAGCCAAATGTGTACTGATGCCATTTCTCGAGAGCAAACACAATGGCAAGCATCTCCCTTTCGATGGTAGAGTACCTAGTTTCAGCATCTCTGGAGGCTCTGCTCGCGTAGGCTAGTGGTCGCCCTTCTTGCAGGAGAGCGGCTCCCAAACCTTGTCCACTGGCGTCACACTGTATAGACAGTTCCTTGGTAGGGTCAAAGTAAGCAAGCACAGGAGCTTGTGTCAGCAGACGCTTGACTTCCTCAAAGGCTTTGTCCTGAGTGTGTCCCAAGTCCATGCAGCATGGGATGGGCGAGAGCGTTAATGGGTTGCATTATTTCAGAGAGTCAGTCAGTCTGGGTACAAACTTTGACAGATAGTTGACAGTTCCTCTCAGTCTTTCCACGCCTGCCTTGTCAGTGGGAGGTTCCATCTTCGTGACAGCCCAGGGCGCGACAAAAGCGCTGTCCGATAGCCCGGGGCTAGTGAAGCGACCCGTCGGGCTAGTGTCTTTTTGTCGGAGTTTGCCCGACGGGCAAGCAATATTTGTTGCCTTTTCTCATCATTAAGTTAAGAATTAAAATAAGAAGTGTGTAATAAACAGTTCTCTAGTGAAAGTGAATGCGAGGAACATTTAAAAAATGTCAGAAAATATCAAAGAAATGGAATTGAATGATGCATTTTCGTAAATAATTATAATGTACAGTAGCGGCCGTAATTGTGTTCTCACTCCTCTGCTTTTAGGTCTTTAAAATCACTGTTGTTTTCATTGTATTAAGTTCAAAGTAAACCAGTTAGGATCTGTCTTGTCGATTAAGACCGTTTTCTTTAAGCAAGCTAGACAACTTGAACATTTCCCGACACAGTCGTTGCGTTAATTAATACTGGATAGATTGTTTTTTCCAGACTTTCCACGAACGGCAAATATTTTTGCCGTCTGCCGTTTGTCATTTCCATGAGAAAGTGAGTAGTTTCACGTTTCTCAAACTCATAAACATGTGAACTAACTTCGATTTTTCTAGTGGATTTATTTTACGATTCGAGGAAAAGTAAGGATAATAAACTGCAAGCTGCCGTTTGCCGTGTACGCGTAGAACGCCGTGCGTAATTTAATCTCTTGATACTCGCAAGCAAGTCACGTAATATAAAATGTGTTATTTTTGTTGTATCAAACTTCCGAAAGGGCTTGCAAGATATTTTACGTTATCCAAAGGCTAAAGACTTTGAATAAGAGTACTAGTATCATTGATCAATCGATCATAACTTTCATAACCAGCGCAAAAGTAAGTCTTTCTCGTAATTTATAATTTATTCCGCAACATTCGCCATCGGGAGCGAACACAGTTGGAGATTTTTTGCCTCTTGGTGTAATATTCATCCCTTGTTTAAATTTGTTTGTTTTTAATAATTAACTTACTTTTGGGCTAGCTTTTCAGAGCTCCGGGCTAGTAAACTAAAGTAGCAGCTTGCCCGAAGGGCAAGCTGATTTTTTCATTTTCATCCCACCCTGCAGCCTCCATCTTTGACGGGTCAAGCTTAAGGCCCTCGCTGCTGACTATGGTTAGCCATTTGTTGCAAAATTCAACATGTATATTTTTATTTAACAGTTTATATTTATATTCAACAGGGTATAATTGCATTCAACGACTTATATTTGTGTTCAACAACATGCATTTTTATTCAACTTCAACCCATGGTATTGTCATTCAACAGAAATATTCATTCAACTTCAACGCAAACCTTTTTCGTTCAACAGAAATATTCATTCAACTTCAACGCAAACCTTTTTTGTTCAACAGAAATATTCATTCAACTTCAACGCAAACCTTTTTCGTTCAACAGAAATATTCATTCAACTTCAACGCAAACCTTTTTCGTTCAACAGAAATATTCATTCCAGCTGAATGTAAGCTTTATTCAACGCAGGAAATGACATGCATACTAAAATTAACGTTTTGTAAGTTCCCGGACATTCCCAATAATATTCATTCAACAAAACCGTCCCGTCCCCCTCCCTACTCCGACGTTACTCTGACCCAGACCCTTTACATTCGCACAACACGTGTTCAAAATGGCGTCGGAAGATGCAAGGGAAGAACCCCGCCGGGGGGGGGGGGGGGTGGGGGGGGGGGGGGGGGGGTGTACTTTGCAAATTTTTGGGCGGGGGTGTGCCGCTGGGACTCTGAGACCCTTAACCTATACTAGACCATTTTAGCTGCATTTTGCAACCCTATTCTAGACTAAACACCGAAAAACCTTACCCTATCCTAGACCTATTCCAGACTCGCTATTTTCCAGAAACTCGTTCACTATCACAGTCTAAGATGCCAGGGTCAGTAAAAATGCCGTACTGCCCCCCCCCCCCCCCCCCCCCCCCCCCCCCCCTATTTCCCTTGAAATATTTCAAGGGAATCATGTCATCAGTAACTGCATAATCAGTAACATAGCTGCCAAGATCTTGATATTCGGGTTTGTCAAGGAGGTGGATGGCCTTTGGATGAAATTCTTGTCTCACTGAAGACTTTTTCTTGAAACGCCATGGATGCTGTGTATTCGAATTACTTGACCTCTTAGAGCCAGGTTGAAAAGAATTCGACGCCCCAGAAGCCACGTGAATCCAGGAGTAGAAACAGTTGCGGAAGAGGTCGAAGAAGAACTTGGTAGATTTGCAGCTGGATACGATGCACCGAAGGATGGAATTTGTTACTTCCCGGCTAGCCGATCGCGCTGAATTCGCTATTAGATCACGAGTTCTCGTAAATAACGAGGTGTTACTCCCCGATCGTTGAAGAGCAATTTCATTTCGGTCACATTCTCGCACCATTTGTGTCAGTTCTTCCCTTGCATCTTCCGACGCCATTTTGAACACGTGTTGTGCGAATGTAAGGGGTCTGGGTCAGAGTACTGACGTCGGAGTAGGGAGGGGGACGGGACGGTTTTGTTGAATGCACATTTTTTTTTGTTGAATGAATATTATTGGGAATGTCCGAGAACTTACAGAACGTTAATTTTAGTATGCATGTCATTTCCTGCGTTGAATAAAGCTTACATTCAGCTGGAATGAATATTTCTGTTGAACGAAAAAGGTTTGTGTTGAAGTTGAATGAATATTTATGTTGAACGAAAAAGGTTTGCGTTGAAGTTGAATGAATATTTCTGTTGAACGAAAAAGGTTTGCGTTGAAGTTGAATGAATATTTCTGTTGAATGACAATACCATGGGTTGAAGTTGAATAAAAATGCATGTTGTTGAACACAAATATAAGTCGTTGAATGCAATTATACCCTGTTGAAAATAAATATAAACTGTTAAATAAAAATATACATGTTGTTGAATTTTGCAACAAATGGCTAACCATAGCTGACGATGTGGCCCATGAACGGAATTCCGCGCAAGCCAAAGTGGCACTTGAAGTTGAAGGAAAAGGAGTACCCGTTCATCATCGGTGCAACCCCAGATAATGACATCATCAGCTATGCAGCGTACACCTGCTAGACCTTCAAGAGCTTGATGCAGTCGCTTCTGGAAGATTTCGCTGCTCACTTTCAAACCAAAAGGAAGGCGGAGCCAGCGGTAGCGCCCGAACGGGGTCGCAAAGGTAGTTAAGAGACTCGACGAGTTGTCTAGTTCACAGTGGAGGTATCCTGACTTTAGGTCACACACTGAGAATTTGCAGGCTGAAGCGAGCTCCGGCAGAATGTCCTCTAGGACGGGGAGCTTGTAATGCTCGCGCTTTAACACTTCGTTCAGCGGTCTGGGATCGATGCAGATACGAATGCCTCCCTTCTTCTCACAGCGACAGACATCTGGCTGACCCAGTCAGTGGGGTCGTCTACTGGGACAATGATATTCTCATTAACGAGTCGCTGGAGTTCAGTTTTGACTGCATCTTTCCTCGCTTCTGGGAGTGTACGAGCACATCGGACAACCCCGGAATAGCTTCATCCTCAACGGTCAAGTGAACTTTCTTGCCAGGAAGTGCGCCTGGTGTATCCTTGGAAGCATCAGGGAACTGCTGTACATAGTAGTGATCGCCTGAGGAAACTGCATTGACCACTTTGAAGTTATCATAATTTACAGTGATTAGACCCATCTTCTGCGCTGCATTGCCACTGAGTAGTGGGGTAAGATTGTTGTCAACAATGACAAAGTCAACCTTGAACTTTTCCTTTGTAGCCGGGTTTCTGACATGCACCTTGCATTTTCCGAGGGCTGTAACAGATGATTTGTTCCACATCCGAAGGTTGACAAGGTCAGGGCGAATCTCAAGGTTTCCAAGGTAACGTTTTGGCAGAATGCTAACAGTTGCACCGCAGTCGACTTGAAGTTTCACAGGTTGTTTGTTAACCTCCATTTCGCAGTAGATCAGTTGGTGCTGAGATTGGACCGAATGAACATCGTGACATAGCTCAGCTGTTATAGCATTGATAGTTCCAGTACTACTGTCCGAGGAGTCAGAAGCGTAGTCTTCCATTACACCATGAACGCTTCGACCTTTACATTTTCTTGAAGACGAAAAGTGGTTCTTTCCACCACAGGATGTGCACGACTTTCCCCAGGCAGGGCAAGATTCTTTTCTCATAACATGAACTTGAGTGCAGAAATGGCACTTCTTCATGACTGTGCGCGGATCCTCCGTTTGGCGTCCTTTGCTTTTGGTGGGTTCCCTGCGCTTCACTTGCTTCTTTTGTTTTGATATTTCCTTGACTTTGTTGATTTCTTCAGCTTTCAAGGCTTTCATGTGATGAGTTGCGGCTTCTCTAGCGCGGCAGATCTCGATAGCTTTGATTAGGGTTAAATCATGCGTAGAGAGGAGTTCTTCCCGCTTTTTGTCATCCAAGATGCCAAGAAGCAAACGATCCATTATCAACAGTTCACGCATACAGTCACAAAACCCGCAAGTTTTTGCCATGTTTCTGAGAATGGACACATATTCCTCGATTGACTCACCAGATTCCTGATTCCGACGGTTAAATTGGAAACGCTCGAAAAACTCCTGAGTCTGTCCCAGAAAGTGCTGGTCAAACTTCTTAATAATATCGGCCATTTTGTGGCGATCATCGCCATCGCCAAACTTCAGTCCATTGAAGATCCGCACGGCTTCAATTCCAATGCTATGGATTGGAGAAGGATAGCACACTTGTACTCTTCAGGTTGATCTAGGAGACCGGTAATTATGCAGTAGTTTTCCCATCTTTGCTTCCAGATTTTCCAATTATCAGCGCGATCGCCGTCAACCTCGAGGGGTTTTGGAGCAGGGACTTGAGGACGACGAAAACGCGGTGCTTCGGGAGCTTCAGCACCGATAGTTTCTGTGTCGGGCATAATACTTGTTTATTAAACAGCGACTTACGAGCGGCGAAGGTGACGCCAAGGTCCACGTGCTAGAGCAGTGATTAGTCGTGGAGCAAACAGCGAGGTTTTTAGGGTCCGGAGTAGAAACAACGACAGCAGTAGTCACTGACGAAGTCTTTCTTTACACCGCTGCCACCATGTAACAAGTTGAACTCGTAATGTCTTCGTACAGATAAATAGAAGACGAGAGAGAAGAAGAGACTCCGATTCAAGATGGTTGACACCACCTCTGTTGGAGTGAGGTATGGGATTGCAGAAAATTGGTTCTATTCTTTTTAGAACAAGGCGTTGAGACAATGAGCTCTATTCTTATTCAACGAGATGCAAATAAGTATATTCCAATTTTCTGCAATCCCGCACCTTAGAGCTCTGTTGCTGTTGAAACCAGCCAACAACATCTACCTTAGAGAGTTGTTGACCACCTAACTAATACCCCTCATGGGTGTCTGCTTTGAGAGAATTGTCTGTATTTCCATGGAACTGGAACAAGTCTATAACAAACTGATCTCTGACAAATATGTCAGACTAGTTTCAGTATATTTATGTAGCATTTTTTAGACATTTTTTTCTCTCTTATTTCGGTAGGAGATAAAAGATGCAAGAGAGGACTTAACAAGAAAGGGATTCAAGTTTGACTGACATTCAGCAACCAATAAAACTTTATAAATGCTTTCTAACAGTTTCCCAAGAATGCACCAGGTCTTCACTGCAGATAGAAGCATGCCCTACCCCTCCCTGGCTAAAAGCATTCTTACCCCCTTCTCCAATCTTGAAACTTATTTCATTGAATTAAGGTGGCTTACTACAGTTTATAGGGGTCACCAGATGCTTCCGATAATATCGATCACAGGTGACCATTTGTGGGAACAAGCAACAATTACAAAGTCAAAACCATCGTACAAGACAGTGGGTGTTTGTAATTTCACCATCCTCTGGTTAGGAGTGGCTTAAAACAAGCGACCGAGTGGTTGTCAGAAGACTGGGTTCTAATTCTATGAGGACGTTTTACTCAAAAATCACCCGTACGACCCTACCTCAAAATCTTACCATTTAAACTTTGGATAAAAATAAACGTTCTTACAAATTAAAACAAAAATCTGTAAGAGAGTTTTTCGCATATCAACGAAAATATCAAAAATACGAATTTCGAAAAATATTTTAAAATCTGTCTTACAGATTTTGAAAAAAAATTGTCTGCAGATCGATGTTGATGTATATTTAAAAATATCAAAAATTGAGCATAGGTCGTACGGCTAGATTTCGAGAAATTCACGACCAAAAAAACGTTTAGTACGATCTCCGAGCATGCGCAGTACTGCGTACACCACGGCCATTCACTTATCTGCGCGCACGGCTGCTCGCGCATTACTAACTGCGTACACGAGATCAGAGCTTCGTTGTTGTTTGCTCGCGCGGTATTGCTGCGTGACACGCGCGCGTAAGGAAATTTATTGTCCCTCAAAACTGTATTCGGCCACCTTAAACTGTTTTGTAATAAAAAGTGCTCAGTCACTTAGATAATATTTTTTTTAACACAGAACTGTGTAGCCTGAGAAAACAGACATCGTTTCGCGGCGCCACCATTGGTCCTCCGCGAAACTGCCCCAGTGGTGGCGCAGCGAAACGACTTCTGTTTTCTTAGGCTAAGAACTGTGTAAATTCAAATTATTAGTAACACCAATTCCCTTGTAGCGCTATTAATAACTTCAGCATTCAAAACATGTAATATTTTCTTTAATGTCTTCTTCAGTGAATGCAAATTGTAAACTAAGGTGAAATAAAAGAAAGAAAATAAATACAGTTACGTCTTAAAAGGGCATTTCCAACAATTTTATTAACTTGTAAGAAAAGGAAATACCAAACTATTCTGTAAGATGCCGTTACATTTAAAATGAGTTAATAACTAAAGACAAATTGGCCACTAGGGGTGGTGAATGGTAAATCCGAGATCCTTGTTTCAAAATCCGAGACCGCGACCGCAGCTACGGTATAAAATCCAAGCCTGAGACTTAGTGCCAAAAATATCCGATTCACCTATCGAACAACAAACAAGGATGAAGACAAGAATGCTTGACAAAAGTATCCGAGACCTTAACGAAAAAAATCAGAGACTCCGAGACAGAAAAAGCACCAGCCAAACAAGACTTTGAGACTGGACCAAAATTTAACGAGACCCACGATTTTGAAGGTACCATTTGTCACCCCTGACACTGTAAAGAGATACAAAAGCTGCTGCCCTTTGTCAGAGTGAATGACAAAGGGCTGGTGCTCCAAACATCAGTTCAGTGTCACAGTTGATACAACTAAAGTTTCAAACACCCACTGATGCAACACTAACCCCTTTACTCATCTGTTACATTTGCATTTCTTTATAAAATTGGCCAGCCAATTTACCTTATCAACTCAAGGCAATCGCAAGCTGCTTTAAAAAAAGTATTTTCACTTTTGTCCAATTGATACATTACAAGCTTTATAATAATTCCTTAAAATAATTTAACAATGGAAATTTTTTACCATAAATATCTTTATTTATATTGGCAACATGAAATTCTAGAACACAGCCAAAATATTGAATGTATATCTTTCCGGTTTTCTGTTCTTATAAAATCACCTGCTGCAATTTCTTTTTGAGTGGTGCTTCAGTTTATTTATTAAGAATTAAAAGACGGAGCATCGTTTCGCAAAATATCAAAAAAAACAACTATCTGTCAAAGTTAGAACCACACTGTACAGCATAATAAACAGTACCACAGGAAAGTACTGCTCAGTAGCTTTTATTTGAATGGTCACACTTTAGGATTTCATCCACAGACTCAAACGTAAGAACCACCTTGTACAGCATAATAAACAGCACCACAGGAAAGTACTGCTTTTAAAAAAGCTTTCAATTGAATGGCCACACTTTAGGATTTCATCCAGACTCAAAAGTTAGAACCACCTTGTACAGCATAATAAACAGTACCACAGTACTGCTTAATAGCTTTCAATTGAATGGCCACACTTTAGGATTTCATCCACAGACTCAAAAGTTAGAACCACCTTGTACAGCATAATAAACAGTACCACAGAAAAGTAATGCTTAGGACTTTATACAGACTTGAGATTTTGATTCATGCTTCACAAGTGGAGACCTCCCTCAGCATGGGCGTACCCAGCCGTTTTGCAAGTTCAGTTACACAGGCATTCAAAACGTGTGTGTTCAAAACATGTTCAGGAAGGAAATATATCTTGAAGTGAAGTGTCAACTCTGCACAATAGCAACCAACTTCCCGTTTCTTGTTTTCACATTGAAATAGTATGCACATTTCTCAATTTTTTTGTAAGGATTTTGTTCTCAATTCTCATGAATCTTTCTTGAAAATGGGGATTCCAGAATCCCTAGAGCCCACCCCTCGGTACACCCCTGCCTCAGGGAGTGAAAGGCTTAAAAATATTTGAAGGAGTGTTTGATTATTTCTTTTACAATAAGCTTGTCTTGTTCACTCTCCTTATCTTCTTCTTTGCTGATTCTTTCGAGACAGATCAACAGTTCATCTGCTTGATGTTTGTGCTCACTGTAGTTAGAATTGAGGAGAATTTGGTGGAGTAACGAAATATATTCAGTTCTCAGCTACAAAAAGAAAACAATATTTAGTTTAGTGATAAAAGGGAAAGGGAAGAGGCACAGTTGGGCCACAGATGGTCCACACAGCTGGAGATTAAGGACGTTCGCCTGAAAATCTCTTACAACTCAACTTTAAAAGTTCTAACACAGCAAGATAATGAACCACACTTGTCATAAATGTAAAAAAAAAAAAAACGGAAATCATTGACTTAATTTTGGAGATAAGACATTAGGTCTGATCTTCTTCTTTCTGTACACTTAACGCCCAAGGGGATGACAGGGAGGTCTGAACTTCCTGCTTCCCATATGCTTTACTCCCAGTTCCTGCGTCTTCCTTGGTAGTTTCTGCCTCAATTGCAGGAGACTATACTGTACACATGGGGGAGGGGGGAACACAGGGAGGTCTGAATTTCCTGCTTCCCATACTCTTTACTCACAGTTCCTGCATATTCCGTGCATTGTTAGTTTCTGCCTCTATCCTCGGTAGGAAAAAAGATGGCGACTGGTACATTTACCCATAATTCTTAGCGCACAAAAACCTTAACAACGTTCATAAAAATGAAAAGATAAGTTATAAAATCTTCAAACCTAGTCTACACATTGTCCTTAGTACTGGAACAAATATTGTAAAAATTTGGCTTTCTTTGTGCCTTATGTGCTGTGTTAGGTCCACAAGGTATTGTGGTAAAATGAACAGCCGCCATCTTTTTTCCTACGGTGGATTGCAGGAGACTATACTGTACACGTGGGGGAGGGGGGAACACAGGGAGGTCTGAACTACCTGCTTCCCATACTCTTTACTCACAGTTCCTGCATATTCCTTGCATTGTTAGTTCCTGCCTCAATTGCAGGAGACTAAACTGTACACATGGGGGAGTGGGATGACAGGGAGGTCTGAACTTCCTGCCTCCCATATGCTTTACTCCCAGTTCCTGCATCTTCCTTGGTAGTTTCTGCCTCAATTGCAGGAGACTATACTGTACACATGGGGGAGGGGGGAAGACAGGGAGGTCTGAACTTCCTGCTTCCCATACTCTTTACTCACAGTTCATGCATATACCTTAGTAGTTTCTGCCTTTATTGCAGGAGACTACCATACATATGGAAGGGGGAAGGGGGGAGGGGGGGGGGGGGGGAGTGTGAACTTCCCATTTCCCATACCTGCTACTTCCAGTTGCAACCCCCTCCTTGGTGGTCCCTGTTCCTGTACGTCTATTGCAGGAGACTCTGCTGTGCACATGGGAAGGGGGGAGACGGGGTCAATCTTCCACCTTCCTGTACCCTTTACTCTCAGTTCCCACTCCTTCCTTCTCAAAATGACATTGATACTGACAATAGTTAACTCACCCCTGCTCCAGGAGAAAGATCCGAAAGCTGTCGCAAGACAATTTCTATCAGTATCATCATATCAGAGGAATAGAAAAAGTCAGCAGTGTCCCGTGAAGAGAAGATGTCAGTGAGAAACTTGAGCACAGAGTCAGGGCATGCCTTGGGGTATGAAAACAGTACTGTAGGATCCTCTGTAAAAACAAAAATCATTTGTTAGGAAAAATACAATGAATCAGGCAAGATCTATGTGGGAAAAAAAACGATTGGTGCCACTTTCTCCACTGCAGCAAGTAGCTGAACTACAGAGGAGCAGAGAGGTGAGATCGGATGTCGGCATAACTATATGAAGGTGCAAATTGCAGCCGCTTCAGTCCCAGTGGCTTCAATAAAATTGTGAGTAAGTGGCAACATTAGTGAAAAAGATGGCAGTGGCAACAAAGGGGCCATTAGAACCATTTCCTCTAGGGAGGTCTGAAATGGCATTCCCAGCATTCTGGGCATCAACTTCAGTGCCAAATTTCAATTAAAAAAAACTTACTTGTACCAATAGCATTTAATAGCAAATTACCGACAAAAAAGGAAAGACCTCTTTAAATGAGAGAAATGTAAATGCTTCCCTACTGTAAGTAAGCCTCTTAAATGCACGTAAACACTCAAAACATTTTTGTCTGAAAGATCAAGCAAGGGAGAAAAGTTTACATGGAAAAACATTCAGACAATGTGATTCATATGCTAACTCCCCTGTATCTGTTTGCAGTCTTGATCTTCGTTGAAATACGACAATATTGCCCATGGCACACTTTACAGTTTTTTTTTTTGCCATTTTAATCAACAACATGTGGAAAACCAGAAGGACGCAGTGAATGTGATCGAGGCAACATTCGTCACCAGTCTTTCTCCTCTATTCTGGCGGACAGCACGATCACTATTTTATAATATCTCATTTGGCGAGTGTTTTCCTAACATATCCAGTGCAAAACAGATAAGAAAAGGTTCTGACTTGATATTCCAGTTGATTTACAATTTTAATGTAAATTATAATCGATCAAAGTAAACAGGTAAGAATCGTGAATTTAATCAAAAAGTAGGTGGCCTTGTGGCGGCCTCCCACGACCTCCCACTCAGCAGACCGGTGCTCTATAAACTGAGCTAACCAGGCAGCAGTTATGACACTATAACTAGTTATGACTATGTGATGACTGTAACCCTTATGCTACCAGAATAAACAATTTACAAGCAAACTAACTATAAAATAAACAAAATAATGCTAACAGAGTAGAGACTGTTGAAAAAAATTTAACCCTTTCACTCCCAGAGTCAATTATGGAGACACAGAGATGTCAACCTCTGGAGATGAAAAAATGGGTGATTGTTTGTGAGCGCCACAAGCACGAGCACCTAGGGAATCTGCCCTATGGTGTGACAGCAGTACTTCTGCATGGTACCATTTGTTTTTCAATAATATTTTTTTACAAAATGAAATAATTGGGATTTTTTTGGAATAATTTTGATTTTGGTGCTCTTTATTTTGGCAGTTAAAGGAAACATGTTTAAACATGCGTTGTGGGTTGAAATGAAATTTATGTTAAAATGATTTCAACCTAGCTTGATTTTGAATTACCTTTGTTTCTGATTTATGATAATGAATCAAAGACAAAAAAAATTCAAAATCAAACTAGGTTGAAATCATTTTAACCCGTATTTCATTTCAACCTACAACACATGCATCTTTTATACCAACCTTCTCTATTGATAAGGTACATGATTTTCTCACTCAGTGTTTTGGTTGCTCTGCGAGAAGCTAGCACACTCATCACAATATTGCTCTTAAAATCTGTTGACAAAGAGATGGGGCTTGGTTTATTGTCACTTAGACTAATATATGAAGGGGAATTAATTGCTATATATACATGTACATGGCAGTGGAACTAAAATGGTTGAAAAACGTTTGAAGCAAAGGTCTTTGTGAAAGCAAACCAAAGGATTTTTGGTCTAATACCTTATTCTCGCTAAATTTCGTGTGTACTAAATTAAGCAATTTTCGCATTTTGGAAAAAATCACAAAAATATTTATTAGTAAGTACTTGTGAAAAAAAGAGAGTGCGAAAATTAAAATTGCGAAATTTAATACCATAAATTATTATACTGTATAAGAAAACAGTGCATAAATAATAAAGGTCAAGGAGATCTCGGCACTTTGACTCAGGAACCTCAACGTTGACGACTCCACCTCGTAAAAGTAAAAAGCGTGTAACTCTTGATATTTCTATTAGCTATTCTGGGACATTCTTTTAGGGTTTGGGAGATTAAAGAAATGGAAAAATTGCGAAATTAAATCACTTTTGTTTACTTTTTTTCCTGGAATCCCCCGAAAATTTATACTTGCAAAATACTGAGCTCCCAAATTTTCGTGAAATCAAGTACACCCGAAAATTAGTAAGAAGAAGGTATGTTAAATGGAGATTAAATGCAACTGCATACACTGTATAAGTTAATCACACGATCCATTAATTTGTTTTTACAGTGTATGAGAAAAAGTTGTGTTGGATGTGGATAGTAAAGGAAAATTGGCAGTTACAGGCAAATGGCAGAGCAAACAAAAAGCTAGGTGTGCAAAATTATCAATTTAATAGAACTATTCCATACCTACAAAGTGCTGATTGAATGCTAGGATAAGAGGAACAAACGTATCCACCAGTTGTTCACCTTTCTCGTCATCTGCAGCACTTTCAATGGCATCAATGAGAAAATCCACAAATGAGCCATCTATCTGGTCTGTTAACATATAAAACAACAACTTTAACATCATACAAAATATTAAATACTAACATTAGGTCAAAGAGTGAGCATAATTTTGACTTACCATAAAGAGTAAATGGCACTGATTCTCCAGTGGAAAAGACCATAGTTAACAACAGAGCACAATGGCTCTGCATCACTGCATCTGAAACATACACATCACCTGCACTTAGTTACTTGTTACTTGAATGTATGTTATATTAAGGTTTATATAGCCTGATTTAAGCTATAGTTCAGGACTGAATACGTGAATTTCATTTCAGGCTTGAATTAAGGCCTAAATCAGCTATGGTGAAACCAAACAAAGTCTGGTTGAGGCTTCAAGCCAAGAAAAATATGGTGGATCTGTTCTAGACTGTTATCAGACTCTGGTAATGTTTTGGTAAATCAAGTCGAGGTACGAATCACGCTGGACTATGGCTTAGCCTAGAACCTTGTTACATTTTTCACCAGTAGTGTTGAGTAGCCAAACAGTTACTAGAAACTTGAATCGACTTGCAAATAGATTTGAGCTCAATCAAAATAGATGCAATTCCTCGCAAAGGATGATAGTCACTATGTATAAGACTCTTTATGAAATTGCTCCACCATATCTCAGATCACTACTAGAAGAACGGAAAACAGCTACAACCTTAGAGGTACCTTAAAATTGAATCTACCAAGAGTTACTACAACCTCTTAGGGATTATAATCATTCAGATATGCTGCTCCTCGAGTATGGAATATGCTGCCTGATAACATAACAACTTTTGAATCTCTCATTGCTTTAAGCACGCTATTCATAATATTACTGTGTGCCTAGATGGTTTTTTTTTAGGAATGTTAATTTTTACTTAACTGTTAGGAATGTTGTGTAAAGTGCTTAGAGCAGGATTGGATAGGTGCAATACAAATTTAAATTATCATTTTTATAATTATTATTAATTTTGCTGTATTTCTTTGGTATACTCGGAGATACTAGCTCCTTCGAGCTATTCTAAATCCGAGTTTAAATAAAGTTATGTGTTAATGTATGTATGTACAAGTAATAGCAAAATGGAGTTGTAAGTCATTGCAAGTTACAGTGTGACGCATCTTACCATGAGCACCCAAAAAAAAAACATTTTCACAAGTTAGCCAATCAGAGAGCGTGAATTCAATTGATGTGTATGCCTCCTCAAAAAGTTGAGCACGATGGTATTTAATGTTGTCGCTTCATGTTTATCACAGGAGTGTGAAAATAGTTACAAAATACAAAAATTGTATTCACTTTATTCCTTCACACATATTCACAGTTACAAAAAATGATTGTAAGAATTAGCTGGTAATTAGATATGGTGGAAACTTGTAAAAAAAAAGTTTGTCGGGGCTCAAGATAAGGCACGTCGCACTGTAAACCAAGTTTCTGGCAGTGAAAAACAAACAATAGGAACTTTTGAGGAAGTGAGGATGATTGTTTTAATACCTTCTTTCCTGTTCATGATGTCTATTGCCAGTTCTGTAGGCAAAATAGAGCACAACAGTTGTGAAAGGATTTCCTTCTGTAAGCCACACATGCAGCCAAATATTTCAACCAGCTGTTGACGGAGTGGCCGCCTCTCTTCCTGGAAACGTAACCATGAATTTGATAGTCAGAGTACTATTCAAAGTCATTTGAATATTCATATTCTGTTGGAATCCGATGATTATGCAATAATTGCGCTTCGAATGCCGCCTATCAGTTATTCAGGGTTTCTCCCACTTTTCTATTGGTCCGTAAAGGTTTAAAAGCTAATTTGAAATCTAGAAAGCGTCTTTTGCAAGTTATCGCAGGAGGGACAGAATTTGCTACCCACCCAACCCTCCCTGCATCTTCGGGTAGCGCTGCGCCAAATAAATACTGAATCCTTCGTCGCTCCGCGTCGTCTCTCACTTCGACCGGAGTGATGTGCCCATTCCTTATTAATAACAAAGGATTTAAACAGAAATTGGTACTAACTCAACTAACAAGTAATTAGGCATGCAGACAAAAATTAAATTTGTAAAGCCAACACATCACACAGAGCAAATAAACAAATAAATAAGTAATTAAAATAAATAAAATGCTAAAATAAATGGAGGAATATGAATATATGTCGAAAACTCATATATTTGAACTGCGGATAAACATGAGTGAGATTTGTGATCCTCGCAGTGTGCTCTCAACTTAAGCAGTTGAAAAAAGCAACCTGAAAAAAATTCAGGCTTGAACGGGATTCGAACCCACGACCTTGCGATACCGGTGCAATGCTCTATCCACTGAGCTATCAAGCCACATGGATAGATGGTCAACTGCGAGTTTGTTATATACCCGATGATAGTGAATAATTATATGTGAATATGAATATATGAAAACTCATATATTCATAGCTCCTTGTTATATTACAAATCTTCTGTCTTATGATCATCCTTCAAGAACTCTTCGTTCTTCAAATAAAAAACTGCTAATCAGACCTAAATGGAACCTCAAAACCTACGGTGGACGCTCATTTGCTGTTGCCGCTCCGTCACTCTGGAACTCTCTGCCGGATTTTATTAAGAACGCTGACTTTGTTAACATTTTTAAATCTAAACTTAAGACTCTTCTTTTTTCACAAGCTTATGATGATCATTAATTAATATTTATTTATTTAATTATTGAATTTTCATTTACGTTGATTTATTTTATTTGATCTTAGCTGTAGCCTGTATTTTAAATTATTGTAAAGCGCTATTGAGCCTCTGGAAAATAGCGCTATATAAATTTATTATTATTATTACTTTCATTCAAAAGTTTTGACCTTAAGAAAAAATGTTTTGGATTCATGATCATGAAAAAGCTGCGTGTGATCAAATTACATTTTACACAAAATTTGCATGAAACAAAATTGTGTACGGTATTTGCGACAACACTAATTTGAAGAAACTGTGAAGCCTGGAAAAAATTAAAACATACCAAAATCAAAGCAGTTATTTAAGGAACTACATTTAAAGAAACATTTCATTCGATTTTGTCTTGAAATCACGGGGTTTTTTTTATGATGTGTCACGCAATATTTATTTAAAAAATGTTTCACCAATTTATAGCAATAATCACCACAGTTTAGAAAAATATTAAAACAGGATTTCCTGAATGCGACTACATGTATCTTTTTTTTCACTATCTGTAAATTTAGGGCTTCCGAAAATTTATTGGAAATCCGGACAGGAGGGGGGGTCTCTGGGCTTGGAAATCCAGGTGGGAGGGGGGGTCTAGCGGGCCAGGAAATCCAGGCGGGGGGAGGGGTCAAAAAATCTTGCCATCCATCCAGGGGGTGTGGATTTTTTCTGGAATAACCCATTAAGATCTAGATAAAACACTCATCTGATTATTAAGAGAAAAGCGATACAAACTAACCATTTGAAAATAGACAACAAGCATGTTAATGTATTCATAGTCATCCTGTTTCAGCACTGCTCGGCAGACAGATGGATTAGCATCCAACTAGGATAAACAAACAAACAAACAATAAAAAAACAATAAAAAATAAAAAGACAAAGACAGTCCAACAACTGAGTCAAATGAAAGTGAATGTCCGAGTGATGTAACAACATTAAACAGCCAATGACTGATGACTTCAAATGCAGATTTTACCATTATTTCTACATTGTACTTCAATTTACAATACGCAGTTCACAGCTTATTTGGATAATAAATTTAAGAAACACTAATAAAAACTGAACCTTATAGTCAATTGATTTGTAAAAAGAATATTACTTGGAGGTGGAAACAAGTAGTTGCATAATAAACGAGTCTGCATTTGACGTCATCTAATTAGCATTTAGTAAATTCAAATCTCTATAACTCACTAACGTGACGTTAAAAACAAGAAATATTTTTTTGACTATTCGACTTTTCAACATACTTTGAGTTGATTAAAAGAAAAAAAATTGGGGTTTAGGTGCACGTTAACCCTGGGTTAGCTTAAATGGCTTTGAACAACCCAGCCCTGTTGCTCACATTGTAAACTCTCTTAAAATGGACACTGCACCCTAAGACGGAAATCAATAATTATTGGCTGGTTCTGGCCAAATTTCACTTGTTCATCTGTAACTAAACTCTCTCTACTTAAGGCAGACACCTCTCTAAGGCAGACAGCTGCTACGGCTGGTCCCGAAGGTGTCCGGCTTAGAGAGAGTTCATTGTTTTTTTATTTCTTTTATTCAGTGACTAAACTGACCAGTATACTGAGCATATTTTTGAGCAGCTTGTGAAGAATTGCTTCATCTTCATGTACTGCCCAGGTTCTTTGCTGTGAGTCTTCCTTATGTTCTGTTAGCTCGTCAAGAATTTTTATGAGCTGTTGGCCATCGTGAGATTGAAGCAAAGCATTCTCATCTTCACTGCATGATTCCTGGAAATTATAAATGATAATTCTACAATTTATACCTAAAAGGGACACTATCCTGCCAAAATAACAAAATTTTGCTTGCTTAATTAATATTTCATGTTATATCACCAAATGCCTCCAAATATACAACTTAATTGAATAAAAAGATTCCATAGTGCAAAACAGAAGCAGTAGTTTGGAGAAAAAGTGCAGGATTACAAGGATGGAAGTGGATTAAAGTTCATCAATTTTGATTTCTTGACAGGCAGTCAAGAAATCAAAGTTTCCATTCTGGTGGAATTTTGAGTTATTCAGTCTTTGTCTTTTAAGCTCACATTCTTTGCATTCGTCACTTTTGCCGATTTTTTCTTCCTATTTTAACTAAAGATAATAAAGCAAGCTCAAAGCTTGTTAACAAGCCAGAAGAAAACTTTCACTGACCTTTTGATGCACAAGATCTTGCAATATCTGTGCCATTACATCTGAAGCTGCTGGTACAGAATCTTGTATATGTGTTAGCACTGTGTGTACTGCGATACAGGACTTGTCATAACTCAGACCAGTACTGTAAGGAACATATTGTTTTTTTGTGGTTATGCATGCTCTTTGATAAAAGTAAAGCACTCATTAAGATATTTTGGTCCTTTCCTTTGTTCGAAGTTAACAAAGGAATTACATGTATGTGCCGACTGGATAGTTGAGAGATAGCTGTGATAATTGCATGCTTTGTAATTAGTAACCTTGTGACTTTTTGGTATTTAACATCATCTTGATGTGTAAACAGGTCTTAGATATTTAATTTTTAGCTTTGTGATGATTGACGTTTCTTGTGTAACTATTTGGCATCAGGCTTTTATTTATTTATTTTTTTATTTACTTTTTTTTCAATTTTTTTATTATTAAACAAGAAACAGTAATGTTACATTACAGAAAAAAAAGGAATCACAAAAACATAATAGAAACCTTGACATATTACGTGTAACACTAAGCTTACTTCCATATGTTTCACAATATTTCTATATTCTTACTGTAAATTTAATACTATAACTACTTATTACAGCATTTACTTTAACACTTTAAACTAAATTTAGCCTGGAAGTAAAGCAAAACAAAGAAAAAAAAAGAAAAAAAAATTGAAAAGTGGGCATCCTGAAGATATTTCCCATCATAAATTTTTAAAGAATTAGGTACAATTTTGGGGCAGTATGCAGTTCTTACAACGTATTCTCTGATTTGCTGAGAAAACAATAGAAAAAAACAATACAACAATGGACCCTAGCCCTGAAAACAATAGAGCTGCGTGATACCCAGGTCCAATGAAATGAGAGGTTTAAGAGCTGCGTGGTATCTGGCAATTTTCATGAATTTCTTGAAAAAGTGGGTGTCCACAGGATGCCTGGACACCCTGCTGGCTAAAAGCGTGTTTGGCATGAAGCATTTTAGAATTAAGAATTTGATGATTGTGTAAATAGGTCTACATGTAGTTTTTATACCACATATTAAATTTATATGTCACTTTATATTACCTTTTATTTGTGTCATCAATTAGTGCTTTAATGCACTAGGAGATTCTGACACGTTAATAAAGTTCACTTACTTGCTCAAACAATGATTCTGTGCCTGTAAACAGGGTTGGACACTTAATTTTGAGAGCACTCGCCATTCGGACGAGTGACCCTCAAAATGCACTCGCCCGGGCCAGTTTTCACTTGCCCAAAAGTTAACCCCCACCCCCTGTCTCTCCAACCATTTTAGTCACCTTTTATTTTTACTATTTAATAACCACTGAAAATTTATTTCAACACTGAAAGGCTATTAACAAGTGCCACAGTAAGTAGGAAGTCTGTTTTAGTTTCTCTTCACAGCAGTTCTTTTTCCAGTTTCTTTAGCACCATCTCCTCTGACATCTCAGCCTCTGACTCATAGTCTGAAATAACTCCCTCGTCTTTGTCATCCGCCTTCTCTCTGAACATTCTGTGTGACCAAAGTTTGTTTGTTCTCAACACACCACTTGCAAATCATACCTTTCTCCTCATCATACTTTAGCCACGGCCAGCCAACTTGCTATTTCGTAGAAAACTTTCTGATCCTTGTCTTCTCGTATTCCCTTGTATCTCAGGCAGCTTTTGGGGCTTTTCCGTTCTTCTTCTCGTCAACGACTTAAGAAACTCCTGATAAATATTTCCACATATTGGCCGTGATCAGTTCACTCCATTTTTAAACTTACTGGGAGAACACGTGTTGATCAGAGCGCTGGGAAAGTATGGGAAAACAATTTGCTCGCAACGTCCTCCAGCACGTGGCAGACCAAGGATTATTACTTCAATGAAAAATTCTATTTAAAGACCTTAAACCCCAAGAAAACACAATGGAGAAACTTACTTTATATTTCAAATAGTTTTTTTATTGATGAATCTTTGTGAGATCCCTGCAGTTTGCGAGTAAACGTGTCTGTTCTTCTCTGGAGCGGTCCTTGGGCGTCATGTTTACCTGATCACTGATGGCTCAATAGTGACCAGCAGTATTACTTTGTACAAGTACATGTGTTATGTAATTATCACTAGGAGGAGGCCATATTTGTCTGTTTGCGAAGCCCAATATTGCCTTTCAGCACCAATGTATTAGACAGTTCGGAATGTTAAACTTTGCAAAATAGAAAATAACTATTAATGGTACACTGTAAATTTATGTTTAGGGATTTTCTTGGCAAAATGGATTGTAATTATTTTGCAATTTATTATTTAAATAATTTCTTGGTGACGAAAATCGCACTCGCCAAACAGGTGAGAGATAGATGATTTGCGCTCGCCCAACACTTTAGACACTCGCCTGGGTGAGCGGGCGAGTGCTAATGTCCAACCCTGTGTAAATACTTATTTTTAAAGCATTCTAATTTCTTACTTGATTCTGAGAAGTTCTAGCAGCTCTGCAGCAAGTCCAGCTCGTACGTTGACAGTTCTCTGGGGTACAAGAGGCTGCAGGAAAGAGGCATATTGTTGTTCATGAGTGGAAGGTCCCCCTGTGGAAAAAAATATATAATAATAATCCAAGATTAAAATCACTATAGTCTACATAAAATTGCACTACCTTAAACAATGAAATTGCTTTTGAGCAAAAGGCTTGGAGTTGCCTTTAATATTGGATTTTGGATCCTGAGGCAAGATAGATTTACAATTGAAGGGGCAATTGGAATACTATGCTAAGTAGGATAAATTGGAAAAAAAAAATAAACATTGCTCCTAATTAGCTGTTTTTGTCACACAGACTTGTTTTCATGTGGTAAATATTGCCCTGTATGTTTTTCGCTAGTTTTGTGCTTCTTTTTCTAGAAAAAAAAACGGTCCCAAAATGCTGTTGGCTAATAAAACTCGAACACTGCAACACTTTGTCTTTGTGTACTTGATTCCTCTTGGGATAACTGTTTTCACTGCTTTTTAACCGCTCAAGTTGTTGGTTTCACTGCTTTTAATGTTCGTTTCACTTGAAAAATGCGCGAGTTGGTCAGGGTTAGGGTTAAGTTTTGGCTTAGGGTTAGTTTTTGAAAAAGCACGGAAAAAGCACAAGTTCAGATGGCCAAGTTTGGGTCTGTGCCGCTAAATCCCGCTCAAGAAAAACAAAACAATCCCGAACCGAAGGTCGTTCCCTCAAAACCGCTTCATTTTATCGCCAAAAGTCAGCCACTTAGTTTCGCACTATCTCCTTTGCGGACCTCCTAGGAAGTGCTCCCGATTCTCCATTGCCGGCTTATAGCCTTTGCCTGCCTTGCAAGAACTCACTTCGAACTGCCCAAAGCTGTATTTTAAGTGCCCGAACACGCATAGCGGGCCTCTCTGCCACTGTTGCAGAGCATGTCTGGAAATTCTATGACAAATTCGAAATGGAGTTCCCGCTCCAAAAATTATAGCAAAATATTATAAGTCTGGAAGCACTTCGGATATCGGGCATTTCGACCACGGCACGGGATGGCAAATGGGCCACAACTCACAATGTTGTCCCTTTTTGATCCGAAATGATTGCAGACTTTCCCGCTGGCTCTTACTTGTCCACCAACGTCCATTTTTCACCACGAGCGCTGAATGGCGCTTTGGACACAAGGTATGACAAGAAACACGACTCGTTTCTTTGAGAGGTGCTAGAGACTTAAGGATTTCCGGACTTCATGATGTCCTTCCATCGCCGAGCAGGCGTTAAAAATGGCTTAAACCAGCACTCAACCAATGAGCTGTTCCGGTCAGGAGTATTGCGGTCGCATATTCTCACGGCCAATCTGCTTTTTGTAATGGCGTCGTTAAACTTCTAGCTGCAGTTTTTGAAGGAACTACGGTCGGATTGTACAGTCAAAGCACTAGAGGGCCACAACTCTGCTGTTTCAGGTAGTTTATTTTAGTTAGTTTTTCTTTTCCATGCGTTATTTCTCTAAAACGATGGAAAAACTATCATAAAAATATTCTGAATGATGTCTTGCAGTTAACTTGTAGGTCACATGCCTAAAATGAGGCAAACCAGAGCGAGAAAAACAAAACAAGGCATAAAATGTGACATGGAATGGTTAGACTCCGACCCTTGTTTTGGAATTTTCCACTTAGCATAGTTTATTCTAATTGGCCCTTCAATTTCAAGTGAGCATGGATGACATTGCATTGGTGCAGAGAGCATTTTTTCTGCCATCAGTATGATGGCCTAAGTTCCATTCCTACACTTGGTATCACATTGTGTTTGTTGCTGTTTCTTTTCTCTTCTCTAAAGGTTTCCTTCAGCTTCCACAGATTTCCTCCCTAATCAAAAACCAAGATTTCTAAATTGCAGCTTAATCTAGAATTCCATTATTAAAGAGGGAAGTCTCGTGGTTTCTTTCAGGTCTCCTCGCCATTCACTTTTTTCTCTAATCCTTTATTATTTTCATCTTGCTCTGTAACATGTTGTATATATGGCAAATAAAGAATGAATGAATGAATGAAGTAGCAGTGGTTTTTTATTCATGCTTTATGCTGTAGAAGACAAATGAGACAACAGAGGGGCAAGGTTAGAGACTTTTCTAAGTGGAAAACAAACCTCTTGTTTCAGTATGTTGTTTAGCAGCAGCAACAGGAGCTGCAGGAGCAGGTCGTCTTTTTGTGGATTCCTTCTTTTTCTCCTTACCTTTCTCAGGTGGTAGGGTGGGTGCGGGACGACGAGGCTGTGCAGGTGGATCCTGCTTGCCACTATAATGGAAGTCTGAAGACCATGATGTTGTACCAGATGTTGTTCCAGAAAGGAGACACGTTCTGTGTTCTAGTAAGTTTCTACAGGAAGACAGGAAATATTACAACCACTTCATATTGAAGAGTGCAAATGAGCAAATTTAATTTGTAAAAACTATCAACTTGAGAAAAGTGGAGAAATAACCATCGGCATAGGTGATGATGCATTTGAAAACCTATGTCAACATTGAAGTTGTGCAGTATGAATAAGGAGATATCCATATCCCACCTGCCCCCCCCTCTCTCTCCCACCCATTGGAAGGTCATTGGAAATTCTGACATGGAGAATCTATAGGAAAGTAAGCCAGCAATATAGAGCAGTTTTCAATTGATTGTTGAAAGTAACTTTGCAATTGCTTTGGTTTTGCATTGCTACGCTTTGTGATTGGCTAAAAAATCTCGCGCCACTTTCTCGACCCAGCAGAAGTAAAACCAAAACCAATTGTGACTTGTCTGCACATGTTTTAAAGTGCTTGACACAGGCTACATGTATTTGCTTTGAGCTCTGATTGGAGGCATGCAATGTACATGTAGTTATAACTTTTAAGTCTGTTGATGAAAGTCTATGGTTTGACCATTCAAATGAAACCTTTTCAGTAGTACTTTTGTGAGGTATTATTTGTTTTTTCCATATTTTACAAAATGAAATTTTGGATTTTTCTTGAAATTTGATTGTTGGCACTCTTGGGAGTTGAATAGTTCAAAGTTTTCACTTAAATGCTCTATTATCACCAACCTTAAATTAGTCCTCTGGTCATGTGTATAAGCCCCTCCATTTTCTGTGGCATGCATATGAATGACTTCAATGGCTCTATCTATAGATTCAAGAATTGCTTGTGTTTTACTTGGACGAGCCTATTCAATTACAAAAAAATCAAAATTTAGTTGAAGAAGCACAATGTTTCTCATAAGGTACAGCCAATTTTTTTATTACGCTGTAATAAGCTATATTTTTCACACAATTGTATCTTCTTGCATTTATAACACACCCACTAGTGGGTTCTGTTACTTGTGCTGAAGATGATGAAGATTCATCCGAAACATGTTAAACGTTGTTACCTTTTTGAAAATTATTTCCTGCCTTCTGGCTCTATGGAAATTTGATATCTCTGAACGTTTTGTAGAACGACGCATGTGAAAACAAAATGAACCTTTCTTTCAATTAAGCTTAAGGCCCCGACCACACTAATGCATTTTCATTTGAAAACGCATATGTTTTGATGCGTTTTCGCCTATCGTCCACACTTAAACGCCCGAAAACGCTGATGAAAACGGAGACTTACGAAAACGGTTTCAAAAGTGGAGACTTTTGAAAACGCATCATTTTAAAAACGCTTCGTTTCTAGTGTGGTCAGGTGAAAACGGAGACTTTTGAAAATGGTGACGTAAAATCTCTAGTGTGGACAGGTGAAAACAGAGACTTTTGAAAACGATGACGTCGCATGCCATCGGTTCCAGTCCAAATCGGAGCATCTATCACCTTTAACACATGCGCAATCCCCAGTCCCAGTCGTTTTCATTGTTTCGACCGTTTTAGTGTGGACAGGTGAAAACGATGCGAAAACGCTAGTGTGGACGAAAATATTTTGCTTCGTTTTCTTTGAGATGAAAACGGAGACTTTTGAAAATGCATTAGTGTGGTCGGGGCCTAAGTTATATGTTCAATGAGATGTAAATAAGCTTAAAGTGCGCATGAAGTAAAAAAAGAATTTCCATGGTTTGGTAGTGCTTTACTTTCTTTATCTAAATTTGTGGGTTTCATCGAAAAGATCCTTCCCATTGTGAAATTATTCTGCTTGAAAGTTTTGAATTTTCCGCCAGAAAGTGTCTCTATCGAGTGCGCGGCCAAAGCTATTGTATTACAAGACTGTGACGTAGAAAATTCTTCAACTCACGAGTATCATGGCGGCAAAGAGAAGTCTTTGACCTCGGCGACTTTCTGTCTGTCTGACAGAGACTCTGTAGAAGACACAATTTCATCACAGTCTGGCATTCTTTTGAAGAAATGGAACGAAACACAATGTGTGCATACAAAAGAACGAATCTCAAGTATTTTCTACGTCATCAACACAATGGATATCGACAACTGGTTCCCAGTCTCCGGGACAATGATTTCCACAAATTGTGCTACTTTGGACGGCAAAAAAGAAACCTTAAATTTTTTTTCTGACAAATTTCTTTTATCATTTCGAAGTAAAGACATAATAGCCTCCAAAAACAAGACAAAATAAAAAATTACTTCATATGCACTTAAGTGCATGGCCGGGTATATTTCTACAATGATATCTAGCCATTTAAACGCAAGTTGTTAGCTTATACAAGTTAAGTTAAATAAGCTGCAAACAAACAACGCACTTTAAATAATCGGAAGTGGCGGAGGCAGAAATATGACATGAGAGCAGCATTCGTCTTACCGATCCTTCATCAACAGCCTCCAAATAACATGCAGGAACAAGCCCGACTGAACCGTTTTGAGATCGCATTTTCCACCAGTTTGTGTCATGTTGCTCAATGAAACAAAACTCATCTCCTACACGGACAGGCAAAACTCCTCTATCTTTCCCTGCGTAATCATATAATGACCTGTACATGTCATAATTTGAAGAAAACCTAACATAAATAACTTAAAAATTTACACGCGACCAAGATAGCGGTCATTTTAAAAAACGTCTTACCCACAAGCCACAGCGTGGTAACGTTTTCAAGTGCTCAGGCCCCAGCGGCTGTTCTACGACGTTTGATTCCAGGCCAATCTGAGCGTTTTATTAGAGACATTTAGAGACCATTACCCGAAGCGAGCAACTGTGATTAACTCTTGTTATGGCGAACCTTATAGCCTAAAATATAAAAGGCCGACACTACGAGTTTTTATTATATAGCAAACTAGTCCATGATGAAAAGGAGCAATCTGATTGGTTTCCTGAGCGGTCAGAATTTTGCGATACGGGCCGCCAAGATGAACCGCTCACGAACTCATTTCGATGAATTCCTTTTATAAAACATTGAACAAAAGAAAACGGTTTTCTATTAAGTGTAAATATTTTCTATTGTCTGATGGACAATTTCGGTTAAACTTTTTTTAAAGTCGCCTGTGTCTGTGTCTGTGATTGGCGAACGATACAATTGATATATCACTTGAACAATGCCCCTATCCTTAATCCCTATCCCAGCGGGACAAACTGAAAAATGCAAGTATATTCTTAACTTTGGCGCGTGCGTTTGCCGAGAATGGATGCATGAATACGTCAACATTTTTATTCAACCATTTCCCTTCGACCTTTGTTCGCGTTGCCGAAAAGGGATATAAGAAGGGGATGTTGCGCACAGGAAAGGTTAGATCAAATTTATTGGCCAATATTTCTTTTTATTTAAAACACAAAAAGCCTTCTTCAGTATAGCCTGACGCAGAAGACCAGGAGGCCATGCTGTCAGTCTCATATTCATATTTTGATTCATTTACACTCCAGTGATACCCAGCGCGTGAAATTTTAACAAAAGACACGGGAATATCTCGAATGAGAGTTAAACTTTGGATTTATTCTTAGCTAACAGCATAAAAGAGTTTTCACTACATTTCTTTAAGAGATAAAAGTCTGTTTAAAAATGGTTTTCTGCCAGCGTGCAACAGCAAGACAGTGGCAGAATAGTAGAATAGGAGCGGGAACTGAGGTGAAGAGGGCGGGAACGGGGGCGAAAATAACATTTCATTTGACCGCGAAAAACTGCGTGAGGCGATCATACAATTCTGGAAACAACTTGTGGTCACCAGCGTCTACTTCCCTTTGGTAACCAAACAGTGAAAAACGTGCGCCTGAAAAACTTGCGGACAAATTTGAGCTCAATCAAAGTGATCGTAAGTTGATGCAAGCTATTGCAAGTACACACAAGTCCTGATAAAACAGAGTAACTTGCGTTACTGTTAATTTTTAGTAGAAGTAAGATTTTATGTCTTCTTCACCAGTCTCCTACTCTTTTTGGGCTGAATTGAAAAATTTTAAACGGTACGCAAGGTGGAAGTGTCCTCAAAAGAGTTGTTTATTTTCAACTGTTACAAACACCAATTAACACTCAAGTCTCAATAAAAAGTTCAAACACTCTAATCCAAAGCAGCGGCTCCTGAAATAATCTCGATCAGCTCCTTAGTGATAACAGCTTGACGAGTTCGGTTGTATGTAAGCGTCAACTTGTCAATCATCTCGCCTGTGCAGACATAACAAATGAGTTAGCTACCCTGAATACCTGAGTCCTACCTTAGGGGAGGGAGGGGGGGGAGGGGGGGGGGGGCAGGATGAGAGGGCATGGTAGGGGGAGGTGCTTTATTCAACGAACATCACTGTAGTAAGTAATTACTTACCAGCATTTTTGCTAGCACTGTCCATGGCTGTCATACGAGAACTCTGCTCACTGCAAGCTCCTTCCTTCATGCCGTAAAACAGAAGACTGGCTAAAGAAAACTCCGAGTAGTTCTTTATAACATCAGAATCCAGATCATCATATGTACTGAGGACCTCTGAAAGCAAAAATTTACACTAGTTAGTATATTAAGTAAAAGCAATGTTTTTTTTTGCCAATAGCTCTTTGTTTAACAATTGGTTCATGCTTTAGCGTGCACTATCGAGTTATGGAGCACGTGGGAAGTTTGGAGAGCACGAAAGAAGCGTAAGAGTCGCCTCGGGCAACTCTAGCTTGTTGAGTGCTCTTCAAACTTCCCACGTGCTCCATAACTCGATAGTGCACAACTAAAAGCATGAACCAATTGTTTTATAACATAGCCGGTGGAATTGTGCATCAAATCCGACGCGAATTCTGGCGAAGCGATTTGCTCACGCTATCGGAACTATCACACTATCGGGATTTTGAGCACGCTTATGTATACTGAATTTGATTGCGCGGCCCTGCTAGCTATGTTATATTATTAGTTTCTGTGTTGCAAAGTTGTTCTTTCACTTGAGGAACCTTAGTAGATTATTGTGGAAGTGTGGTGGTGTCGTGGTTAGAACATTACACTTCAGATCCAAGGGTGTGTTTCAAGGCCTGCTCTCAACCATCTGTCCCTCTCTGCCCAGGTGTATATAAATGAGTACTGCAAATGCTGGGGGGGGGGGGGGGGGGGGGGGGGGGTATCCTGCAATGGATAGGATAGGATAGGATAACTTTATTTAGACACGGTAAACTCATCAGTACAACTATAAAAACCTAATTAATACAAAATTATTATAAAATATGTAATAGCTAGAACTACATTACTAAAATTACCCTAAATAATCAATAACTATACAACAATAATATTAAATGCGAAATTTAAAAACCTGCTTTACGTGAGTGCCGTGTGTAAAAATTCTAAATTTTCATGACGAGAAGAAACGCTCGCAGCCAACCCGGAATGCTCTAAGGGAGTCAGCCTGCCGCAACTCGATTGGTAAGTTATTCCAAAGAACTGCTCCAGAGTAACTGAAGCTATTTTTCACATAATTTGTGCGTGGCTGTGGGATAGCTAGCTTGCCCTCTGTGTCTCTTAAGGAGTAATTGGAGACGCTACTACGGTCAACAAATTTTGAACTAAGATATTCGGGAGTAAGACCATTAAGCGACTTATAAACCATCACAGCCCTATGGATTTTTCGTTGAGAATCTAGTTTTATCCATCCAAGTTTTTCGATAAGGTTATCAGCGTTTGCATCAAAGTTCGAGTAAGTGAGTATACGCGCAGCGCGATTTTGAAGTTTTTGAAGTTTACTGGCTAGGGTTTTGCTACAACATCCCCAGACAGAATTACAATAATCGAAGTGAGGCTGCACTAAAGACATAAAGATTGATCGGAGAGTCTCGTGTGGAACAAAAGACCTCACTCTCTTCAACGCTCCAATGCCAGACGCGATTTTCTTACATAAATTCTCAATATGGACATTCCAAGTTAAAGTCTGATCAATATGAACACCTAGAGATTTCGTAGAAGTAACTTGAGTTAAAGGTGTACCGTTAATCATAAGTGACGGAGAGTTGTGAAACGTGCTTAGCCTTTGCCTCGATCCGATCAGCATAAACTCAGTTTTAGATGCGTTAAGGGTAAGCTTGTTAGCAATTAGCCATTTTTCAACTCTAGCAAGATCCTCATTTAAAACAGTGTTAATATTTTGGATAGTGTTACTAGCAAAGGTTATGTGTGTGTCATCAGCATACATTCGAGGTTCAGAATTTAATAGACAGTTAGGTAAGTCGTTAATATATATTATAAAAAGGAGTGGTCCCAGAATTGTACCTTGAGGTATACCGCAAGTAAGAAAATGGTCCCTAGAGAGAGAACCATTTATAAAACATCGTTGTTTGCGGCAGACCAAGTACGATCTAAACCAGTCATGTGAAGTGCCACAGACACCGTATTTCATAAGTTTAGACAAAAGAATATCGTGATCGACGGTGTCAAAGGCTTTCTTTAAATCCCTGGTCAATGTTGTAAGCCCAACTATCAGTAGCTTCAAGTAATGCAGTGACAGTAGAATGAAGAGATCGAAATCCCGATTGGTGGCTAGAAATGAGTTTGTGTTCAGTAAGGTGATTATAGAGTTGATCATAAATGATTCTCTCGAAGACCTTAGCTACAACTGGAATTACTGAAATTGGACGGTAATTATTTAGATCTGAACGATTACCCTGTTTGAACAAGGGGACGACTTTCGAAAGTTTCCATTCATCGGGGAAAATTCCAGAAACAATAGATTGGTTAAAGATAGTACAGAGCGATTCAGCTATTAAATCAGCACATTCGCGCAAGAGTGTCGCAGATATTTTGTCCAAACCAGTAGATTTTGATTTACATAATCTCGATAAAAGCGGAAGGACCTTGGAGACGCTTGTCGTTTTTAGTTCGAATGTGCAGTGACCAGTGTCAGCTAAATAATCCAAATGTGAAGAATTATCTTCATTGGCATGAATATTATTTGCTAACTTAGGCCCAATAGAAGAAAAATGATCATTAAAGGCGTTAGACAGCTCATGAGAATCATAAATAGAATTTCCACAGGGGAGCTTAATTTCATTTATGACAGAATTGTGTGATTTCCTAGACATAAGCTCATTGACAATTCGCCAGGTGTTACGTGGATCACCTTGGTACTCACTGAGGGCATGCTTATAGTAGCATTCTTTCGCACGTTTAATTAACATCCCATCCAAGGGGAGTAGCAATATTCCTAGTTGCTTCATATCCCGTGTTGCATGAAATTTTTGCGGATTTTGCGGATAAGCCTGCAAAAAAAAAAAAAAACTCACGCAAAATAAAACTCCGCAAAAAATTTACTCCCTTTAGTCAAATTAAGCATATTCAGACATTGTTACTTTTTGCAATTAAAGTTTTACTTTCTCATAATAAAATATACTGTATCACTTTCGAATATTTAATGTAATTCAGTGAAATGTCTCTTAGTAGAGCGTGCCGTTAATCAACAAGTTAAAAAAGTTGATCAAATGTTCTGCCGCTTGAACAAAAAATCGCAAAAAATTAGTTCCCAGCAGAAATTTCAGTCATCTCAAACTGCAGAAAATTGTTCCTGCAAAACACAAAAAATCGCTAATCTGCAAATAAAACTCCCGCAAAAATTTCATGCTACACAGTAAATGTAATAAAAATAGAAACTTTAGTCCCCGTCCACACATATCCGGATATTTTTGAATCCCCAACTTTTTTGTTGCGGATTAGAAAATATTCCCGTCCACACGTAGCGTATTTGAATCGTATTTGCCCGTCCACACATATCCGGAATCTCTCTAGTACCCAGGGCTCCTCTTTAAATGTTGTCAACAGAGCATTCGCAAAGGCCAACATTTTGTGCGCCGCGTTGTGCGAGATTGGTGGCAAATTCGATTGCTTTCACCAAGTTCAACTGTAAACACGTTATTAGACTTGAAGTAAGTCCAAGTAGAAGTGAAGCGATAACATTTCGGTCGGCCACGTTGAATATTCGCGCGGATAAAGAATGGATTCAATACTGTTACGTTAGCCTATTAAAAAATATCCGGATTCGACCATCCACACGATGTCGTACTCATATTAGCCTATTAAAAAATATCCGGATTCGACCATCCACACGATGTCGTACTCATATTAGCCTATTAAAAAATATCCGGATTCGACCATCCACACGATGCCGTACTCATAGCATATTCAAAACTTTCCACTCTAAAGAGCGGATTCAAAAAGTTGCCGATTTGTAAGCCGAATTTGCTGGATACGTGTGGACGGAAGGCCAATCTGCAACAAAAAAGTTGCGGATTAAAAAATATCCGGATACATGTGGACAGGGCCTTATTTGAGTTTCAAAATCTTCTAGCCAGGCAGAGGTATCTTACTAAATGGGGAGACATCATGCTATGAAACGGCGGTGAAATCCGGCAGAATGGGCCCCTGTGGCTCATGGCAGATTTTACCTTAGTACATGTCACAAAAGTACAATCAACTGACCTCCCGAAGCAGCATTCAACGTTTCAAATGAGACAAGAGGCTTTGTCCGCGTATTGTACGACACCACTGACCTAAAAAAACATTATACACATATATCAATACAATAACATAACTACAGTCCATCCTCTCTACAGTGGAATGGTTTTTGTGTCTACTGGTTGCGTAGCAACCGTAGACACTATCCCAGAAGCTGTGTAAGTCCGTAATGTAACAATGGAATATACGTGACAATGGAATTATACGTCAACAATGGAATATTCGGAGAGTTTTTCGGACAGTGTTCGAACAGAAAAACAAAAACACGCATAATTCTTACTTATTGCTTATGATTTCTGATCATCTGGATTCGTAGCAGTCCTGACAACTTCAAAACATTGCCTAGATCATATACAAACATCTGAGGCAACATCACGAGTTAACTTCCAAAAACGTGAAATGCATTTTCAGAACTCCGAAAACAGTGAATTAATAGGGAAAAAAGAACGCGAGTCGGTATTCGGTACACCCTCTTCACCACTCTGTATTCTGGGCTTTATTTTCAATTCCTGAACATTCCAAGTTTACCACCAGTAGACACATGTAGTCGTTGGAATTGTAGAGAGGGGGCCATTACTATTCATGGCCACTTTTAACAACACTTTTATCCAAACTCGGGAACATCTGGGTCAATTGGGAAACAGCTTTATCCCCAATCGTCTGATATTTTTCTGACATAAGAAATCCAGGCTTAAAGTGCCCATAACGATTTTTTTTTATTCTCTTATCTAAATCTACACGTTACGTAATGAACATCCGCGAAAATTTTTTTTGATTTCAGCAAAACGTTAATTTTTTATGATTTTTTAAAGTCTTCGAAATTTGCCGCCATTTTGGTCCACCATTCGCATTAGTCTCCTCTCGGTCTCTCTCGGTTAACAAAGGATCCGTGATGTAGATTAAGGAACACATAACTTCAAACAAAGGAACTGTGACGTACATTAAGGAACACGTGAGCCCGTTGGCCTTCTTAACAGCGGGACGGGTATACTGCAAAAAAATAGGATTTGGAAGATTTGAAATATTCATAAAAAATTCACGTTTTGCTGAAATCAAAAAATTTTTTCGCAGATGTTCATTACGCGACGTGTAGATTTAGATAAGAAAAAAAAAATCGTTATGGGCACTTTAACCCAATGACACCTCAAATGCCCGAAACTGCCCGTGATGGGACCACGGTCCTTCTACCATTTGTGACATCAGTTGTCATCACTCTTTACAACAAATGATGTATTTTATAATTAGTAACTCATGCAAAAGGAAGAAATCTTTCAAAAAGTGGTCAAATGAGAAAGATCTCATGAATTGAGCCAGAGTTACACACAGATCCATCAGATTTGACTGGCAAAATCGAAGGAAAATCTAGTCTTCCTACCACTTGCCACTTCTAGTTAAAAAAATTCACCTTCTTCAGCATTTTTCTGGGAAACTTTTACTATATGTATAAAGTCTGGTGAAAGGCTAACAACAAGGGAAAAAAAGGAATAAGAACGAAAAAGTTTTGGACAGTTTGCTTGCAATTTGCCTTGACAGTGGCCAGAAAACAGTATTACACGTAGTGCCTTTAAATTGCCGTTTTCTGCTAAATTTCTCGGAGTTAATGGTTTAAATACCACTGCGATACTTACTTGAACCAATTATAGTACATTTCTCCCATATCAAACTGAAATCCACTGTCTATGATTTCCTGTGCGATAAACGTGGCTTCACAAAACTGAGGCGGCTTCTTGCCAATTTCAGAAAAACTCATCATCAAATTGTCAGCTGGAAAATGAAGAAGAAAAAAATACATGTAACATAAGCAGCTGATCAACAATGGCAAATGCAAATAATTAATAACTTACCATTATGGAAGAAAGAAAGGTACATGGAATTTGCCACTTTAGAAATGAGAAGGAAACTGGGACGAGTGAACTTTCGCAACGACTTCTGTTACAGGGGGTGCTTCTTTTGTCTCTGTCCCCAGTAACAGTCCCAGGAGTCATTGCGAAAGTTCACTCAGCCCAGTTGCCTTCTCGTTTCTAAAGTGGCGAATTGCATTTCTCATAAAAAATTGAAAACGCTTGAGTGCTGAGAGGAAGCGTGAAAAGGAAACCAATCAGAGGGTATACCAGAATCTGGTATTCCAGAACTATTTTTTGTTAAGACTGTGTACACGCATTATCTCGCATGTTACACAGCATGCTTCTTACCGTGTGTCCTTAGGAACAGCTGTCTGGATTTGTCGCCACATGCCACAATTTTTGTGTTGTCACTTCCTTGTTCTTCCAGTGTAGCCTTGACTGCCTTGACCAAGTTAGAATGGATACCTCCGCACAGACCACGATCAGATGACAATACTACGATCAATTTGTTTAGCTTGGTTTTGTCTGCTTCACTAGGTTTAATCTCTACCTTCTCATACAAAGCTAAACAAAACATTCATTGAGTTAGCGCCCGCTTTTTGGGACATATTCTGGTCATTCCAAAAACAGAATACCTCTAGTTATTGTACCTATTCCTCTTGTAAAATAGAGCAGTTTTCATTGGAGTGTCATAAAACCAAAACCAAAGTAATTACTCTGGTCACCAATAACAACAGTCGTAAACAATCCAATGAACCAATCAGAGCTCGAAGCAATTACATGTCACTGGCGCAAAGCACAGAAAAAAGCGTGCAAGCAAGTCTCGATTGGTTTTGGTTTTACTTCTAATTGGTTGAGAAAGTGGTGCAAGATTTTTAAGCCAATCACAAAGCGTGGCAATGCAAAACCAAAGCAATTGTGTAATTACTTTTGACACTCAATTGAAAACTGCTCTATGGAAAGAAGACACTACTTTGACTCTGTGTACCAAGAAACATTTTGGCTTGTGAGAATGTAAACAACATAGTTTTGTTAGCATATTCTGATTTCAGAATGATCAGAATATGTCCCAAAAAAACACACCCGAAGTGATCAAGGAAAAACACTGTCAAAAAGGACTGAGGATTTCCCCCATCTATTAAAGATGAACCTCATGTGACCACTCAAAATTCAAAGCCAAGGTGATTGCGTACGGCAGGTAGTCGCATACAAGAGGTCAGACCACAGGGGGTGTTAACCTGTAGTAATTTTACTATACAAAACACCTATCAGTGCAAAATATTGTATCATATTGAAGTTTTGATGTAGGGGACAGAATTTTTGTTTTCTTGGACTTGTACTGTCACACATTATTCAGTTTGAGTCAGCAGTAATATGTACTTATTGACTAAGTTAGGTCGGGCCGGATGGGAAAATATTTAGCTCGAGGACATGGCGGTCTGTGCGCCATGACCGAGAGCCAAATATTTTCCCACCCGGGCCGACCTTACTTAGTCAATAAGTATTTTATCATATGACTAATTTGGAGACAAAATTACTTGAAATTTTAACGCGTCAGGTCGTCCGCTTTTCTAGTAGGGACTGTCATCAATGGTTTTGCAAAGAAAAGGTTCGCAGAGCCGTACGGCTCATATGATAAGATCAAAATATGGGCAATTGGTGGCTACTTTGAAAGCAAAAAAAAAAAACATTGACAACACCAGAAGCCAATATTGCACACCTGAAGCACCGGTTCCATAAACTCTTGCAGGTCGTAGTTCCCTCTCTGCTCTTCCAAACTTGGCAGCAGACACCATCTTCATTGACTTAGTGATCTTCTGGATATTTGTGACACTCCTTAATCGCATAGAGACTAGAAAAATGCAATGTTGTATTAGTATGCAAATTGAATATGGTTAATGCTCATGTGACATTAATACAGTAACAGAAATCATCTTCAGTTGAAGCTCCTGAATACGGACACCATAGGGACAGAACCAAGTCTCTGCATTATAGAGGTGTCCATATTATAGAGGTAGGTATTATTTTTTCCATTCGCCATTGTTTTTTCTTTTATTGCTCGACAAACTAACCTGGGAAAGAGGGACTGCTCGTAGTCTAGAGATTACATCATGGACAAAGTACCATATACTATAATGGACACCTAAGTTATTATGGACATCTTGTACAAGGAGTCTCGCACCACTAGATCAGATTGCAGTGATGCATTGATATGCAAGTCCCACGCAGATAATTTGATTTAGTGTGTAAATTCTTATCTCGTGCAGTTTCCCCAAGGTGCTTCCATGTTGGTTGTGCTGAAGATCTTTGCAATGGATTTGTCTTTCTGAGCATTATCCGTTTACGATCTTGGTGTATCTTTGACATGGGGTTCACATGAAATGAGCTTTGGAGTTTCCCTCTGTCCACCAGCCTATTGCACTTCTTCAAATGTTATTCTGGCTTAACTGCAGAATACCCTGCCACCTGACCAATATTCTGTAGTACCCGGATTAATTATTATACATTATATTCTATTTCTTGTTCTATTATCCACTGCATATCATGTAGCCACTTTCAAAGATAGCTTTCTATTTCTAACATACTTTCACATTTCTCTTTCTAACATATACTGTAGTTTGATCTCTAGTTTGATTGGAGGCATGTGTTCTCTAGTATATTGGAACGCAGACCAAGTGGCCACCCCTTTTCAGTAACAAGGTTGATGTGGCAGGGTATTCTGCAGTTAGTCTATTTTTCCTAAGACTTGAGGTCACAACGGACAGAAACACCCCTCTAAGAGTTAACTAGTGTTTGCTGTAAAGGGCATTCACCATTATAAACAATTAAGACTTAACACCTAAAAGAATTAACATCTAATTTTTTTACAAAATTAATTCTACAAATGCACTAAGGCTATGGAATTTCACCAAGTAAAAGAAATGTACGTTTAATTCATAACTAAGTTTTCAATTAAGCTTATTCTAATGGTAAGCTTACAGCTACCGGTGTAATATCAGAAAAGCAAAACATCGACTTACTATCTTTCAACGTTGCCATGTTTCTTACTGCCGGGCTACAAAAAGAAAATGCAAGTCAAACAACAATGGTAACAATTCTAACGTTTTTTTTTTAGATTCATGATGAATAAAAGCCATTTTCTCACCATGATGTTGGTCTAAACACAGCTCCACGAAGGAAGACCCCGTTCGCCGCCATCTTGAATGCCTGTAACTCGCATGCCCTGTCACGTGGGTCAGTTGCTCCGCTGACCATCCATCTGATTTTATTACATGAATTACGATTGGTTAAAATAAACTGATTTAGCAATTTAACCAATCAAAAATAAACTTAGAAAAAACAAATGTACTTGTGCAGGCTCAGATAAATTTACGAACACGTTTTGTGAAAAAAAATCGTACAGTTTTCATTCAAATCAATCGATTTACTACCAAGTATTAAAATGTCTGGAAGGGAAGGTAAAAATAATAACTTACTAATATTATACAGAAATTTTTACTTTCCCTTCTGACCTTGTGTTTTCCACAGGTGGCAAGAAGAAGCCATTAAAACAGGCCAAGAAAGAAAAGAAGGAGGTCGATGAGGTACAGCTTATCTTGCTTGAAAATCGTGATTGTAAGCTTCTGTAATGCTGATGTATTACCTTATAAAGCCTGATTTTCACTAGCGACATATTTAGTCATAAGGACATATAAGGAAATGGAAGACGAAGCTTTGAGTTTAAAATGTCACCAGTGTGAACAACACAACATCAAATTATCGACCATTCATTCAATCAATCAATCGTTTATTTATTAAATGTGGTCAAGTTGGAATGTAAAGCCTGGTTCACACTAGTGACATAATGGCATAATTAAGAACATCGACATAACAACATAAAGAAAATATCTTTTTTTTCCTTATGTTGTTATATTTATGTTATTATGTTCCTATATGTTATGTTGTGTTGTTCACACTGGTTACATAAAACTTAAATAGAAATGTTATGTCACTAGTGTGAACCAGGCTTAACGTATTAGCTTAAATGACAAAAACATGACACAGACCTGCCAACTCTCACGATTTTGCCATGAGTCTCACAATTTTTTACCTTTTCTCATGGCCTCACGACAAGACTCCCAATCTCATGGTTTTTGGGGGGAAATCATTCTAAAGTGAAATATTACCTTGTTGAGTAAAAAAATGGGAAATAAATGAGAGTGCTAGTACCATAAACTAATGAAGTAGAACACTATTATCATGCTGAGGAGTTCTGTCTGAATTGTACTCATGTTTACCGTTTTTGCCTAGTTCCTGGGCCCCTTCTAGTGCTTTTACGCAATGGTTAAGTTAATCATTAACAGAAACTCAATTCCCTGTTTAGTTTTCCTGAAAAAGGTTTGTTTAATTTTGATCTGGGCAAAAAAATAAAATCTCACTACTTTTTGTAGAATCTCCAGATTTTTTTTCATGGATATCCAGATTTTCCTTTACCAGGGGTTAGCAGGTCTGGATGACACCTGACATTTGTAGTGAAAATTGATTGTTTATTTATGTCGTTATATGCTTTTTGTGTGCACGTGCGTGTAGAAACTATACCATCAACATTGTCACAGAAAGTTTGTTAACCAGAAGTTTGTTAACTGGAGGTTGTTAAAGAGAACCTCCATTTTGAATTGTGATTTAGCATTTTAATGTTAGTTTTAGTTTTAACCATAGTTAGTCTTAGTTTTTAGCCGCATTTAGTTTTATGTATTTTAGACCTTCATTTAGAGGACCTTCCTGAAAACCACCTTTAGGTGATTGGAGGCCTCCTCTTAAAATATTATTTTTATTATTATTATTATTATTATTATTATTGTAACAAATTGATTTTAAACTGTTGGAAATAAAGTCCTAAATTAAAATTATTTTAAAAAACAAGTGCAAATGTCATTTCAAAGTACAAAAACAATGAATATGAATACCGGTATCACCTATTTTTAAAAATAGGAAATATAATGGTGAAATTAGACGATATTCATATCAATTTTCTTGTACACTAAAAAACATTCCATTTGCTATTAAGGCGGGACTCAACCTAAATTTGAATGAAATTTTAAGAGGTTTAAAGAAGAAATAGAAGAAAGAAAATAGTTTTTGGAACACTAACAGACAGTTGATACCCACCCAAGAGCACCCCAGGTTGCTAGTGGACTAACTTGGTGTCCATCTATTAATATTATTTTTTACTACAGATTCTAATTTTAAAACTCCAGTAAATCTTCAATATTTCTTATTTCTCTTAATTTTACCAATCCTTTGAGAAAAACTATTTCCTCCCAAACATACCCAAAAATCACCCAAAAATTTACAAAGCACCCCATAACATAGATTCATGGGACAAGCATAGAGTTTTTGGATTGCTTGAAATGTGAACAAGATATTTCCATTAAAGCCATGTCAAGTGGCACAAAAATGGTGTTTAAAAGGTTAAGTCCCGCCTTAAAAGAAGACAAATTTAGACTTTATTTCCAACAATTTAACGTCCATTTCTTATAACAATGGAGGTTCCCTTTAACAAAAGAACTACCAACACCAGAATGACAGCTGTAATGCTGATCATGATGCAATCTATTTATCACCAGGTAACCAGAAAGGCATCACATATCAAATTTGCTAAAGAGAAATGGCACAAGATCTGAATCACACAAAGACCTTTTCACACTTTTATGAGAATATGCAAAATTTGGGCAAATTTTGTTGTTCCCGCTACAGATATTTCTGGCTATTTCTTCCATCATGATGTGTATGTGCTGTGTTTCAAATTTTTCTTTGGTCTGAAAATTTTCAAACCAGTTTGATTTTTGTTTTCCCTTGTCTCAGAATATGATAATAAATCTGTGACAAAGGAAAATAAAAATTGAACTGGTTTGAAAAAAAATAAAACCCAAAAAAATTTGAACCCCAACATATGCAAAGTGGTAATAATTTTTTTCATGTTGATATTGTTTACCCAGGATGACGTTGCTGAAAAGCAGCGGTTAAGGGATGAGAAAAAAGCACTCGACCAAGCAAGAGCAAAAGCTTCACAAAAAGGACCCATGGGTATGTCGATCATTTTCTTACCTGATAGCTCAAAGTTCAAGGAAAATTTCAAATTTCATTTTGTACAATATTAAAAAACAAGTGGTACCATGCAAAAGTACTGCTGAAGAGGTTTCATTTGAATGGTCACACCATAGGATTTCATCGATAGACTCAAAAGTTAAAACAAATGGTACCATGCAAAAGTACTGCTGAAGAGGTTTCATTTGAATGGTCACACCATAGGATTTCATCCACAGACTCAAAAGTTAGAACAAATGGTACCATGCAAAAGTACTGCTGAAGAGGTTTCATTTGAATGGTTACACCATAGGATTTCATCCACAGACTCAAAGGTTAGAACAAATGGTACCATGCAAAAGTACTGCTGAAGAGGTTTCATTTGAATGGTCACACCATAGGATTTCGCCAACAGACTTGAAAGTTAGAATCGCATTACATGTGAGATGATAAATAAAGATGTTAAACTTTAAGCTTGGTAATGAATCAGAAAGAGGTTCATGATGTCAAAATGTTTGAGTGAAAATGTAAGGGACTAAAAAAAAAACATTTTCCCCCCTTTATTTTTTCCAAGATGGGTGTGGAGTGGGGAGGGAAGTAGGCTACTGCTGTCCTTTCTCGGTCAGTTGAGCGGGCAAGCTAATCACGAAAACAAGCTCGGTGAGACTGGAACGAGTGTACAAGGCAAAGGGAAACTGGGGGAGTCCACCACGGTCAAACGTCCGAGGCGTTTTTCGTTTTATTTAGTGGGATTTTATTTAATATTAAATGGAAATATGGGCACGGATGTATAAAAAAAATTAGTTGACGTTACTATCTTTTAATTATTCTCAAAATAATGAGCTTTTTTCCGTTGAAAACTGACCAAAACTCTTTGCGCCTGATCAAAATTATGTTGGCAAATGGCGCTGACAATTCTGCAATTCACAGTTTTTAAACGCTTAGAACTTTTTTGGTAAACTTTCAAAACGTTTGGTACATTGATAGCGTATTGGCAATATATTGAACTTTAAACAGTGAAAATGACAACGTTGGAGTACTTTGCTTAACTTTTGCGTTTGACCGCGGTTAACTGGGGGAGAGGCAGGAGGAGAAGTGACCCTCTCTCCGTTACCCCCCCCCCCCCCCCCCTTTCCCCAACACCCCTCAGTTCGCATTACTTTCGCTCGCTCGCCGCTCGGTCGATCGCCGATTGCGTATTTGCTCGCCTGCTCGACTATCCAGAGAGGGTCTGCTAGCAGACTACCGAGCCCTCGATTCGCATTACCTTTGCTCGCTCGCCGCTCGGTTGATCGCCGATCGCGTATTTGCTCGCCAGCTCGACTATCCAGAGAGGGACTGCTAGAAGTCTAGAAGGGAAGGGGTAAATCCATGTTACCTGGGGGATCACAGCCAATATACTTCTGTTTTATTGTTTTACTATAGGTAGTGGTGGTATAAAGAAATCTGGGAAGAAAAGTTAACGACAGTGTCATAAACAGCATCAGAATCAAGAGAAAGGATACTTTGTGAACCCAACAAACCTTGTACAGAGCTTGCATATCTTGTGAAAGGCAACAGAACAGTTTTTTTTGTTTTTACATGTTATGATCCATGAATAAAGATGATTTCTTTTGTAAATAGTTTCAACATTTTCTTCCTATATAGTGGAACCTTACTTACGGGAGGTGGCCACTTATGGGAGGTGGCCGCTTACGGGAGGTGGCCACTTATGGCAGGTGGCCACTTATGGGAGGTGGTTGCTTACTGGGGGTGGTCGTTTACAGGAGGTGGCCGCTTACTGGGGGTGGTCATTTACGGGAGGTGGCCGCTTACTGGGGGTGGTCATTTACGGGAGGTGGCCGCTTACAGGAAGTGGCCACTTATGGGAGATGGCCACTTATGGGAGGTGGCCGCTTATGGGAGGTGGTTGCTTACTGGGGGTGGTCGCTCACAGGAGGTGGCCGCATACAAGCACTTACCATAGAAGAGATATATGGCAATGTTTCGAGAAAGAACTAAAATCGATATTTAAGTAAATAACCCAAGAAGTTATACTAGAAAAACTTTAAAAGGTTGCCATTTTTGTTGATGAAATATTTGCCGACCGTTTTTCTTAGCAATTAAATATTCTGTATGTTCTATGTACTTAAGTCTAGCTATTAATTGGGGTAATGTTGGCTTTGTTTTTCTACGATGGTTTTTGTTTACCAATGATGGTAATGTCATTAAAGAGCGTCCAATGTGGCCTGGCCTTTGTGTAGCCAAAAATAATATCTGTTTCACTTAGTCTCTCAACATTGAGCAGGGGCACCCAACGACGGTTTTTCCCCAAATTCCTTACAACACCATTTCAGGCTGTCTAAAGTGCTTTTAAAGCTATATAACTGAATTATAAGCTACCCCAGAAAATTTTTATCTGTTTGGTCGTTCTAGAGGAACTTTGGTCTTCACGAATTTACTAGGCATGTTTTACCCATTTCCCGAAAACCTCAGGTCGCTTTTGGAGATTCTCGAAAAGGTTAGGTCACCCAATGATGCATAGCCGAAAATTTGAGGGAACCTTTTTATAGGATTTCAAATGTGATATCGAGTCTTCTAAAGCGACAGATCAAAGAACTCTCGCGAAAATTCTAGGCGTGGCATAACCTGTTGCTCCTTTTTTGTTATCTTTTGTGTGACGTCTTTTGTGATTTATTTTGCGATTATTTAATATATTAAAATATAACAAAACAGCAACAAAGACAGTCAGCTAAACAAGGCTTTCTCCGAGTGTGAAAATCCGAATGGTCAAGGCAGCTATCTTCTTATCCCACGATTATCTATCGATTTTAGCTTAGTTTTGAGGTATAAAGTATTTTTAAGTAACAATGCGTGTGAGAAGTAGGCAATGCTCTATTGTTCCGCGGCATTTCGCTTTCCCCACATAAGATCGTTTAAGTTTTTTTTTACTGAGAATGCATCAACCTATAGGCCTTTATCACGCCCCGTCATTTTGTATAAAGACAAAAGATTAACGCCGCCAAGCCTCGCAGTGAAAAAGTTGAAAACGAGGTTTGGGGGGCAAAAACAAAGCATTTTATTCTCCGGGGAGTCAACATGGCCGCCGCGTGATAAAGGCCTTTGGACAACATGTTTTGTAAATAAAATGTACTGGAACTTTATTTTAAAGTGATGTTTCTTTTGTGCTACAAGATTTCATCCAATCGTGAAACTCCAAAACAATGGCCAAGAAAGGCTTCTAATTTTACATGTTTCCCACATAGAATTTTGGTTTCATTAAAACTCAGAATAATTTTCACTAAAAGGGAATCAATTAGTAAACTAGAGATAAATAAATGCACTACCTGGTTAAGTTATGGTATATTTTCACGTTTTAGCCAATGAGGTGGACGGTTTCAACAATATCACAATTAACACCTTTCTGCATTCCCTGCCGTTAGGTTGCCTACTTCTTACTATAGGACCATTACTTAAATTGTCATGGTTGGTATTCTAGGTAAAAGAAAGGGGTACCGTACGATAATTAGACATATACGTAGACCTTCCCCACCCCCATTTCACCTGCCGTGGCGAAATTTTTCATACTTTAATAGCCCTTTCTTGTTTTTTCTCCTAGTCAGTTTTTTGAGTGAAGTTAAAGAAATCTTATTTTTTAGAATATTCCGCGAAACATCTTGGTTTGGTTCGCCATAAAGCCAAAAAATATTCTCATATAACATAGCACGTAAAATATATACGGTAGACTCGGTACCGAAATAATTATTAAGTGAACAGCTATGAAATCAGGCAGACAGTCAAGAAATAAAAATTTCCATTTTTGTCTCTTTAATTTGTTTAATTCCTCTTTGCTTTCATCAGTTTGACGATTTTTCTTCTTATTTCAAAATAGCTCCTCGCCATAATCATGACAACAAGATTTATCAAGGACATTACTATGTTTTCTAAAAGAGTGCATTATTTAGCATAACTTAATACAAAGCTAAATGGATTTGAAATTATCACCAAAAAAACTGATTTCACGACGAGTACGAAATGTACATTGAATCATGGGAACACGTGAGAATTTTAAAGATCAAGAAGTGTTTGAAGCTCAAGTGGCAAGCGGCAATCGGCAGTTGGCGTATTTTAACAAGGATTCCTTCAAACATACTGCAAATCCTCTAAAAAGCCCCTCCCTTTTTGGAGCAAGAAATTTTTTAAGCCCACCCGATCACGTCTCTCTTTTACTGCACCAATCCGGGTACGAATTCACATACAATATGCTCGCAAGTTTTGGTAGAAATATTCCCGGTACTTGTAATCATGGATGTATAACACTTCATTGATCAATCAAAGTATGGTTTACTGACGTTTATATTCTTCCTTTCTATTTAGCCCCTCCCCTTAAGGTCGCGGGGGATACCTTCCATGAATAAATTCATAAGGCAAAATTTTGGCAGGGGTGTAACTTTTAAAAGCTTTATATCTTGGGCCTTTAGAAGCGGATTTCGCTAAAACTTGGCAAATATATTGGAAAATAATGGAAGTTCACCGGTAATGTTTTTTATCCAATGAATCGCGCTTTGCGGCAATGCTGTTCCTCGAGAAGAACACAAAGCAAGTTGATTTCACCACTAACTGATCCGTCAAAACGTCCATTGTGTCACATCTGACTCCGATTTTTTTATTTCAACTATAATAAAAAGTTATTGGCTTTTATAGGAGTAAAATTGTCCATGTTAGAATTTGAAGCCTCATATCTTCCCTTTGAAAGCCTATTTAAAAATTTTGAGTCAGATATGACAATCTACAATACACCTAGTTTACCTCCCTGCCGTGTCATCTCATGAAATTCTATATCCGCGCTGAATTCTTGGACACAAAATTGCTTGTTTTTACGCTTCGAAGGCTTTCCGAGCAAACACGAATGCAAAAATATATTTATGGTAATTTTGCTAATTTTAATCCACGGGCTTCTGTCAGCACTTCATACACCACTTTCATAATGGCGGCCGAATTATTTATTCTATTATATGTATGTTAATTAGCCTCACCGGCCTCGTTTTAGAGTAAAAATTCTTTTGAATTTTGCACACGCCAACGAGGCCGGTGAGCCAAATTAACATACATATAAAAGAATAAATAATTCGGCCGCCATTATGAAAGTGGTGTATGCAGAAAGAACAATGCGTTGCAAAATAGTGCATTTTACCAGACAGTGCTTTGTACGTGCAATTGTTGATGCAGAACAAGAGAACATTTGTGCAGAAACATTATGTAGCCTGTTCGTGAATATTTCGCGCATTTTTGGTGTCAGCCGTCGCACTTCGTGCATATTCTTTTCATAAATGCACACTAATGAGCTGAACCTGTCCCCTGCGACCTTAAGGGCTGGTTCCCACTAGCGACGTAATCGGAAGCGGAGTCGGAGTCGGAAGCGTAAGAATCCTTACGTTCTAGTGTAAATTAAAAAAACGGAGTCGCAATCGGAATCGGAAGCTCGACGGAATCGGAATCGGAATCGGAATCGGAAGGATCAGAATGTTTCCTTTTTCTTCCGATTCCGCTTCTGCTTCCGTCGCTTGCGGAAAGACAAAGCTCTCCAAATGGTTGGTTCGATCGAAAAAAGAAAAAATAATGGCAGTTAGTCGGTTCACCAAATGTAAGTTTTCGTTTTGAATATATTTTTTAGGTTGCATGTTGTAAATGTTACATCTTGTTTGTTTTTAAAAGCCCAAGGAAATGAACTCTTTCTTGATAGTATTTAAAAGGACATTAATTAACTTTAATTAATTGTTTGATCGGTCCTTGCAGTAGTCTGTTGCTTACCACTGTTTGTATTTGATCCAATGTGACGCAATAGATTGTTCACGGTATTTGCAGTTTAGTTGATTTATTATTATTATTTTTATACTGTGGTGGTCTACTGAATAGATCCGATCTATGTGCATTCTATCTAGAGGAGAAGAATGGTTTGGCCATTCCTTGTTTCTCTCCCTATGGCGCTGACATGTATCGGTTGTTAGGATGAATCGCCCTTTGGCCATTTGCCACAATTGTTTGTGGCGTGACCGTTGTGCGATTTACCCTATCACAGCTCTTTCTGGAATGATTAGCGACATATATGAGATAGATGAAGTTACCGATTCTCATTATGTTCTAGCTATGGCACACTGACGAGGGCATAACAAGCCCGAAACAGCTGTCTGTGTCTGCTTTCTAGTTTTGAGCGCTGATCATGTCAGGTTTGGCCGACCGTAGTGCCATTTCGAGAGAATGCCTTTCCACATTGTTTGATCGGTCCTTGCAGTAGTCTGTTGCTTATCACTGTTTGTATTTGATCCAATGTGACGCAATAGATTGTTCACGATATCTGCAGTTTAGTTGACTTTTTGTAAAAGTAAACGCGCGGCATTAATTGTAAGTTGTTTTTTTGTTGACAGCAACTTCCACGATGAACCTGAATCTATCTTGTTGTAGCTAACTCTTACATGCATTGTTCGGAAATGCGCGATAAGCTGAACATTTCGTATGAGTTGCAATTACAGTCGAATTACAGGCTATAAATATTCAAGCCATAACGGAATTCGAACCCATGACCTTTGTGATCCCAGTGCAATTGACGCTCTACCACTTAGCCACAAGGCCGGATGAGGACTTCATTAAATGTAAGTTCTATCTGTTATACGCGTGGAATGATGAATATGATAATGTGTTTATGAAAATAAATTCACATTAATTGCGAATATGCAGCAACTGAAGGAGTTGCAACTGATCTCAGGCCTCGACGCATAGCTTGGTCCCATTTTAGTATCCAAGGCGACGCCATTCACTTTTATTTCTGTGGTTCTCGGTCAATAGAAAACAGTTATTTTTTTTAACACTATGAGAAAAAAAAACACAAGGGTCATACATGTATGTCATAGTTTTGGTGAAGTACGAAAGAAATCAACGTTTGTCTCAAATTTTGATTTGAAGATACGCCCCAATAAATATCTTCACTGTTCATATCTTGAATCCGTTTGAATTCTCAATAATCCTGATGTGTAGGCTGGTAATGGCCAACCAAAATATCCGAAATGTATTATTGTTTAAAAAATGCGCTGTACTTGTCAGCTTCCCGTATCATCTTTTATAATATATTTTTTCAATTTGGCTCATCAAGACCTACCAGTTCAAACCTTGGCATCTCTGGTTTCAATGATATGTCGTTATTTATTAATCTCTATAAGCGAGTTAACTTCTGTGAAAATGTTTTTGAGCTGGGCAATGCTCCCTGAAACATTGTCGGGACGCTCTATCCAATTTACATGGCGTGTTATCCATTTATCAAAAGGAGATTGATATCCAAGATGGCGGCAAAAACGCACATGCTTCAGATTTTGAATGTCCTCGCATTTCTAAATTTACTTTGACGTCTAATTTTATAATTTCAATACAAGAACATAATCTGTTTCTTTCTTTACCTTGAAGAATGCCAGCTAGCCGAAAAAGGAAATGTTCAACGCCAAATTCTGCCGAAGACCAAATAAGCTTAAGTCGCGCGGGAAAGCGCAAGAAAGACAGTTAGACTACAGTCAAGAAAACAACTCACAGAAAAACACGAATGAAGAAGAAAGGGACAACAAAAGATGCTGAGGAGTACGGTGTAAAGTCTGTCGCATTGACCTTTTTGTACACTACAAGTCGTTATTAGATACGAAACACAAATTTATAAGCTTAAGGTGGCTGAACGCAGTTTGTGCGCGCCCTTCAATTTCAGCTGCTTATGTGAGTCAACGCGCGCAAAGTTTTGAGAAAAACAAACATGGCGCCTATTCAGCGATCATTTTATTTTGCTCAGCGTGGATCGCGAAAGTGTTGTTTTTCGTCTTAAAATCAAACAATTTGTTGTTTGTAAAAATTTTTGTTGAATCAATAGATACTATATAGAACCAATGAAGAAATACACCGTCTGCCTTTTTGGTCGTTTTTGTCTTTGAATCGAGAACCCAGTCAAATGCAACGCATGCGCAGTTGACCAAAAAATTGTGACTGGATGTTTTAGCGGCTTTCCTCGGAAACGTGCTGATCTCTATGGAACCACTCATTAGAATTTCAGAATTTAGCACAATAATAGTTCCTAATATGCCGAACTCACCTGCCACCAAAAATTTGAAATCTAACAAAGGAGATTTTTACAAAACGCAAACATATTAAGCAACAAATTACGGAAGATCCCTCTGTCAAAATTACGTGAGACGAGTTTACTGGAGACAAATGATGGACAAAATCTAATGACTAGATTTTCTGAAAATAAACGAAACCAAATATTGCAGGATGATTTACAATCCACCGTGTTGCTATGGCAACAACCCTAAAAGCTCAACAAAAATATCAAAATATAAAACTTGTTGCTTGATCTTATGCCTCGCCAATTTTGGGCGCCCAGACGTTAGTTGTGTTAAAATGACAATGAATGATGCATAGGTACAGAAAAACTGTGTTCAGCCTCCTTAATGGTCCAGATGCAGTAACCTGCAATCATAAAGGTGGCTGACAACGTTTTCCATTAATTTTCAGTGCTTATACTTTGATGGATCAATAGTGCCATTCTTTATCAGTTAATCCTACAATAATGGTATCAAACAAATGCCAGTCATTGTTTAACAAGTAAGGGTTTTTGTGATGACATCACAGGTTACCATAGTAACAGTATAACCTGTTAAAGATACCCTCAACCCTTTCACTCCCAGAGTCAATTATGGAGACATGTAGTGTAGTTCTAACTGTTGAATCTGTTGACAAAATCCTATGGTATGATCATTCAAATGAAACCTCTTCTGTAGCACTTTTGAATGATACCATATTTGTTTTACATTAAATTACAAAACGAAATTTGGGATTTAACTTGAATTTTGATTTTTGACACTCTTGGAAGTAAAAGGGTAAATTTAAGCTTGAAGTGTTTGTAGCTAAAAAATTAGCTTGGTACGGACCTTCATTTTTAACCCGTGAATACGCTTGCACGAATTTTTTTTTTCGCCAATTGCTTGTGCAGGATTTTTTTTTTTGCAGGTGAAACCCTCTGCACGAATTTTTTTTCAGACAAATATTGCTTTGTTTGTCATTTACTAATTAAAAAAAGGTGTAATACTTAAAAACCATTTTTGACCATTACGTATATTTGAAAAATATATATTAGGAATAGTTAACATCAAAATGTTATGTACTGTTTGTTATTTGGCAACAAGTTGAAATTTTGTGGTTGATTATACAGCAGCAATCTATATCAAAAGATGGAATTTTGAGGCTTGAAAATGTGCATGAGATCACACTTTAAATACCACTCAAATACCTTAATATCCTTGATCGACCTCCTCTCACATTTTTTTCAATCACATTATGATGTTTCTGACCAACTTGTATTATGCATGTAAGTGACTATCTAGTTTTATAATAGTCTGGTTCCCATATTCTTGGATGACATTACTGATAGTAATGCAGTATACAGTGTATGTTGCAGGTACACTGGCTGCCAATGAAAACCAGACTTTGTGCTATTATTTTTTTTAAAGTAGCAGTGTTGATGTTGTTGATCAGTTCATGTTGGTAATAGTTAAAGTTTTAACAATCACTATAGCTTTGTATCAATGAACTTTTTCATTGTGTTATAGAATTTTTCATCAAGGGGACCCCTCTAATTTTATTGTGGGCACAAATAATTTTTTAAATTAAACAAATATTAATATGTTAAAAAGTTATTTAATATTGAAACTGTTTATGGATAATTACATGTATTTATCATATTTATTATAGATAAATAGATAGATAAAGGCGCGGATCCAGGATTTTTTTTGGGGGGGTGGCTAAGGGTATATGCCTAAGTCTACAATTGTTCTTTTTTTTTAAATTGTTGCAATTAAAGAGAAAACTATTAAAACCGATGCAGGGATTTCATTAAGGTCCATTAAAATTTTGAACAGGAGGGCAATGAGTTTGAGCAGGTGGACACATGATTGGACGGGCCGAAGGCTCATTCCCTCTAGGGGGGTCCGGGGGCATGCCCCCCCGGGAATTTTTTAAATATTAGTCTCTCGGAGGTGCATTTTCCTGCATTTTGAAGCAAGAACTTAAGCATCCTACTGTTGCTTGAAAGATTGTATTTTGTTTGTTTAATCAACTGAATACAGATTATATCTATAGTTATGGACATGAAGTTATCAAGTTGAGTACAAAAATATTGTTTAATCGACCGTTCTGACCTTTTTCTGGTCGCCATAACACACATGGAACTTGTTTGCAACTCAGTGACATCATGCGGAACATAATGCAGAGCACTAAGCTAGCAATGCATTGTGGGGCGATTTAAGTTGTTTGTCACGTTTCTTCTGTACAGGGAGCAACGGGAGGTAAATAAGCAATAACCTCGTTGTTTTTTAAGTTAAAATATGCTTTATTTTTAGAACACACATCAAAAAGGCCAAGTTAGTAAATTATTTAACTTGTTGGTGACAAAAATAACGTTTAGATGTTCAAAGCAGCCGGGCAAAATTGTGTTCACAGCCGGTCAATTTGCCCGGTGCCCGACTGTCCGACCCTTAATGAAACCCCTGCCGATGGTCTAAAGGGGGGTGGCTAGCCACCCAATCCACCCCCCCACCCCTGGATCCGCCCCTGAGATAGTTTATTGAAGTTAAAACTTACAGCCCCAGAGCCAGCTGAATTTAATATGCCAACTTTCACAAAATATTTTAAAAAATAATTAAAAATGTTTATACTACAATTATAAGAATACCTAAAATACTATGGATGGACTATAATACAGCTAAAAAAAATCTATCATTTGTAACAATTATGTGGAATAAAACTTTTTTTGAATCCACTGGTTTTGCATGTTGGCAACTGAAATTTGCGCTTTCCGGCTATTGAATTGAAAATATGAATTCATTATATCACCTTATAGTTCTCATTTCATGCAGTGTGAGGTAAACACTTCAATGAACACTATCAAATGTCTTTATTTATAAATAATAGTATAGGAAGGCCCCAAGAATGTTTTGAATTTTCAGGAAACGCCAAGAGCGCTATTTTCAATAGGCACTTTGGCAGCTTTTATACATTAAATAACAACCACAATAGGACTTCTTCTTCTGCATGAATTTTTTTTCTTTGCCTTGAACTTTGCACGAATTTTTTTTCCTGGCATTTTCCCTTGCACGAATTTTTTTTGGTTCCCCCCCCCCCCCCCCCCCCCCCCCCCCCCCCATCACTTTTCTAATGGTCCGTCCCTAAACACGACCCGAAATGATCCCCGACCCCAAATGATCCCCAATTTGTTTCACACGCGACCTGAAATGATCCCCGAGGAATTATAGGAGTGGAATGGGAAAACATTTCTATCCCGGGGATAAGATTGAAGCGTTTTGATTCCGTTTTTCGGTTAATAAATGCGAAGTTCTTCGGCTATAAATGCGAAATCTTTTCAAAATGGCTAATCGACTGCACAAAGTTATTTTCAGTTATATTAATTGCCTGGAGTTTACCGTATACAACATGCAAACATACATCTAGATTATAATCAATGACATATTGAAAACTACACACTTGGCTCTTACCAGTACCAATTTTTATTGTTATGACAGTTTTGTTCCTTCTGAATTATTTTATACAGTTCAGGTTATAACGTTCCTGCATGTTAACCGACAGGTTGAGGTTTTATCGCCTAGCTGTTGCATTCAGTTGTTCTTGTTTATCATTAATTTCACGGTTGTTTATGTTCACGTTTTCCCTTACAAAGGCGGAAAGTTTTATATTACATATTGTTACAGTTCAGAAATTCTATAATTGACGGAATTGACGGAAATCAACGGTTTTGTGAATACTACGTACGTTAATGGGTACTGACAGGAAGCGAAGACTGTTAATGTTAATGTTAATGTTAATGTACGTTAATGGGTACTGACAGGAAGCGAAGACTGTTACTTGTGACAGTAAGGCCCGGTTTAAACGTCGCATTTCACATGTGCCAAATCTAATTCAGGTATTGAATGCGTGCGAAGTTCGACGTTCAACTAAAATTAAATTCGACAATGCGACTTCTGTCGCATCTTCGACTGAGCCAGTCAAATCTCGACAGAAGATCAACCGTTGTCTTTTGTGCCGAATCGAATTTTTAAATCATGTTTAATTTATTATATCCCACAATTCTCAACTCAACTTTTTCCCAACTCTATAAAAACTCGATCATGATTCAATGTCTAAAATGGCGGATTTAGTTACAGTGGAACCCCGTTAATACGGTCGCCAACGGGCCAGGAAAATTTGGCCGTATTAACGGGGTGGCCGTATTAATGGGGTAGGGTCAAATTTCATGACTGGTCCATGTTTCTTTTTCATGACAGGAAAGTAAATTGCTGTTTGATTACATTAACGACAGAGGTCAATGACATGACAAGTTACAGGCGTTGTGAATAAATACAGTATTGTTTCTCAAGTACTGTACAGTATTTGTTTTGTTTGGTCAATAATGAATGCGTATTTGGTTCGAGTGGCCGTATTAACGGGGTAAAATTATAAAGGATTATACAGGTTGGGATTTCAGAATGTGGCCGTTGGCCGTATTAACGGGGTGGCCGCATTAACGGGGTGGCCGCATTAACGGGGTTTTATTATAAGAAAATGTATGGGCGTTTCGCCGGGACAAAAAAAGTGACCGTAATAACGAGGTGACCGTATTAACGAGGTGACCGTAAGGCAGGGTTCCACTGTATTTAAGTAGAACCAAATAAGTATCAGACTCGGGACATGTGAAATTTGACTTTTAAACCGGGCCTAACGATATGCTATTTGCACGATTTTATTTAAACCTCCAATTTAAACTCTAAAGTAAAGTTTCTTGAAAATTCGTTAACAAGGAGTTATAATTATTTAATAAATTGTCCAAAATTTATAAATACATAAACACTTCAAACAATTCGAGTCAAAATTCTTTAATTTACTTTATTCTAGTAGTTATAGCATCTTCGGGAATTAAACGTCGTCCCATTCCATTCCAATAATTCCTCGGGGATCATTTCAGGTCGCGTGTGAAAAAAATTGGGGATCATTTGAGGTCGGGTATCATTTCGGGTCGTGTTTAGGTCGATTTTGGGGATCATTTGGGGTTGGGGATCATTTGGGGTCGGGGATCATTTCGGGTCGTGTACAGGCACTGGTTCGATTCACGCCTGTGACTCTTCTTTTTTTTCTTCGAACTGGACATTACAAAATTGATTTCCTTTTTTTTTTGCGTTCGCCCGTGACTCTTTTGTTTTCCTCGAACTGGACATTATGAAAGTTATTTCCTTTTTTTTTGCGTTCGTCAAAAATCCTTAAAAATGTTTTTAAAAAAATATCGAACCGTGTCAGTGTGAAAACATTTGTGCCTCAATCCATCCTACTCAATATATACAACTCACTAGTTCAATCTCACTTTGATTACTGCAGCCCAGTCTGGGGTAACTGTGGCAAAACATTATCTAACAAGCTACAAAAACTACAAAACCGTGCTGTACGCGTAATAACTTCGTCAAACTATGACGTAGATGTTTATTCCTTGTTTCACAAACTGGAAAGACTTGTATTCTCACTGACGTCAAATTCAGAACGCCTTAATGGTCTTCAAGTCTTTAAACGGTCTGGTACCTGAATATCTCACATGTAAATTTATAAAGCGAAATGAATCAAACTATTCTTTGAGGAACTCGGTAAACAAACTTGTTGTTCCCTTTCCAAGAACTAACTACATAAAAATAGTTTTAGTTACAGCGGGGCAACCGTTTGGAACAGCTTACCCTGTAACATTAGAGAGTCTTGTTCATTAAGTGAATTTAAACGCCTTCTCTATTATAATTTTTAAACACGGCATTCATGGAAATCAGGTTTTTATGTGGCATATTGTTGTAAGTTAATATTTAATGTTAAGATTAGGATTTTAAGGTTTTAGTATGTTAGTCATTGTATAGGAATTTATTGTACCTGATGATTTTTACCGTGTATAAATAATGATTAAAGGTTAAAGATTAAAGCTTACCGAAATACTAAGTATTGCGTTGCGTGTTAGCATTTCTTATTCACGGGTTGGCTCTTAGGAGCCTTTGATCTATTATCATATTGTAAAAAAAAAAACATACTGGTGCCACTTCCTCCATTGCAGCGAGAAGCTGAATTACGGAGGACCAGAGAGGTGAGATCGGACGTCTGCATATTTTAGGCGCGCAAATGGCAGCCGCTTCAGTCCATATAATAAATTTATAATTTCACCCCACCCACCCAGACCAATGACGGTACAGTCAGATAGCCATGACATCGCGAACTCCGTGCCTTTCTCTTATCGAACAATGTCATGGGTTCTTTTACGTCCCCTTCAATTGACAAGGAAGGATGAAGGAGACAAGGCCAACGGCTTAACGTCACCGCCCAATAACGCGATCATCTGAACTGAGACAAGGTGTTAATCACAGCCAGCGAGATCTTACCAGTTATTTAAAGACCCTGGTTGGTAGGGTCTGTGTCTACGAGCAAACTCGTCTGTTCTGATAACTTCTTTTTTGGGGGGGCAGGTGAAAGAGAAATCCACGGGCGCGCAAGCGAAACTCGTGCCTGTCAGGACTTAATATTTAACAGATTTGTTTTTGTTCTCAGAACCTTCTTTGTGTGTCCTTGAGGAATTGGAGGAAAGTTTGGAGGTAATTATTCAAATGGCAGTTGTAGTTGTCAATTTATTGATTATTGTCTTGTGTCTTTAGAAATTGCTAATTTTGTAAAGAGCCAGCCAACGGCGAAGATAAAGCTGCCAGCATCGCAAACAGTAAGTAGAACGCACCCTTGGAGACCCAGAGGCAGAAATGCGGGCGGGAAGAAAATAAAACGGGTGAAACAATGCTAATATATCGTGTGTTTATTATTATGGCCAGGACCTTCCTTTAAGCTTCCTTTAAGCTTCCTTTAAGCTTCCTTTATTGTCTTGAAGTAGGAAGAAAAAATTGCCAAAAATGTTGAAAACAAATAATTATCAACCATAAATTAAAGAAGACAAAATAACGGCTAAATTGTAAAAATTACACAAGAATGACAATTTTGTTTTCTTGGCCGCCTGTCGCGAAATCAAATTTGATGAACTGAAATCCACCTCCATCATTGCAATCCTGCACTTACTCCAAACTACTACCTCTGTGTTGCTCTATAGCACTTACTCCAAACTACTACCTCTGTGTTGCTCTATAGCACTTACTCAAAACTACTGCCTCTGTGTTGCTCTATAGCACTTACTCCAAACTACTGCCTCTGTGTTGCTCTATAGCACTTGCTCCAAACTACTGCCTCTGTGTTTTTTTTTTATTACAGGTTTACAACAACAGGTCATAAAATAAAGAAACTACTTACACTAGTTACTTTACAATAATGTTACTTACAATACTCCGTTAGCAAGAGGGAAAAAAAAAGTACACTAATAACTCGAAATAACTTAACAGAAGCGCTCCTGGGTGGAAAGCCTTGGGCCAAAACAATTTATATTAAAAATTTTGCAATTGAGAAAATATGTCGTTGTTTTTTTTCCTTTGGGGGGTGGGGGGCTCGGTTCGTCCGTTTTAGTTCATAAAAGGGACGCAAACAACTCCCATTTTTTTGAATTGGTTGTTTGGGTGTTCTCAATTTTATAGATATGCTTAAAATAACGAAGGAAGTCATTCAGTTTTGGGGTACAGTCTTTAAGTCTACAAACCCAAATAAAATATTTGGCGGTTAGAAGGCAAAAATTGATTTGGAGGTTATTCTGAGATTTATCTGGCCTCAGACCCAGCGCGATATCCACTTGAAAACATTCATTAGTAATTTGACAAGACTGTAGCCACGAAAAAACACTATTCCAAAAACCTTGAATCTTCTCGCATTTCCAAAAGAGGTGCAACAAGTTTTCTGCTTCGGATTGGCAGAAAGTGCATTTTTCATTGTCGACAACTCCTATTTTTTTAAGGAAACTGTTGGTTGACAGGCGTCGATGTAAAAATTTGAAATTAAAGGTTACAAGTTTTGAGCTCTTCGTGCATTGTAAGGACAATTGGTAAGCTGCTCTCCAGTTGATCGTTTGATTTGGAGGAAGGTTAATGTCATTGCATTTGCTGCCTCTGTGTTGCTCTATAGCACTTACTTCAAACTACTTCCTCTGTGTTGCTCTATAGCACTTGCTCCAAACTACTGCCTCTGTGTTGCTCTATAGCACTTGCTCCAAACTACTGCCTCTGTGTTGCTCTATAGCACTTACCCCAAACTACTGCCTCTGTGATGCTCTATAGCACTTACCCCAAACTACTGCCTCTGTGCTGCTCTATAGCACTTACCCCAAACTACTGCCTCTGTGTTGCTCTATAGCACTTGCTCCAAACTACTGCCTCTGTGTTGCTCTATAGCACTTACCCCAAACTACTGCCTCTGTGTTGCTCTATAGCACTTACCCCAAACTACTGCCTCTGTGATGCTCTATAGCACTTACTCCAAACTACTGCCTCTGTGCTGCTCTATAGCACTTACCCCAAACTACTGCCTCTGTGTTGCTCTATAGCACTTACCCCAAACTACTGCCTCTGTGATGCTATATAGCTCTTGCTCCAAACTACTGCCTCTGTGATGCTCTATAGCACTTACCCCAAACTACTGCCTCTGTGCTGCTCTATAGCACTTACCCCAAACTACTGCCTCTGTGTTGCTCTATAGCACTTACCCCAAACTACTGCCTCTGTGATGCTCTATAGTACTTACTCCAAACTACTGCCTCTGTGATGTTCTATAGCACTTACCCCAAACTACTGCCTCTGTGCTGCTCTATGGCACTTGCTCCAAACTACTGCCTCTGTGCTGCTCTATAGCACTTACCCCAAACTACTGCCTCTGTGTTGCTCTATAGCACTTGCTCCAAACTACTGCCTCTGTGTTGCTCTATAGCACTTACTCCAAACTACTGCCTCTGTGTTGCTCTATAGCACTTACCCCAAACTACTGCCTCTGTGCTGCTCTATAGCACTTACCCCAAACTACTGCCTCTGTGTTGCTCTATAGCACTTACCCCAAACTACTGCCTCTGTGTTGCTCTATAGCACTTACCCCAAACTACTGCCTCTGTGCTGCTCTATAGCACTTGCTCCAAACTACTGCCTCTGTGCTGCTCTATAGCACTTGCTCCAAACTACTGCCTCTGTGCTGCTCCATAGTATTTACCCCAAACTACTGCCTCTGTGCTGCTCTATAGCATTTGGCGATATAACATGGAAATTAAAAAAGCAAAATTTCGTTATTTAGTTGGAACACTTTGCGGCAGTGTCCCCGCGGAACATTCTTTTGAATCTAAAACTGCTATGAATACAGTTTGAGACGCATTTCTATATTATTCCGAATTGATGTTAAATTGATAGAAACAAGGAGCCCGATGGGCTTCGAAACTGGCTCGTTTGGTCTTAGTTTCCACCCGGTTATTATTTTACAGTTTTATATTAGCATTCCACAATATACAATCTAGAATCTCTTAATATGCACAGTCCAGTCCACACTTTCATTTTCATTCCACAGCCCGTTTCAAGCACTCCTTAGGGACAGACTATTTTATTGTTAAGGGCGGGGAGGTGGGGGGGGGGGGGGGGGGGGGGGGGATTGGGGAGTTGGGCAATTACCAAAAAAAAAAATTCCTGCACAGCAAAAGTAAAGAAAAAAAGTAATGCACAGCAAGCTAAAGAAAAAAGGGTATGGAACAATCCCGCCGACAAATATAAAATTGTCCATCCCTTTGCAGGCTACAATTATTTCATGTCTATATTTTTTCTCTGTTCGGCTCTGTACTGTTAGCAAAAACATAAGTTTAGAACTTTGTATATTTTTTTCGCTTTAAAATCCTTGAAACCACCTACTACAAGGAATCAGGATTGTTTCAACACAGGCATTTTGGAGAATCGGTGATAGGATTTCGAATAAATTAACAATATCAACATGGTCGAAACTTGAAAACGTCGGCCCACTTTTCAAGTTTGATTCTGCAAATTCAAAAAGGCCGTCGAGAAGTGGAGGTATTTGTTGAATCAAAAAATCCGTTTTGATAGCCAAAAGAAAGAAAAAAATCACTTTTAACAGTGACATGTCCAAAATTCCGGTGCAAGAATAGTGAACAGTGCCGCGCGTGGAACCTCGTGATACTATCCCTTTAACAGCCGACCATAGCGTGACATAAATTCGAGATGTTTGGAATTTCAACGTGACTCCATGGCGTAATGCTAGAGAATTGTTTACTCAGCAGTTGACTTGCCGGGACGTGTTTTTCGATCTAAACTCAACTGTTTGACAATTGATTTGGTTAGAAAAGTTCAACCCGCTTTCCTTTTACCAGAAATAGAACACATCCTGAAATCACAGCGATTTAATGTTTAACAATTCCGTCGAAATTAGAACGGTAAATATTTCAATTGTAAATTGTCTTTTAGATGACATCACTGATTTCTGAAAACCGGAAGTAAACTAAGTACGGTGTTGGCCGCAGCAAAATCGATTCCCGGGGCAGGTGACACGACAGAAAAAAAAAAAGGGTATTTTAAGAACTGACTCGTCGCAGAGCGACGAGCCAGTTAATAAAGTCTTATTTTCAATTATTTTAATAACAAGTTGAAAGAGAATTTTAGTGTGCACCAAAATTGGTTCGTTTTTAAATTCCCTGCACGCCGCCATTTTGAATTTGTATGACGTCATTTGGTTGTCCAATTGTTGTATAACAAAGATCATTGATTCGAAACAATAGAGGCAGTTATGTTAGCAAGAGCGAGACAGAAGAAAACTAGCAAAAGTCTTCTGTTTTTATATCAGTGTGGAGAAAAACACTCCCAGACTCTTACTCAGGACGACATGGTTTTCAATTAAAATCGAGCTAGGTTAATATCCATGTTCGCGATATTTTTAATATTGTTTTTGAATGTCTGCCTTTGTCATCTTTTCATCTTGTGTTCGATTGTCGGTTATCGTCATTAGGGACTGTGCAATAATTATCAGGAGGGGGTGGTCGGAAAACCAGAGGGGGGGGGGGGTCATCAAGTAAAATCAAAGCAAGGATGCGAGGGGGGGGCTCAAAGTAAAATAAGTCACTGAAGAGGAGAAGGGGGTTAACATTTTATTTGAAGTGTTTATAGTTCTCACTAAAAGGCTTGATGATCTGTTCTGTGGCTGAACTGCAATTTCAATCTGTTGCAATACGATTATCTATTCTTCTCTATCTCCATAATATAGAGACCAATATTGTGATAAAGTGTTTCTGGCTTTTTAAATTTGAATTGTCAATAACATTTGAACAGTAAAATATAGTTATACACCAGTGCAAATAGTTTGCCCTGGTGAAAATATTTTGCTCCAGTTCAAATATTTTGCACTGGTTTAAAATAAATGTGAACCAGTGCAGACAAAATTGCACCAAAATCATAATTTCACTACAACATAGATAATCATATTGCAACAGATTGAAGATGTACCTCAACCAGCATGGTCTTAAGATCAGTGGAGGTAAAGTGGCACTGGTTGCACGAGTTCTCCAGTACGCTCGTGGTGATCATTCTTGCATTCCACGAGAAACCCAAGAGAACGTTAACGAGGAAATGAGTTCCAGTGCAAGCAACTCGGATTCGCAATCAAGTGATTCAAAAGTGGAATCGGATGGCTTTGTTGAACACTGCTTCGAGGTCATGTTTGTTCCAGATACGGATGTCCAACAAGTAAACATGTAGTATTGCTGTATATCCACGTCTGGAACAAACATTACCTCGTAGCAATAACAGGTGGGTGTATATTAAGAAAATGCTGGGTATTTGTATATAAAAGGTGTGTGAAGGGGGGGGGGGGGGTCATACAAAGTTTCTGACTGATCAGGGGGGGCAATAATTAAATTCACTCCTTTAGAAGGGGGGTATTACCCAATATTTTCCTACTTGAAGCCCATTTTCCAACCCCCTCCCCCCTCCTGATAATTATTGCACAGTCCCTTAATGAGATTCATATGATTGTCATAGGTGATTCAAAATAATGTTAATTTGCTTATCTTTCCTTGTAGAAATGCAAAAGAACTTTGTGCTGGATTTTGAAAAAAATTAAACGTAAAGCAACTTCGCCTTCACGAAACAGGCCCTCCTGGCTGAGGAACAAGCTACCATGTTTCTGCGGCAGCAAAACAATGGACTAGCCTAAGTAAGGTATCCCGTAATTTAAGGTATTTGTCCAGGGTATATTTGCCCTTTCTGAATATCTCCTAAAAATGTCTCAGTAAGCATCTTGATGTCTTATTTTAAAATCTAAAATTTCAGGTAAATATCTTAAAATAGTTCAGAAGATATGGACATTCAAAATTTGGCCTTTTGACCACTTTTAAGCACTCTGATTGGTTGAATTAGGTCACATGACCCTTTGGCGGGACATTCAAAATATAGTTTTTTCAAGTGTTTCTGTAGCAGAACTGAGTTGTGCTAGCAAATTCAAACAAAAAGCAACTGCTTTTGAGGATTGAAAACATTCTTTTAATATAATTTTGATCTGTCAAGTCAACAGTTGAGGGAGTTTGACAGCTGACAATCATAGGGAATTACCAAATAAGGAAATCACAAAAACGCGTTTTTTCTCATTCGGATTTTCATAGTTTTCTATTCTGTTTTCAGCAATGCATTTCAACAGCCAATTGGCACAATCGTGTGGTTGGGAACTTGAGTTGCAGTAATGTATGCAAAGTTATTGGAAAATTTGGTTACAAAAATTAAATCAACATTTTTCTCGGTAAATTTTGCTTACAATGCATGGTGCATGGCTATTGAAGCATGGTGTTTTACTGTATGGGGCCATGACCTTGCAGGATATAATCATATATGGGAACTAAAAAAGAGATTTGGGGCAATAAAATTATTATATATTCAAGAAGTAGTAAAAAGTGAAACCTTTTAGGGCAATTTGAGGGTGTACAGGCCTTTTTTAAGCTTAACGACTTAAGGCGACCTTAAGCGACTAAGGGCGACTGAAGGCGACTTAAGGTCCCAGAGTGCGCCTTCTCACCAAGCTTATAGGTCCTTATGAAACGGACGCACTGGTCAAACGATGCGATTATTTTCCTCACAAACATCTGACACAACATTAATATCCCCCGTGGATTATAAGTCAACCCTTCAGCTACAAGATTCGCTGAATTTTTCGAATTCCGTCGCAGAGGTTTTGAACTGGGCTATTGCAAACAAACTTCCCATCAACGAAAGGAAAACCAAAGCATTATTGGTGACAGGGAAACGTCTCTCTTTCAAGTTGGAGCATATGCCCTGTGTGTCAGCCAATGGAACTGAAATAGATAGCGTCTCAAGTGCTACCCTTCTGGGGCTAGAAATTGATGAAAAACTCACTTTTGATGCTCATGTGGACAAAATTTGTAAGAAGTTATCTCAACGCATTGCAGTTCTGCGGAGGTTAAGGTCACTCCTCCCGTTAGAACAAAGGAAATTACTTTATGATGCAACTGTTCGTCCCGTAATGAACTATGCAAGCGTTATTTGAACTAATTGTAGTAAGGATAAATTAGATCGAGTTCTTAAGCTTAAAAAAAGAGCGGCAAGAGTCATACTGTTTTCGGATCGCCATACGCCATCTGCAGTCAGCTCTTTAACAGCTTGAAATGGCTCCCTTTTTATGTCAATGCCGACATCGCCAGGTGTTGTATTGTTTACAAACATTTAAATGGGAACACGCCAACTTACCTTAACGCCCTGCTGAAGTTTAATAGTGAAATTCATTCACGCCGCACCAGATATTCTACTTTTATATAATTTAATTGCCCCTTCGTTTAACAGAGTTACGGAAGGGGGCAGGACATTTACAGCTAAGTGCTGTCATCTCTGGAACTTACTACCACTGTCATTAAGAAAAGCAAATTCATTGACATCTTTTAAAAAAGGGCTAGTGAAAGATAATTTTAGCAAACAGAAACTTATGTATCATTTTATAATTTAGTTAATTCATTGTTATAGATCTTTTTACCTTGTATTTTTACCTTTTTTAACTTTTATCTTGTAAATATTTAATTAGATAGTAGGAGTGTTATATTTTAAACTACTTTGTATTCTAAGTTTTTAAATGTTGAGGGCCTCACGTTTACTAGCCATGCTATTTTGAGCTACCCTCGTTAAATAAAGATTTTACTTACTTACTTACTTACTTACTTACTTACTTACTTACTAGCTATCAGGCACAAAGTGAAAGATACCGAAAAATGCCGCTTATAAGCCCTGGCCTTATACAACCTATAACTGGAATAATGTTTTCTCACCAAACTGATGAGCCCTCCACCAATCATATTCATTGTTTTTGTTATTCGTTAGTTTTTTCAAAACCACTTGTATAACGTTTTTACAGTTGTAATCATTGATAGTGCTAGCCCCTGAAGAAGCTTTGTTTTGCAAAGCGAAATATTGGGCACCATTATATTCCACTTTTATTTTATTTTATTTGCTTCTGCTTCTGTTTTTCTGCCGTAAGGATCAGTTTGCCGTTTATTCTGTTTCACTGGAAGTATTAATACTGATCTAGGTCTGGAAACCCAGATCCGGCCATTCTCAACGGTTTGTTGTAGTGATTGTGCATTCTTTGTTTTTTTTTTTCTATTTATCCAGTTATGCGCTTTTGCGACGGAACAATTCAACTGCAAGTAATCGCATAAATGAGAAATTTCCGCTGTTCTCTAAATCTTCATCACCAGGATTTAATTTTTTCTTCCCAAAACGACCCACGAGAAGCCGGGGAGCAAAGGGTATCCCCGATCCCCCATCCCGGTACTTTTCCTGGGGATTGTTTACTCCGTGTGGACAGGAAATGGAATGGACTCCTGGCGTGGGCTATTTGTCTATCACAGATTATCCATAAAAATGTAGCTAGACTTGCCACAAGTCGACTGCGACCACCCAAAACGAGAAAACGAAAAACGGACTTTGAGAAAGTCTAAAATGTAGCCACCACGAGCAGTTCTCTCGACGATTGTTGATCGAGGAATTATACTCTGCAGGGGCGAAGCTAGGATTTTTTAAAGGGGATTATGGGCTCCTGGTGCAGGAGCCCATAATCCCGGAGCGTGCAACTTCCATACTGCGCCTGTGAAACGGCGTTTTTACAAGTAGGTTTATTTTTAGATAAGCCTTTCCCGTGAATTGGTCGAAACCAATCACAAGCAATTGCATAATTAATAACATTCACATATTCACATAGCGACTGGAAATCAGACATTCGCCACACAGGAATGTGAACATGTGAATAGTTATTAATTATGTAATTGCGTGTGATTGGCTTTCCGAAACCAATTCGCGGGAAAGGCTTATCTAAAAATAAACCTACTTGTAAAAACGCCGTTGCACGAATTTATGGTAGTTGCACGCTCCGGGTAATGGGCTCCTGGTCACACTGTATCACACCCAGCGTACTTACCAGATTGTCATGTCGACATCCGCGCTGTGTTTTACTAAAATTATCTCACAAAGGAGAGGTCACGGGCACCCCAGGATCCCCCCCCCCCCCCCCCCCCCCCCCCCACCACCTAGCTACGCCCCTGCTCTGACGCTGGTAGCAGCAATTGCTGCGGAGCGAGCGCAGCGAGCGAACAGCAACATAATCTGGATTTAAGAGAAAGTATGTATTAAGCTAGGACGAATTCTCTAATTCATCACTTCTTTTCAGGATGAACTGCGTTTAACCAGAATGCACCGCGTTTGGCTAGAATGCACTGCACTGCACTAAATTAGAAGCAATATCAAATGTTTCATCATCGATTTTTGGCGACGATAAGTTTCTAGATTGTCGATCTTTTTCTCCAAGAATTTCAACAGTAAAATTTGCATGCATTCGTACTCACACGGTGTCAGATTTCGACAATAAATTTGCATACACTGTCAGTTTCTAATCTCGCTTGTTGTGTAACGGAGGTTATTTTCAAAAAGAAACCTGTTGTCTTTACACTGGCATTTGCGATTGAGTTGTGTTAAAAAACTATCGAAGCAGAAGATTCAAAGGTGTAGTTTACAACGCGAATTTAGCTTCGGTGATAAGCGAGAAAAGCGAAAGCTCTACAGTGGTTTGGATTCCATATTTCTAGTGTACATTTTCACTCAGCGAAAGTGCCATTTCCCGCGCCATTGTTTTTACCTTGCAATATGAGACAAAATAAAATTTAACGAGGCTTCATCGCACGGTGTTTATCCTATTTGCCGCAACATTCACTATCTATGGTTTTACCTATAAGATCATACCCTTCCCCTTGGACTAATGTCAATATATCAACCAAAGCCCCATTTATTTGTCCCCCTTGGTTCCCGCCCCGCCCCTCGTCCCTCGCATGTGGGATAACCGCATTGCATTGTGGTTGGTCTCAGATCGTCTTACGAGCCTGGTGAACAGCATTGGTCTCGTTTGTTTTGCTCACATGCACAGCTGTTTGGGAAGGAAAAAGACATGGAAGAATCAGTAGCTTCCTCAACTGAGTTTTCTTACGTGAGTTTTGTTAGGTGAGTGGTAATTTCTGGTCTGTTTCTTGCATGGGAGACAGGAGACCTCAGTCATTCGAAATGGATTGTGAAATGAATTGTCTGTTTTTATATTAGATAAGCTTACATTTAATAAGTTTACATGTACATTGGTATTACGCGCTCAAATAAATCCCTTTTTAGCTGTATTGTCTCCTTGGACACTGTTCGAATAAAGGAGCGTTGCAGACGAGCTCTACTGTTGAATAACTTGGTTAAATATTATATTATGTTCGTGTGACAAACGACCATAGACCGTTGGAGCAAAATCCGCGCCATTTTGAACATGGGGCCAATGTCACGCACTACAGTGTTTATATATAAAAAAAACCCGTCAAATTAGATATCGGAGAAATTTATGAATGGTTAACTTTAGATACTAGGTAAAATATTTTTGTGTTAAAGTTTGAGCGATATACGTCGGCTACAAAGCGTTTTATCTCGTTTAAACTTTTCCTTACATTTTTCTACAAAAATTTCCCGCCGACATTGACAGGGGTTTTATGACAAATGTCCGAAAAATAAAAGCGCGATTGCACCCTTTGTAGCCCAGGTACATCTCTGAAATCTTTCAAGAAAAACATTTTACCTGGTATCTTAAGTTTACTATTCATAAATGTTTCAGATATGAAATTTGACAGAAATTATTTGACATAAGCTTATCAAATTCCGTTTTTTGACGTCATCTCGGTTCATTTTGGCAGTCCAAGGGAATGCCTTTGACATGCAGTTTAGAACTGATTACCTTAGAACAGTCATTGCTTCTTCTAAATAAAATACCTTAGGGCCTGATTACATGTATATGAGCCGGGCTGACCCGGTTAGCCAAGATGGCCCATTTTGCCGAGATGACTTTCAGCCCGGTATTACATGAAACGAGCCAGCCCGGGCGACAACTAAATTTAGCATTAACGGTTTTGGCTGAAAGTTGTTGTTTTGAAAATGGCGCAAAGCGTAGAATGTTTCAATTAATGATTTTTTTCTGCATTTTAGCTCATTTAGGTCGTGCTTACGCACTTTTGTGTACCTCTTTATCATTTAAAGAGAAAAAGGGCCATTTACAGGCAAGCAGGTTTGCTCAGAGGCAAATTTTTGTGCTGTCTTGGTTAGCTGGGCTGGCCCGGCAAACGTGATTACATGGAAAACTTTCAGCCCGGTTAGCTGAACTGAACCGCGTGTACTTTGCAACAGATATTTCACGGCACTCCTGTGGACTCCGTGTCGAAATGAATTTTGTTATTGGTTGGGGATTTACTTTTCGAAATTTTTTTAATTGAGTTATTTCTCGTGTGATCAACAAATCTTGCAAAAATATTTAGCAAAGCGGTTGATTCATTTTTGGTGGAGCTGTTGGGTTTTGAACAAATCGCTTGCAAGCGTCATTCCACGAGGTGAAAATTTATTATTCTAAACACATTTTATAGCAACTGACAAATGTTTCCTTGATGAATTTTTGGTTTGAGAGAGGTTGTTGTTCATTTTACAGTGTTTTTCCTTTCAATCAATGGCCGTTCAAGCTCTGCGGACATTTAATAGACTGGCAACACAGTCAGCCACATTGACTTCGAAATCTAGTACGTGTTGAACGCCAATTGAAGCTGTATTTTAAAAATCTAAGATTTATAAATATTTAACATATTTAACTATTCATACATACCTTCAAAAGCACTACAAAGCTTTATCAGCCCCTTTTCCGTAAAAAAATTTACTCACAAAAGCGATAAAAGTTTACTCACAAAAGCAATATCTTTCCCTTCAAATTGCTCCATGATGTTCTGAAACAACCATGTGCGTTTGATAGGCGCCGACCAAAAAAAGATATAGAGCGTTTTCACTCACGTGACCTTCAGTCCCGTGGGACTCAAATGACAAAGGCCATGGCAGCCATGTTGGTGTTCCTAACAAAAGAAGTTAATTAAAATTCTTTTGTACGGGAACACCAATGTGGCGGCTATGACGTCAAGTGAAAACGCTGAACTTGACACTTCCGGTTCAAATTCCCCACCCCACCCAGGCAAAGTCAAATTCCCCACCCCCGGGATGGCCTATCACATCAAATTCCCGACTCCCCGGGCACAGAAAGCGTTCAAATGCCCAGGGCATGCCCGGGGGAGGGTGTTGATGTTTCGAATTAATCGGCGCATAACTTTCGGGAAATAATGGTTGCCTCTTACTCAAGGCTAGGAATTTCAATATTGTTGTCATAAGCTAGCAAATTTGTTATGTACTACAGCCCTATAACAAGAAAATGGGCATAGTGACCCCCTCTTTTTATTATATATTTTTGGTGTACCAGATGTAATAAAAGTTAAAAAATCATAACTTCTTTTTTTATGGAATCACCTGAAACATGAAATATTTAAAACTATGAAATTGTTTAGATAGTCACAAAACAATGAAGAAGGGCAGAAAATAATTCAAGATTTTAATCCAGCAATTTCTCGTTGATAAACTAAACAGATTTGTTTTTGAATCTCTGAGTGCATTGTTCTTAGCCTGGGTGTCCTGTGGCATGGCCTGAATGATTCTGTATATGAAATGTCAAATTACTCCTTCTAGAATTACTTTGTTAAGATATTATCTTAACTTGTTTTCTAGGTTTTATCCCTGAAACTTAAAGCCAATTACATGTATAATCACTATTACCTTGTACGCTTGCACAATGGCAAAAGATATTGATGTAGGACAAGCCGTTATTGAGGTGAGATGCATAAATTTTGTCTACTAAAGTAAAGCTATCAATTGCAGGGTTTGAACACACCTCATGTCAGCGTTATTCACTTGGAAAGACAAATTATGTCCTTTATTTGATACCTTTGTACCACTAATGGAAAAAACTAATGGAAAGTTTTTGACAAGGAGAATTTGTTCCCCCTACAGTCCTGTTTGCTTATTCCTAAAGTGGTTTGGAAAGTGATCTCATGTACATGTACCAGAACTGCATTTCGTAGTTCTACCGATAATAGAAAATCTTTCAAGATCAAAATTTTATTTTTGGCTTTGTGCTACCGGGTCTCAATTTCAAGGCACACAGCTGTAATTGTAGGTGCATATAAAACATTTTAGGAGCATGGCTTAAAAAACTGGGAGCACCAGAAGAAAAAATCAGAATCCTTTTGAAGTTTGTGACATTTAGAGTGATTTTTCGCTGAAACAACAGGCGGGAAAAATCAAGAAAACTCAGTCTTCAGGCGGTTATTTTTTCCGCCTTCCGCCTATTATTTACATCCCTGTCAATGAAAATTCATGTCATCAGCAAGATGTTGCGAGCCAGTACACAAAATTTCGCTAGGCAATAAACAACTGTTGCTAAAATGAAAATGATAAATTTTGACGCTGTTCATATAATTGTTACAGCGATGTTTGGGCAATGCTGCCTTCTTCGGTGTACAAAACCATTAAGGTTACAGTGTACCTTCAGATCGAAAATTTATTGAAAATTTTTTTTTAGCGTCAAAATAAAGTTTACAGAATGAACTTTCATCCAAAAAAAAAATATCGAAAAATAGTGAAAATTGACGGAGAAATGACGGTATAACTTTTGTGGGCGGAGTTTGTTTATGAAGCGATATGTTTTTCTAAGCGCTGTTTTCTCAAAGTTACCGGTAAGTTTTCGCTTGTAGGGGACACTTTAAAGAGCTACAACTCGAAGGGAATTTGTTCGATTTTCCTCAAATTTGGACAGAAGCTACACTGTAGGCTAACATATAATCAACAAAAACGTGTCGGCGAATTTCTTATTTCCGAAAACTTTTTCGTCAAGAGCCATTTCCGTGCGATCACTCCAACTTTTTTCTCCCTTTTTCGAAAATATTCTGTAACTTTTCACTGCAATTGAATATGGGAAATCGCCAACACGTTTTTTTAGCGCTTCGTGTCCGGAAACCCGAATACAAATCAAATTAGCAAAATACAATAATCGCTTTGAGTTATAGCGTTTTAAAGCTGATTCGGACGTTCGAATTTAGATGTCGTAAAAAATTCGACAATTCATTTTATTACCAAATGGTTTCCATATTTAGATAGCCAGCTCTATAAGCTTTAATTTGATATCTGGGTTTAGATATATTAAGTGTAATCTTAAGACGCTAGAGCTGTTATACTGGAGACACCCCCGAAGGTACATTGTAACCTTAAGCGAAACCTGTTAAAAAGTTGAACTTTGAACTTTGAACTTTTAATGGTTTTCTCTTAATAGTTTTGTATCCTGAAGAAGGCAGCATTGCTGAAACATCAATATAACAATTATGTAAACAGCGTTGAAATTTATCATTTTCAATTTAGCATTTGGTATAAAAAAATTATACTCGCTGTGAATATTTAATTTGTTTCCCTATCAAATCCACACTCGTCTAATATTTCCCAAACCGTGACTGCTTTCTGTTACATTTGAATAGACTACTTTTAAAAGCAATGAAATCAGTAAATGACTGGGCTCTTTTTAATTTTAGCAATTCTCAAAAACAGTATTACGCGGCCGTCTGAGTGCACAACTGTACTCGCTTTGAATATTTAATTTATTGATTCCCGATCAAATACACACGTCTTTTATTTCCCAAACCCTGACTTCTTTCTGTTACATTTGAAAAGACTACTTTTCAAAGCAATGAAATCAGTAAACAACCGGGCTATTTTTCAATTTAGCGAATCTCAAAAACAGAATTAGGCGACTGTCTGTCAGAGTGCACAAAAACGTTTTCTCAGTCTAGAATAACTAGTATGACTAATTTTCGAATGAAATACACCAGTTGTGTATCGAAAATTGCCCGAGAAACTGATTTGGCAATGAAAATTGCAAAACTTATACAGACATCTTTGCGTAAGGCAACGTGTGTGAAGTTAGAACAATAAAATTAAGTCTTGTTTTGTTTACATAATATCAGATATTATTACGACTGAATTTGAGCACGTTTTATAAACATTTCTCCAAAACTAATGAGAGCACAAAGAAAAAATCAATCACAAATTGATGTCAACATAAATTCCCATCGAAAAATGCAATTTCTTTTACGGTAAAGCCCCTTGGCTTGACTCGGCTGCTTGAGAATTCTTTCAAACTCTGCTTCTTTGAAAGAAACATCGCCCGCATTGCATGATAAAAACGTATGCAGTTCCTCGAAGCAAGATTTTGTCGCTTAAAGCTCTCCTTTTTCTCTACTACAGCGGCTTCTGAGTATTCTTTAAGCTTTCTCTTTCCAATTTTCAATATTTTAAATGTGTGTTACTCCGATAAGACAAAACCCAAGCACATGCCGAGCATGGCAGCCATTTTTGTAGAATTTGTATGTGATGATGACCTGGTTAGTAATAAAATTTATTATATGGCTGAACTGGTCCGTGATGAAAAGGAGCATTCTGATTGGTTCCCTGAGCGTTCCGAATTTTTGCATAGGAATTTTGTTGAAACACATTTGCATTAGTTTTGTACAATACTGTAAGTCCGTTGAATGGAATTCAGTCTTGTCTTCCCGACTTTTCGTTGTACGTTCCAAGTTGAACTAGAATCTATTGGTACATGTATTACTTTCCTCGTTTCAGCGTTTCTGTGTACAGTTACTAGTGCATTCGAATGGTATTAGCAGGGATTCTGACAAGGTGCGGGAAAAAAAATTGAAATTGTGCGGGAAATAACTTTGACTTGGGGGAAATTGTGCAGGATTGCACAATCTTGTGACCAACCAAATATTCAATCACCAGTGTTCTAGCCAGGCCAAAAAAAATATGACAGGGAGGAAATTTACAGGGAGGAAGTTCTGCATAAATGAAATATATATATATATAGATATTTTACTTTGGGGATTAAAATGTAATCAGCAATCGCCAAATTCAGGCACCAGGTTTTTTCACCAAAGTTTATTTATTTTGTCTCAACAAAATCAAATTGCGTGACACGATGAACTTGATCGGGTAAAAACAAAATACCACCTCAAAATAAAATGTTTCCGATCTGAGCAAGTTCCTTTGTGAAAAATCCGTACATTTTATGTAGTGTGAATAATTTCCAGTAAAAATTCACACAATTTCTTCGAAAGTTTGCCGCAAAAACACAACCCTGAGATGTATGCAAATTGCGTGCTAAATGTAATTTAATTGCATGTTTGTTTTTCTCAGAAACCTTTTATAGATCATAGAGCATTTTTCTGAATGAAAACGTCTTTCACTTGAACTTAATGATTTTCTCCTGTCGGTATGACGTTCCAGCGCTTTTATATACATGTAGTTTGTTTGTTGATTTGCAATCTTGATCAGTTCTTTGCAAAAATAATTCAGACACAGTGACAGTATATTTCTTCAGTGTTTCTTCTTTGATCCCTGACATATTAAACTGAAAAACAAGCGAAAGCGCTCTAAAAAAATATCGACAGGCTGCTAAGAAAAATGACATGTCTGGAAAAACGACAATTAAAAAGCTCAAGAAAAAAATGGTAGAAAGTCGGATAGCAGTAAAACTGAGACTGATTGCCCAGGATAGTGCAGAGAATGTCTTGCTGTTTTTATATCTGCTTGAGCTGTTCGAGGAAAGCGAGGGATTTCTTGATTGTTTTGGAAGGAAAATAGCCTGAAAATAGCCTAAAAAGTTTCTAGAAATCTTGGTTGTCAATAGAAATACCTGATTTAACTAAAATTTTAAGCAAATCTTTCACTACTGTGTAGGCTTGATCGAATTGTGCGGTCCTGCACCCGTGCACCTTGTCAGAACCCCTGTATTAGTTTAGTCATCCTGATGTTTATTACGTTATCAAAGGGAGGGTTGTGATCCTTATATACATGCACCTTGTATGTCACGCATTCTTACAGTAATGAATTTTCGTAAATAAAGAAATTGGAAAGTATAATCTTCGGCTCTTGTTCCAGAAAGAAAGTAGCCAAGAGGCTGTGGACCATTTATTTAGAACATGATCTCCATGTTCCAGTCACAAAACAGGGAGGAAATGGGTTTTGTTCAGCTACGTAAGAGGATATTAGCTCCTAAATTCACAAATCATGTTTCCCCTTTATTTACTTTCATTTTTCACGGGCTGATTTTTGCCCTGATCACACATCACGAATAAACCATGTCGATCTTTGCAGTAATTAGGGCCAGGTAAAGGTCAAAGTTTTCCTTTCACAAGAGGTCATTATGATAGTTGTATTTACATGCATAATTTATTCAAGATTATATCTACATATAAAATATAGAATATAAAAAAGTTACGAAAGGCATCTTAAAAAGGAAGTTAAGAGGTTAACCCTGTGTGAAAACTCTCTGAAAACAAAAAGAAATAAAAAATAAAATTAAAACTAAAAATTATGAAAAATTAATTCAGGTGCAATTTAAGCTTGGATTTAAATAACTGGAAGCTTTTCAGCTTCCACTATGTCTCTAGGTAGATTATTCCAAAGCTTAATTATCGTAATAAAAAAAAATGAATGTGAATAATAAACTTGAACTTGAACTTGTTACAGTAGCCTTTCAAATGGAAGTTGATAATTACTTGCAAGCCCAGAATTAATAATTGTGTAAAGATTCAAGTAGAGTTACTTGTATTTAAACTCATCAACAAAAGATGAGCTTGGGGAAGGTGCCTGGAAAGATGGTGGAGCCTCGAGCACGAGAGCCGAGCGCATAGGGTAACCATGACAACCCTGTGAGCGGCAACCACCAGGCACCGTCACACTGAAAAACAGTGGAACCATGATACTTACCACATACTTACCAGACAGGGAGGAGGGCAGGGAGCGAAGTTGCCAAGCACCGTTGAAACGGCAAAAGTGCATGTGAAAATGAGTTGACCTCAAAAGCCAAGCTGTAAAACCACGTGACCCCCTGCAGATCCCCCAACCACTGTGCATGTCCACCACAAGGGAGACCACAGACCAGCATTGTTTCACGTTTAACTTAGCTTAAATTACATTTAACCACATTTAAACTCATCAACAAAAGATGAGCTTGGGGAAGGTGCCTGGAAAGATGGTGGAGCCTCGAGCACGAGAGCCGAGCGCGTAGGGTAACCATGACAACCCTGTGAGCGGCAACCACCAGACCTCGCCCTCCAAGTGGGGTGCTTGGGGAGCGACGGGCCCGCGAGCAGGGTGGGAGAGGGACCGATACCCCCCAAAACTTTCCAAGCGCCAACCCAAAGCCTGAAGCCGACAAGAAAAACAAAAGGAGCATACATACCCAACGATGACGAGCAAACCTGCAACCAGCTACAACAGACAGTCCTACTGTCCCACTGTAAAAGGCTGGACTCCATGACCGGAACCCCAATATGAGTGCAGAGCCACTACTTGCCACCCAACGCTTATTGTCCACAGCATAACGAAATAGCGCGGAGAATCCACAATAACATCTGACAAACTGCGCTAGACACAGTAAATAACATATAAAATATAAAAAAGTTACGAAAGGCATCTTAAAAAGGAAGTTAAGAGGTTAACCCTGTGTGAAAACTCTCTGAAAACAAAAAGAAATAAAAAACAAAATTAAAACTAAAAATTATGAAAAATTAATTGAGGTGCAATTTAAGCTTGGATTTAAATAACTGGAAGCTTTTCAGCTTCCACTATGTCTCTAGGTAGATTATTCCAAAGCTTAATTATCGTAATAAAAAAAAATGAATGTTTAAAACAGTTCAGTCTGACAGGTTTGACATAAAGTTTATACATTGTAAGAATTTTTGGTTCTCGCAGACTTAATTGTAGCAAATTCTAAAAAAAATCTTTCAATTTTTTCAGGTGAGCATCTGTTTTTTTTTTATGGAACAGAAGCTAAAATGTACCAAGCAAAGAAGCGGTACGTGCCATGCTGGCAGGGGGTGATAGAATCAAATTAGGGATTCCATGTAAGTAAATAACAAGTCAACTTGTTGGAGCAGTTTTTGATTGAGTGTCTGAAGTAATTTTGCAATTGCTTTGGTTTAACGTTTCATGATTGGCTACAAAATCTGGTGCCACTTTCTCAACCAATAAGAAGTCAAACAAAAACCAATTGTGAGTTGTTCGCACACATTTCCCCATGCTTGCTAACGGCTACATGTATTTGCTTCAAGTTCTGATTGGTTCACTGGACTGTGTGCGTGTGTTGTGATTGGCCAGAGAGATTACTTTGGTTTTGGTTTTATGACACTCACTCTTATGATTAAGTGTCTCCTTTTCAACAGTTTTAAAAAAGAATACAAACTCTTTCTACTTGACAGTCAGGCATGTTGAACAACTTTAACTTATTATTTAGCTCTATTTATTTAATTATTTAATTTAAATAGTTATTATATCTCATATATACTCTTCCTTTTCAATGTGATTAATTTAGTCAGAGCTTCATATTAACTAGTTTCTAAAAGTTTTGTATAAACTCCACCCACTTGTAATCGCTCTGTGGTAGTAGCCAACTCGAAAGCTTGGCTCCTTTGGCTGCTACACACTGTTTCCTTTGTTATGTTTAATTCAATGTATAGTTAGCTCTGTTTTTCTCTTTTTTTTCCCTTATTGTTGTTGTATTGTTATTGAATAAGTGTGAATAATAAACTTGAACTTGAACTTGTTACAGTAGCCGTTCAAATGGAAGTTGATAATTACTTGCAAAATTGTGTAAAGATTCAAGTAGAGTTACTTGTATTTAAACTCATCAACAAAAGATGAGCTTGGGGAAGGTGCCTGGAAAGATGGTGGAGCCTCGAGCACGAGAGCCGAGCGCGTAGGGTAACCATGACAACCCTGTGAGCGGCAACCACCAGGCACCGTCACACTGAAAAACAGTGGAACCATGATACTTACCACATACTTACCAGACAGGGAAGGAGGGCAGGGAGCGAAGTCGCCAAGCACCGTTGAAACGGCAAAAGTGCACGTGAAAATGAGTTGACCTCAAAAGCCAAGCTGTAAAACCACGCGACCCCCTGCCGATCCCCCAACCACTGTGCATGTCCACCACAAGGGAGACCACAGACCACTTCGCTTAAATTACATTTAACCACATTTAAACTCATCAACAAAAGATGAGCTTGGGGAAGGTGCCTGGAAAGATGGTGGAGCCTCGAGCACGAGAGCCGAGTGCGTAGGGTAACCATGACAACCCTGTGAGCGGCAACCACCAGACCTCGCCCTCCAAGCGGGGTGCTTGGGGAGCGATGGGCCCGCGAGCAGGGTGGGAGAGGGACCGATACCCCCCAAAACTTTTCAAGCACCAACCCAAAGCCTGAAGCCGACAAGAAAAACAAAAGGAGCATACATACCCAACGATGACGAGCAAACCTGCAACCAGCTACAACAGACAGTCCTACCGTCCCACTGTAAAAGGCTGGACTCCATGACCGGAACCCCATTATGAGTGCAGAGCCACTACTTGCCACCCAACGCTTATTGTCCACAGCATAACGAAATAGCGCGGAGAATCCACAATAACATCTGACAAACTGCGCTAGACACACACCAGCATAGGTAGGGATACACCGGCTCCCTAGGCGGTCCCCAGAAGAATGAATGAAAGTAAGGTCTGATGGTTTCAATGATGATCAAGATGTAACACCTGCAGTCAATTTGTTAGAGAGTTTCGATAACGTCTCCGCGGGAGTCCGAATATAAGACAAATAGGCGGTGCTGGTCCACCGCCCCAATGCCTGAATTTGATGGTCTGGAATGCCGTTACGAGTTGCGACCGTACCTGCGCCAATGCGAAAACTGTGGCTAGAGAAGTTGCCTTGGATGCCAGCCGAAGACAAAATGCGACGGAACCAGGCCGTCAAAAGAGAACGAGATAACGGGCGACCGTCCTGAAACAAAAATAAGGGGCCTGGTCTGTCGCCCCTGAAAGTCAAATACGACAACAGCGATTGGACTGCGCACAGCGGATACGAGCCTCGGCCTATGTGCACGAAACACCCCTTTCGGAAAGGGTCTGTTTTAGATGCCTTAATCCTAATGCGAAGGCACGAGGGCGATGAATTAACATCCACAGCGATATCGGCCACACCAAGATGGATGGAAGGGGAGTAACTGGCCAAATTGGGGACAGTGAATTCAGCAGAGCGAAGAAAGCCAAAGTACGCTAGGCAACAGGCTGCCCAAAACACGCAATGATCCGCCATAGTGAAGTCCAGTGCTTTAAAGATAACAGCCATGACCTCGTCTGTGATTGGTAGCCGTTGAGAAGAAGCATCGCCCTGAATTCGCTTAACTCCTCGAAGCACCCGCTGCAACCTTAAACAATTGACGAGAGGATCCGGAAAGCCCTGATCGATGTGCAAGGAGCGCACAGCAGAAAGATACACCTTGATGGTGGAGTATTGCACAGTATTGGCCAAGAACGTTGCAAAAAGGCATAGCGTCCATTCGTCAACTGGGCAAAGGGAACCGGACGGATGAATCTTACCAAGCTGAATACAAAAGTCATAAAACTTTTTCTGACCTGAAGCGTACGAGTTGCGTGTAGAGGATGCCAGCCCATGCACCAGGAGAGTGTGGCACCGCGCCTCTAAGGAGGAGATATCAAAAGATCCCAGAGCTGATGAGGAATTTGGGCTGGGTGTGGTAAAGCCTCGGGCGCCAGACGCCGGAACTCCTGCCAACGAAAACGGGAAAGAGCATCAGCAATCGAGTTATGAATGCCAGGCAGATGTATAGCTGTAAAGGTAAAATTATGTCGAGCTGCAGCTGAAAGTAAATGGCGTAGCAGCTGCATAATGCAGGGGACCTTTGATGTCCTGGACGTGAGAATGTGCACCACTGCCTCGTTGTCCGAGCGGAACAAGACATGGCATCGGTGCCATTGCGGACCCCAGACGTGTGACGCAACCACAACAGGGAATAGTTCTTTGTAAGCGATTGATTGATCGGACTGGGAGGGGGCCCACGCTCCGCTGAACCACTCGTTTTTGAAGTATGTGCCAAAACCCAAGGAGCCAGCAGCATCTGATGTCACCTCCACATCTGAGGATGCGGACATACCCGGGAATAGCCAAAAGCTCACCCCGTGCCAAGACGTGAGAAAATCAGACCACCATTGGATATCCTTGTGAAATTCCACGCTCAAACGAATAGGATGATCGTGCGAGTGAAAGCAACAGAGGAGGTCAATCATGCGGCGTAGAAAAGTACGACCAGGCCACACGACTTTCGCTGCGTGGTGAAGGTGGCCGATCAGCGACTCGAGTTGGTGTCTGGTACACCACCGCCTGTTCCGCCACAACTGAATCAACTCCTGAAGGGCGGCCAACTTGTCAGCTGGAAGACGAGTCGATTGCTGCACTGAGTCTAGTTCAATTCCCAACACAGTCAAACAAGTTAACGGGCCAACACACTTGCCAGGGTGAAGGGGAAGGCCAAGTGACCGACAAACTGCCAGAGATGTTTGCAAATTTTTAGCTCACTGGTTCGAACAGGCCGGGCCTGCTGTGAGGAAATCATCGAGATAGTGCATAAGGTCTGCCACATTGTACCTATTAATAATGATCCATTCCACCATGTCTGCTATCGAGTTAAAAATATAAGGAGCAGAGCGAAGCCCAAAGGGAAGGGCTAAGTCAACGAAGAATTGGCCCCGCCACTTCATCCCTAAAAGGTACCGATCCTCGGGATGCACCGCAACGTTGCGATAAGCGGCCTCGACATCGAACTTTGCCATCATGGCCCTGGGCCCGTGCTTGGCCACCATGTGGATAATCTGGTCGAGTTTGATGTAATGCATAGAGAACGCGTCAGCACTAATACCGTCATTTACGCTGTGCCCACCAGGGGAGGATAAGTCAACAATAAGCCGCCATTTGCTAGGTTGGCCTTTTTTAGGGATTACCCCGAAACTGCTTATTTGTAAATTCTGAATGGGAATCGAAGGAAAGGGGCCTGCCACCCTGCATCGACGGTTTGTTCCGTTTGGCTGTTTTAAGTCTACGAGTAGATTGGAATCCCAGGCGAAACCCGTGCTGGAGGCCTTGCAAAACAAAGGCGACTGCTCGCTGATCTGGGTGCCCTGCCAGGTCCAACGTGAATTGTGCCACATTCAGGGGAGAGACCACCAACACTGGATGGAAAATGGGACCCCCTAAGGATAAAATTGCAAAGAAAAGAAACACTTGCAAAACGATGGAAAACCACCCATTGCGTTTTATTATTAAGGATCTGTGACTGGTACAAAGGCTAAAAAACGAGCCTAGCAGCAAGACGAGTGGGCTAAAAGCTTGATACAACGACCCCTGCTGAACGGGGTATAGGAACAACATAGCTGCAAGCGAACAGTCAAGTCAAAATAGCCCCAAGAGAAACCAAATTACGATAACTAATCAACTGAGGTGAAGTGCCGAACTAACAAAAACGATAAACAACAAAGTCATGAATGTTCAAGTGGAAATGAGCGACACAACAACACGAGGCGACAACGCTAAAACGTCAAACAACTGCAGACCGTACGCACTAGCGAGTTGCTGCTACAAACGGCGACTAAAGAATCCCTTAAGTATGGCAAGTTTTAGCACCGGAGGAAGATCCTGGAGAACTACCGCGACGTTTGCGCTCTTCACGGTTGTCCCGGCTGGAGCGATTGGAGCACGTCGTCTCACGATGGGAGCCTGAACAGAAGTTGCAGCGATGGGCATAGCGACACGACGCGAAAGGAGCTGTACAGCGCCCCATTGTTCCACGATATGCACACGACGGCAGAAGAGATCCTGGCGGCTCAGGGTACTCATTGGATTGAGCCAGAGTCGATTCACGGACGGACGAACCCGCAGCATGAAAATTAAACAATTGGACGTTCATCGACGACCAATCCGTCAGGCGAGTGGCGGCAGCATGCTCACGGAATGCTTGGTCGTATGCGAGCCAAACTTTTCCCGAGAAATGACGAAATGTGCGAAGGATGAGTAGCTGGTATTGCAGTAAGTCCTTCCATCGGTGCGGGAAGTGAGTCACCAAAATCATGCCGGTTGACCGACAGAACGGGCGGCGAAATCGTGAATCGCCCCGCTCTGTGAAGCGCAAACGTTCGTGGCGCTAGAAGCGAAAGACGACATGGATAGAAGCGAGAACGTAGACACAAAGGACGGCACAACAAATGATTGGCTTGGCCTACCTTGTACGTGATGTCCGCCAAATCCTGTCCCCGCGGCCAACAAGCTTGAGGCAGAATCAGCGAGCGACGGCAAAGAAGCGGGAACGCCCCCCGAACATGGCGGCGTAGTAGAAATGGAACTCGCTGCGGACAGGCTCGGCTGGGACGTAGTCGAAGCAGCTCTCGAAGTTTCCCGATCGGCGGCAAGAGCAGCTTGAACGGTCTGCGTGATAAACGCCACCATTTCTGGCGAAACTCCAGCGATCGCCGGCCCAGCCAGTTGAAGAGACGCTTGAGAAACTTGAGAAGTGGGTTTTCACCAGCCGACGAAAACACGGGTTGCAACGAAGCCTCTTCTCCGGATGGAACAGGTGGGAACACCGGAGCGGTTTGCAAGCTGTTATTGGTGCCACGAGAACCCATCGTAAGAAGGCAAGCAAAGAATAAACACAGCGAAGAAGCGAAGTCGCCAAGCACCGTTGAAACGGCAAAAGTGCACATGAAAATGAGTTGACCTCAAAAGCCAAGCTGTAAAACCACGCGACCCCCTGCCGATCCCCCAACCACTGCGCATGTCCACCACAAGGGAGACCACAGACCAGCATTGTTTCGCGTTTAACTTAGCTTAAATTACATTTAACCACATTTCAAGATTTGTTTCTCAAGTTGAGAAACTGATATACTGTTTATTTTGCTCTTCATTACCTTGGATCTTTTTTTTAATCAAAGGGCTCTGAGAGCCATCTTGTTAACGCGAAATAAAGTAACGTTAATTTTAAGGGTAAATTAAGGGGCCAGTAGTTTAATCTTGCAACAAAGACAAAGGAAGAGTATCGTTTGTATTTTTTGAGTTAGCAAACAAATGACGACATAACTGAACATTTAGTCTGGGAACATCTGTAATCCTGTGGGAATTTTGTGAAAAAAGCAAACCACCTATCAAGGTATGTTCAGGGGACTCTAAGGAACATGGAAAATGTCGGTAATTTTGTGACTTGCACTGATGGCCGTCAGTAGGTAGGACAGGGACAGGCCATATGAAATAGATAAGATGTTAGGTGATTTGAAACACACGTACAAAAATATTTTTTATTACTAGTAGTAATTGGAAATTAGGGGAGTGCATTCGACAGGGTGGGGTGATGGTACGAGGGGGTGAGGAAGTGGGAGGTGGAGGTGAGGGCCAATAGGCGGTGGTGGTGGTGGAAAGGGGGGGGGGGGGGGTGGGTGGGTCAAGGAGTGACAGTTATTATATAGTTGTCATATTCTCTGGATATTTTCAGTTTAGAACTATAAAACCCAAGTCTTGTTTTGTTTACATAAAATCGCTTTTCAACCTATGAAATTAATGAACAAACACATAAAAATGGACACCAAATCCTCTTTTGAAAAACATTTATTCAAATATTCGTTAGTTTATGTTTAAAAGCAAAAATAAATAACCTGATTTGGCAATAGCAGTTATTGTAAAATTTGACGTCTACAAAGGTCCATCTCTCAGTCACAGTCTTCCATCTTGTGTACCCATATGCCCAGTCACTTCCTTAGCTCAATTATCAATTATCAGATGGCTTCCATGAAAGACAGCAGCTTCCTCTTGCACTTGCATGGGCAATAACAATTCACAAAAGTCAAGGACTTACCTTACCTAAGGCATGGGTAGATAACCTGAGAAAAGAAGAAGATAAGAGCAAAAAAACTTGAAGTGAGGGAAAATTAAACTAAGAGTAAATTACCTTTAACACATGTTTGTCCTACATGTACTTACCTAATAGACAAGTTATATTATTGCAAGACTTATGATAACTATTAATCGGGGGAAGCAATTCCCCTAGCTGTAAAACCATGTCTAAACACTTTGGTTGGATTATAACAAAACTGATGATGGTGTTTAGTGTTATGAAATCTATTGTGCTAATGCCATTCGGTCTAGTCTGTCTTCCTCAGTCAGTCGATACCGCAAAGTATTTGATGATTTTAAACTTGTTAACCGCTCTTCGGTCATTGGCTCAATAACATATGATGATAATGTTTTATTACTGCTAAGAGCTACATATAAGACTCCTGGAGCTTTATATTGGTCGAGTCCAACAAGTCTGAGCGCAGAGAGAAGTTGAATCTCCTAAGAAAAGCAGCTGAATTGACACATCACAACGGGGCGAATCGCAGCGTGATTCCTAGAAAACACACCACTGCACAGTTTTCTGATAAGTAGCTTCAGTCATATTTTCAAGGGGAAGTTCGAATAAATCTACAAAACATCACTTACCTTGGGGAAAACTGCGAAAAACAGCAAAGGCAGAAGAAAACACGAAGGACAGCACGAATATAATTATCACAAAAACAGAAAAACATGGTCGTCGTCGAAAGTAATTTCACTGCACTTGTAAATACCAGTTCCCGGCGGCCGACATGAGATCGAGGCCATTTGTGCCAGCCAGCCAGCCAGTCCAAGATGGCGTCCAAACCCTGAAATCATATGGCATCACGATCGATACCTGTGGGAAAAGGGACTGAAATAGTATGCGTTCTCCTTCGTCGAACGCAAATATAATAAGCAGTCTCTTCTCTGAAATGTGCAAGCTAATGGTGAATTTTATCTGATCTTTGCTTCGATAAGGATGCCAGCAGTTCTGATTATTTCAATCATGGTACAGGGTTGTGTAATACAATCACATTCTCACGTCAAATACCTTTATTTAATTAAAAATTGAGGTTGGGTCATTCGATGGCGTTTGTGATTCAATGTACTTATGGGTTATTGATATTGAGCAATAAGGTTTTAATTTTAGGAAGATTTCATCAGTTTTATGTAAATGTTGAAGATTTACATGTATGTTGAAGATGTCGGTAGGCTGAGAGATTTTTCTTTTCCCATCGTCGATTTGCGGTCTGTGTGTGTTGCAGTTAATGATTTTTTAAGGAAAGATTTAAATTAAATCATCTACCCTTGTTTTTTTTTTCCGATTAGATTTGTACTGTTATGTGCAGATTTCGCAAAGAAACGGTGGCATGAGTAAATATTTTAAATGGCCCGTTATTTTCATAGGCTGGTATAGTTGTTACAGACATTTTTTATTTCAAAGTCGACAATCTTGGATTTTCGGTCTGATGTCTGTGCTAATGATCAGGGATAATGGGATGGTTAGTCTGACTGTCAATGTTTTTTTAAGGAAAGAATTGACATAGGTAAATTCTATGTATCGATGTTGAAGCTTTTGAAAGTAATACAACCAAACACAGCACTTTGATTTGCAGGGACGTTTGTGGTGATTTTCTGGTCGTTAGTAATAACATGCGTGCGAAAAGTTGATGGTTGGCTTCAATTATTAGGAACATTGTTTGGTCAGAAGAGACATAAGAACAGAGTGTTTACATTACAGGCGCTATTTTTTTTTGCCTTTCATGTGATCAGTAACGTGAGATATAAAAAGTTAATGAAATGATGACATGCCAATACCTTGGGGAAATTAACAATAGCCCCAGGGGTACTCGCTGAAAATTTTAGTGGATTAGACCTATTACAAACCATACCCCCCCCCCCCCAACCTGGACAAAAGCTTACGACTGAGGGACATCGACTGCATATCTCTACTTGTATACTATCTCATTTGTGCTTGCGTGTTAACTAGATAAAAAGGGCAAGAATAGGTCTGGAAAAATGTTACCCCTATACTTGAAAATGAATAGAAATTATAATGAGAATTTGATAATGAAAACTATCTTCTCTCTCTTAGTTCTCTCTGAACTAAGTTATTTTAATAACAAACACAACCATGAAGTACAAAGTCAGCCATTTGGCAAGAGTGCATCGTTCAACAACTCGTCACTACTGCGCATGAACCGGGTGTTACCCAGCAATGAAGGGATAACTGCGATATCAATAATACTTATTTGAGTAACATAAACTGAATCTGTTCTGAAATCTAATAATAGAGAACTTTAAAGCTTAAATTGTTCCATTGTAAAAGGGAAAATGACTGTCCAATGAACTTCCTAAGTTCATATTAATAAATAACACTATTAAAGGTCCTCTCTATTACGAATCGGTTTCCTTATCAGTCTTCCACTGGAGGTCCTCTGTTCCGGGATCATGTTCAGGTTGTTCCTGGGACTGGTGTTGCTGTTTTCAGGAATTCCGGTATCCTCTCCTGGAACAACTTCGGGAGTACACCCACTGCTGATTTCTGGAATAGGGGAGTCATCCTCTTGTGCATCATAACATATGGGTGTACTGTTGGGACTTTCTTAAGGTACTTAAGATTCCTTCGCAACATTCCACCATCAGTTTCTATGTTATATGATCTAGGACTTTGGTCTTTACTGACGACTTTAGTTTCTGTGTCCACTGCTTCTCATTAACCAGCTTGGTTCTTACCCAGTCTCCTGGTTGGAGCTGGTTTGTGTCTCAGGGAAAATTAAAAATGGTGGTCTTGTCATTGGGTTTACAGTTATTGTCCCTCTGAAATGAAAAATGTCCCCTAAAACCTTTGCTGAAGGCACAAATTGGCCTCCACTCATCAAATCCTGGCTCAAACCCTGATCCTGGGGTTTTTCTTTTCAAATGTAGTTGCCGTCGATGTGAACAAAACAGACCGAAAACTATGGGTGCGGCAGTGCCCACATGGAGCACCGACATTGCACGACTAATGAGGGGGTCCCGGAAAATGTTGAAAATTTAACTGCTCGGAGGTGCATTCTGGACATTTCACGCCGGGCCAGTGAGAGGTCAAAATGCACCATTTCAATATTTTAGCTCCCGCGATAATGGTCAGTGGCATTCTCACTAATGGTCAATTTCAAAATGGCGGCTCTTCTTGTCGAAATGCACAAGGCTGTGGAAAATTACATAAAAAATGATCCAAATCGTAAGTCTGCCACTGAAATTGGCAGCGAAGTGCTGCAAGTTACAAGAGCAGTGATAAAAAACACTTTTCCTTGTGAAAAGGCTTATAAATACCACCTTGCACAGCCTAACGGATTCTGGCTAGGACAGTTGGCTACTGGAACAAGTCTATTTAACGGAAAGTGAAACGTGGAATTTGAGCGTGGAAGTATTCGATTGCTTGAAAGTTGCAGCTTTTTCCGAGGGTGATGCGGCTACACAGAAGGAGACTCGTGCTATTCATGAAATCCACTTTACAAATGGAGACAAGCTAAAAACTCTCTTCTACACACTTGGTAATAAGTACAAGAGAACATTTAACTTTGAGGACTTTTTCTTCAGGACTGAAAAGGACCAGTCAATCTGCCATCTTATTGTTAGCAAGGATCACCCAGCTTCAATGAAGTATTCAAAGAATTCTGAAGTGTTCACATTTAGGGCGAGGTTTGGACATTTTAACAGACATGGAGTTCCGCAACATTACCTATGTCGACTGACTTTACAAATTGCATTAACTTGTCATAAGGAAGCAGCTTTGGCAAACGTACCCCGGAGATAAACTGCAAGGACACATTTCTGTGTAATTTTTTGGGTGTCATTGTTAAGTTTAGACGAATAGCTTTATACTTCTCTTTGCTAAGCAGGCCTTTGCCATACAAAACCTTAAGGCTACGGACCTGGTTTGTCAAACTGTTTTCAAAATCTTTGATAGGCTTCTTACAAACCTTTGGAACAACTTTTTTTATCATTTTACTAGATGTTTGAACATAATTAGCTAACCTTACAGGGGTTGACTCATTTACTAATGTTAGCCACATTCCATCTGGGGCCGGACTTTTATCTGCACTGTCTCCCCCATGGATACTGTTGCATGCATCTATGGTCTCCTTTTTCCTCCTGTTACACGACCTTTTGGCTCTAGGAACCTCATATTTCTCTGAATCACCTTAACCCTTTCACTCCCAGAGTCAACTATGGAGACATGTAGTGTAGTTCTAACTTTTGAGTCTGTGGACGAAATCCTATGGTGTGACCATTCAAATGAAACCACTTCAGCAGTACTTTTGCATGGTACCATTTGCTTTTCAATATTTTACAAAATGAATTTTGAAATTTTTCTTGAATTTTGATGTTTGGCACTCTTGGGAGTGAAAGGGTTAATACAAGTTCAATGCCTCTTCCTGCTCAGTAACTTTCTTTTCCCACTACTATATGCCTGCTCAGTCTCACCTACTGTAATTCTTTACTATTTTTCTGAACTCTCTTTAGCTACCTAAAAAATAATAATAAATTGGACAAAATGCAGTGACTTTTGTGGCAACTTTATTCTTACCTTTTTGTTTTGTACAGTGTTACTTGTCACAATACAATTATCTTTTACCATGACATCTTCCTTAAAAAAAGTTCAAAACTTTTCCTTGGAATTTTCATTGACCGTCAAGTGTGGTACTTATTGAGAAATGGTAAACTTGCAGAGTGCAACCATCGAGTTATGGATGCACGCGGGAGTTTTCTAAGCACGAAAGAAGTGTAAGAGTTGCTTGAGGCTATAGACGAAAGCAACTCTAGCTTCTTGAGTGCGAAGCAAACCTCCCAAGTGCATCCATAACTCGATGGTTGCACAGCTGTACGTTCACCATTTTTTATAACATAATCAAAAGAGAAAAACAATTAAACCTGCTTACAGGTACATGTAGTAGGGGAATGACGAGAGAGTTGTCATGTGCGTGCACTATGCCATGAGCAAATCATTCTTTGCAAAGACTTCTCATTCAAAAAATTTTTTTTGCTGAATATAAGTAGTTTTCTGTCTAATGTGGACTGTAAAATCTTCCTTACGTTATCCTGAATGACTTATGTACAGTTCCTCTCTATAATAAGATAAAACCTGTGCAAAATATAAGGTAAAAACATTTTCATGTAGTCGCATAGAAATTGACGCGTACCGCTTTAAGCGCACGCTAGCTTTCATCAGCATTCACCCATGGGCAAACAGTAAAATTAATGGGTCATTGACCAATGAGAGCGTGTGCTTTACTTTTGTTATGTTATAACATTAGTTTCTATAACAGAACCACAAATTCTGAGGAACAGTTACCAATCAAGGGTGAAAATAAATAACTACATAAATAATATGAAATACAACGTCACTTTCTTTCTCTTGTCCAAACTGTGATGAGCAACCTTTGCCGAGTAATGAAGTAGATGTTGGTGTAGTTACCTTTTCTTTGAGCAATTTTAGTCTCTTTCTCTCAGTGTTACAAATAGATCAGCTGCTAATAATACTCTTCTCTAATCTCCCTGTCTAGCTGCCAAAGTTCCAATGGGGAACTTCTTCCTTGATACTGCTTTAGAACTTCTTACACATTTTCTGCCTTTCCGACCCATTGTTCACTTACATAATGCCGTTTCCTAAAATGGCCTTTGGCCTTTTCATGCAAACAACCTGAAAAACAAACTTAATCTATCTTTATATTTCTATGATTATACTATAATAATAAATATAGGTAAACTACATAAGTTTTGCATATAAATGTGTTGATGTTAAAAAAAATATTATTTAGCTGATATAAACCTTGAAGTTACTTGCAGTATTTGTAAGTGTCCCATCTATTTTTTTCTTTTTACGAAAAACGTAAGCTTATACTGTAAGCTTAAATAATTAGCTTACTGTAGTACTGTGTTAATTTGGAAGGGAGTCTTCCTGTAATAAAGATTGATTAATTGAAAGCAACTTCACTCAAACCTCATAGTGTCGAACTGGTCTTCCAAACGCAAAATCGCGGGGAAAAGATGCGAGATGGGAAAGCGAGTTACCGAAACTAATCATAAGAAATTGAAATGCAGAAAGGTTTTCTGAGGTATCCATGGTTTTCAAATTTGCGAAAACGCTTTCTGAGGAGATAATTTATCCTTTCTTTTGAAACATGTACAAGAATCAAGGAATCTCTTTTAGCGACATATCTACACATTTAAGACAAGATATATTAGAGAATTCAGTAAGGTCTCAAAATGACGGCCACAAAATCCTCTTCAAAAATGGCTGCTCATGGTGTGTTGTCACATCCTGGCAATCCCACAATTCTTAGAGAAACTTGGCATTTTGCACAATTTATTTAAAATTTCCTTTTCTCCTGCAGGTGCCATATTGGATCGGAAATCTGCTGATCAAAATGGCCTGTATCGCATGCCTCCCAGCCCGGCGTGTTTAATAAAAATGCAGTTGTTTGTTTCCTTTTTGTGGGGCCAGAGTAGTTATTGAAATTTATTCCAAGTTAACTATTAAATCAAAGTGCATCGGCAGAGGTGCTTCCTTTCAGGGTGTTTCTATCGTAAGGAGCTTTGTGGCAATAGTGCATTTTTGCTTGTCAAAGTACCGAATAAGGGTGACCAGTTGCTGGGTTACAGAAATGACAGTGACCACATCTGTAAGGATTTCATAAAAGCCGTTGCCGACTTTTCCTTCCACCTTTTCTTTGAACAACTCTTGTTCAATTTCCTTTGATGAGTAGGAAATTGCTGTTTGAGGTCAACACCTGTTATCTGTTTAATCATATCGAAAACTGCATGATGTCAACTTTTTGTTTGGCAACTCCTCCTTTGTCAGCCAGTAAACAACCTCAAAAATTTCCATACAGTATATCCCTGTCCTTTTCTTTGTTGTCTACCGGTATCTGCTGTTGAAGTCCTGATCCTCTCTCAAGAAGTTCATATTGTATAGCCGGTTTGCTGAGGCGAATCTGCATGTACCCAAACGCTCTCTGGTTTGCATCTAACAGCAGGAATTTTGTTGAAAAATTGTGTTGTTTTTTGTTGTTGTTGTTGTTGTTGTGAGTGTCATGTTTCTTGCAAAGGAGGCAAAACATACCTTCACTTCCTGAAAAACGAGCCACCCTGTTCCAGTTTCTTTGATATATGCCTCTGGCTGCTCAATGTTGAATGCTAGAAGTTGGATGTCTTGTCAGTGGGTATGGGAATGACAAATAATGATTTCATTATATATGACAGGAATGATCCTTCGTTTCAATAAAATACAATACAATAAACCTTTATTTACCGTGAACCATACACTTAGCTATCCAGCTAATTTACAGGTACAGCCACAAGAATTAAAAAAAAAATTAATTAATTAATATATATAAGTACAATTACAAACTAATTAAGATAAGAAAGTATATTACATTGACATATAAGACTATTTAAATATCAATATATAGGTGTATCAAGTATATCAGTATCGTTTAAAATTTTACAGAATGCTTTATAGCTGGAAACTGTCCGCACTTTATCTGGAAGATTATTCCATAGTTTTGCTGCTTGGTAGCTCCATGATTGTAAGCCGTATCTGGTGGTATTAGCTCTTGGTAGTTTCAATATATTTTGTCCTCTTAATGAGTATGTTTAAGAGTATGTTCCAATTGTGAGTGAGCAAAATAAGGCCCAACTTTATCTTTGATAAACAAATACAAAATCATCCGATTTATTTACACTTGTGTGAAAGTACTGGACCTTGCATGCCAAACGACCGGATGTTATGTCCCGCCTCTGCCCTCAAATGAAACCCCAGCTTAATTCAGTAGCACTTGTCTAATCATAAGAACAAAATTACAGTTAAACTCATCGCTAATAGATGAGCTTGGGAACTGGTGCCTTAAAGGTTAGCGGGGGGCCAAAGCAAGGTGCGGAAAACGGAGGTATCCATGGCAACCCTGGAGGCGGGAACCACCCAATCAAGACCTTTCTCCAGGTGCTTGGAGAACGGAGGAACCCGCAGACAGGGTGACCGGGTACCTCCGATCCCCAAACATAAACCCCAAGCACCAAAAGACTATACACATAAATACACTAATAGCACATACCTAAGGCCCAAATGTATCTGCGAGGCTTGGCCCGCCAGTTTGCCGGAGTGACCATGGTCAGCTATGCGAACTTCTCGCCGTGCAGTCAACAAATAAGCTAGGGATTGAGCAATGAGCTGCAGAGTGCATAAGGGTCGTTAAGCCAGAGGGAACCTAGCTGATGGACCTGCGTCAAACACCAGAGGTGGGCACCGAAGGGCCCGTACACGAACTGGATACTTAGATCAAGTCAGTTTTTTGGATAGTGCGGCTAGGGAGTCGGAGGGTGTCCTTATGTAGAGTTGGTAGGCATTGCTGGACCAACGGCCCATAGATTTGATCAAGTGATCAGGAACTCCATTACGAGCTGCGACGGTGGCGGCCCCTATTCGGAAGCTGTGGCTGGAGAAATTTCCTGGTATCTGTGCTGCAGCCATTATCTGCCGAAGCCATTCCGTGAGTATGGTGCGTGAGAGCGGCTGTCCATTTTCGAGCATGAACAAAGGGCCTGGAGCATCTCCCCTGATGGCAAGATAGTCCATCAGAGAACGGACTGCGCAAAGTGGAAGTTGGCCGAGGCCAATGTGTATGAAGCAGCCTTTCCTGAAAGGGTCAGTCTTGGAGCCTTTGATCTTTATGCGTATGCAAGATGGGGAAGAAGGTGAGTCCACCGCAATATCTGAAACGCCCAGATGGAGGGATGGAGAGAAGCTAGACAGGTTTGGGACAGTGAACTCTGATGCCTGCAAGAAACCGAAATAGCCAAGGGAGCACGCTGCCCAAAACATGCGATGATCAGGACTGCGCAGGTCCAGAGACCGCCAAATGACCAGCATTAGGTCGTCGGTAATGGGTAGACGGTTGGAGGCAGGAGAACCCTGGCAGCGTTTAATGCCACGGACGACGCTCTGCAAACGAAGGCAGTTGGCAAGCGGATCTGGAAAGCCTTGTTCGATGTGGAGTGCTCTCACCCCAGACAAATAGACCTTGATAGAAGAGTGCTGAATAGTCTTGGCCAGGAATGTTGCAAAGAGACAGAGCGTCCATTCATCGGTTGGGCATGGAGAGCCTGAGGGATGTAGCTTGCCAAGCTGATGGCAGAGGGAGATGAACTTCGCTTCAGCTGAAGCATAGGAGCGACGGGTGGATAGGGTGAGGCCTTGAGTCAGGAATGAGTAGCACTGCTGTTCTAAGGTGGAGATGTCAATTCTGCCAGGAGTTCTGGGGGTATCGGGGTGGGATAGGGGTGAGCATCTGGGGCCAGCTTCCGGAACTCCTGCCAACGAAAGCGAGACAAAGCGTCAGCAATCTGATTGTTAACACCTGGTACGTGTTGGGCCGAAAAGGAGAAGCTATGATGAGCAGCTGAGAGCAGCAGGTTGCGTAGCAACCGCATTAGGCAGGGCACTTTAGAGGTCCTGGAGTTCAAGATGTGGACGACAGCGTCATTGTCCGAGTGAAAGAGAACATGCATCCGGCACCAAAGATGGCCCCACACGTGGGCGGCAATGACTACAGGAAAAAGCTCCTTGTATGCAATGGACTGCTGCTGTTGGGATGGAGCCCAGGGGCCTGCAAACCAAGAGCTATTCAGAAATGCACCATAGCCGATCGAACCAGCCGCATCAGGACACTTCAACATTGGCCTTGGGCAGCAGAGGAGGAAAAAGCCAGAAGCTTACGCCATGCCAGTGAGAGAAGAATCGGTGCCACCATAGAAGATCCAGGTGAAATTCGCGATTTAGGCGGACCGGATGATCCCTCCTCCGAAAACAGCTGAGAAGGTCGATCATGCGGCGTAGGAATGTCCGACCAGGCCACACCACTTTAGCAGCATGGTGAAGATGCCCAATGAGGGATTCGAGCTCCTGTCGATTGCACCATTTGCGGGGGAGCCAGGAACTAACAAGATCCTGCAGAGCCGACAACTTCTCCACAGGGAGACGCGCAACCTGGCTGACTGAGTCCAACTCAATTCCAAGGACCACTAACACCGTCGAAGGACCCACGCATTTGCCTGGATGAAGGGGTAAACCCAGCTGTTTGCAAACTGTCAAGGCAGTACTTAGGTTGTGTGCACACCGCTGGGAGGCGGGTGGGCCGGCAGTAATGAAGTCGTCCAAGTAGTGAAGGAGGTCAGGGATCTGGTATGAATGGACAAGAATCCACTCCACCATATTGGCAATTGAATTGAAGATGAAGGGGGCAGATCGGAGGCCAAAGGGGAGAGTCAAGTCCACATAGTACTGGTTCCGCCATTTCATGCCCAATAAATAACGATCCGACGGGTGTACGGGAACATTACGAAAGGCAGATTCAACATCGAATTTGGCCATGAGGGCCCCTTTCCCGAGCTTGGAGACTAGGCGAATTGCCTGATCTACTGTAATGTAATGAAGGGTAAACTCATCAGGGTTGATCCCATCATTGACGCTAGCCCCCCCTGGAGAGGAAAGGTCGACAATAAGACGCCACTTCCCAGGTTGCCCCCTTTTGGGAATAACACCGAAGCTGCTGACTTGGAGGTTAGGAAAGGGGGGGGGGGGGAACTGAACGGGCCAGCCGCCCTGCCTAGGGACACTTCGGTAGCCAAATACTCGTTGATGACCGAGGCGTGGAGGTCATCGGATGGTTTGTTCCTCGAAGCGGATTTCAGCTTATGGGATGGGCAAAAGCCTAGTTTAAACCCGTAACGGATACCATCCAGCACAAAGTCAACCAGCTGCCGATTGGGGTGAAGCTGCAATTCCCAGGCAAACTGATCTGCCAGCAAAGGAGTGACTGCTGAAACTGGGGGGAGTGGAGCTAGAAAGAACGCACAAACAGAGCATGGGTAAATAGCTAACCCCATATAACCCGAGCCCCCCACCCCATGGGACAGACAAACGAGCAGACAAATAAACATTAGTAACCATAAATCGAAACAAACAGCTTTAATTAAACTAAAGGAACGAGGAACTACACCAAAGAGGCTGTCGCCTTAACATAAAATAAAGTCAGCTGAGAAGTGAAATGTAAGCATGACAATCAGTGGTAGAGTCTACGAGTGCCTGGACCTGCTGCTAGAACGAGGAGGGGAGGACTCAGCGGGGCGCTTGGATGAGGATTGGTGTTCGCCAGGACAGGATCCTACTCTGTGGGAGCCATGGCAACTCGAGCACTTGTGAGCGAAGCGACAGGAGGCAGATGGGGCAACGCAGTGACCGTGGTTCCAGGACTTGCAGATGATCTGGGAGGTGGATGCTTCGCGAGGCTCGCCTGCATCCGCCGAGAGATCTCTCCCAGAACGAGCGAGGGCTCCAGCAGCGTGGAAGTTAAACAGCTGCACATTTATCACCGACCAGTCCGTCAGACGCGTTGCGGCAGCATGCTCACGAAAAGACCGGTCGTAAGCCCACCAAACCCGGCCAGCGAACTGGCGGTGAGTTCGCAGGATGAGGATCTGGTACTGGAGAAGATCCTTGACTCGATGAGGGAAGTGGGACGTGAGGATGAGGCAATAAACGGAGAAAGCTTCCAGCCAAGTCGTGATGTCCTCTATGCGTCGCTTGGGTTTCTTGGGCGTGGATGTTAAAACGAGCCGCCCGTCAAAGAGGAGCTGAGGCTCGGATTCCGACGAGACAATGTTTGAGGACAGCAATTCGCTAAACTCAACGAACTTCCCAGCTACAACTTGGGTCACAAGCTTGGCTGGCACTGGCGAAAAGCCCGGGCTCACCACGAAGGGCTGTTGCAAAACTGGCAAATGGGCGAGTGGAGAACCGCCATGGATGTTTGTGGGGACTGAACCAGCGGCAGAGCACGAGGGGGGCAATGCAAGCGGGAGTGTCGGGGAGGAAAATGTAGGAATAAATGAAGGGACAACAACAGGATCTGGCCTACCTGAAGCAGAAGAATTCGCTGTGGCTGCTGGAGTTCCCGAGAAACCGACGCCAGAAGCCGCTAAGGCGATGGCTTGAGAACGGAGCTGGCTGTTTGAGTCGACGGGAACGCCCCCAGGCAAAGCAGGTAAAGACACACTTGTGGCTGGCAGCGTGGCAGCAGGAACATTATTTGAGGCTTGTTCGGCCGCTTGAGCTTGCTTCACGGCGGAGATCACCGAGGCCAAGAAAGCTGGGGACGGCTGATCTGAATTCGCAACTTGAGGCGTGGAGCCGGCCGATTCATCGGGCTCCCGGCGTGTCTGAGAAGTGACTTCGGCTGAACCTGAAGCAGAAGGCTGAGAAATGGCATCGAAGGCTGCTGATTGACTATTGCGAGTGTTTCTAGTCGTCATACTTGAAAGGAATCGATCGAGAAGGCAAGAATCCGCCAAGATTCGCTAGCAAGAGCAGATGCAAAGAGCTGTGATCCGCAATGATCAGCGATTAAACTGCAAGCGAAGCGAAACAAGCAGCAAAGGCCCTGCAAGGCCTTGAGGGCCGCCCCGCAGGTCACGTACTACGGGGAAGACAGCTGGCCGCATGAGTTCAAGTTTAACTTTGCCTAAATAATATTAGCCACATTAATAACAAGAAACCAAAAACGTAATTATGATTAAAAACTTTCTTTTAAACTCATTTAAATTAGTGCCAAATATTGTGTGGTAGAGATTTCCATAAAGCTGGTGCTGCAGTTGAAATAAATAAATAAATGAATCATTGAAAAGGTTCTAAAACCATACAATGTAGGTGCACGTAATATCTAAATAAATATCTGTAGTTTTTTCCACAACCCATAAGTGATTGTCCTCTTAACTGATCACAATCATAGTCACTGTATAAACACAGCAATCAGTACTCATTCATGAGTCATGAGGAGTAACAAAGTTCTCTTTTCTCTCTTCATCCTTGCGTGCATGATCTGGCTTGATAGATGTGCACTTTGATAACGATTTCCGATTGGACAATATCACAGTCGGAAAATCCCTCCTGTAAATTTGGCTTGCTGCAAGTGATTTATGTGGTTCTTGCTGGAGACTATTCTGAGACCAGAACCATAAGGGAGAAGTGAATGACTGAGAAAGTCTACTGTACATGTCATCTTTGGTTTAAAACAGTGTTTGCAGCTACTTTTGCTGTACTTTATGGGCCAGTGATGTCCTTCCTGACCAAATCCTTGACCAAATCAAGGTGAAAAGAGAACTGTGTTCTGGATCACTGGTTTGGCAACATCTCTAAAATATGGGCGTTTATGTTAGAAACATCCACCAGAAACCAAAAGAGACATCTCAACCATTTTTGGACTTTCTACCATTCATATACAGTAACGGCCACCTCTCTACAACAGCCATGTTTTATTGTCCCGACTTGTCATTGACTCACTCAAATGCCCTAATAAATTATTGATAACCTCTCCATAACGGCCACCTCTCTACAACAGCTGGGACGGTCTGTCCAAAGGTGGCTGTTGTAGAGAGGTTCGACCATAGTACCAGTCGTGTAGTTGATCGCTTAGATCTACTCCACCCGTGTTTTGTTGGATTTGAAAATGGGTGTTGGTGGCTCTTGGATCATATCCAACTTGTTGTCTTCATTTGACTTACTCGCCGCACACATTAATAGTGTGCTTAAAAAGGAAACAGTATTCTTCTGATTTTCCTTTTGAATCAACATTGATTCTCCTTGGCAAAGTCACTTCATTTTTTGTGTCGTTGCTGCACTCTCCTTTTTGACTCCCTGACAGTTTTGATCGAACAGTTCCACAAACGTCAATTTTGTCTTGGAGGAAATCTTTGGTAAGAGCAGTTGAATTGAAAAATTACTTACTACATGATGTCCAAGACCTTTCTCAGGATTTGCACCATCTTGTTTCCCTTTGTATACACTGTACGCTCAGATCACAGACAAGGCCATTCAATGAATTGGCACATTCTCATACTTTTATCCCCCTCTAAACAGGTTTTAATGGCATGAACTGCTTCATAAAGAGTTTTTCTTTAATAAGAATCGTTGACAGCAACATTGACAGCAACATTTTGAGATGTCCGGTACTCGCTTTTTATTGCGTTCACAATCGAGTGAAGAAGAGGATGCGTTTTAAAGAGCTTGTCTTGATTTGCATCTCCATGCATAACTTTCTTTTTTCTTCCATAGTAACTTTCTTCTGTCATTGTTTAAGTGAAGATACTGTGACAGTTTGGCAAACCTGTTCCTTGGAGAAACCTGTTGAACTTCTGGATCCCCAAGAAGTAGGGTCTTCAACCTGTAGTTATAAACTTTGGGCGGCTGTTTTATGGATGATTGTCTTGTGAGCAACAAGACACGTTGCAAGAGAAACGAGATGCGTCTCGCGAGACAGTGGTAACTTACATTTGAGCGGTACTGTACACAGGGTATGTTTATCAACTTGGGATTTCTTTTTTTAAGTTTGACAGCTACACCATTGTCCTAACCTAGCATGACACTTTCACCATCTGAGGTAAGCCACTCAGCTCTGACACACCTTGATCACTTTCCTCGACGACCTTAAAGACTGTTTCAACAATTTCTTCTGCATTACACAAGTCAAATTCGTCTAACAGATTTTGTATGGCTAAGAACCTGACTTCAGGACACACAGATGGATTTACATACATACATACATAATCTTTATTTAACCACGGTTTCTCCTTCTTACTGTACATATGCTTTTCCTGAGAGCTGTGCCCATAAATTACCTAATTAAATGAAAAATACAAAATTAAATTGATAAATTACATGTAACTAAAGTAATAAGAATGTAAAAACAAGGTCATAAGTTAATTATATATGTACTAAAAATGTTGTTCTCAAAATGTATCATTTAATTATGTTTCTAAAAGCTGTAACGTTTGGCTGATTTTTAATGTTACTGGAAAGGCTGTTCCAAAGAACAGAGCCTCTATATTGATAGCTGTTTTTGCCAGCTTCTTTGTTTGGCCTAGGCACAAACACATTTTCTGATGAATTTCTCAGGTTGTAAGAGTGGATGTTGTTTGTATTTTCAAACAAATTAGTCAGGTAATTTGGAGTGCCTCCATTTAGTGTTTTATACATTAGTATTGCTAACTGTTTTGATCTTTCTTCAAGATTATCCCAGACTAGTTCATCCAGTAATTCAGCCGAACGTTTATCATAATTTGAAAAGGTGATCACTCTAGCAGCTCTGTTTTGGGGGCTTTGGAGTGTATCAGACAATCTCTTTCCACATGTTCCCCAAATTGCGCTACAATTATCAAAATATGGCACCACAAGGGAATTATACATGTAGTCAAGGTTTCATTTGGAATGAGATGCCTTACTCCTTTCAGTGCGCCAATTCCTCCTGAAACCTTTTCGCTAATTTTGTCTATAAATTATTATGTTCTTTCCAAGTAAGGGATTGATCTATGTATCTGATCTACTCCCAGATATTTATATGTCAATTCCCTTTTCAGTGATTTATTATCTACTTGTATTTGGAAAGGATAATCCAGGTTTCTGATCTTGTTTTGACTAGCTATTATCATGTACTTTGTTTTCACGACATTTAATCTAAGCTTATTTGCTTTTAACCATTTATGTATTTCATGCATATCCTGATTTAATTTTTGTTCTAGAATGCTTTCGTTTGCATTAGCAACAGTCAAGTTTGTACCATCCACATACATAGTTCCCTGGAATATAGATCACAAACCGGTAGATCATTAATATAGACTATGAAAAGCAGTGGCCGCAGTATCGATCCTTGGGGTATTCCACATTTAATTTCACAACTATCTGACAGTACGCCATCCACAGCTGTGTTTTGTTTTCTATCTATCAGATAGGAGGCAAACCATTTTAGGCTGGTTTCACTGACGCCATATAGCCTTCACGTTTTGCCAATAGTATTTCATGGTCCATGGTGTCGAATGCTTTTTTAAGGTATAGGAAAATAACACCATTCAAAAGGTTATCTATTTTAAAAGGCATTCGTTTGTGGCATTTAATAATGCTGTCACTGTGGAATGGAAAGGTCTAAATCCAGATTTTAAATCTGTAATTAGACCATGTTCTGTCAGTTAATCATAAAATTGATTAAAAACTATTCTCTCCATAATCTATGTAACAGCTGGTAAGACCGAAATAGGTCTGTAATTGTTAGGGATGCACTTTTCGTCGGCTTTGTAAATAGGCGGTATTTCTACTAGGCTGTTAAGAGAGGCTGGGTCGATAATTGTCCCATCTCTGACTCATATTTAATCTTTCTGTTCAAACTGGGATTTTTCCACCAGACTGGAAAGTTGCCAAAGTGACACCCAGTCCACATGCTTTATTATTTTAGTGGCAGAGCCTTCAACAGTTTATCTACTTCGATAATCGGTTTCTTTAATACTAAATGAGTGGTTGGTTTGAGTGATGTATTCTGAAAACTGTTTTGTCGGAGGAGACAATTGAGGGGCTAATTTAGGTCAGATTTCTGTAAAATGATGGTTTAGTGCAGAACTTATTTCTTTTGGAGAGGAATGAGTTTTATTATATGTAATATTTTTAATGGGCACAATGTTTTGGTCATTGCCCAATAGAGAATTAATTCCCCTCCAAGTCTGCTTTATGTTCTTGAGATTCTCTCTGAAGTAAACATAATATTCCGTTTTAGCCAATTTAATATCATGATTAATTTTTGGTTTTTCAGTTGTTTGTATTCATTCCAACTCTCTGGGGAATTAAGTCTACTTGCTACTTTCTTATACCTGTCTTGTAAAAACATTTGAGTTTTCAATTTGGTGCGAACCAAGGAGATGACCTTGCTTGCACCCTTTTTCGTCTTACAGGGGCGTGATGGTTACACACAGAGAGGAATGTTTCTTTCTAAATGAGCCAAGCAACTACTTGCTACTTTCTTATACCTGTCTTGTAAAAACATTTGAGTTTTCAATTTTGGTGCGAACCAAGGAGATGACCTTGCTTGCACCCTTTTTCGTCTTACAGGGGCGTGATGGTTACACACAGAGAGGAATGTTTCTTTCTAAATGAGCCAAGCAGAATCTGGATCATTACAATGATGTTCAATACTCTCCCAGGGGATCAGCATGAGATCTCATCCAAATTCATTTTGATCAAAATTTTTAAATTGCCTTGTCGATTATTTTCAGATTATGCTTCAAAGAGGACAATTTTCTTATAGCATATATCAAGTTGTGATCGCTTACCGGTATTCCAATTTCTGAAACTCCACACTTGGAGAATTTTTGGGCATCGTTTGTTAGGAAAAGATCAATTACGCTTGATGTGTCCTATGTCACCATTGTACGTTCTTTGATAAGGTGCTCATATTGGAGAGTGTTGCATATTGCAAGTAATCGAGACGTATGATGTTCGAGGGGGCAGGCTCTTATATTACAATTAATGCCGCCTATAATATTAATTTCAACCTGTTGTGATTCAAGATCCTCTAAAAGACTTTCAAATTTATCCATTATATTTATTGGTGAACTAGGTGGTCCATACCACGTTGCCACCAAGAAAGGCTTTGTTTTGGGCTTATTAACTTTTCTACAGAGCCACTTCAAGTCCAAATTATGTGATTGTAAGGTACTATCACGTTCATACTCGATAACATTTCTACTGTAGAGCGCCACACCCCCTCCATGTCTATTGCAATCATTTCTTTCAAGTACATATCTGGATATGCCAATTTCATTATTACTTATGGTAACATTTAACCGGGTTTCATTGATAGCAAGAATATCAACTAAAAAAAAACGGGCTTGTTGAACACGTAAGTCCTAAGCTGGTCTATATATTTTGGCAAACCGGCTATATTTAGTGCTGCCAGCTTAAAACCTCTGGTTTTGGGGATACCTAGATTTAAGTTTGCATGGATTTCGTTTGTATCCAGGATGGGCAGGTTCGGACTTTGTGGCGTTACATTGACAGTCACTGGATAAACAGTGCCTGGCGATTTGGAGCGGTAATTTGCAATATCAGCCAAGATATGACTATAGTTTGGGGATGCATTTTGTACACTTACTGACAACTTATTGATCATAACAGTTTGATATAATTGTCCTGTAGCTGTCTCTTGTGGCTCGATCAATGTTTTTTCCTGATTTGTTATTTGCACCTTGTTACTCGGGCTACATGGTCCAGATACATCTTCCAGTTCCTCGGGTCGTGGTTCCTTCTGGGCCTCATTTGAGCAAATAGGCCTCAGGTAACCACAAAAGGTGCTGCCCAATTTCCTGTCGCCTTGTCGATTCAGGTGAAGATTCGAGCTATTGAGGTGCTGAGCCCCGACTTTGCTGTTATTAATAAAGCCAATCCCGTTTTTTGTGCAAATTGCACTAATTGAGCTATTAAGTTCGTCTATCTTCCTTGTTAGTATTGGATTATTTGGTCTAGTACTCACACTTGAGATTGCCATTGTCTCTACAGAGGATTGAAACTCTGTTATCAGGCCCTCGAGACTCTTTTCCACCTTTTTAACATCGTTTTCTACCAAATCGTTCGTTCCTACATGTACTATGAGGATGTTTTCGTTGTCTTTACCACCCTCAGTCAATGTAGAATGGATTTCAGACTGAACCTGAGTTATTATAGCTCCGCTTATCGATTTGCAAACAGCTTCTCTGTCACAAGCTTTACTAATCTTGTTTGGGCTTATGTTCTTTATTATTGAATCGCCAATGATCAGGACTTTCTTAACATTCCGGTGTTTTTCGCTAAATATTGAATGAAACAAAGTAGTTGGGACGGAGTCACTGTCCATCGCTTTATTGATCAACAGTGCAAACGAATTGGCCCTTTTTATGTCTTCTAGCAACATTTGTTTTACGGCTTTCCCAAGCAAATAACGATATCATGGGTTGATCCTTTCGATCTGTGGGCAAAGTACTTAAGTTCAGAAACACCAATTTGTTTCGCAATCATTTCAAGTAAAGTTATAAACTTAGTGTTGGGAAGATGTTATTTCATAACAAAGTAGCAAGCAGAGAATACTTGCTCAAGGACAACTTTCCTTTTGCACTTTCTCCTCATAGTCTTTGTGAATAGTGGACACCCTTTGAAGGCGTTCACTTTCAATACTTCGAGCATAAATTGCGGACTGCTTGTGGTCATTGAGGGCTGCTAGTTTATATCCCTTTGAAGGGACATCAATAAAAGCGTTACTAGTCTTATGAAGACCGCTTTTTGGACTGTGTTTCATACAAAGCAGGCAGAACATCCCCTGTACTACCCCATCTTGAGCAAAGCATGCCCGCCAGTAGTTGCTGGACAGCCAGTGATGTTTTACCTTAACCTTGGAACTGTCGGTTTTAAATGCTGCTTTTTCACTTCTCAAACTAGAGCACTTCCTTTCTGTGCAAGTAACAAAATTCATACTGTGAAAAATATTGACAAAATAATACCAACAACAATCTTCATCTTCATTCTTTTCTCTGCAGATAATATTATTATAGGAGCTAATCTGAGTAGGTGGCAATTTCTAAAAAACGTTCTTATTTTGTGATTATGAATTAATATTTTTTTTCCTTTTATAATGCAGTATTGTTAGGCCGTTTAGAACCTCAGTACAAGTGCTGTATTTTCAATTCCTGTTTGTTCTTAAATATAATATACAAAGTAAAATACTATCTTTCGAAGAGCATTATTCTTTTTTTACAATCTTGGCTGCCAGAATGGGTTTCACTGGCCGTGCTTCCATTTGGCAAGTTTACAACGTTGTCAAGCCTTTTCTTATTGTTCCATTGGTTGAGATTTGAAAAACAGCGTTGTTATAACGGTGTTGGGCGCTAGTGGAGCTTCGGCCAGTGTTGTTACCGGAACAATGCACTTGTTCTTTTGGTAGGAGTGAAATCTTAAAAACAAAAAACAATACTGTGTAATACTTTTGCCTTCAATGGAATCGGTGGGGCACAAAGCGGTTGACATTGTTCACTTGATGATGTATCTTTGGAACATCTGTTGATTTAATAACAGTTTGATTTTGTCGGATATATTCTCTAAAATAATTACAAGGCATAAAATTAAATTTTTATTTCACCAACCTTGATCCCATTGCTATGATCTCCTTGGCCATTTCAATTCTAAACCTTGGCATGTCACTCTATAATTAACACAGATAGGCTAACGTTATCAATTGTATGAAGACTAAAACCCCATTTACACTACAGAAAAAGTCGGCAAGGCAAGGATGAAAATCGGCAAGGGTAATTTTCATTTTCGCAAGGCAAGGGTAAAATGTGCAGTTTACACACATCCGTTTTTACCCTTGCTCGTTTTATTTTAGGCAAGGATAATTTAGTCCAGGCAAGGCTACTAAATTGAAAGTGAGCATGCGTATATTGCTAATTCAAAATGGCGTCCACGGTTCGCTTGAGTTATTTGCACTTGTTGCAAACAAAACTAAAGGAAACAAGGCGGGAGAAACGTCAACAGCATGAACGAAATGCAAAATCAAGCATGCTAAGGTACAGGTACTTAAGGAGCAGAAGGAAACAACTGTTGCTACTCATGTTGTCGATAATAGTATTGATAAACCCTCCAAGAGATAGAATTTGCTGGACGAAACCTAATTTCATCCTTACCTCGCCTTAATTTTGTCAAAAACGGGACAACTTCTGAACGTGGTCCCAAAACCGAAAAATAAATTGGCAAGGCACGACAGGCTTTCACAGTTTACACTGCACATTTTACCCTTGCCTTGCCGATTTTCATCCTTGCCTTGCCGATGATTTTTTCTGTAGTGTAAATGCATGGGGTTTAACTATTAGTTCTGAGTAAACTCCATTATCTTTCTAGATTTAAATGTGTGTACTGGTATATTGTTCAGTTGTGTATCTTTTCTTAAATTAAATAGCCATTTGAAGAATGGAACATGTTTTACGACACATTTAATTATAAACCCTCAACATTGTAAAAGAAATAACTAATTTTGCTTGCTTCTTTAACATCTCGCAATTGCTTTGCCAGGCACTTCAGCAGAACAAATGGTAGAATACTCAGCTTTCAATGATGGTTTAATTTCAACTCTTTACAACTAGGCTAGTTGCATGTTCAAGTGCCCCAACATTGCAATGGTGTGCTATTATTTTGTTATCTCAGGCAGAAGAATTATGAATCAGCAGGTTTGTAGTTTGTAAAGTTGCAAATGTGATTTTGCAGATAATTTGCTGTAAAGTTGATATCTTCAGATCTGTTTTTCTTTTCTTAGTATTCATCTCTGACTCCAGATCTTGGGATTGACCTTCACAGCCTTTATGTCAGAGCAGTGTTGAGGCTGTTTGTATTTGTCTACCAAGCTTTCAATTTTATCGGAGAACAGCTTCTTGTCCCATTGTTTTAGAGCAATATCAGCCAGCTCTTGCTGGACTTTCTCGCCGTTGGCGTCATCCTTGTCAAGGCTGTTGGCGAAATCTCAAAGGAGCTTTGTCTCCTTTGCGGGGGGTTTTCCTGCTCTTTTTGGCCAGTGGCCCTAGAGCACTCAGTGAGCATTTGAATGTCATCTGTATCATCCAGTTCGTCACTAGCATAGATACTGATATTGTCATAGGTGTTTCTATTGCCTTCGTTTTCCTGACTTGCAAGAGTTCTCTACATACTCAGTCTGAAATATCCGAGACGTCAAAGTGGGTTTACATTTTGAGCCCTGTGGGCGCTTGCCTGCGTCAGGTACATGTAGTTCACACAATTTAGCCAAAAGGCTGGCCATTTTACACATCTTCTTGTTTATATTATCCAGAGACAAAGCAAGGTCTTTGTTACTGGAAACAGTTATGGGGAAGAGCTCTTGGAGGTGCCGGCAACATGGGCCGTTGGCGTAATGTATCTTCACGAGTCATTTTGAAAGAAAATCGCCTAATCTGAGGAAACAAATTGGTAAGTCAATGAAATTTGGGGTTACCTTCCCTTCCAGGTATTACTCCGTTGAAATAAGCAGGCGATGTTAAAGATTTCCAGCAATTTTAAAACAGAAATTACTCACAAACGTGTACATGTACTTTACCAGCAAAACGCTCATGTGACTCTGTAGTGACGTAGACTGATGACAATGTAGAATTGACTTTGTCCAGTGTAAAAAAAAAACAGGGAAGCAAACTTCTGATAGATTCTTTGCAGAGAAAAAAAAATTCTTTGCAGACTGAACCTTCCTTCCAACAGAGGTTGTACGAACAGTAGGATCGTCAGTTAAATATATTAAAGACCATTGACCAGTACTTAAATTGCGGGCATGAGGAAGATTTGTAATCTTGCCACTGGTGGAACTCTAGGTTGGTATTGTTCTCAGAGAGACCCGCAACATACTCATCCTATAGGCTCTACACGTTAAGATGTGGAGACTGCACACTGTTACTTGATGGACATGTCTGGTTCTTGAAACATGGAAGGCTTACAGGAATGAATCAGCTGTTTCAGATGATGCGATGTTGGCTTGCCTTATTGCACTCATCCAACCGCTTCCATCTAGTAAATCCTCCCGTGTTCTCCATGCTGCCATCTCAATGTGGAGTCCTCCAAGTACAACAACAAAATTATTTTCGCCTTGTGTTTCACTGGATCTTTTTAGCAATTGCATAAAGAGGTTGGTCACAAGTAATTACTGGAGTTTGTCTTGGATTAAGAAATTCTACTGACGATTTAACTGTTCATTGCTTGCAAAAACATGGCAACAGATTTTGCCTCTTCTTGAAACAGTGGCAGCAGAGAGATATCTGGCGGAATGTCTGTTACTGCTGCGGTTTGACTTGCATGGAATGAAGCCCAAGATATACAACTTTTTTGGGTTTGATCTTCAGTGTTGTTGTCAAATACATCTTTCACTTGCTCCAACCATCTATCCTCATCTGACAGATCTATAGATGGTTTTCACTCACGTGACCTTCAGTCCTGTGGGACTCAATGACAAAGGCCATGGCGGCCATGTTGGTGCACATAACAAAAGAAGTTTATTAAAATTCTTTTGTAGGTGTGCACCAACATGGCCGCCGTGACATAACATGAAAATCACCTATAGTTAAAGTAATGGTGGTGTAGTATTCGCGATGAAACCCAGACTCTATGCAAACGGATTGAACACAACACTTTAATCGATCTCTAGAACATGGCTCCCGTATCCAGTACACTCCCCTGTCATGTAGACTTACACCGTTCGAACAGATGAATAAATTATTTGAACGGTTTGGTTATTAGTTGAATGGGTGAGTCAAAATGTCGAACAGATGAATTAATTATTCGAACGCTTTTGTTATCCGTTTGAATGGGTAAGACAAATTTCGAATGGATGAATCAATAAGTCGAACAGTTTGGTTGTCCGTTCGAATGGGTGAATAAAATTAAATGCTTTCAGAACGGTGTGCGAAGCCGTTCACAATGGAATCGCTGAACGCAAATACATGTAGCTGAAGTAAATTAATTCAGGCTTATGACAAAACACTACATGAACAAACTTACGACGTAAAAAAATAAACTAACAATTTATTTTCGAGTATACTGTAGTTTCCCTCATAATTATTAAAGACTATTTTTTACGAACATCAAGGATGGTCACACTGTTTTCAAAATGCAGACGACAAGCGTACGTGACCCGGGGCTTGACCTTTGACAGTATGCAAATTCACGGCGTTGTTTGATTAATTATAAACCTCCAATAATTTTCATGATTCATACTTTACTGCTTTAAAATCTATGCCACCGCTGTGAAAACATTTGTTTTTCTTCGTGTAGTTTAGCCAATATTTATTGAAATAACGGGAATGCACGCGGCAAACTAAACATTTCACATATGCAAATCAATCATGTTGACAACCGCTCGTCCACTTGGCGGCTGTAAGAGAAGCCTAAAAGCCTGTTCACATGCTACAAAGAATCATGAACTCATCCAACTTCATTCACAGTCTAAATGTACATCAACATCTACATTCAGTTTCCTTATTTCTTTCCGTTTGTTCCAAACTAACGTGATTTCGATTCAAGAGTTGTTTAATACATATAGTTTGAGGTTTCACTAAAAAATATTTCGTGTTTTTTGTTTGAAACCTGACGCCCCTTTAATCTTACACTTTTGTTACATAAGCAAAAGGCAAGTTAACTTTATTTATGTGGCTTACATCACATCAACATTTGGGATCAAAAGAATCCAAATTCAGTGGAACATTTCTCCCGATCACCTGAATCTACCCGAGAGCAGAAAATGGTTGAATACATGTAGACATCACGCTGCCACAAACAGTTCGGATTGCCCGCTAGCTAGGAAAGTATCAAGAATGGATGTCGAAAACGTTCAAACAGATGTGATAATTTCTCGAACCAACACTTCTAGTTTGCAAACGGGTGCAAAAACCGTTTGAACAGATGTTGCAATCAGTCAAACGGATGCTAATATTTTTCGAACGGATAGGTTAACCGTTCAAACGGTTACACAAACCATTCAAACAGTTTGTTGAACACTTCAAACAGATTTTTTGAAACGTGCGAACGGATAACAAACAGATAACGAACGCTTAACCTCCTGGAATGGATAACTGTTAGTGTCCGTTTTGCATTTCACGGTCACATATACTACATTCCTTCCTTTTTCCAGAATAAAAGCCAAACACAACCATTGCAAATCTTAACAAGGAGCTATAGTTCTCATCAAATTAGGTCAAACTAAAGTTCAATATCATAAAAGTTTATCTCATAACATAGTCATCAAATTTCTTTGGGATGCATCTCATGCGCATTGGCCGCGGAGACCTCAAGGGTGGAACGTCCTCCAACATCTGCCTGGACTCATCCTCATGGCTCTGTTCCATATCTGCGTGGTCAACCTGCCTACAGTGTATGATCCTCCTCTTCCTCCTCCTCCACCTGGGATGTCTGTCTCCTCTGGTAACTGTTCTGCATTGTCTCGTTTGTGATAAGATTTCACATGAGTGGTGTTCATTTTATATTGGATTCCATTGGGTGACTGGACCAGAACACTGTTGCCGCACTTGTAAACCACTTCATATGGCTGATTCTCAAACTGGCGGGTCCACTTGTTGACGTGCCTTTGCTTTAACAGAACTTTGTTGCCTTCGTTAAGGTACTTTCTTCCGCATGACAATGTTTCATTTTTGCCTTTGTCTTTATCACGATCTCTTACTTCTTTATCCAACTTGATGGCCTCCTGCAGTTCGGGAAGTTTGGTGCCTAATTTCTATCAGAATAGCAGCTCTGATGGGCATTCACCTGTACTTGGTGTGGTGTGTTACGATATGTGACTAAATACGTTTGCACAGCTGTTTACCAATCTTGTCCTTTCACTTGAGCTATTTGCATTCTCTTCAGCAATGATCTGTTCTGCCGTCCGATTTCGCCATTAGCCTGTGGCTATAATGGCGTCATATTCCTGTGCTCGCAATGCCATTGTTCCTTAAGAATGTCTCAAATGAGTCTGCAACAACGCTTAAATGCGGTAAGTGTAAAATGGGAGTAGAGTATGCCCTTATTGTCCAGACAAAGTAGACACATTATTTGCATTTATTGAATAAAATATTAAAACACTTTGCCTTTCATCTGGAATAAGCACAGAACTCACAAAAATGGTTCTTTAACTTGCAAAGCAAAATATATACATAATTATATATACATGAAAGTATAAGATCACTGTGAAATTGATGGCTGATGCTATAAAGTAAAAGAGATACAGTATACATGATGTCAACAATCACATTGCTGAACACCATTTACACACAAATCACAGAATTGACTAGGACTCTGCTGAATACGTTACTTACAGTACGGACTACTACAAACGACTTACTCTAGAAAGTTGGTTCACTAACTTAGAACAGACACCCCTGAACAGATGCCTACAGCTACCTGCGGCTTACAAACGACTTGTCAACAAAACAGACAAACAATAGACTGAACTCAACGACAAATTTGACTAACAATACGACTACAGAAATTACACTAACAAAACACGGATCGAAACGCACCTATCACTGACTTGTCTACAGCCAATAACATCGTGGCTAAACTGACCAATGACAGCTATAACCAGACGTATATAACATCAACTGACTATTCACAATTCACATGACTCTGAAGATGACTTCCGCTGAGGTTGTCGAAACGTCAGTCAATGTCAACAACGACAGTTCTTCTCAGAACTACACTCACCCGGACGATCACAAACAACAGACTAAGTTGTGGTATTCAAGTTTCCCAGGTTTCAAGATGGCACTCTATCACTCCCCCAAGGAGAAAGGGAGAATGCACAAGATTGAACAGTGCATCTCTCTCTTCCTTCTTGATGTACACCTGAAGAAAGGCCTGGTGCAGGTCCCTAGTGATAAGGACTGGATGAGGGCATGCATGCTAAAAAAAACAACAGGTGATTATGAAGCGGTGGCCGGTATACAATCATTTAAGCTTGGCACTTGAGGGTTTGTGCGAGAGGAGGCATCATAGTCGATCCTTGGCTTTGTAGTTTCTGCTTCCATACGAATCACCAGCTAGGGGTATGCAGAATTCCTTTTCCTGTGGTGGATCACTTGCGACTTCTACTATTTCTTCGGACTTCTGTTTTTCAATGATCTCTGCATAACTCTTGGTCACATCCAAGCATTGAAGTCTGTTCTGTAGATTGCTGATCCTTCGCAAACTCACTGCTTTATTGTTCAGTAAAGGCGGATGGTTACCTTTCCATGGTAGCGAGGTTTCATACCAGCCGTCGGGGTGTCGTACCAATTGCTTTCAGAACTCTGCATAGACTGCGTGCTGATCACGTTCTGGGGCGTCTTCAAGCCCTAAGACATCTACCTGGCAAAGTTCTGTATAGTCCACATGACTTGTTTGGGTCAGCAGCATATTTGTGCGGTCAATCTCAGTTCCCGGTGACATAATATTCCACCCCAGCTTGGTCTTCTCTGCTACTGGTTCCTGTGTAAGTCCAACACGCAGCCGCTCGGTTGTCTTGATCACTGCATACTCGCTCGCCCATAATATGAGGTGCACTGGCTTTGGGTCGCAGTCCGTCATATCAACTCCGTTTAGATGAGTGTATGAAATGATAATCTTTTAATAGTGTGGGTTATTGATCATCAGTAACTCCCATTTTTCAACCTCGGTAACATCAACACTTAATTCTTCACTGCCATCAGTTGAGCGCACTTTGATTGTGGAAAGTTATACTTCACATGTGGTCAATCCCAGCATCATTTCTATTTGACAAACTTCTTTTGCAGAAGAGCACTTGGGAAGTTTCTCCAAAAGTGTGGCGGAAGCATACGAACTCCCAGCTCCTATATCCAGAAATAACCCTCCATGCTTACTTTCATGGTAGCTGTTAACAATAATTATTGGTTTCCTTGGTTGCAAATCGATGCATGGTGTTTGTGGCAGCGCATTTTACTCTTGCATTCGGCAGCATGATTTTCGGCCCAGTGCAATTTTAATTGCAGAAACGAATGTGCTTTTTGTCTTCCTCTCATCCATCATGTATACGCGCATGCAGATGTGATTGGCGTCATCACAGTAGACAATGGTGCTGGTTTCAGTCTTCTGTGTGGTACAGGCCGGCGAGATCTGTTCTTAGGGCACTTTGGGAGCGTAGCCTTGCTTGTTACATTATTTTCTTCAGTCACTGGGTTTACATCTCCATTTCACCAGGGCCTGGTTCAAACAAGGTAACTCCTAGTCTTGCCCGTTTTCTTGTCCCCTGACCAAATCGGCTTTGATTCCTTTCAATTTATCTTGCACACTGCTTGTCATTCCGTTTACTTTCTCGATTTCTGCAAACGATTCCAGTGACTGGACATTAAATAGCAGGGTTTTATAGAAAGAATTCAGTTTGTTTGGGTCGGTGCTTGTCACGGTGGGGAGTTGTACAATGTTATTGATGTAGGCGTTGACAATTTTGCTGGTTTAGGTTTTTTTTAGGTGTTGACAATTTTGCTGGTTTTCCAATATTCTTCTTTGATTATGTTTTTAGCTCTTTCATATCCCTCTGTATTAAGCAGCAATTCATCAATGTCTGTCATGACTTTGGGCTCCACTAGCTCTTTTAATTCAAGTTGGCAAATTTTGTTACAGGCGCTAATTCCGTTTTGTCCATTTGGCAGGCCTCAAATTTATTCCAGAACGGCAGCCAATGTGCAAATGTTCCATCGCATTTTGTTATAAAAAGCTTTGTTCTTAAGATCTTGAGTGAAATAGAAGTTAGTACATTAATGCAGAATACAACTTTGCTTAATTTGAAATGACACGTACTTGTATAATGGTGCTATTCACTATAATAGAAAGGTTTATAATAAATCTGTTGTAATGAACGTCACACAAAAAGGGGTCCAGACTATTTCTGAAGTTGTTTAAACAGTTTTAATCGCGTAGCCAAGAGCATACAAGGTTCTGAGTACCGAGAGTGACCCGTTCGAAACCACGTGCTTTTTCAACCTAATCCTACTCTATATATCCAGCACGAAATGTCCCATTACACTATCCCCTCCCTAAAAGGAAGGAATCTCTGGATTCATGATTACTAAGAGTAACAAAACAAAATAAAGTCAATCCATTTAGTCTCTTAGCAAAACTCTTTAAGGTTATTCTCTTTACAAGAAAGAACAGTTTCAAAGTCCCCGCAATGTTCTAGCCTTTTTCAGCAATTTTGGTCTGTTTCTGTATCCGCTCCTTGTCCTTTCTTTGCTTGTCTTCCAACATCTTCAAGTGGCCCGAAATCTGCTGCAAACTATTTAGAATCCATTCTCCATAACAATGTGCAGGTTTCCTTACGCGTACTGGTCTTGGGCTCTGTACACCTGGCTGTTTTTCTTCGGTCACATGTTCGTCTTCTCTTTTCTCCTCCTCGCTCGTGTGACCATTTTGAGTGACCTGACAGTCCACCTCCCTCCTCCTCCTCCTCCGCCCCACCTCCCTCTGCATCCGGCATATCAACTACCTGGTCACATCCACCACTCTGTTCGATTTCTCCTACTACAGCTGTATTAGCAAGGCAGGACCCATACCCACTCTCATCTTGCACGTCAACCTCGTCAGAAAGCTGATCTCTAGCAGCAACCCCGATAACCTCCTCTTCAGTTCCACCAGTAACCGTATCAGGCTCCACTGACTCCACCTCCCCACAGGCTGGTGCTACCTATACACTTTCCTTGCTTCCACCTTGAGGTGCATCCACTGACCCCCCAGCAACTGGTTCCTCCAAGGGTTCTTCTTGCCTCCTCTGATACAACCCCAGATTGTCGAAATGAACTACTTGAGATCTCCTGGAATGTCCCCGGACTTTCTTCACCCAATACGTGACGTCCGTGATGTTCTCCACTACCTCAAATAGGCCCTCCCACTGCCGATGGAATTTGTTTGCTTCACCCGGCTTCAGCTGTGGAGTGTAGCATAGCACTAAACTACCAGTCTGAAACACCATGTGTTTTACGCCCTTGTCATACCCATATTTCTGCCAACGCTGAGCTACTTACAGACTTTCCCTCACGTCATGGTATGCAGTTTCCAAACTACTCTGAAGATCACTGACAAATTCCGTGTAGTTCCTTTCATCGTCTTCGGCTCCGCCTATTATCACATCCAGGGGTATCCGCATCTCCCTTCCAAACATAACTTCAAAAGGTGTATGTCCTGTGGAGGAGTGGACACTACTTCTAAAAGCCATCATACAGTAATCTAGGTGTTCATCCCAACTCTGTGGATAATCTTCAACTCTGGCCTTCAGCATGCTCTAAGGTTTTGTGCAGGTTCTCAAGCTGTCCATTGCTCTCTGGGTGGTACAGTACTGCCCGAAACTATTGACCCACTTGCCTCAGTTTTGCCTCGGCAAAACCGCAGATTGCAGCCGCGAGATTGCCTCGGTAATGAAGTGGAGTGCCGAAATTTTACCGGGATCCGTTGATCCTGAATGAAATAGTGGTATCAACAACCGAGTCGCTAGACTGTCAAAATTGGCAATGGAGGAATTATAAACATCGAGCACCACGCAGCTATAAACATGAAGTGAATGGATGCTAAAATCACAGCCTTGACCGAGACAAACTTCAACTATTTACGAGTTGAATAGCTTTCTTTTTAAGCTTTTTAAGCTACAACTCTCTCTAATCCTCCAAAAAATAGCTGGGCCCAGTGTGACAAAAATAGCTGGATTCACGCCACCATTCACGGCCAACATACATGTATCATCAGATATCATTTCAGAAAATGGCTGCCAACAGTATCTCGGCGCACAATGCACATTGTTTGAGAGACACCTTTTTGATTTTAGAAATAAGTTACTATTGTTTCTTCTCCGCGACATACCGCAGCACGCTTGCTGTGGCGTTTGGTTACGTTCGTGCCAGATGAGGTAGAGGCTTCTGTTCTGCCGCAGTGAATTCGCGGCAAAACCTTTTGACAAAGATGCAAATTCACCGTGGCGCGGTGGGTCAAGAGTTTTGGGCAGTACTGTATGCAGTTGACCGTGTTTTGTTGATCTCCAGCAAAATGGCACATTTCCTCAAACACTTGGGACTCGAAGTTGCTTCCCTGATCACTTTGCATGTTGTCTGGCACACCATATTGACACACCCAGTTCTTTACCAACACCCTTGCACAAGTTGTGGCGCGTTGATTGGGAATTGCAAATGCTTTAGCCCACTTTGTAAAACTGCACTGCACAGTCAGAATGTAGCGGTTTCCTCTTCAAGACCTTGGCAAAGGGACCAACGATGTCAATATGGATTCTCTGCATAGGGTTCCCAAATGGTATTGGATGTAGGGGTGCCTTTGGCTTAGGTCTGGACTTGCACTTGGCACATGTCAGACAACTGCTACAGTACCAATGCACTGCTTTTGTCAACCCTGGTCTCCAAAACCTGGCTTTCATCTTTCTCAAGGTCTTCATCCTTCCTAAGTGGGCACCTGCTGGACCATCGTGAACTTCAGTGAGGGCTTCTTTAATACGCCCCTGTGGTAAGACCATTCTGCTCTTTGCTGAAAAAGTTCCTCGGCTGGCAGCAGGTAAAGTACTCCTTGTAGTTCCATCAATTACCACTGTGCCCATATTTCCCTTGTTGCTCGACAAAAGGGCTGGAGCTCCTCAGCAGTCATTTTCTTCCACTCCCGCGACACCCAATCTGCAACTGGGTCAATATCTGGATCCTGAGCTTGGACTTAAGCCACATTCTTGGGTGACCACGTATCTTCTTCATTGCTCTGGCGTTGAACACTGGACAGTCTGCTGGTGTCTGGTGCTATCTGTGGTTCTGTAAGTGTAACATATGAGGGGCAGTCTCCATGATTTCGAAGTGACATTTAGTAGGCTTCAGTTTCAAACCAGCAGCTCTTATACGATCATGCACCAACCATTGGCGGCGGATGTGATCTTCGAAGGTAGAAGCCAGATGACGATTTCGTTCAAATACACTAGACAGTGGGCGCTGAGTGCTAGATTCATTAATCGAGTGAAGCTAGCTGGTCCGTTTGTCAATCCAAAGGGCATGACCCTCCACTGGAATTGTCCCGTGTGCGTTGAAAAGGCAGTCTTAGGCCTATCCTCTTCTTTCACCTGCATCTGCCAGTACCCCGAGGCCAAATCCAGACTTGAAAACCACTGGGCCTCACCCAAGGCCTCTAACACATCATTTGTCCGAGGCAGTGGTATGGCATCCTTCTGTGTCAGCTGGTTAAGTTTGAGGTAGTCAATGCACATGCGGTATGTCCCGTCATGTTTCCTCGCAAGTACTACTGGACTGCTCTAAGGACTTTAAGATGGCTCAATCCTGCCTGTAGCTAGCAACTCTTCCAGTTGCTGATCGATAACTTCTCGCTGATAGGGTGGTACTCGACGAGGAGGCTGTTTAACTGGCTTGCAATCACCCGTGTCAATTGCATGTTCTAAGAAGCGAGACGTTCCTAAATGAGAGCTGTCCTTCGCAAAGATGTCCTCATATTCCGTTACCAGAGACAAAAACTGCTGTTTGTTCTTCCGAAAGCCCTTCCAAGTTACTTTGCAACTCTGACCTCCTCTTTTTTGGCTGCTCCTCTTTCACCCCTGGTCTGTCAATAACCGAACAAGATGGGCGAGAGGCACTTGTCGAATCCTGATCTGGTTCCAATGGAACCACACGGCCATCCCCACTACTAACAGGATGATATTCAGCAACAGGAAGATCTGCCCGTAGTCTGATTGGCCTATCTGAGAAGTTAGCAACTCGAACTAGAGTCAATCCATCCTTGGGGATAACTAAGGAGCGAGCTATATTGATTTCCGATTTGCCTCTCAGTTCCCTTGACTCCTCTAAAATCCCAGGAGTACCAGTATTATGTTCAAATCCATTCTCCAATTTGGCGTCTTTCACTTGTTCAGTTCCGAGTTCCTCTTGTATATCATCACACAAAAAAATTCGACAAATATTAGGTATGACCTTGCAGTACCTGATTGGGATTTCAGTGTTTCCGACTACAAAGGTTCCAGTGTCATAGTGAATTTGACATCGCAAGTGCTGGAAAAAAATCTGAGCCAAGTATGCAGTCATGGGATAGGCCCCTTGCAATCATAACTGGCCAAAAACAATCAATGTTTCCTAGACAAAATCTAACTTTTGTTTCTTCCAGAACTATTAATTCATTTCCATTTGCAGTAGTGAAAGTCCCGGTGACTGGCTCGATTTATGTAACAAGCCCACTTTTCTTCCATGTTCCCTCATTCAAAACACTAACAGTTGCACCAGTGTCTGGCAATATACAAGTCACACTGATTCACAATACCTGTAACATAGATTCCGGAGTCTGATGTTGCTGATAATACCTTGTTATTTACACAAGCAAGGTTTATCTCACCGGCGACCACTGATTCTTGGACCCTTAATCCAGGTTTCACGGGGGCTGCCTGGCCCTCGGCAGGCCCCGAGCTCTGAAATTTTCTCACTCTCTGCTGAACCACTCGCAGCATTCACAGACTTTTTATTCTCAACAGATGGCACAGCCTGACAAGCTTTACAGGCACTTTCCAATCGACGAACAACACGAACAGCCTCCACAAGCGACTCCAGTTGACTCATGAATACTTTTTCCCGCAAATCATCGCTTATTGCCACTCCTTGAATAAACTGATCTCTTGCCAGTTCCACCTTGAACGAATAAATCGCCTCTGGATAGGCATTTTCCACCAATTTCATCACATCGGCGAATCCTTCGAAATCCTCATTCGGCCTTTGACACCTTGCTCGCAACTGCAATTTATAATCTTCCTTTGTCTTGCCCGAATCAAATCTTTCAACCAGCTTCGCCGTGAATTCTTCAAACGTTAGCAACTCTGAAAGCTTCAAAAACTCAATTGCTTTGTAGGCCGGTTGATCCAGCAGCGAGAGCAAATACGCTTGACGCTTTGATATGTACCAGATTTGCATACTGAAGAAACTGCGACAGCCATGTTTTGAAATTTTGACCCGCCGAATAAACACATGGTGCTCGTATGTTCCTCTTGGATTCAGTTTCATTAGACCGCCATGCTCTGCTTCAAAGCCTGGGATAAGGTATTCACCAGCTGTTGAATTTCCGAGCTCTCCTCCGGCGATGCACTCTTGGGTAGTTTCTTCGGTTGTTCTTTTGGTGCGAGTTTTGCTGGAGGACCGCCTTCGGCACCTTAGGGCATTTTCTGCTCGTCGTCACTCATTTCCGCTCAATAAAATCCCAGTCCGCTGCCACCAATGTAATGAACGTCACACAAAAAGGGGTCCAGACTATTTCTGAAGTCGTTTAAACAGTTTTAATCGCGTAGCCAAGAGAGTACAAGGTTCTGAGCACCGAGAGCGATCCATTCGAAACCACATGTTTTTTCAACCTAATCCTACGCTATATATCCAGCACGAAATGTCCCATTGCACTATCAAAATCAAAATTTTATGTGGAGAAACTCCCAGGTGTTAAACACAGTAAATAGAATACAAATAACTGAACTCACTATTAGGTTTTTAGTTTGTCTATATTCAAGCATGAACCTAAAAAAGCTATCATCTTGAGATATTTCCATGATGTCATCAGCAGTACCATCTTTGATCTAAAATTGATTTTATGATGTATATAAGGAGATAAAGTCAAAATAGAATGTCATCATAATCGGTTATGGGTTCGAATCAAATTGAGGCCTAAAATTGTTTTTTTTTACGCTCTTACTGTAATTCCTTCAGTTGCTTTATATTTGCGATGATCACACTATCTTTAATTATTTATATTTTGTTTGAAAATCCACAAATCAAAATATTCAAAAGCAACGTTACAGAGTGATGATGACATCACGTCATAAATAGCACTAAATATCACTTTTCTAAAATGTTAATTTTTTTAATTTTAAAGATGCAAAATGGTTAACACCTACCACCCCACACCCTCATATATAAGTTTTTCTCTTAGCTATATTATTTCATCAAGCTAGAGTACCACTCAAAATTTTGAAAGGAGTGAAAAACCTTCAGAAACAATAGCTGTTTTCACAGTATATTTTTCAATTTTAAATTAACCCATGTTACTGTAACTTTTCTAGAAACAGAGATTACAATATGATTATTTCCGAGACAAGAATGTATGAAACACGCAAGTTCACTAACTGCTTCAGCCAAATCTCCAGTAGCTTTGTACCATTAGATCCCAGGGACAATGAAAGGAATGCCAGGTCCACCTTGTACTAGGCTGGGGGCGATCATCTTCCCTAAGACTTCAAATACACCCGTCAAAACATGTTCACTACTGTACACAGGAGTGCGTCCTCTATCTGGTCTATAAATAGTTGAAGTCGTGACAAAACACTGGTAATTTCTGCAAAAAATATCTGTAAATGCTTGTCGCAGCATGCCCCCAGTATCTACTGCTTGCTCATCCTTTATTTGTACTTTAACAGGTATCTGGATTAAAATCAGTGCATTTTAAAAGTGGAAGAAGTCCACGACTAAATTTTCTATATCAACTTTCAGTTTCTCTGCATACATATAAGGTTTCATAGACAGTTTCAACCTGTTCAGAATTTGGTGCATCTTCATCTTTGACCTCCTTCTTGGCTGTGCTTTCACTAAGGGCTTCTGAAGACAGTTCAATGTTTTTCTAAGGAGGGATTGCCATACAGTTTCTCTGCTTGCATTTGTAAAAATGGATGACAGAACCAACATCATGCCGTGCGCATGACGGGTCTTGCTGCGCTATAAACTAGTCATGTCGAACCTAATTCATAGCACTGAACTGAATTTTTTCAAACGTCCCGTTTTAAGTCGAATTTAATTCCAGACTTAACTCGAGACGGTGGTAGCACGACCGTTTAATATTTATTAATATCTAAACTATAGTCTTGCTTATTGTATTTAGTATTTTTAATTATAATTATTTTAGATGTAAATAGTTCGTAATGTAATATAGTGCACGACCCCACAAGCTTTTTAGCTTTAACACCTATCGTGTTTAAATAAATGTTACTTACTTACTTATGACGTTTGGAACAGGCCCTAGGCTTGGCAAAAGGTAAACCAAAAAATATACATAACCAGCAAACGAGCAATACGACTCCACAAAAGTAAACAAAAAAAAAGACCCTGTCTGCATAGACATCAGCAGCGCACCAACACACAAAGTATGTGCACTCTGCACCGCACTGGTTATGAAACTCATAGTACAATCACCAGTTTTGTTTTTACCTCAAGATGTGTCTTTAGTTGGGCAAATTTAAAATCGTACAACAAAATTACATTCACGGGTATTAACTGCCTTTAATACACTAGTGCGTCTTGTAACTCACAATTTGAGCGTTTTTACTTGTGGCAGAGCACACAAGTTGTAAAACTGGCTCTGAGTTCTTTTTTTTTTCGTTTCACATTAGTGCATGCAAATTTATGCAAGCATATTTAAGTTTATGTCGACGACTATATGGCTTTCAGCCATGAAGTACATACTGATGTAACTTAAGGGGCACAATATTAATTTATCTAGATGTGCCCCTCTCCTCTCTTTCCTATAAACAATGTGACTTAATTTAAGTGGTGTAATTTTGTACTGTACGTTTTCTTTCCTTGAAAATGTTATACTTTTTACTTACTTTTTTTCACCTTATATTCAATTTTGTATTATCATCTAATAAGGTTTGGAGAAATAAATCAATTAAAAATGAAATGAAGAACAACGTGAATCCAGCGATAACAATAATAATGTTAATTTGATGTAAACGAATATAGACAAAAGTAAGCTTACAGATGCTTCATATTTGCAGTTTTTAGTGCAACATTAAAATCGATCTAAAAGGATTTTCCAACCGAAACACTCGTTTTGATGTGTATCTACCTTAATATAATAAAATTTAGTCCTTATTGACGTGTACATGCGCTTTGCCTTATCAGCAATGATGTAAAAATGACCTTTAATAACTTCGGCTCCTGGTGGAAAAGAATTCCTCCATGCATCTGTGACTGACATTCGCAATCTTTCAGTATCTTCACCTGCATCTCCAGAAGCAATGGCTACCGTCGAGTTCCTGCCTGCAAGATCCTTAAGCAATTTGCGCTGCTCGCATACTGCTGCCCTGGTCGGCTGTATGCGACCTGATGACCAGTCTCCCGTTTTATCAGTCTGTCTTCCCAGGTTTTGAGGAAATCCATGTTGACACAATTGTCGTAATTAAGCCCCATCAAGACACTTTTAGCAATAACATGTAAGGTCATGTACCTTAAGACTGAGGCTATGTTCAGTGTAGAGAGTGCTGTGAATGTTTCTGTTGCCCTTGACTTCCTTTAAGTATCTGTGTGGGTGGTTTTGTTTAGTATTTTGCACATAAAAAACACGTTGTTTAAGACTCGCATTGTCCGATTGATACTTAGAAGGCGTTGGTTCTTGCAAATGTGATTGTGCAAAGTCGAACAGCTCTTTTGCATCTCGAATAACAACCTGTTAGGTTAGAAAAAACTCCAAAAGTTACTTGCCACATAACCCCCAGCAGTAAAACTCCAAGGGTGAATTAATATTAATGAGTACCTACTATTATTACCAATATTAACGTTTAAAAATAATAATATTAAATATCATCATCACTATTGAGGTGCACGTTATAGTGCTCTTCTTCCTACCTGGCTCAGTGGAAGATTTCTCGCTTTAACTATCCCAACAAAAGCCGTGACAACAAAGCCGGTTACCTTTTAGTACAATTGAAGGGCCAAGAGCATATCCGACCTATGTGACTTTTTAGGCCTTTTTTCATTTTTTCTCGCTCAGAATAGCCTCATTTAATCGTACAACGAATAATATCACAAACCCTTGTCAAATTTACACTAACCCTAAAGAATTTGACCAATTTCACCTGCAAAAAGCAGTTCTGGCTTTCCAGTGCTTTGACTGTACATTCAGAGCGCAATTTCGAAGCCATTTCAAAGCAGTTTGGCCGTGATAATATGCGACTGCAATACTTCCGACCAGTGCCAACAACCTAAACAAAAATACCGTTATTTATGCACGCCTGGTTCGCTTATCTATCGTGAGCTCACTACGGCAACACATCGCCTCTGTAGCGTCTGTGTAAGCCAACATGTATGAGGCCCGTCCGGTGATTGAAAGACATCATATAAGTCCGGAAATCCTTAAGTCTCTAGCACCTCCCAAAGAAGCGAGTCGTGTTTCTTGTCCTTCCTTGTGTCTGAAGCGCCATTTAGCGCTCGAGGTGAAAAACGGACCTTGGTGGACAAGTACGAGCCGGCGGGAAAGTCTAATCACTTCGGATCAGAAAAGGGGCAGCGTTGAGAGTTGTGAGCCATTTCCCATCCCGTGCCGTGGTTGAAATGCCCGATATCCGAAGTGCTTTCAGACTTATAGTATTTTGCAATAATTTTCGGGCAGGAACTCCATTTCGGTTTTGTCGTAGGATTTCCCGACATGCTTTGTGACAGTGGCAGATGGGTCCGTTGTGCGTGGTCGGGCTCTTGAAATACAGCTTTGGGCAGCTCGTAGTGAGTTCTTGCTGGCTGGCCGAAAGATGTTTCGCATTTGGAGTCTTTAATGCAACACTAAAATCGATCTAAAAGGATTTTCAAATCGAGATACGCGTTTTGACACGTATCTAGCTTTAAATAATAAAACTTAGTCTGAACTGAGCATGTGTTCCTTGGTGGTCTAGTGGTTTGGGTCCGGGATTTGCGCTTGGACAGCTCCGGGTTCGATTTGCGCTCGGCATCCCCTTTTTTTTTCGAACTGGACATTGTGAAAGTGATTTACTTTTTTGCGTTCATCAAAAATCCTTACGTTTAATTTTAAAAAAATATCAATCCGTGTCAGTGTGAATACAGAAGCTTACTGCAATATTGCGTTACAATAAGGGACGGACCATTATTTTTCTGGAGGGGGGGTATGAGAAATTTTCCTCTGCAAACATTTTTTTTTTATCCATGCGCCTCTGCAATTATTTTTTTTAAAAACAAACCTTCCTGCAAACAATTTTTTTCATTGTGATCTTGTAAGGTTCCAAAAAAAATATTAAGGTACTTTTTCCAAGTCACTAACAGTGCTATATACTGGTCTTGTAACGCTTTCGAGTGGCATATCACGAGAAAGTGTTGCATAACTATTTTATACCATGCCGTAGAAAATACAGTAGGAAGCACCATCAATGCGACATACGTGCAGCGCACGATGGGAAGGTTGGGTGTAATACAGTCGAACAACGGCTTTCCTGTATTCTGATTGGTTGTATTTTCTATGGCATGGTATAAATGCATTTAAATTGCCTATTTTTCTAAATAGTTTCTGTAAATAAATTTATGCAGTAGTCACTTATATTTGTTGTGGTTTCTTTATACATCACTTACCATTCTATTTTAGATAGAAGTACGCAGTACTACTGTGGAGATGTATATATTTTGAGGCTCGGGAATAGTGGTAGTGAGCGAAAAGTCGTTTGTTCAATCCTGGTCTCTAGCGTCGTGTTGGTTCCTTTGATAAATTGAGCAACTTCACTCCACATTGTATAAATGGGTTGTGTCCTTAATAGACAAGAAACTTTACTCCATATTGTCTCTCTCCACCCAGGTGTATACATGGGTTGTGTCCTTAGACAAGAAACTTCACTCCACATTGTCTTTCTCCACCAAGGTGTATAAATGGGTTGTGTCCTTAGACAAGATACTTTATTCCATATTGTCTCTCTCCACCCAGGTGTATAAATGGGTTTTGTCCTTTATAGACAGGAAACTTTACTCCACATTGTCTCTCTTCACTCAGGTGTATAAATGGGTACCAGTTACCGTTAGGTAAACTTCACAGAAATACTGGGGGTAACCCTGTGATAGACTAGCATGCATCTATAGTCATTTCATGCTACAGAAACCATAGCAAAGCGCGGACACCGATTAGCCACCTGGTTAGTTCATTTTTCTTGGGCATGGGCTTTTAATACCTTCACAGTACTGCTACAAAGCTACTGACGCACATAGAGGGCATATGACAGGCAATATGCCAAGGGAGTTGCAGGCTTTTTCCCACAATACTTGAGGCCAGACCCTCGTTGACGATGCTCCCATAGCCCATCGTACTCATACCACCCGGCCTGTGGTACCAATGGTGATGGTAGGCACATTGCTGATTTGAAATGATTGCCATTGCCATACGTTACTCCAAACAACTTGTACGTAGTCAATGTCCCATTAGCTTTCAAAATCATGTCGTCAGGAAGATGACCGACCTCCAACACTCGCCCATTCCTTGACAGAATGTCAACGTTACATGGTAAAACAAGCGGCATTCCTTGAATGAAGAACCGGTTGGACTCTGTTCTTGAGCCCTGGCACAGTGAGCTACTGCGCTTCTTTTTCCGAAGGCAAGGAGAAGGGGTTGTCTTGTGGAGCCAATTGCAGACAGACATCTTAAAGCTATTTTCAGGTGTGTTCGCTTTGGCATCACTAAGGATTATTTCAGAAGACTTTGATGAAATTGAAGGCTTTGGGCAAGTGCTCTCACTGCAAACGGTGTTGTAGGTTGTGGCAAGTACATTAGCCATTGCTGAAATGAAAAAGTCGTATTCACTCCCAAATATGTCAATGACAGGCTGTGTAAGGTCAACTTTATGCGGGAACATCTCCAACCAATGCATTTTACCAAGCACAAATTCCCCAGCCTGAAAATATCTGTGTACACCCATAATACGCTGGTAAAACAAATCCTTCTCAGCCTGCACTATCGCGGGATAAAGGGTGCAAATGAAGTGAAACATTGTAAGCCAATTGTCTATTGGGCATGTGTTTTGCAGTCTTACAACGTTTCCGTTGTACACTGTGCTACCTGCCCAAGGTGGAACAGGCGGCAAACTGTTGTTGGTGTGGCTCTTTGTGCGTTGGACTGTCATTTTCAGAGAGACACCTGTATTTGGTATGTGACCGCACATAATGTTCTCTTTGATTAGTTTTACTTTCTTCCTTTTGTTGAATCCTTTTTTCTTTGCATCTTCAACTGACATACCACAACATTCTGTAAGATACAAGTTTAGCTCTGCAATAGAAAGATCTGTTAAACCGCCATATTTTGCCAGGTGTTCCCAGTCAATGTCATCAACATGTTTTGCTGCTGCAGATTCTTTGGCAGATTTTTTCTGGGTTTTTTTCATTGTTGCCTTAATTTCAAGTTCAACTTGTTTCTTGGCTTCTTTCAAGACTTCATCCCTCAAGTCTTCCCCCACAAATTCAATAACAAGCGCATCTACACCATCAGTTACTTTCGTCATTGTTTCGTTGCTGTCGACAGGTGTAAGAGTTTGACTTCCGTCATCATGGGTAGTGGTGTTATATGAAAGTTGAGGTTTCCCACAATCTTTGATTAGTTTATGAAGCTGTGTACGGGGACAGTAGTCATCCACTTCTCGCGTTTTACTCATTACTTTGGCTTTACTAAGAGAAAACTTTTCCATGAAGTTTCCAGACTCTACCTGCTCGGATGAACAGTAGTGAAAATCAGATGATTCTTCATTGTAATCAGGAACTGGGGCATTCACTCTTTGCACTGGAAGATCACTCCACCCATCAGCGTTGAGTCGATCTGTGTTTTCCACAGAGGCATGGAAGTGACACTTTTTCTCACAAGCATCTCGAATTGCTTCCACTCCGCCATCATAAACTCGATAATGCTCGGAGAAAAATGTTTGCTGGTATTTGAAATATGCACTTCCTGCGCATGCATTTAATGCCTTAGCTGACGAAGACATGCTACACTTTACAAGGAATTCATGGTCAAAGAAAAAGCCATCCCATGAACAGTCGTTTGGAACTCTTGCATGTATAGAGGTTCCCATGCAAGGCTTTCCGTCATACAACGAGGCAACGGATTTGGCACATTGATATGCTTCGTCTTGTTCCTTTCTGGTCATCACATCGTTCAGTTCGTCGTCTTTCATGATCAGAATTTCGCCAGGTGAAACTATACTGGTGAGTGGAACTGACGGAATTGGAATAGTATGTCCTGACCCAGCATGTTCATTCAGTGATCTCATCACCTTTTCTGCAATGTGAACTCTTGAGTCCCCGGGAGCATAGTGTAGTCTAGCCTGTAAATCCAAACTATGAATCTGGAATGCTTCTGCAAGGCGAATTTGTGTCACTTTCTCTTTGGAGTTCACCCCGGGACCAGCATCGGAAGTTTGAATTTCAATTGCACGGTGCTTTGGAAGATTCAGAGATTCTAACTGAAGTCTCACTCGTCTAGCTTCAGACTTCAGAGAGCCATATTCTGACAGTAACTGTTGCTTTGACTCCTCACCTGGACATGAAACTTGAACTATTTTTTGCAGATCTTCTACTTGACTCTTTAACTCATGAAGCTGGCTGACAACTGTAGAGCAAATGTTATCTTCCCTTGTATCAAGGTTTGTGAGGACATTTGTTACTGATTCTATCCTTCCTTTCAGCACATCCAGCCTCAGTTCCTCTCTTGCTCTATGATCACTTCCATCTGAAATGCGTAGAAAATCAGCCTCGATTGTCATAAGTTCAAACTGTAACAAGGAGTCCCGTATAAAGATGAGATGGCTGGCAGCTTCTGTTGGTTCCAGAAACACTTTTCCATGCTCTTCAGAGAAGTTGCTTGGAAGTTCGTGTTCTTCTCTAAATAGAAGCCTTGAGGAGTACAGGTCATTGGCCCAATTTGTAGCATGTGATGGATAGTAAACTTTGGGTTTACAGTTCACGGAAACTGTCACATCTTCGGGGACATACTTGTCTCGCCCATTGTATTCTGTCTCACTTTGTTCATTCACCATCAAAACGACACCAGGGCTCACATATCCTGTCTTCTTTGGATAGTCAGAGGAGGGAAGCTCAAACTTTAACTCTTCCTTAGCCAACTGCAACGGCCTGTGCAAAGGTCGAGAGAATCCTTCAGAGGTTCCACACCGGAGGTAGCATTTGTCATCGACTGCTAAACGCAACACACGACCTCTATGTTTTGAATTCTTTGCAAAAGCGAGCCTTGTGTAGTTCTTTATGAAAGCTCTGTTGTAATGAACATTTACATGTCGATTGCATTCCTTCTTCTGACTTCTGGTGAAGGACCACAGACTTTTGCCCCTGTGTTGTTTAGCTTGTACTGAGCGCTTGTTTCGAGGTTTTCCAAATGCTCTAACAGTTTCTTTTGACTTTATCAACCTCGTGTTGTTTTTCTTTAAAAACTTGTTGGCAATTCGGAGCATCTCCCTGCTTTGGATTCGCTGAGAAGGTTCATCCAAGTACGCTGTTCCTTCTTCACCATGCCGGCGCCTGTGGGCTTTTGAATGCTCTGCAAGTACATTGTAGATGGCATTTTCCGCGCCTCTGTCAATTAGGTAAGACCCCCTTTTCTTTCCCTTTTGATTCCACAAATCAGATTTCCACGCTCTAAACTTTCTATAAACATACTGCTTCCTTAGGCTGGTAGAATCCTCCTGTAATGTCTCAAGTTTCTGCCTCTTGTTTGCAATATCACTTTCATAATCACTGATAATGTTTTCATCAAGGCGTTTCCTTTTCTTGGCAAGGGATTCTGACTTTTTCTCAAGGGCATTTCTCAGTTTCAAAACTGTTTCTTCTACATGAGTAGCTGCTTCATTTTCGAATTCAGTCATCTTATCTGGGACAGACCACAGCATGTCTTCAACCTGTCCTTGAACACTTGACACGAAATCCGGATTCAGGCCTAGATACTCCTTTAGTCCCGTTTTGCTGAAAATGTTGCTGAGAATATACAGGAGTAAGTACCTGTCCTTATTTGTTGAAGTTAAGGACATCAGGTGTTCAAAGACTGGGGTAAACGACTTCAGTTTTTCATTAAGAATTGTAGGCTGTAGTTCCTCAACAATAGATTCCAACACCTCTTCAAAGCTGTTGCAAATTTCCTGGTTTACACCGTTCTCCATCAGCATAACAAATGCTCTCACACCTGTTGTTAAGTAAATAACAGGGAGGCCAGCATGTCCAAGCAGCTTCTCTTTGAACGTCTGCTTGGCGTTGCGCATTACTGACTCGGAAAGTTGTGTTATATCTCTGATGTGAGATGTGTAGTATTTGAAGCACTCGTCAAATGCCATAACCTTTCTAATCAGCAGTTCGTCCAGCAATGATGACAGGGCTGTGAAGGCAGAGGCTGATTTTCTGTTTTTTTCTTGATCTTCCAGAATTTTCATCTCAATAAACGCTTGGCAGCTAATGACAGACTGAACATTCAATGATCGCTCGATATGAACTCCATTCTTTTTGTGAAATTTTTCGCTGTCGTCAATTACTCGAAGATTCCTCAGATCTCTCCTGCGTTCATTCCACTCGTTTGTGCTCGCCATGTTGAAATATTGGGCAAATACGAGGAGAAACTGTAGCGAGAAGAGCGAAAACGTTCGATGCACGAGTGACACGAGGTCGAGCTTTAATAAAACTGATACTCGACTGACCTACTCGACTACGGAAATCAGGAATAACCACTTTGATAATCTCAAACTAACAAAAGGACTGGTGACTATTTGAAAGAAAAACCGCTGTTCACTGAACATGCATTTTCAAAATGGCGGACACGCTTGCTTTCGACAAATTTCTTTGTGATGCAAATTTGCAAATGTTTAAAGATAAATTCGTAAGCGAAGGGGTGGAAAGAGTGCGTGACATCACGGATGTTTCAGATGATACTCTTACTGGTTTTGGGATGTCTAAAACTCAAATACAGCGATTGCGAAGGCTCTTCAAACTCTGGCAACTGGAAACCAGCATGTCAAAGCCCAGCGACCAAAGCATTCCCCCAAAGACAAAAGAAGTGGAGGGCAGGGTAAACGTTCATGTGCCTTTGAACTTTTTCAACTCAACAGGAGGAAATATTCTTCAAATATCGCGAAAACCGTTGGAAAAACGCTACTCGAAACTGTGGTACTCGAACCCAAACTCGCTGAAACAGACTTTAAACAATTCGTTTATTCTTGCCATGTGCTATGAAAGGGACCGTGACTTTAATAACATCCGTTTGCTCGAAGACTGGGCCAGGAAAGAGAGGGAACGAAGAATTTCAGTGCTGTTGTCTATCCATCCCTGTGATGTAAATTTGGCAAAGGAATCTGTATACATCAAACAAAAGTCAGTACCTTGGATGTGGAATCAGTTAAAAAAGAATTATCCTATGGCTGCCACTCTATCAGCAGACACAAAAACCTTTTCTGGATCAGCTGCAAAGGATATACTTTTTTACTATGATGGTGTCAAAGAATTAGAAGAGAGTGTGAACAGAGTGTTAAAAATGGCAGAGGATGGCTTGTCTGAAACCACAGACAGTGGTATGAAAATGAAAGAATCGTTTAAAGGTGCACACCAATGGTATTCTGAAGTTTTACCACAGATCACTGAACTTCAAAACAGAGTGGCAACAGACCTTGCTAGAATATCCACACTCAAAGCAATTGTTGTAAGCAAGTACCATATGGAAGAGACAGTGAAAGTCATTGCTGAAAGAAAACGAAAGAAAAATGCACGGAAAGAGAAAAGAAAGAAATTAAAGCAGACAGAATCATCATTGAACAGCAGTTCAACCAAAAGCATTGGGCAAAAAGGACAGAAACTGGTGTCCTATTTTGCCAAAACAGACACAGTTGATGAGGCCCAAGTAAACAGTCAATGCAAGGCAAACACCATGGGGGAAGATGGTAGTTCAGTTATCAATGAGGATATGGTTTCAGAGGAAAGTGTTTCCCTCCAAGCAAGCACTCAGTGCAAGCCAAACACCATGGGGGAAGATGATAGTTCAGTCATTAATGAGGATATGGTTTCAAAGGAAAGTGTTTCCCTCCAAGCAAGCACTCAATGCAAGCCAAACACCATGGGGGAAGATGACAGCTCAGTTATTAATGAGGATATGGTTTCAGAGGAAAGTGTTTCCCTCCAAGCAAGCACTCAGTGCAAACCAAACTCTGAAGAAATATATGTTACTTCAGATGTTAGTGAGGGTATGGCTGCAAAAGAATGTACATCCCTTCATCAAAACTTTGAAGAAAAATGGGATATATTTGATAACCAATCTGAAATAGGCACAGACAGTTCAGAAACAGACAGTGACTCGTCTGCTGATGAGTTTTCTGCTATTGATCCATTACATGAGGATAATGTGGAATACATTTAACTTTAAACAGTTTATAATATATTAGTATATACCACAAAAGTGAATAGTGCTTTCGCTCTATAATAGTTAACTATTCACCTTGACTTGACTTGACTTGACTTATCTTATGCATCTCCTAATCTGTTTTCATTTAATAATAGGTGCTGATTTATGATAAAAAATATTTGTTATGAAAAAAGTGCTCAGTCAAACCGACTACAAACTGTTAAGGGATTTTCCCTAAAAATCCTGTACATCGAGACAATATTGGGCACTTTTTTCATAACAAATAGTTAATTGCTGATTTATGATGATAAAAATACATTATGATTAATTATTATCTGATCACAGGTAAACCACTAGGGATTGTGGAACACAAGTGTTGTTGTTTTAGTTATTAGTCATCGCATGAACATTAATTGGTAAAGGATTGATGCTTTTCTATTAAGAATGTAAGCTGGTGCAGCAAGTGGGAACATAGTGATCCAACCTTAATTTTTACCAGATGATAAACTTTATTCCTGCCACAAACAAAGGAATCATTTGTGAAACTATACAAAAATACAGTCCTTGTTTGTATGAATAAATAGAGAGTTCTTGTTTGTATTACAGAATCTTGGAGATTAAGCTGTTATTAAACAATGTTCAGTGTTTTTCCATGTAAGTGACTGGCTTCTGACAAGGGATTATTCTCTTGTTTATGAAACATCATGCATTTACTGCGCCTTTCAATAATGGTTGAGTTTTACACTGCCGTCAATCACTGTAGCAGAAGCTTAAGAAACAAAGTAGCTTAGTTCAACAGGGTCAAAAGGTCGCATTCGTACACAGTGATTGGTGGATTTTGTGGACTTTGTTTGATTGACGGCAGGAAAAAACGCAACCGTTAGTTGAGATTTAAATTTCATGAGTCTCCATTTTATTGAAAGGGGTAGTAAATAGCAATGATGAGTATAATATACTGCAATTGTTAAGTTTAAATATTTAATGCGCCAGAAACTAAAATGACTGCCACACAGAATTTTCTTTTCCACTGAAGAAGGGGCAGTAGCCTCGAAACGTATGGAACTTTTTAGTTTCTGGCGCATTAACTATTTAAACTTAACAACTGCAGTATATGTTTATATGTGCTACACAGTTTAGTCACATATTTTTTTGAAATTACCTAATGATGAGTGTAGCTGAGTTTTATCAAATTTCTTGAATCAACTTTTGACAGAAATTTGATAAGTTAGAGAAGTAAAAAATTGTTGATATTTAATTCCTTTGATTTACCAAATAACCCAGCTGAGTATATTCTTGTACTTTCAATCTGGAGGTCTCACGTTAAGATTTTAAATTTAAGTTTTCGAACTAATTTTTTTTTCATGAATAGCTGTTAACTTCGTTTGTGTGGCTCTTTTGCAAACTTTTTTTTTTATACATATTGCGTTTGCAAACATTTTATTTTGTCTTTTCAGGCTCTGCAAACAATTTTTTTCAATATTTCTCATACCCCCCCTCCAGAAAAATAATGGTCCGTCCCTAAGAGCCTTTGATTGATTGATTTTTTTTTTTGCAAACGGAACTTCTCGAAAACGACGGAAAAAAACAACAAAATTCTGAACAATGTTTTGCAACTAATTTTTAGTTCACATGCCAAAAATGGACAAATCTGAGCGAAAAAAAATAAAAAGGCCTAAAAAGTCACATACATTATGTAGGTCGGATATGCTCTCGGCCCTTCAGTTGGTATCTCTACTCTTACTCAAGCATTTAATCTCTCTACCTTTTAAATTTGTTAATGAGTCGGGTACAGTGTTTTGGCGTTTTGATTTTGCAGAAAACAGAATCCAAAGCGACTGTTTTCAGCTCTTACCTGTCGTTTAATAACAGCCATGTTAGCCATGTGTTTGAGGTTGGCTCCTGCCCCCTGATCTAAAACCATACTGATTATAGGTACAAAAACATCGTGGAAAGTAATGTAAAACATTATTTGGTTAGTACGCATTTTTCAAAAATTTTACTCAATGCAGAGAGCACTGAGATTGGACTATATTTAGTGCAAAGCATGTGAGAACCCTGTTTATGAACAAACATTAGAAAGTTCTCTCCCACCATTATTGGACGATATTTTTGGAACGATCTTCCCCTTTTAATCCGCTCTAAGTCTACTAAAAAAACTATTTAAGAAATATCTTTTCAGTCATTACTTATCCCAATACTAGATTGACTTAGTTGCCTTATCTACTCGTATTAATATACATAATTATTGCTTTCATGTGTGTGTGCGTGTGTTTATTTGTTTATTGTATGTTATTAGCATTTTATCCTTTTTTTTATTTATTCTCCAAAAATTAACAAGTTTATAACAATGAATAATTAAGAAACATCCACTTAATGAAATATCCTTTATATTTTCCAACTATGAGGGCAATGTATTAGTTTAACTATTTTTGCCCCTTTTCTCTTTGTTTCTTAATTATTAATTCCTGTAAATTTGTTAATTTTTTGGAGAAATAAATAAATTATTCTAACTTGAAGTTGTTGCATTGAAGTCAAATCCAATGTCCTTAAAACTACATGCTGTTTCATCCATGTTCTTTTAAAAATTTAAAATAATGTCTTCTCTATGGTGATCATTAAAATGCACTTTAGTCGAATGTCCTGTATTACCGCTCTTGAAATGGTTTCAGGCGGTCGTGGTGTACAAACTTGGGTTTAACTTTTGAATTCTTCTTTATTCGATAATTACATGTAAACTACATATGTGATTTGTTTAGTTTAATCTTTCAAGAACCATCCCATGACATCTGCAATTTCGGACGTCTGCCCTTGCTATTGTGAGGACTGTAAAGCCACACTTTTTCCCCCTCCTGGTACGCCTTGGAGTTCGACTGGTGGTCAAAAAGATGATACTGGCGCTGACTTTTGATTTGCAAATGGTCGCGTGCGACATGGTGCACCCTCTCGAGCTGCTCCCGCAAGTTACATGCATAATCAGTGCAGTCAAATGACAATCTGGCCACTGAAGGAACACCAAACATAAGATCCACGGGTGGCCTGATCTCCCTACCAAACATCAGCTCATTTGGAGTGCAGCTGGTACTCTCGTGAACAGCTGAGTGATAGGCCATTGAAAGTAAGGGAAGATGCATATCCCAATATGGTTGATTTCTCTATTGAACTTTGACAGCATAGCTTCCAGTGTTCGGTTGAATCTTTCAACCATCCCATCGGATTGAGGTCGCAAAGGTGTCGTCCTGGTCTTATCAATATCGAGAAGTTGACAAACTTCATTGAATAACATCGATTCAAAGTTCCGCCCTTGATCTGTGTGAATTTGCAAAGGAACACCAAACCTGCAAACAACTTCTTTTTTTAATGTGAATATTTGTTTTATTGTAAAACAAAAATAATTACATTGAAAATACAAAGCTATTACATTGCTACACTGCTTACAGAGATATACAGAGATATAATGATGATAATTATTAGTTAACCCATTAATGTATAAAAAAAGCTTAACATTTACACTACTACATACATGTAACAAACAAATAGATAAATAACTAAAATAATACAACTATATATCAAACAGGATACTCTTCTTGTGATTACGACTCCTACGCTACTTTTGCATTAGATCAGTCATAATCAATCAGTTGATTTCCTGAGGTACTTTCTTAAGACAGGGCCATTTGTTTTTAAGGAACTTAAGGTGTTTTCAAGAGCAATTTTTTTTTTCAATTTCCATAGTATTCATAAGTAATTGTATATACACCTGTAGCTTTGGTAAGGTATTAGCAAGTCTACATGTGTACATATGTCTAGCAATAAAAAATGGGTGGTGTAAATGTATCGTCAATTAAACCGAAACAGAGAGATAGAGAAAGAGCGTCTTTCAATTCAGCAAGGTTTTGGGTTATCCAATCAGATATTTCTTTCCAAAAAGCCTGTGTATGTTTGCAATTCCAAAACAGATGGACAAGTGTTTCAGTGTTTTCCCCACAGAAGAAAGAGTATACCTGTTTTATGTCTATTTTATAAAGAAAATAATTTGTAGCAATTCGTGTGAAGAAACTTAAACTGGAACACTCTGAGTTTTGTTTTTCTTGTACATAAGAATGGTAAAAGATAAGAGTTTTTCCTACTGACATTCGAACTTCCAATTATATCTCCTTCGGAGTGCCATTTTCCTTCGCTTTTTAATGGAGTGATAGCCTTTTTCTCGACAAGATGTTTGTAGATTTCTTTGCAAACATTTGAGTGTGACAGAGGGCTCTCAACTGTATCTTTTGGCCACAGGGGTTATTATGGGCTGGCGTGCATGATTTCTTGAACTGCTTTAAGGCAGATACTACTTTGTAATACTCGAGGTAATTGGTGTTTATATTATGTTTGATTGCAAATTCTTCATAGCTTAAAAACTTCTGATCTTTATCAAGTAATTCTCTCACTTCCTTTACCCCTGCGTTGAACCAGGACTTGAGGAAGAAAGGTCGATTGTCAGTTCTGATTAGTGAGTTAAGCCAGATGCTAGTGGGATTAAAATCTAGGTTCTTTTCCTTGTAACTAAACTTGGTCCAATGTTCTATAATTTCTTTTAAGAAAGATCTTTTTCTTTTCCTGCTGTTTTAGATTAAATAGAAGACTGGTTTGCCTCCATATTTTTTAAGATGGTAATGGAAAAAAAATCTTCCTTCCCATGATTATCCTCACTTAAATAGCATTAAACCAATTTCATTTTCAGGGATTCGTTAAAACTTTGGATGGCTACCATCTTTTTCCCTTTATGCTAGTCGTTAATCATTTCTGTCCTTTTAATTTTGTCACTTGCTATGCCAGAGAAAGCCAAACAGTAAATAATTGATTTCTTTAAGAACATGTTTAGGCGTTGGCAAGCAAGATAGCAAAGTGTAAACAATTTGAGACACGGCCAAAGTTTTTAGAATTGTAATTTTACCAAGAAGAGTTAGTCTTCTTGCTGACCAGCTGTATAAAATGTTTTTTATTTTCTCAATTTTTTCGGAAAAATTGACGTCATTAGTGTTCACTTCTGATGTCGAAAACCAAACTCCCAAAGCATAGACCTTTCCCTCAGCTAACATTATAGGTTTGTTTGTACTGAATAAATAGTTTAAATTTTAGGTTGATCCGATCCAGAGGGCTTCAGTTTTATCATAATTAACTTTCAAACCAGATATGCATGGAAGCAAATGTGTCAAGTAAGTATAAAGTTTTAGAAAAGGGAGATTTTGAACCTTCTAACATCATGGTCGTATCATCAGCGTATTGAGATAGTTTACATGTACATATGGAACCAAAGATCTTGATTCCACGGACCTCTTTATCATTCCTTATAAAATTCATTAATAATTCATAAGGAAAATACAAAAGAAATGAATGTTTAATGAAGGTTTGTAAACCCCAATACAGATCAACTGAGTTGATGAATTATTAAACAGTAGCATTAACTTTTGATACAGATATCTGCTCAGCTAATTAGTATGCATTAACTTTTGATACAGATCTCTGCTGAGCTAATTAGTATGCATTAACTTTTCATACAGATCTCCCGCTCATATTTTATCTACTACTTACAGTGTTATATTTCAGCACATAAAATAAATAAATATGGAGAAAGTGGACAACCTTGTCTCACACCGCAGCTTAGGGTAAAGAAATCAGAAGACCATCCGTTGTTCTGAATGCAACTACTAATGCCAATATAGAATAGTTTTATCCACGTTACTAAAAGATGTTCCATAGTTGTAATATTTTAGGGCTTTTTCAATAAAGGACCATTCTATACTATCAAAAGCTTTTTCGAAGTCAACAAATAGACCTGGGATTTGTTCTTCTTTTGCATAGTATAATATTCTGTCCTGGGTATTGTTATTCATGACATAATAAGGTACGGGGTATCAATCTGACCTGGGACAAGCCCAAGACAGACTGAATTGAATGTTGGGTAATTTTGAACCCGACTTACTCGCCCAGGTGGGTGGGTGGGTTGACAAACGCCCTTCGTCTCGGACAAAGTAAAGTGAAAGGGACAAGGCATGCCAGTGATTTCCATTATATATACTCATTAATTAATCCCCAGGGATCATATTTACAATTCAAATGGAATGTGAGTAGTATAATATTCTGTCCTGGGTATTGTTATTCATGACATTATAATATGGTACAGGGAAACAATCTGACCTTCCCCAAGCTACCATGCCATACGCCATTGTAAGAGAACCCAATCACCCCACAGCGCTCTCGAGATCCATGCTCTCTCCCAAACCTTATCCTAACCCTCCAAATAATCCTACGTGTAATATTCTTGAGATTCTACTTCATTTTTACTTCTTACTATTGCCAATTTAACATTCCTAACGATTCTCAAGATTTCTTTTAAATTTTAAAGTTATTATACATATCTACATTTTTGCTGTTGTTTTATAAGGCACTCAGCCTAGATAGCCTGATAGAGTCCCTTCAAAGCATCAAAACATTTGTAGTCCTTGCCAGTATCAGAACTTAATTGGCAGCTGCACCTGCCAGGTTAACCAATTATTTCAACTTGATGTGGTGCAAGGCTGTGTCGCTTCTGTTCCAGCGAACATGATCCATAATTTTATGGAGGTTTACTCCTGCCAGGGCCATTGAGATCGCTGCACCACTGTGGAAACCATGAAGCGTGAAATGTCCACTTGTTAGCTGTTGGAGTAAGGCTACGTAATAGACATTCAGCCTGGTCTGGGCAGCCTGTGAGGTCAGGCAGAGGAAGTACTTTTCCTGTCTTTGTTAGATAGCAAGCCCTATATCCCCAGAAGGCCACAAATCTGAACATACAGCTCTAGACCACCTACAGGACACACCAGCTTATTAGCGCCCCTTGTTTTGGTTCAGACATGGTTGGGCAGAAAGCCCGATATATCCGGAAAACGCAAGATATCTCTAGTCTTCGATCAACTGTAAGAGATCAGCTGCCCGATCTCCTGCAAAGAATAACGCCTTGAATACTGCCTGCCTGAATACCTGCCTGCCAAAACAATGATTTCAAAAGGTTCTTAAGATGAGCTCCGCAACAGCTAGATTTCAATGTGCCGTGCTAGCATGATTTGATCAAAATGGCAATATAATATTCATTGATTTTTGATGCAGAAACATGACTATATAAAATAAATGTTGTGGTGCAATTTTGTCCTTGATGCAGATTTTATTTTCCTTTGATTTTGGGTATGGAAATCTATGATAATGTATGATAATGAGGTTTCTAAACAAAGGAAAATAAAATTTGCACCAAGGACAAAATTGCACCACAACATCAGTACCATGAAATTCACTGATCAATTGACAACGTTCATATTGTATGTTACAAGTGTATGTTACAAGTGGTAACAGCCTCAAATAATTAAATAGTTTATGTTTGATCATATAACAGTACCAGTGGATACACCCCATCTCATGATCTATATACAGAATAAGCCCAACTATTTACAATCACTGGCATATTATTTCATCTCAACTAGCATGATTTGATCAAATGACAATATCATAAACATTCATTTTTGATGCAAAAACATCACTTTATAAAATAAATACCATGAAATTCACTGATCAATTGACAATGTTCATTGTATGTTACAAGTGTATGTTACAAGTGGAAACAGCCTTAAATTATTAACTATATACAATAACTGAAAGTTGACAAACTTTTTATCTCAAGACATTTTATACCACAAGTTGAGCAATCAACTAAATGCCAATTATTGGCATTAGTTGATTGCTCAACTTGCATCACTTCACAAGATAAACCTACAATGTAACTGCACACAATAAATTGGTGCCATGTACATGTACTCATTAAAATTAATTCGAAATCCCAAGCTATTGTCATGGGTAAAACACAAAATAAACTGACTTTTAGGTGTGAAAATACCATGCATTTCCATAACTTCTCATTTGGAGATGCTTGGCGTCAACATCGATGACCATTTAAAGTTTTATAATCACGTGTCCGAGGTTTCCAGAAAAGTGTCACAACGGACAGCAGTACTCAGGCGCATGAAAAAAAATTAGACGTGATTTGTATTTATTTTTCATTGCTCTGCATTTTAACTATTGTTCTGAAACGTGGCACTTGTGCAGCAAAGGCGCCACTGACAAGTTAGAGAAAATAAATGAGCGAGCCATCAGATTTGTATTTAGAGACAAGCACACTAAATATGAAGAATTATTAAGGCAACTAGGCCTCTTGACACTTCAAAATTAAAATTGTAACATCTGTATTTAAAGTCATGCACAGCAACTATGCGCCACTATGTATTAGGGAATTAATTAGCTGTAGAAAAGTTAGCTATAATCTCAGGGGCAACAATATACTGATTTTACCTAAGCCTAAAACAACCTCATACGGTCTAAAATCGTGGAGCTACTTAGCCGCAAAATTATGGAATGCAATTCCAGATTCTCTAAGAACAAACTCAAACTTTAAAGTTTTCAAAAACAACTTAAAAGACATTGACCTTGTCAACTTTATCTAAAGATCATAGTGACACGAATTCTTTTTGCTTATTATATAAATGTAAATGTATAAGCTTGTATTACTACTATAGATTATTAATTATAAATTTGCTTATTTTGTATTTTATTCATTATTAAGTGGAATACCTGTAAACTAACTGGTTTGTTATCGTCGTATCTTTTCAAAGGCTCTACGATAACATACTCTTTTATAGCTACATGTAAGCGTATGACACAGTAAAGTGTATTGTATATCGTATGAATCAACTTTTGTTCTTAGTGGAAACAACCCCAACTTATAGATATTTTTCATGTTTTGCAGGTACCTTTTCCTCCATGGCCAACATCCAAAACTGTTTGTCAAAGGATCTGAGAGATCATTACAATATTAATGTATGTCAACAAACTCAGTTCATGGTTACTCAGCTACATGGTTCTATAGGTTTCTAACAGTATTAATAATATTGTATAGTTTCTTTCTTTACCAACAATTATTGTTTGTGCATCAGATCTTGACTGTCAAAATTTATACATGTATCATTTGATTTCTATAAATTTTCTCGATATGCTAATAAAATTTGGAAAGTCTTTCAATACCTTTTATGTTACAATCATGTTACCTAAAGTATTCAACGTCTTACTTGTTTATCAATGAAACGGCATATTTTTAATACTTTTTAATGTTTTCCTAGTTAAAGAAATATATTGCAAATTTTGCATTTGCCATCAATCAAGTTTAACCAAGTTGAGAGGAGAGCATGCGCGGCCTCGCCAAGAACAGCCACGAATTTATGAGCTGAGCAGCTTTGGCTTTCTCCACCTTCAAAAAGTAGTCTTTGATAATGTAACAAGTCGCCCTTAAACCAACGCAGAAAGATTTTTATTAGCTTTCACGCTTGATGAAGCATAAAAGAGGCGACAGAGGATCCTGGAAGAAGATACCAGCGCTGCTAAGAAATCCAATATGGACGATTGCACTGATGAAAGTGACACTGCGTTCGGCCAAGAAGAGGAACCAAGCCTACGAGATATCAAGGATATACTTGTGAACATTTAAGCCACTATAGCTACCATCGTAGAAGAAAATCAAAATCTTAGAAAAGAACTCACGGACTTGAAATGCTCAATAGATTTCAATGATTCTTCTTTGCGCCAGCTAAAGAAAGACCACGTGGAAACATCACAAAGAAATACGCTATTAGAACAAGATTTACAGAAGACTAAAGAAGAATTGCTCAATGCAAAAAAATTATTGCAAGAACAAGAAAACGAAACCCAAAACCTGTGGTTCTCTCTAGATTCTCTGGAACAGTACACGCGAAAAAATTCTATAGAGATTCATGGCATTCCAGAAAACCTTTACATCAACGCACAAGATGTTGTTATCAGTGTTGCTAAAACGATTAGCGTCGAAATTGTGCGAGAAGATATCGAGATTGCCCATAAACTACAGAGGAAAAAAGGAAACAAACCGATCATAGCAAAATTTTGTAACCATAAAATTAAGACCAAGTTCTACAAAGAAAGAACCAAACTGAAACATGTCAAAGTCTCCGATATTTTCCCACAGTATTCTCCAGCCGAAGAATCTTTAAATCGTATCTACATAAATGAAAACTTAACCCCATTCAGACGAGACCTCGTATCAAAGGCACTCAGAAAAAGGAAGGACAAAATATTAACGTCCGTCTGGACTTTAGACGGAAAGATCTTCGTTAAATCCTCGCCCGACGCGGACCCTATTAAAGTACAATCCGAAGAGGATCTAAACAACATCAACATCAACATGTGAACCTAACATCTAGAATCTGGATTTGTAGCGGAGAAATGGCTCGGCCGAACTGAGGTTCTTATTTATCTTCTCTTTCTCCTCAGCATGTTCCATCTTGTTCTTTCTTTATTGGTATATTGGTATGAGTGTTCGTTTGTTTATTTCAATTACATAGGTTTATGTAAGATTTATTTTACGCCTGTCTTAGTCGCTTTAGACACCTGGGGTTTTTTGTCTTTCTTAGCACACCAAAAATTTTGCTTTCTCTACAAATCTATCGCTACACATGTTCATTGCTTTATTATTTTTGAAATAGTTAAACTTGTAAGCAAGGAAGGTTTCACAGATCGGTTGAACTTTACCAAAATTTATTCTATCAAAAACAAAATTACTGTCGTTACAAATAATGTATGCTTGAACAAAAAATGACAACTCCTTTCATCGCTTCCTTTTGTTCTTTAAATGTAAGAGGTCTCAACCAAATGCGTAAAAGAAGACAGTTATTCAGATGGCTTCACAACAATAAGTTCGACATAATTTTTCTGCAAGAAACATATTCTACGCAAAATATGGAAACCGTATGGAAATCGGAATGAGGCGGCATTGTATATTACAGTCATGGCACAAATCACTCAAGGGGTGTTATGATTTTATTCAATCCTAAAGTAGACATACACATAGACCATATCACGGCTGATAAGAAAGGCAGATATTTACTTCTTCAAATAACAATACAAGATACCAGTTTTTATTTGTGTAACATCTACAGTCCCAATACTATTTCTGAACAAAAAACGTTTTATGAAAATTTGCAAAACATTCTTATTAACACTTGTTCTGTCGATGAAATGATTATTGGAGGTGACTTCAATTGTCCCCTAACGTCCCAAGATAAGATTGGTGGTTGCGAGGTAAACAAAAAACAAAACGTAATTAGCGAAATAAAAAATCTATGTGCTTGTTTAAAACTTCAGGATGTCTGGAGGTGCCAACATCCTTATCAACAGCAATTCACATGGCATGATAAAGCACTAAAAGTACAATGTCGGTTGGATTATTGGCTGGTTTCGGCAAAATTGTCTTTTCTTGTATTAAATACGACTATTACAAACTCCACACTATCTGATCACTCAGCAATAATTTTAACACTTAGATCTAAAGATTATGCCCAAAGAGGTCCTGGGTTCTGGAAAATTAACAATTCTCTTTTAAACGACGATGCTTTCATTGAACAACTAGCGAATAAGATTCCCGAATATAAAGAAAAATATTACTATCTCGAAGACAAAGGCCTCGCCTGGGACATGATAAAAATGGAAATAAGAGGTTTCTGTGTACAGTATTGCAAGAGGAAAAACAGAGAACGCAGAGACATTGAAAAAAAAACTTTCAGATCAGATTGACTCTTTGATGAAAACACTAGTGACAAATAGATCAAAAGAGAACATCTCCAAATTATATCGTCTCAGGTCGGAGCTCGATAAGATCGCAGTTTACAGGACTAAAGGAGCTATTATAAGAAGTCGAACACGATGGCACGAACAAGGTGAGAAAAATACCAAATATTTCTTGAACCTAGAAAAAAGACAAAGCTCAAAGTCATACATATCTCGGCTAAAATTAGACAATGGACAGGAAATCACAAATTCGGATGAAATTTTAAAACATCAAAAACTCTTCTATAAAAATCTCTACACAGCGGTGCCTACTAGCGATGTCCATGACAGTGTTTTCTTTAACGATCTTAACTTAACTAGACTAAATGAAGGAGAGCAAGAAGAACTTGAACTGCCCCTCACTAAAGAAGAATGTTTACAAACTTTAAAGCAGTGTGCAAAAGGCAAATGCCCAGGTGGCGACGGGCTTTCGGTTGAATTCTATCTGCACTACTGGCCATTATTAGGCGACGCAATGGTTGAAAGTTTTAACTACGGTTTTAAGAACGGTCACCTAAATATTACACAGAAACAAGGAGTTCTAAAAGTCGTGCCAAAAAAACGAAAAAACCGTCTTTATCTAGAAAATTGGCGACCAATATCACTTCTTAATATTGATTACAAAATTGCAACAAAAACCATAGCTGGTCGGATCTCCAAATTTCTGCCGAAACTCATCAACGAAGATCAAACTGGATACATCAAAGGCTGATACATTGGGCAAAACATCAGGCTGATAGTCGATATATTGAAAGTAACTTCGCTAGAAGACATTCCTGGTATAGCAATTTTCATCGATTTCAAAAAAGCTTTCGATTCAGTAGATTGGAACTTTATAACTAAAACATTAGAAGCTTTTAACTTTGGCCCACAACTTAAAAGATGGATTACAACCTTTTATAATAAGAGTTCCAGCTGTGTTATAAATAATGGTCACGCTTCAGAATTTTTCGCCTTACAACATGGAGTTAGACAAGGCTGTCCGTTATCTGGAATCCTTTTCACTCTTTGTGCTGAAATTTTAGCAAACGCCATAAGAAATGATAAAAATATTTCGGGTATTAAAATTTACGGCAAAGAATTCAAAATCTCTCAATATGCTGATGATACAACTGCCTTTGTGACTGACACAGCTTTTGCAGAAAATTTGTTTCAACTTCTTTATGCCTTTCAAGAATGCTCCGGCCTGGTGATCAATACATCTAAGACAGAAGCAATGTGGATAGGTGCAAATAAAGGAAATGAGTCAACACCTCTTAATATTACTTGGCCCTCAGGAACAATATATGCACTTGGGATTAATTTCTCGTACAATGAAAAAGAATCTTATCAAAAGAATTTTGAAGAAAAATTAAAATCTATGAAAAATGTATTAAATTTATGGAAGCCAAGAAACTTGACCTTGTACGGCCGAATAACTATTTTAAAATCCCTCGCTCTATCAAAACTTATATATAACACATCAGTACTTAAATTTCCAGCGATCTTCATAGCCTCGGTGAAACAAGCTATTTGTCACTTTGTTTGGAATAACAATCCAAAAATTAAACATAACACGATGATTGGCTCAATATCAAAAGGCGGCCTAAATTTGCCTGACTTTGAAATAATAAATAATGCACTTAAAGTAGTCTGGATAAGAAGATTATTTTGAAAGCAAAGAAGATGTCAGCTGGAGTCACATTCCTCTAACATTTATACGACACTTAAGAGGCGCGTTTTTATTTAAATGCAACTACGATTTAAATTATCTCAATGTAAATATCCCAATTGAATTCTATAAAGATATAATTCTAATTTGGCAGACAATGAATCAGCACACCCCGCAAACCAAAAAACAAATACTGGAAGAAATCATATGGAATAATAAATATATAAAAATAGAAGGTCTGTCTGTATATTACCAAGAATGGTACAATGCCGGAATCATTAAAGTTAAAGACATCTTCGATAAAAACAAATTCCTTACACCTAACGAATTCTGCAATAAGTTTCATTTAAAATCTTCAAACTTTCTTAAATATCTCGGATTGTGTAATGCGTTCCCCCGCAAGTGGATTCGTACACTAAAACAAACCAACCAAACCCCTACTCCGGCCGTTCCAGAAACTGTTGACATAATACCGATAAACAAACTTTCCTGTAAAATAGCGACTGAATTTTTAATCAACAAGAAGTTTCAATCTCCAACTGCAGAAAGAAGAATGAATCAAGCTAATTTAGATGACAATGCAATAAAAACTATCTACAAAATCCCTTTTAACGTCACAAAGATATCAGACTGTCCATATTTCAGTATAAAATTGTACACCATATTTTGCCAACTAACGCTACTCTATTTAGAGATAAAATTAAAGAACAAGATCAATGCCACCTGTGCGAACAAAAGCAAACATTATAACATTTATTTGTATCTTGCTTACATGTCCAAAGCTTCTGGACAAAATTTACACATTGGTGGAATACCAAAAATGATGACTCCATCGAGCTTAATGAAGAAAATATCATCTATGGCTTTACAAAAAATTTTGCCCTACAACTTGGTTTGAACCTCTGTTTAATAATAGCGAAACATTACATTTACACCGCTTCGAGAGAGAAAGACCAGTACTTCTTTGAAACCTTCTTTGCCGTTCTTAAA